>OZ010787.1:193708657-194908657 GCA_963932465.1 Maratus speciosus | reverse complement strand
AATAATAAATCACGAATGTAAACAATAATATATATATTTCATGATAAACAAACTGTTTTTTTTTTATACTTGATTAAGAATTAAAGTTTTATATAAACGAAAATTATCATTATTTCAAAGAAGATGGCATTACTCAAAACATCATTAAGCAATATTACATTTTACTGACAGAAATTTAAATGGAATGATGCGTTAGAAAAACATAATAAACGAAAGAAAAGAATTATTGTACTTAACAGATGTACAGAGGCCTTGATACAATTTATTTATCACCTGGTGTTTATAATAAATCACCTAATTGAGGATGAATGATTTCTTAAATTACTGTACTCTAAGGTTTACGGTGTTTTAACGACTAGCATGCCTTTATTAAAATTTATTACTGTTCCGCAATGTATTAAAGACATTTTTTATGAGAAAATAAAAGCAATTTTTGGTCGAAGTTAATAATTTGAATATCTCACAGTTTTAATATTTAAAATTTTTACTTTAATTTAGGAGGCTACATTGTGTTTTCGTTCGCCAGAAATAAAAATTGAGATTTGGTAAAATTTTGATCATTTCTTAAACTTCTACACTATCAGAACATTAAAAAGTGACGTGGGCCAACTTACCCCGTAATCGGGGCATGTTGGCCCAAGCGACTTGGTGTCAAATTGAGCTTCTAAACTAATACTTATAGTTAATATTTTCAAGTTTTACTATTGTGACTTCTTCCTGAAAGTACACTGATAGTTGAAACATAAAAAGAAATTTAAAATGTTGAATTGTAATTTTTTAAAAATTATTAGAATAAAAAGCGGGCCATCTAGCCCCGGTCTACCCCTACGTCCTTCGAAAATTGCGAAAAAGCCCGAATTTATAGTTTCTGAATTAATTTTTTTGAAAGATATAACACAGGTATTTTCCAAACAGATTGCGCGTTAAGAAAGTTTAAAATACGTAGATGTGATTTGGTATATTTCATCTTTTCGTATTTTGAATAGTTAAACCGATGGGAGATCTGAAACCTCGAAAAAATGAGCTATTTCCTTAGACTACCCTCATCGAAATTTTCAGATCTCTACATGCGGTACATTTTCAAAGCTATTGCCAACACACAGACAAACACGTACACCGACAAAATCTTTCTTTTATTAGTATAGATTGACAATATCTCAACAATAAAGTACACTATTTAAATCCGGATTAAATTTTCACTGGCATGTAAGCATCAAGTCATTGATAACATATTTTGGATTTTAAAAATTGCTTTTATTTCTCTTTATTTGATATATTATAGCATTATTGGATGATTAATAGTTTCAGATAAATAAAAATTCATGAAATTTGCTATTTTATACCATAAAAAATGAATCTCGAATTCTGTGACTATTTTAGCAGATTGATTGCAATAATTTATAATGGTTTTTGCATTGCTTATTTTGTTACTAAGCCCATGTATGGGAATACACTGTAAAAAAAAAGCTGTAATTCTACAGATGTACAGCTGCAGAAATCTGTTTGCTTACTGAAATTTTATCTGTACACTGTAAAAAAAATGTAAATCTGCAAAACTATTTTTTGTAAAGCTACAGAAATCTGTATGCTTAATAAAATTTTATCTGTACCCCGGTTATAATTGCAGGAATTGTTTTGTTGCAGTTACATAAAACGTTCTAGGAATCCCAGTTTCCGAGAAATTTCTTAGTAACATTACAGAGTTTTGTTTTATAGTGTAAACATGAAACTGTTACATGATTTTTTTTAGTTACAGCTACATAAAAAGTTCTAGGCATCCCAATTTCCTAGAAAAATCTTTGTATCTGTACAGGTATTTTTGCAGTGTAATAGAAAACCTGGCCAATAGAGTTCTAGTGAAGATAAACATGAATTTTAAAGATATGCCGCGATCTCATTTGCCAGATTTAAGCATCTGTTTTGATTTTCGTTGCTATTCTATTAGGGAGGAGAAGGGCTGTCTTTAAAAGTCAAGTATCTGTATATTTTTGTGTTTATGAAATAAATATAAAAAAAGGCATTTAAAGCAATTTCTTAGCTATAACGTAAAATTTCTTCTCGCATCTTCTTATGGTTTGGCTTATTCCCGACATTAACTAAACCATGGTAATGGTTTTAGAAGTATATTTGCAAAGTACGGTACTGTGCAAAACTACTCCTATTTACTTATACATTTTTAAATAAATGTAAATTCTACGTTGAAATATAAACGACTTTGCGGAATCAGCTGTAATCTGTTGTGTTCGCATATTTGAAGCTTTTAGAAATCGATTTATGTTAAGAAATCATAGGTTAAAATTCGTAATTTTTCCAAATATTAATTTCGAATAATATATATTTTGTACTTCATGTATTCAAATATTGTATAGCAAAAGTTATTGTTAACTTTCTCCTCTCCCGAAAATTAGGTCGCAACCTTAGTCGTCGAAAGTTTGAAATTTCATGTTACTAAATCGCTTTAACGGGAAATGATGCATAGCATGCTGAATTCGGAACCAGCAGCTGGGGACAAGGCAAGGATCGTGGGCCCAGGGCCCTTGGAGCGAGAATTGTGGGAGCAGTTTTAATGGAGCTGTGCGAGCAGTCTGGGGCATCGTTGCTCGACCACGTATTTTTCAATTCCATAAAAATTCATTTATTTAATTAGAAATGCAATTATATTCAATTAAGTGATGAAATTGATAATTTCAGATGGTAAATTGATTATTTTCTCAATAATTTCAGACATGCATGAAATGTGCAGCAAATGTTTTTCAATATTCTTATTATTACTATATAAAGCAATGTTGACTGCTGTCTTTCAGGGATAGCGTGGCTATGCTCTCAAAAAGACTTTCCTCACTTTTCCGGGATCTCCTTTCCCTATACACTGTTGAAGGTCTAGTCGTTACCTTGATAGACTTTACATATCCTGATACGCTGGTAAAAACAAAAGCTTTTTCGGCGAGCTGTGGGACTAACAAGGAGAGGGCCAACCTTGTTAATCACAGATTTTGATTATTTTAATATATGTTGTAGGGTAGACCCCTTAGTGTCAGGTTCAACGGATTTTATCCAACGCCCCTTAGTTCTTGAAAAACCAGGGGGTCTAATATTAGTAGACAACTTAAATACTTACTTCGCAGCAAAATGACAGGTTAGTCGTAGCTCAGTTGGCATGGCGTTTGCCGGCTGATCCGAGGGCCCGGGTTCGATACCTGAATGCGCTGCATTAGTTTTTCTCATTTTTTGTTTTATAAATATAGTTATAATTATAATTTAATAATTTCAATTAAAAATTTTAACACCAAACATTAATTATAATTTTAACAAACTTAAATTTATCATTTCTTATTTGTAAACTATCATTTCTCATCCATTAAAGAGATTTAAAAAGAAATTGGATCTATTATTGAATGATAAAAATTCCAAAATCGTGACAAATTCTGTTGTGGTGCCATCTAGTTATGATAAAAAAAAAAGGAATATTCAAATAAAATAAAAGCAGAAAAAAGATAAAGGGGAAAGCAAAATAATTGAAAGCGCAAGCATACTTATTACAAATTTAAAAATCTTTAATATGCAAAAAATCGGTTGTAATTTAATTCTGATGCTAATTTTTAATATGATTATGCTTGTTACTTTAAAAACAGAATAATAGTATTATCTCATTGACTTCCTTTGTTAAAGCAATGCGTAAATGATGTTTCTTTAAAATCAAGAATTCACACAATTGCTCAATATCATTGCAACGATAAAGAATATATAAAATACATTTTAAAAGTGATTTAAAAAAAAAAATAACAGTTTTATGATGTTTTATTACAACTATTCACTTAAAAGTAAAAAATTAAATAGGTTAAAATTATAATTGATATACAATATTAAAAATTTTAATTGTCAGTGAGATTATTAAGTTATACTTACAAGTAAATTTATAAAACAAAAAATGAGAAAAACAAACGTAGCGCATTCAGGTATCGAACCCGGACCCGTCAATCAGCCGGTTAACACCATACCAACTGATCTACGACTGACCTATCATTGTTGTAGCAAAGTAAGTATTTAAGTTGTGCACTAATATTAGACCCCCCGGTTTCTCAAGAACTAAGGAGCATTGGATAAAATCCGTTGAACATGACACTAAGGGGCCTCTACCCTACAACATATATTAAAATTATCAAAATCTGTGATTAACAAGGTTGGCCTTCTCCTTGTAAGATTTGGCCCAGAACTCTATTCGGTGTTTGGTTTATCCGGGGTTCTTGAAGTGATCCCGATACTGTAATCGAGCTCAGAAAGAAAGTAGTTTGCAAAAACTCCATTCTTGCTCAAAAACGATATCAAAGCTAATTCTTGATAAATCCACCAACCTCACAACGTAGCAGAAACGCTTTACAGAATATATAAAAATCTTTTCTTGTTGTTATAATTTTCATGCTTCTCTAATTAATCTTGAAGTCAAATATCTAGTTATATATTTTTGATTTATAAGTTTGTTGAATAAAAACTTCTGGTGTTAAACAAAGAACACTTTCGTTTTGAAGACCATTCCACCGCTAATTAATGATTATAAGACTGAACAGATTGATGAAAGGAGTTATCTATTGGTATAGAAATTAATGAACGTGCCTGTTACACGTTTCACTTGAAACAATAAGAAACTGGTGCGTAAATGATTCCCCTCCTTTCATAAAGGACCTTTTTACATGTAAATTTCTGCCTACATAAATTTTCATCATTTGATCATTTTCTCGGTAGCTGATGAAAGAGTTAATGCAAACAGCTTGTTCCTTATTTTTCGCATTATAGCATATACAAAAATCTTCCTTTAGTTTTTTTACTTGACTGAAATAGCTATAGATAGTTCTGTCAACATATTTTGATGAAATGAAGTTTAGTTTTAATAAGGTGACAATTACTTTGTCTTTTTTTTTCTGTCTGGCATATACTATTGTCTCTCCTTCATAGTCTGAACTATGAGTATAAAAGATACCTTATTATTTGTTTTACATTTTCTAAATTTTATTTTTTTTATTTTAGCCGAATATTTATGAGTATCGTTAGCTTTACTATAGACAAAGCTTTTATTTTTTTAGACATGCTCCTCATAAAAGAAATTATGATTTTTTAAATTTAGGAACTCAATTTAAGAAGAAAACATTGCTTAGAAATACTAATAGAAAAGAAAGCAACTCGATTATTTAATCTTTTCTTATCATATTTATTAATGTTTTCAAATCTCTGTTTCATTAATTATTTGACATTTAAAAATAAGCTAGTTATTTATGGTAAACTTAGCTGTTTTAATTTGATAGATTACGGGGTGAATTAATTGTTTTCAAAGTTCTGACTACTTATTTTGGAGCTTTTGAAATCTTAAGTTAATATCTTTTAAGGTTTTCCTTTTCTGAACAGCATTAAGAAGGTGATTTATAAGCTACATGAAAACAATAAAAACTACAGAAATTATCCATTTGATAAAGTGTACCATAAATGCAGAGAGACTAAAGTGAATTCGCTTTATTTCATTTTTACACGTACTGTAATTCATTTTTAAGTCGTTATTTTTCACTGTTGATTACCACTGTTAAAGATGATGGTTGGATCCGCCCTTCTTTCTGAGCAACTACGTGACAGCGTTTCCAAATACCTACGGTCTCTTTCCAAACTTGAACGCGTGAGTAACGTGTAACTCAATTTAGTAACAGTTCTTAGATAATATTTAGAAATTAATTATTACCATCACTTGACCCCAAGGTTAAAAGCCCACTATAACATTACATTATTACATATGAAACAATAAGCATGTATATCGGTTTCACCAATCTATTGTTTATGAAGTGGCAGGACTAATCGTGTAATAAGTCTACATTGCTTTATATAGTATTAATAAGGATATTTAGGAAAATTTGCTGCACATTTCATGCATGGGTGAAATTATTGAGAAAATAATCAGCTTATCATTTGAAACTATCAATTTCATCAGTTAATTGAATATAATTGCATATATAATTAAATAAATGAAAATGTTATGAAATTGAAAAATATATAACTACTGAGAAATTGGACATAAAAAGTTTCCCCTTTGATTCAATCTCTCTAAAAATTTGTCTTTTTTTTTAGAAAGTTTTCCTATCATTCAAACATTATTTAGCAAAAATATCTTAGACATTATCTTACCAAATCCACTCCGGAGCTTCAGAAATGCTTCCCTGAGAACAAAGGCTTGAATTCATCATTGGACTTGAGGACAAACGGCTGTAAGCTATGCTCGCGACCGCAGTTTAATAACCACTGTTCCAAGTGGTACCCTGTTGCCCGAAAAATTTCTTTTTTCTGTTCTTAGACCTGCCCAATGTTGTTTTTGCTTAGAAATTCGCCAATATTTATTTTCAGAACATTTTAAGTATAAATATATTCTTCTAACAAAAATCTTACATTTACAAAAAGTTTAACACATTATAAGCAGTTTCGACTGCTTATAAATCTGCTAATGTTTCAATGCTTATAGCAGTAACTGCAACATTTATTTTAAATTTTCAATTTTAAGTATGGAAAGAAATTTTTCAAAATTTTTTCTTCCTTGTTATACTACTTTATCTACATAAAAAATAATTAAAGACAGTAAAATTTATGAAAATATGATGGTTTTTATGCTGCATCTCATAATTAAAAAATTTCAGAAAAAACAACTCAGGAAAAATACAATCACTATATTGTCAAGCGTCATGATACATTTTTAAAAATTCAATATGTTTGTATACTGTAAATTTTGTTTAATCCCTTCAGGATAAACGTCATTTAACAACATCTTATTTTTTAATACCCTGAATTCCGTATTGTATTTTTTTCCTTACTTAATCCAAGAATTCTACGATTAGACATGGCAGCGATTAAAACCTTACGACCAAAAATTCTGGTACTGAAAAATGAAAGCCATACGCAACCTATATGGAACGTATATATAGCATTCGTCTTGAAAGAATTAAAATACCACGTGTCCAATAAGTCCATTGACGTTTCCAAAATTCACAAACAAATAAAAAATTGTCTTATCGGAGCATGGTTTGCGCCATAAGACTGGCTAAATAGTTGACATTTTGTGGCAACAGAAAGAAATGGAATTTTCACCAATAGGTGTCGTAAGGGTAAATCTTAGACACGATAAGACATAAGAAAATATTCAAATTATACAAATGGAATTTATTTACACTTGAGAGTATAATATATTCGCAGCTATATACGTTACATTTCGGTAAAAGTCTGGATAATGTTTTCATCTACTACAGAAAATCCAGCTGTTTGACAAGTCCTATGGTTCGAACCGCAATCCGATGCGACGAATTTTTATGAATTTTTAAAATTCGAACCGACTTGTTGGACACCCAGTATTATAGAGCATAAAATAACAAATGTTTATAAAAATGAGAAAAACATTTGTTTATTTTATGTCGATGTCATAAAAAAAATTAAAAATTGCCCTAACTTTTTTTTACATTGTGATAAAAATGTGATATGTCTGTATATCCATTTCAACATTAAAACAATTTATATCAATTGTCATTTAAAATTCTAAATTGCAAATCCTCAAAACTTGTGCCGGTTTAACTTACATACAGTAGTTTAATATACATTGCTGTTGCCACATTACAATTAAGTCACTGACATTTCAATAGAACACATAATATTGAATTATAATAGCTTTTAAAACGCTTCTAAAAATTACAGTTAATATTTCATTGCATTATTAAAGTTTACTGATACCAATTTAAAAGAATGTTTAACGACGGAGTGTTATTCAACAGAATGAAAATGTAAGAAAAAAATCTTCTATTAAGCAAGGTTCTTTTCCGGTTTATGTACGTTAACTCGCACCACACCTCCTCCACTGATTTCATCCAAAGCATCTCTCAAATTAGGTAGGCAGCTATTATCTTTATCTCCTCCTATATAAAGCTTGGCTCGACTAACTAACGAAACCAGGTTATTTTTGTTTTGGATAAAACTTAATTAAAATGCTTATCACGTTTAGATTTAAAGTGAAAAACTCATAGAATCACGCGCAGTTTTCGATTTTTAAGACTTAGACTCCTGAGTTGTTATCTACTTAAATACAACAAAGTTGGGTAGGGAAAGAGAAGTTTCATGAGTATCATTTATAATACAAATATAAAAAAGTTCTTCTTTCCATTAAATTTACATAAATGTTCTGAAACTACGTAATAAAGACGAGTTAATTTTAATTATGAGACGTATAAATCAAGAACTAATGAATGAAATAACTTGGATATCTCATAAGGAATTGAGGGGCGGTGGGATATATTTTATCCCACCTATGATTAATGAAAATTTGCACCATAAAATTTTTATGAGATTTTACTCTTCTAACTTTGGTGGAAAAAAAGTTGTAAAATTGCTTTTCCTTATTTTGAAATAATTTTTTTCTAAATTTCCGGTGGGAATTCAGCATTACATAAACGCAATTGCTTGCTCCTCAAGGGGTTAAAGTCACGCTTTAATAAATAATACACAGAATAAGTGCTGTTATTAACAGGGATTTACTCGTAATTAAATAATAAAAATATAACAAGTGCTGATTAAAAAAATCATTTGTAAATAGATTCAGTCGTTCTTAGAACCAAATATTTAAGAAATACTCATGATAATTTTTAGAACAAACTGACTTTTTCCAATCAGTTTTTTTTTTCAACAAACGTGCTTCATATTAGCAACACCAATGAAAAAATGTGTTTCTGCTTTGAATAAATTTATGAATATATAAATAGGTAAATAAATATATATATATTATGTAGTAAATATTAGTAAAATCATAGAAAAAATAAAAACATATGAATCAATTATTAAAAAAAAAGTCTGTATGACAAAAATGATTCTTTTTAAAATGTGCCGGATTCGTCGAGAACTTACACTTTTTAAAAGTTTTAAACATAATTAGAGAAAAGTAAACTGTGCGAAGATGCGATATCTTTTTCTTATATTTCAATATATGTGATTGTATTTGTGACATTTAAAACAAAACTAGCTCTGGTAAAGTTTTAAAACGAGTTTTAAATTCTTTAATTCAATAAATATTACTTGTGGAATACTCATAAATCTGGTGCTTACCTTCAGGTTTTTAATTTTCAAACATATATGATATGTTATGCATATAGAAGAAATAATAATGCTGTATGAAAAACTATTAAAATTATAATAAAAATGATGCAAAAATAAGCTACATCAATTTAGCAAGAGAATGAACATTATACAAATTTTGTTTGAGAACTATTTAAAGACTTATGAGAGTTTCTGGTAATTTACATACTGAAAAACAGACGCAAATTTCAAAATATTTATATGAAAAAACATTTTCCAGTGCTTTCTATAGGAAAAGTATTCATAGTTAAGCCTTTATATTTTTTTAATATGAATTTAAAAAAAATGTATAATCCAGGTTATGCTTATGATTTAAACACAATTTTTGAAGTGATGAAATTATTAAAAAAAAGTTAATGGAAAAAACTCATTTACAATATTTTACTTTGTCCGCTGATGCTTGTATACTATCCTTATAATATAGTATCTCGAATTTTAATCGAAAGGCAAAATCAAATATATTATTTTAATGTTAAATGAAGCATTAAACTAAAAAAAAATAACAAAGTTACCATTTTGACTAAAATCGACTAATAAAACATTTGAATAGAATAAGAATTTCATTTAAAATCAATATATAATTATGTCTTTACGTGTATTTTCTAATTTTGATATTACGATACTACCATTTAAAGATATATGTACATTCCATAATCACCTTAATCAAAAACATATGTTTATTGAAGAATTTCCATAGGAATTTCAAAGCATAAATTGTGTATACTAACTTATATAATTATATATCTATATATTTAAAACACAAGGCCGTCATCTGCCCTGAGTTTTCAACTGAACCAGTTTGAATAACAATTTTTTTTTGTCTGAAAGCTATTTATTTGTAGATGATTCCGACTAGTTATTTTTTATAATATTTCTATTTTATTTTTAATTCTATAAGATTTTTACGAAATTTCCTCATTGTCGCGGCAATCATTTTATTTCCATTGTTGCAGAAAAAATGAAATAATGGGATTTAGTTATCTTTATTGATGCCATTTTCTGATTACAATAAATTGGAAAAGTATTTTAAATATAAATAGATGGTGTTTAAGACTTGGCGGAGTGTAATAAATATTAAAAAATCACGTCATTTTTTAATATACAGTGTGTCCACGTATAACCTGACCGACCTTTATTTTCGCAACCGTTGGTCCTAGATACATACTTCCAATTACAAAAATGGTCAAAATTAGGTGCAGTGTTCAGATAAAAATGTTTGAAGCGAAAAAAACAATATAGTGACGAATTACAGAATCTAAATTTTTATACGGTCCCACGGTCCTATATGTTAGATTTAGTAAAATTTACCGTTTACACTGGCAAGTAAGGCAAAAATAGTCCCGTTATTCTGCGATTATAATTGACCGAGTAATACCTGTTTAAAGCTGGAACATATTTTTTGCTGCATATTAGGGGTCATTCACAAATTTAGTAGAAATATAATTTCATCAGATATATTAAAGAAATAGTTGAGAGTAAAATTAGCATTGCACTAAAAATTTTAAATCTTTAATAATTCTGACATATTACTGCAAAATGTACAATTTGTACCGAACATTATAAGATGATAAAAATAACAGATTTTTGACAGGCAGGTATGCGAGTCTTTCGCAAGTTAAGTGTGTTTAACTTATTTTTAATCCTCCTGCCAATACCTTGTCCCGAGCTGCGAGCAAAAATCGTTTGCATCCACACATTGCCGGTTTTCCAGCTCTTTTAGTCAGTCACCTCGCATTCTGCGAAGTCTTCGTGTACGGCTGAATGCGGGGAGTTTTTCTTCTGTTACTGTTTATTTACAGCATCTTGCTTTATGCAAATTTTTCGGCAAATGTGTGGTATGACGTAACGGTTTAATTGAATGTATATATTGTGTGGTCGTGCTGTATGAGGTGGCTCTGTTTTTCCTTTTAAAATGGATTATGTAAGTTTAAGCCGTTTAAGAGCATGTTTTTAAATATTTAATGTCTTAAGTTTTTCGACATCGAAGTAATGATGTTTATTTTTCGTGATTTTAAATAAAATTATAAAAAGTTCGACGTATCTTCAGTATATAATCAGCTGGTAATGACTGTCTACACTGCGTTTACTCTGCTCTGGCTTGAATTTAAGTTGTTTAAGCTCGAAGAATTCTCAATTTTTTGTTAAATAAAAGGGTGAAAAACAACAGCCTCAATTCTTTACAAAATGATACATGTTTTAAAATGCTGTTAGATTACACTGTTATTCACATTTTGGGTTGTGGTATGTTTTTTAGCTTTTGAAAATTCATTCTTATGTATTTTTTAGCACTGAAACCGAAAATGACCTTCATTTTAAACCATCACGTCAGGAATTTTCTCAAATCGCAAATTTCAAAGTTAAAAAGCTAAAAGTTAAAATTGATCCCTCATCCTCTCCAACCTCATCGGAACCCCAAGCTATTTAGCTGTAAGAAACCCAGTATAAGCCTAAAAATCTAATAAATTATTAAATTAAATAAAATTAAACTGAATAAAAAAAGTCTTACATCTATTTTATAGTATCAGATTTTTCGCTAATTTTTAACCTTGAAATTTACGATTTGCGAAAAATCTTGACATGATGGTTAAAAGTGAAGGAATTTTTATGAATTAGCGTTAAAAAATACATAGCATCTAATTATAAAAGTTAAAAAACACAACCATCTCAGGTTTATGTTATCTAATCTAAAACTCTTTCTTAAACTTCTTGACGGTAATGTATACGAATTTTTTTGTGTTATCCTCTAATATAAGCATATATAAGATGGTAAGAGTCGAAAATCAGAATAATATTGCATTGTCATCAGATTTAAGTCAGTATGTAAAATTTAACTTCGATCGGACATTTGAAAGTATGTTAAAGTTCGAGTACAAATTTTAAACTGGAAAGACGATCATTGCAAGTTAGGTAAAACATTATAAAAATAACATAATTTTAGTTAAAAGAAATCATATCCTCAAATCCTTACAAAATAAAACATATGTTAAAATACAATTATTTTAACTAATCTGAAGCTTAACTAATAAAAGTTAATCGTAATATTTGTACGATTTATTTCAAAGCGCAGATACCTTGAAATAAGTTTAAGTACTTTATACACGACCCCTGAAAGCATGGTCGAAATCATCTATTTTGATATGCAAAAAAGTGGGATAAGTCATGCATTTCAAAGTTTCATAACTCGATCAATTTTAATGTTAAATGAATGGGACTTTTTTTGTCTTGCTTGTTAGTGTCACAGTAAATTTTTAGTACATATCACTTATAGGACCGTATAAAAAATTAAATTTCGTAATTTTTTAATAAATGTTCTCTTGACCCAAATCACTTTAAAAATAAATCTTTACCTTATTTAAACCATTTTTGTAATTGGAAGTATGCATCTAGGACCAACGATTGCGAAAATAAAGGTCGGTCAAGTTATACGTGGACACACTGTATACATTCATTCACCTGTATTAACTCTTAAAATGTTAGTATTTTTTACTATAATTGCATAAAAACGACACCATTACAGGATATTTTTATTCCACCAGTTCTGAAATAGATTCATAGTACATCAAATGTTCATAGGAAAAGATATTTTCCCTTGTGAAAATGACGTAATTTTAAAAAAGGCATTCAACTGGAAACTTAAATTTTCGCTCAGAAAACAACTATAATTCATTTTCATCTGAATGATGTAATTTACATTGTTTTACATTGCCTCTGAAACGAGATTAAAGAGTCTTAATTGCTGAAATGTGACTACTTCTGTCAATGAAAATGACGCCATGTTGAAAGAAAACATGCAGTTTCATTTTAAAAATATAGTTGTGTCTTAATGATTTTCCGTGATTTTTCCATTCAGCTGGTAACGAGAGATGATCCGGATTTCAGAAGGGTGAAATGCTTCTTCCAGAGAAAATAGTGTCATGTTTACCGGAAAATAAGAATTATCATTCCTAAAACGGAAAGGTTTTATTATGATTATGTCTAATTTACTTAATTTACATTGGTTTTTCATTTCTCTGAGATTATGGATAAAATAATCTTAATCATTTTAACCCTTGGATTACAAAGGATTTTAGTCTTTAATAGCAGAGATGTCATGTTAAAAAAATACAATCATATTCTTCCAGAGTCATTAAACTCATGTAGAAATTTTCAGGAATGAATAGGAACTTATTTATTTATTTATAGCAGCAGATTTTGCTTTAATGGGCGCTTGAAAGTAGATCAAATTACGGTGGATTAATTTTTAAAAACTCTAAAATAAAGTTTACATGGAAATTATTCCAGAGAGAAACATTCGCCTTGCATACAATATTACAAATGAAAATCAAATTTTAAAGTAATTGCTTAAAAGCCGCAAAGGCCAACATAGTGAAAAAGATTCCAAGCCGGGACTCGAACCCGGGCCATCAGTATAGCGCACTGACGTTCTACCGACTAAACCACTTGGAACGATACCTAGCTCGGAAAATTTCTCACTATTATATGTTGGCAAGGCTACAAACGCAGCACAAGATGGAATATTTATCGTGAGTCACCGACCTGGGACAAGCACGAAACATAATTAAATCCAGCATCGATAGAAACTATATTAATACATGGAAATTATTCCAGAGAGAAACATTCGCCTTGCATACAATATTACAAATGAAAATCAAATTTTAAAGTAATTGCTTAAAAGGCGCAAAGGCCAACATAGTGAAAAAGATTCCAAGCCGGGACTCGAACCCGGGCCATCAGTATAGCACACTGACGTTCTACCGACTAAACCACTTGGAACGATACCTAGCTCGGAAAATTTCTCACTATTATATGTTGGCAAGGCTACAAACGCAGCGCAAGATGGAATATTTATCGTGAGTCACCGACCTGGGACAAGCACGAAACATAATTAAATCCAGCATCGATAGGGTTTGAGTCCCGGCTTGGAATCTTTTTCACTATGTTGGCCTTTGCGCCTTTTAAGCAATTACTTTAAAATTTGATTTTCATTTGTAATATTGTATGCAAGGCGAATGTTTCTCTCTGGAATAATTTCCATGTATTAATATAGTTTCTATCGATGCTGGATTTAATTATGTTTCGTGCTTGTCCCAGGTCGGTGACTCACGATAAATATTCCATCTTGTGCTGCGTTTGTAGCCTTGCCAACATATAATAGTGAGAAATTTTCCGAGCTAGGTATCGTTCCAAGTGGTTTAGTCGGTAGAACGTCAGTGCGCTATACTGATGGCCCGGGTTCGAGTCCCGGCTTGGAATCTTTTTCACTATGTTGGCCTTTGCGCCTTTTAAGCAATTACTTTAAAATTTGATTTTCATTTGTAATATTGTATGCAAGGCGAAAGTTTCTCTCTGGAATAATTTCCATGTATTAATATAGTTTCTATCGATGCTGGATTTAATTATGTTTCGTGCTTGTCCCAGGTCGGTGACTCACGATAAATATTCCATCTTGTGCTGCGTTTGTAGCCTTGCCAACATATAATAGTGAGAAATTTTCCGAGCTAGGTATCGTTCCAAGTTGTTTAGTCGGTAGAACGTCAGTGCGCTATACTGATGGCCCGGGTTCGAGTCCCGGCTTGGAATCTTTTTCACTATGTTGGCCTTTGCGCCTTTTAAGCAATTACTTTAAAATTTAAAATTTGATTTTCATTTGTAATATCTAAAATAACGTTTTTTAATTTTCTCTGGACAATCAATCAATTGCCATTTGTGGCAACTCATCCATCACTAGCTACTTTACATAGCAAAGAAATGTTCATTATTGAGAGGTATTTTAAAAATCATGTGTGAAAATTATTTAAAAAGCCATAAGAAGTTACTAAATTGAACTGCAGTTATCGAACAAATTTCATTCAATGTATGCAGTGCTTAGCAATTACACAAGAGCAACAGGAGCAACAATCATAGAGCCTGTCGTTTTAACCCCATCGTTATACATTTTTAAAAATAGCTAGTGGCTTTTGACAGTCATATAAAAATAAACTACGATTTTTTGCAGATGACAGAAAAGTCCGCTCTGAAAGAAATATAAATAAGAAAAAAGGGAAAAAAAACTTGCATTTTCTTTTAGAAAAATGTTACATTTCAATACAGTTATTTCTAAAAGATTTTTTATTAATTTTGCCTTCCGCGGCTACTGAGATTCAGACCTAATCAAAGAAGGATGAAATGCTTCCACTTGTGAAAATATTGCCATGTTAAGAACGTCATATGAAGTTGATGTACAATATGCGATCAAGACCAAGTGAATCAGAATTTTCGAAATTCCTGTTTAAATTAAATAATAGTGATATTTTTATATGAATGAAGAATTGCCGAAAGACTCAAATAAAGTAGATTTACCACCAGCTATAGCAAAAGAAAAAAAAAAGATTGTCACATCAAGGTTTGGAAAATATTTAATAACTGAAAAACGAAATTAAATTTTTCAATTTCCAAATGAATTTTTAAATAGCTTAGTATTCTGTGGTTTGCCTCCACTTATTTTCATTTTAAAAGCTGATGCTACTATAATTTAATCAAGAAATTTAAATTTTTCATAAGAATCCTTAATAGCCTCAATTTATTATGTGATACATGTAAAATAATTGTTTGGAAATTATTGCTTCCGAAAAAAGGTGAGCTGGTCAAAGAATTATGATTCCTAAAAGCAATTTAAGAGGCGATTACTCCAAAATCCAATGGAAAACTATCGACATTGAAGCATCTTTATTATCGAAAATTACTGAAGTGATTTCAATAATTTTTTCATAATTTTGCCAATAAAACTGTAAAGTGACCGTTTAGGAAGAAATAAAAATAAAAGAAAATGCAATAATTGCTTCATTTCTCAAAAAAAAAAAAAAAAAAAAAAAATTAAGATTCTCTTTTTTAAATTTAACGACGCTAAAAAGCAATTGATTTTCTAGGAAAAATCAAAACTGTCGAAATGTAGCTAATTATAATAGGATAAAAAAAAATCCTTCAGTAGTCCGCAAATGTTTTTTTCTATTTATGTCATCGGTCACAACTCTTCTTTTTTTCATTTAAAAGACGTAAATTTCTCATTCGTCTTGCATTTTGTGTAACTACAAATAAAACACAAGCACGAACATTGCGTCGGATTGGTATTGATTTATCTCAAGCAGGATTTAGCCATGGACATTATATGTCACGATACCGCGGGTACGTTTCTATAAAAATTTAAAAGTACAAAATGTCAAAAAGTGTCTCAACAGCTTATGTGGTATGGAGGGAAATGCTTTGAAAGAAAAAAACCCTACTATTGATTTTGAATAATGAACATAATTTTATTCTTATTATATAAATTTAATGAAATCTAAAATTTTTTATAACTACATATTTAATTTCCCTATAAGCTTTAACTGTAACTTATTTCCTGAAATATTCTCTCCGTCGAATTTCTTCTTTATACAAATACTTTTAATCAAAGGAAGTTATTGCTATTTTTTTTTTTCATATGATTATGTTCATTAAAATTAAATTTTTGTCATCTCCAACAAACACATATTCTTAATTTAGTTCTACGTGACAAATACTGCGTATTAAAGCTCTATGCAAGGCATAAATCTCCACTAATCCGATTATTGCATGGAAAAAAATTATTTACACCTTTAGTTAATGAGGGTGCGTATGATTTACACGTAAAACTATTTTCAAATAGTAATCTTCGGCTTATTTAATCATAGAAAATTATTACAAATTGTGCGATTCAATAAGGTTAAAATTACTTTATGGAAATAGCGGCACTCAAAAGAAAGGACTGTACGAACTCTGTTTATAGATGTTAAACATGTATTTGATAGAGTCGTTTGTGGTAACTTCGCCGGCGACATTGAAAGAGTTAACGATGTTAAGGAGAAGGAAAGTTTTTAACACAGACAAATTGGGCAGGAAATGCATTATTTAATTGAAAACTAGATTCTGCTAGTTGCTAGAATTGATTGTAACTTTAATGAACGAATACATTTAACTAAATTTCCGTTATGCATCTGCCAATCTATCGAACTATACGTAGAAATAAATACCTCTTATAGGGTGACTGAGCCAGTAGTTGATCAAATAAGGTCGGTGCTATGGGGTTTTTATAATATTTCCTTCCTTTTAAATTTTAGAAGTAAACTAACATTATTGCTATAACTCTTAATGAATGCCCTATAATGGGCAAAAATTAAATATCCTGAAATTAAATAGCAACAAAATTATAAGTAAAAAATTTCTTTAATTGACATTTACCCAGTAGTTGATCAATCGAAGAAATCAGTCGAAAATTACAAAAGAAAATAATCTTTAAATTAACATGCTTAAGCTGTGATTAACAGTAATTCATATAAAAATATTATTTGAAATGAGCAAGATTTAAGTGGATTATTTTAACTTAGCGTAATGGTCTCCTTCTAATCAAAAACTAAATTTTTACATTTTCTAATTAAAAAAAAATCATAAAATGGCTTCTCTTACAGCAGGCAACTGACAACGATGTGACAATAGGTGCTCCAACATTCAAACAAAAATATTATGTCTAGTGCCACGTTTAAAACTCATTTCCGCCTGAAAATTTCAAAAATTTGATCAACTATATATTATTTTAATATATTATTTTAATGGAAAAATCAGAACCACGAGAGAAGAACAACAGTTAGTTTGTGGATCTTGAAAATGCTTATGGCAGTATACCGAGATTTTTACTTAAAACAGATTCTGCACTTAAAACAGAAAAAATAAATGAAAAGATAATCATTATCATTAAAACCATCTATTGTGGAAAGAACTTTTAAATAGGAAATGAGATTTCTGAACCTTCCATCACTAGCCAAGGACTTTAACAATTGCTGTTTCTCACGAATTTTATTTAGTAAATATATGTATTTATATGCCTCAGAGAATGAAATAAGAAATGCGATGAAATTCGCTTGAAACTGGATGATAGTAAACGGATCAATTATTTATTATTCACGTACAATTAAGTCATCATATCTGAAGAGGAAGAAGACGCAATGTACCTATTTCTAAATTGCAAGGAAACTCCCTAAATATATTTTTACAACGCTGCAAAAACGTCAGCGCATTTCTTCGGACAACCTTGTTTGACGTTTAATTCGAACATGTGTCTCGTCAGTATCACTGTTTCTAAACTATATTTTATCTGCATTTTCAACGCAAAAAAAGTCGATGCAGAAACATTATTTGAAATCGCAAAATATTCGAAATACTGTCTCGTAATTTTCAGTAATTTTCAACGGAATTTTATTTCCATAAAAACGTCTAAAAAGGGAAGAAAAGTTGATATATTTATCGTATAATTAAAGAAATAGAAAATAAGCTTTTCTTACGAAATTTCATCATCCATATATATACATATATATATATATATATATACATATATATATATATATATATATATAATATTACTAGTTTTACTTGCTAGAAATTAAATATTTAAAAGGTTGTATTGCTTTTTCCATTTCACAGCATTTAATATTATTCTGTTTTCATCTTGAAACTATTCTCTTGGTTATTTTAGTCGTTTGAGTACAGGAGAAATTTTTTTTTCAGCTTTTAGCTTTTTTCTCACAGAAAACGACTAATTTGCTTATATAATTGAATTCTATACTCTTGATAACTTAATTCAACATATAAGCTTTTAAATTATTCTTATCGGTATCCATAATCTTCTTTTTTCTTCCATATTAATTCATGTTATATAGTACAAGGGACTGTATTTTATACATAGCAGCTTGTATATTATTTTTGGTATCCATTCAGTGTGTTTGGGGAAACTGTATTATTGTCAATTCATTCATACTATCACAATTTTTGTGGGTGGTCGGTAATGATTAATTAATGGTTATATATTAGCATTCAAATTATTATGCTGCATTTGCGCATGTAATTATGAATGTAAGCTATATATGATGTTATTAATTATGATATCTTTTCATTTTGAATACAACAATTCATTTTGAATTATTATTCCTTATTGGTATCTTATATATTTTTTAAATATATACCATGGTAGCTAAATGTTTTTAGCAATCTTTTAAATATTATATGCTTAGATATCTGCTGCAATAGCGCATAACCTTTGTGTATTATCTATATGATTTCTACTCTGTAGTTATCTGATACCTCTATAAGGAAATTCCGTTAATTTTTTCATTCTTATCATCGCAAAGATTCATTTAATGATTTTTACCAATCTAGTTATGTATGTTATATGTATTTTCTAAATGTTATTATATGATATTGTCCTATATAGATTTAATTGTTTAAATTTAAATTTTGCTATTGCTTTTCATAATTTTGTTCTGTAGAGCTATTCTTTATTTATATATCAATATAGGGTAGCAATAAATATTTCTAATAACAGTTTTAATTATCATATGCTTTAGATATCTATAGTTATATTACTCTGTTATGAGTAGTCAATTGAGATAGCGTTATGGTCGTCTTTGCATGGTTATTGTCGTTCTTGGTTCTGGATTTTAGATGCGGGTATTTGATATTTTTGTAGTAAAAAAGTCCAATGGTTTCTTGCTTTTGTAGTTTATGCACTTAGGGTTATCATTATTTTGGTTATGGAAATATTAAAGGAGGTTTTTGAGTACTGGTTCTCTGATTTGTACATATTGTATATTATTTCATATTTCATAGTCAAGATATTTAATATTATTAAATAAATTATTAATCAAGCCTACTTTACTTAACTTTATTATTGATTTTTATTTTATTTTTATCTTACTTATATAATTTTTTGCAGTTATTGCATTTTTCAAAAAACATTTTTATATATGACAGTTCTTAGTAAAAATCTCGATCCTGGCAAGATACACTCAGCATCTATGCAGTGTAGTGCCCGGTACAGGAATAATAATGAGGTTTTCCTGGATCGTCATCCAGTGACCATTTATACTCTCCTCCTCGTCCTTTATTTTTTCGCAAGTATTTTGATGCTCGGTGCAAGATATGTCCATACGCTTCACAGTCACAAATTGTCTCAGATCCTAATTTTTCAAATTTTTGTAAAGCCTTTAACGTATATTGTATAAAGTGCAACTTACGTAACATGAAATATATAGGTGAAACATCAGGTCCAATTCATAAAAGTATCAACCAACATCGTTCAGATTCTAATAAAAACAAAGCAAAAAATATACAGTCTACAGCTGAAATTCAACATTTTCATAAATATTAATTTAAAAATACGACAATTGAAATCCCTCAAATTCTAAAAAATAAATCAGAACGTCTTTATATGGAGTCATCATATATGAAATATTAAAACACCATTTATCCATATGGACTTAATAGTGAGATATTTAATAGACCTGTTAAAGTCTTCACATCTATAAATAACAGTATTGATTATTCTCCAGTCCTACAATTAATCATAATTTAAATTATAAAACAACACGAAACAAACGTGGAAAGGGATCATAAGCAGTAGTAGTTTCCAAAAAATATATCACTAAACAAATAAATAATCTTCAAAGTAACTATTTAAAGCAATATAACTGGTTATTAATTCGCAAATACATATTTGCTATTAAAAAGAAACAGATTGTACAACATTTAAATGTATTTCTAAGTAAATCTTTCTCTAAACATTTCTCTGATATTTATTTTGATCTCATTATGACTAGAGTTAATCTTTTAAATTTAAAATTACAAAAAAAAAACAACAAAAAAAAAAAAACATAAAATTCAAAACACGAATACTCAAATGATAATAACTTTTTCAAATCAAATATTTAATAAAATTAATATCAATTCTATAATTAATGATAAAACCTGTTATTTTCCTATTAATAATCATCATATATCAAAAACCTTTAAATATCCGAATACAATTGGTAGAAAGATTTTTAACTACAATACATTTTCAAAAAATACATCTGCTAGTAATTTTCCGTGTAAATGCAATGACCCCAATCTAAAAAAAAAACATAAACAATGATAATGGACATAGAATCACTGGAAATCTTAATATTGTTAATGATTTTAAATTGAAAAAAACTAATGGGTTATGGTACTAAGTATTGACTTCCATCTAAATTTAATGTAAAATCTATTATCAAACAGTTTACATATAATATAGATGTTTTTATATATAAAATTTCAATCTCTTATAATAAAACTATTGAATATTTTAATCGATGGAAATTATTAGTAATAGAAAAATTAACTATGGCTTTAAAATATAATATTTCTGATTTAATACTATTAACACAAAGCATTTTTTCCAACAAATTAATAAATTACAAAAAAAAAAAAACTATGTCATTACATATGTAGACAAATCTCCTAATAATTATGCAATCATATGTAAATCTTATTATCACCAACTTCTCACTACCTGTACTTCTTTTAATAAATCTTTTCAAAAAACTAATGAAAATGTAACTGTAAGTAATCGTAAAATTCAAAGTTATTATAAACTATTAAATATTCTCTCTACTAACTTTAATTTTCCTTATTTAATGCTTATTCCCAAATTTCACAAGACTCCAATTAAATTTAGGACTGTAACTATTGGTTGTAATACATATAATAATAAAGCCAATAAACTACTATTAAAAATTCTTAATCAATTATATATACTGACTACAAACAATGATAATACACATTGTATAAAAAATAGCTATAAACTGGTCAATGTTATGAAAAATCTTAATTGTGTACATAATATAACGACATATGACTTCAAAGATCTTTTTAATAATATAGATTTATTAGATTTACATAATATTATAAATGCATTATTTAAAAAGTATCATCAAAAACTGGATTTACCATTTAATATAGATATCGCTTATTTTAAATCTTTAACTAACTTCATTATCTATAATAATTATATTTTGCAAGATAACACATTATATTTACAACACATCAGTATACCACAAGGTGGCTGTACATTCAGTTTATTATCAGACTTATATTTATATCACTATTAACGCACTTTTAATAATAATAATCTACATTTATATCTTTATATTCATGACATAATTTTAATTGCCACTGATCAAACTAAAATTTCTCAATTTCCAGTAGATTATCCCACTAATTTGGAATTAACGGAAAACCTCTTACCTAATAATACAATCAATTTCTTAGATCTTAAAATTACAATAAAAGACAACAAAACAATAACGGATCTATATGATAAACGTAAAAAATTTAAATTCAAAGTTAATACATTTACAAATTTTAAATCTTGTCTTCATAATTCTGTATATCGAAATATAATACTTAACCATTTATATAGAATAAAATGTTTATGTTCTTCTCATCTAATTAATAATAATATTAAAAAACTAATTTATGATGCATTAAATAATGGTTTAAAAAAATTCATATATTCTTTAATATACAATTAGAACTTACATGATCTTTTTAATAAACAAATTAACACATGAGTAAACAAAATTACAAAAAACTTATAAAATAAGAAAATATTTATAAAAAATTAAAAATTGAAAAAAAATAATAAAATATAATTATAGGACGGTTTGGTGGGTAGATGTTAGAGTAGGGAGGAGGGTGTTGTTGTCTGGATAATACGCAATGGTTAATTTATTTTAAAAAATGATGGGGCATTTGAATTATAACTACATTGCTATAACACAATGTATATGGATGTTGATTCGATATTTTATATGTATATAGTGACTTTATATTTATATTTCAATTCATATTAAATTTATTTAGCTTAATTAATATTTAATCAAGTTAACAATTAACTTGTTTTTAACTTTTCGTCTTCTCGGGACAATATCATATTAATTTCTAATAGTACACCATCTTTATAGAGAATAATATGCATAATAAATTTATTTGATATAACTAATGATATTATAGTTTTGTATTAAAATTGGGTTATTAGTTTTTTATTAGTCCTCTATTTTGAACTTAGTATTAAATGATTAATTATCGTTTTTATGTGAATGTTAATCCCAAATTCATATTCTTTAGTTTTTATGGTTAATATGAAAATAAACCACACAATTTATTTGTGATCATTAGGCAATTGGGAAATGAAGTTTCTGACAAAATTCTATAAACATCTATTTTTTTTCCTGTTCATTTTATTAATTAATTATTTTTATATTTAAAAGTATTTCTTATAGCTTTTTATATTTTTATTATATATAATTTATTTTGTGTTATAGCATATTGCTATATAATATTATCAATGTTATAAAATTATTTAAATTTTCCGTATAGATTAATTGGGTATGGTAGTAGAATATATTGTAATCATTCTATTATCATTTGTATTTATTTATGACATTTTGATCATAATAGTTTCAAGTTATTATACTAGATGACAGCAACAATATTTAATTTGCATGCTGTCTGTTGCTTCGATTAGAGTAATAATTTCAATTTTTAACACATGGTGGTGCTTAATGCTGGTTATTTGCGATATTGTAAACTAATAGTTTTGGTATTTTTTACTTTAGTTAAGCAATATAAAAATTTAAAATTGTTAATAGGTATTTTAAGAACTAATTATGTAATTATTTTCTATTTAGATTATTTTAATTGCATTTATCACGGTATTTGAAAATAGATTAACTGTATCCATTAGGTTTTTAAATCTGTCTTAAATTAACTGCAAAAATAAACTTAAACTTATCGAGCTTTTGGATACAATGTGCAGGAGTATATTTGGATAAAAAACTGGGATTTTATTAGGTATGTTGTGTAATATTACTATTTTTCCTTGCTATAAATTAAATATTTAAAAGGTTGTTATGCTTTTTCCATTTCATAGCATTTAATGTTATTCTGTTTTCATCTTGAAACTATTCTCTTGGTTATTTTAGTCATTGGAGTACAGGAGAAATTTTTTTTTTCAGCTTTTACCCTTTTTTTCTCACAGAAAACGACTAATTTTCTTATATAATTGAATTCTGTACTCTTGATAACGTAATTCAATATATAAGCTTTTAAATTATTTTTATCGGTATCCATAATCTTCTTTTTTTCTTCCATATTAATTCTTGTTATATAGTACAAGGGACTGTATTTTATACATAACAGCTTGTATATTATGTTTTTGGTATCCATTCAGTGTGTTTGGGGAAACTGTATTATTGTCAATTCATTCATACTATCACAATTTTTGTGGGTGTTCGGTATTGTTTAATTAATGGATATATATATGTCTATAAAGTATCTGATGTTAAATAGTAAGTTCTTCCTCTTTTTAAAGAACTTTTTTTTAATTATCATTTTATAGGTATTTTTTGATTCCTTACAATTTATTTTTATTAACCAATTTCATAATACCGTTTATTTTTTTTTACCAATAGATTTTTTTTACTAAATCTGAAAAAATAAATATTTTAAAGATACTTACTTATCTATACTTTTTAAAAATACCCATTTTTTCAGTAATTATTCAGAATTTATTTTTAAATATCTTTGTTCCTCTTGTCATACCAGTATTCGCATATATTTATACATGTGTGATCTTCTATAAAAATTAATTGTAATACGCAAGTGATAGTATTATTTTTCTTTTTCTCTACTTTTATTAAATGCTTTCTTAAACTGCTATTGCTATTTATTCAGCTATTACCTTTAAGGCTTACAATTTTACTTTAAAATATTAAATAATAACTAATTCTGCTAAAGTCAAAAGAAAATTGACAGTTAATATCTATATTTCTGCTACGTATTTTACTTTAAATGATTTTGACGCAAAGGACAAGTTTTAAGATTAACATAAAATTCTTATTAGCAGTATTATTCTCCCACGACACACAGATTTGAGATAAACGCATACTAATTACAGCTAATAATCTTTTCTCTCCCATATATCTGCCGTCTTTATTAATCGATAATTAATAGCGATATCGCATTGTGGTAGTTTACATGTGAAACCCGAGTAGTTTTACTTATAGACCAGAAGGCGGCAGCACGGACAGTCACCCCATCGAGTTCACGGCTGAAATTCCAGAATTAGTTAAAACTCGATTCGCATATTAGAACGCAATCGGTATGCCAAGTCATATCTTGGTGGAAAACACCTGAAAATTCGATTTCAGCAGTTAATTCGTAGGTTTACAATTGTGTTTTCCTGCTCCCAGTCCTCCATATTTTCATTCCTTTGGGTGCAGGAAAACACAATGGTAAACCTACGAGTCAACCACTAAAATCGGCTTTTCAGGTGTTTCCTACCAAGATTGGGCTTGGCAGACCGATTGCGTTTTAATATGCGAATCGAGTTTTAACTAATTCTGGAATTTCAGCCGTGAACTCAACGAGGTGATTGTGTGGTGCTGCTTCCCGGTCTATAATGTTTGCTTCTTTCTGATAGTTTTTATGAAAGGATAGAAAATAAATATTTAGATTTTATATACAGTTGGTTTCTTTAATTATTTTTTCTTCTTTATCTTCTCATGCACTCTAAATTATTCCGTGTGTATCTTACATGAAAAGCATCAAATACTTTATTACGTGAAATCAATATTTCAGAGAACCCACTGGTCCTTGTTTGGCTACCATTATTTCTAAACCACCATGTTCATGGTAAAGATCATTAAAAATGTTGAAGTGCTCTACTACAAATACTATTTGGAATTAGTGGTTGTGAAAAACGTTATATGTGAGTTTTCAGCTATGTTTATGCACTAAATGTGTCTTTTACACTTTCATAATAAGTGAGAGAGAAACACAATAACTTAAGAAAAATTAGTCCCTGTATTCAAATTTTGTAAAAATTTAATTATAAAACCTGAGCATTTTTAGTTAAATTATTGCTTGTCTGTCTCAGCTTACTTCGTCTTGAAAATAAAAATATTCTAAAGACAGAAAAAAATACCTTGTGCATTGACTATGTGTATTGCTCCTGCCTAACCAAACAAAATGTTTCAAAAGGTTGTCTTTAAAAACATATTTATGTATTTTATTATATTCTATTTGTGACGCAAAACCCACATGCTATTCAAAATAAAGCATAATTATTCGAATATCATTCAATCACCGTTTTTTCTAATAGCATAATAGCATCTTTTAATTCCAATAATTAATTAATTAATTAAAAAAGAAGACAGGCGAAATTTTTGAAAAAGTATGAAATAGACGTTAAAAATACTTTCTTTTTTACCCGACTGCCAAGAAGGGTTATGTGTTTCACGCGTATCTGGGTATGTGGATTTGTTTATAACCTCGAAACATCGCAACGACTGGATGGATTTTAATGAATGAGGTCTCTATCGATTCGTCTTAACAGTCCGAGGGTTACAGGCTAGCTTTTGTTTATATAAATTCAAAATGGCGCCGTAAAATACAAAATGGTGGTAGAGACGAAAAAAAATTACGCACCATATTAAGTGCCATATCATTGGATAGGTCTTTCAAAATGAAGACTATGATTCATTGACTATTTTACAGTCAGAAGCTCAGTTTAAATATTACACAACTTGGAAGTTGTGTAGGCAGGATCTCTAGCTCTCTAGCTTTACTGCAACTCTAACCAGCATAGACATCTAAAGGCCTCATCAAAACAAGCTTTATAGATAGGAACTAACATTTAAACACAACTTAAAAGTCATCAATACAAGTAAATAAAAAAATAGGTAAGTAATATAAAAAAAATAGTTTCACATTGATGAGAAATAATTAATTAGTTCACTTTTTACGCAGTCGGGTTTTTTGATTTTTTAAATTTAATTTTTACTTGTTTATAAAAATGTTTATAAAATCTGCATGAATGGGGATAAACATAAATATGAGCAAAACGGAACACTCAGCAAGTTTGAATACGGAAACAATGTTCGACTATATAAATATATAAACCGTTGAGAAATTCAAATACTTTGTATATAGTATGCATTAAGATGGATCATGCCAAAGAGATGTCCAGAAGGGAACTGTAGAAGGCAGAAAAGCAACTGCTATGCTGTATTGAAAATGGTTATATTCTGCGGAGCAATAATATTTAGTAATAAAGGCAGATGTTTGTAGGTCTGTATGTTTGTCTACAGTTTTCCGAAGAGACCGCTACGCTCAGGGCTATTCGATTTGGCAGGAAGGAACGAGTGCGTCTGAAATTATGCACTTCGAAGGAGGTGCATAATAGCTTTTTTTAATTTAGTTTTCAAATTGATTGTTTATGAGATTTTTAGCAAATTTTTTAATCTTTTTATTTATTTATTTTAATTTTATGTATAAGTAAAAAGAAATGCGGTTTTAATCTTTCAACCCAATATAGTAAATCTTGTCCTCTTTGAAATAACAATTTATTCGGATTTCGCACAGCGATTTTTATTTATTTTTTACGAATTTTTCAAAATACCCCTTACTACGAAAATGAGGACTTTGTTTTTCTTAAAAGATATGTATAGGAAATCTTATCCATCCATCCCTGTACAGGGGAAGCTTTCGGTAATCGTAAAAAAAAAAAAAAAAAATGCCAATTTATTAAACAAAGTAATATCTATGGATTTCTTTGGAAACGGATTAACAATGTCAAAGGCTACTTTTATTACTCCCTTGAATTGAAAAAATGCCAAATTGGGTTATAAAGTGCCGAAGAAATATTACTTTATCAATTCTGTTTTTCGGATATGAGGTGATTAGGGTTGAAATTTTTCTTTTCAATCTTCTGCTTTAGCCCATTTTGCACATTGAAAAAGGGAAAAATTCTGTTTTGCTGTCAAAAGACGAAGCACGATTGAGTTTAATGATGAAAAATCACACAAGATAGAGAAGATAATGAAGAGACGGAAAAAATCTCGAACTGTGTAATCGGTAGCACACGTTCTTACTAATCACAGGTCCGTGGTTCAAATATAGGCTGTTTCACAATTTTAAATTACGTATTTAAAAATATCAAAATTTAATAACTAGAGAATTAATTGATAGATTTCAATGTTCTTCTTACCGTAATTTATGTTTAAAGATAGGAAAAGAGGGATACAGTTACATAATGCCTACAGCAGAAAACGCTGTTCTTAGATTATTTAATTTTTCTCCCCAACTATTGCTCAAAAATTAAAGTGCAATATATTTACATGTCCGGAAATAAAATTTTAATGCGACAATTATTAAAGCGGAGGCCTCTTGAGTTTCTTGGGCATAAATCGATAAAACGACGGTGGGGCTCCCAATCCTAGGTTTGTTTGATAAATAATTGATCGAGTACAAGTATTACTCATCCACAGAGGGTCCAGTACAATAAATATATTAAATAGTAACTGTATTATACATAAAAATCGTTGCTAAAAGAATAATAAGAATTTGTAAAAAGCTATACAACGTAGGGTTGGTTATAGCTCTACATACTAGAAAAGTATAAACGGATATACCATGAAAATTCAGAGCTATATGAATCCTAAATAGTATAGAATATTGCTATTCTGTATAACACTTTTTTTATTCTTATCCAAATCTGTTTATGATGAACTTAATTTGGTTCTGACAATAAAAGTAGTGCATATTTAAACTTCATTTGGCATTTCATAAACCCAGATTTACCCAGCTAAAAATGAACTGTATTTAAACTGTAAAAAATGCAGTTGGAAAACTGCGGTGATTTGGCACAAATCCCTGCAGTTTTTTTTTTAAGTCGACATAACTATAAATTTACAGCGGTCAATGTGTAGTTGATAACTATAAATTTACTGCAGAGAGTGTGTAGTTATCAACTACACACTTACTGCAGTGAATTTGTAGTTCTGTCGACTTAAAAAAAAAAAAAAAAAAAAAAAAAAAACAGCTGGGATTTGTGCCAAATCACCGCAGTCCTCCAACTGCCTTTTTTTTTCGCAGTTTCACTGCAGCCTTTAAAAAATTTATTACATATATAAATAAAAAGAAGAGTGCCCAGTAAAACTCACGGCATTGAGCTCACAGGTTACTCACACTAATTGTATATTATACTCTTATTTCAAAGAATAATGACCCTCAAAAGATAAATGAAGGGGGATTAGCCCCTGTTTCCCCCTTTATACTTAATCAATAAACCACCAAATCTAATCAAGGAAACTCTTTAACATAATAAACTGGTATACTAAATTTGAAGCAAATCAGATAATTCTGTATGAAAAAACCATTTTGCTAAATTAAGGGGGGGGGGGGGTATTAGCTCCCCCATTTCTTCCTTTATGCTGAACCAATGAATCTTCAAATCTAATCAGAAAAGCTCCTTATCAGAATGAACCTATATAAAAAAAAAAAAAAAATGAAAGTAAATTGGATATATCTGCATGAAAACCCATTTATCTAAATTAAGGTGAAGGGACTTGCCCCCCCTTTCCCCCTTCTACGCTTAACCAATGAACCTCCAAATCAAATGGAGGAAGTGCCATATCGGAATAAACTGGTATATCAAATCTGAAACATATCGAATAATTCTGCATGAAAAACCCATTTATCTAAATTAAGGGGGGAGGTCTAGCCCCCATCCCCCCTTATACCAATAAACCTACAAATCTAATCAAGGCTGCACCTTAACATAATAAACCAGTATACCAAATTTGCGGCAAATCGAATAATTCTACATGAAAAACACATTTATTTAAGGGGGGGGGGGTAGCCCCCTTTATACTGAAGTAATGAACCTCCAAATCTAATCAGGGAAGCTCCTTAACATAATAAATCATTATACCAAATTTGGAGCAAATAGAATAATGCTGCATGATAAACCCATTTATCAAAATTAAATGGGGGGGGGGTAGTCCTCCTTTTATACTTGACTAATGAACCTCCAAATCTAATCGGGGAAGCTCCTTAACTTAATAAGCCGGTATACCAAATTTGGAGCAAATAGAATAATTCTGCAAGAAAACACATTTATCTAAATTAAAGGGGGACTGGACTGCCCCCCTATCCTTAAACAATGAACCCCCAAAACTAATCAGAGAAGCGGCTTATCACAATGAACCTAGAGGAAAATTTTGAAGCAAATTGGATATATCTATGAAGAGTTATTGCGTTATGTACGTACATACATACAGAACGGGCGGGAACATAAGCTCTCAGGCTTTGATAGCCTGCCAGCTAAAAATTTATTTTTATTTTTCTGTATATAAAAATAAGCACTAAAATCTAATTAAATATATATATATTTTTTACATATCTCAATCTATGTGCAATCTATGCATAAAATTATATCTAGCATGCAACGACAAATCATCATTGAAAAATATTTTTTGCTCATGTCTGATTTATTCAATTATTATGGTTAAAGTTTGAAAAATGAAAGAATTAAAAACAAGGAAATGGGTCGCAAAAAAATTAAATATTCTGATCTTTTTCAAATTTTGCACTTTTGTAATAAAAAGTGCAATTTTATAAATAAATTCAATGTGAAGAAGAAAATTTAAAAATATGCACACTGGAAATAAAATTAGATAAATTAAACTCGTGTATTTTGTTATAATTCTGTTGCCACAATAAAAATTGCAATTAAAAATATTGTATATGAATTTTAAAAAATTAATTAGCAATTCTTTATATAGTGGTATATTTTTCTTTTGTGATACTGATACCGTGAACCACTTCCAATAATTGCAGAACTTTAGATCAAAAAATACATTTAAATCATACATGCTTATTTAAAAAAACTGTATAAAATTCATTTTGCTACAAATGAAAACTCTCCCTCAACTGTATATTATAATATTATGAACATACTTTTTTACAAGCATGTTAAAATTTACAAAAAATAATCTTACCTGCATATTTACTCTCCTTCTAAAAATTGTAACTTATACAAATGGACTGAGCCAATTTAAACAAAAAATAAATATGTCACACAACATACGTTAAAATACAAAATATTTTATTGTAATTATTTGGCGGCTATTTCTGCCTTGGATGCAGTATTTAATTTGTTTCGGATTGTAGCCCGCACAAAGAGCTACATTGACATTGAATTTAGCGGTCACATGGCCTTGAATATCTGAAACGAAATTAGGATCCAGTACCTGTTTACTGGATGCTTTTAATCACTTTAACACACTCTGCCCAAGCACTTCGCGGCCGAAGACCACGTCCATCATATCGCAACAAACCAAAAGTTGAATGGTTTCAGAAAGCTTCTACGAATGTATGTAGAAATTGTTTATAATGTAAAAAGTGCACTTGAAAAATTGATTTTCATTCAAAGTATTAAACAAATGTCCACTAAATATGACCACTAAAGTTTTCAGTTAAGTGTTGTATGTTCTCTTGAGTGCATTGATGTAAACATTCGCTTCAAGGCATATTATTTGTTGATTTTAATCTGTTTTTAAGAGTAATAACATGAGAAATTACATTTTATATAATCCCATGTAATTTTTTGTATAATTCCATATATTGATTAGTTTTTAGTTTACTACTCTCATACATATTTTCCACACCTGTGATAAAAAGAAGATTAAGGATTTATTGAAAAAGTTTTTTTATATGGCAAATACCGTTACTCTAAAAATGTGCTAAATTTTGAATAATATTCTCAAATTTTCACCCAAATTCTTAATTTTTTTTTTAAATATCTTAGTTAACATGAATTTCTGCATCCTTTTCTTCTTTTGTTAAAAGATTACACTGAGTTTTTTCTGAAAAAGTGCTAAAGCATGTATATAAAAATGTATATGACTCCACGACCTTCTGAGCCGAAGCTGCCTAAAATCAAGTAAGATACCTATAAAAAATTTTTAATTTGAACACTGACAGTCACTTCAAAGTTAGAATAGAAGACTAATTCATGTGGATGTGACAGACAAGTTTATCTCAAATTTCAGTCTTAAGCGGTACGAAATAAACAATATTTTTTTAATTTTAAGCGTTCTTAATGTTTTTTCTGAAAAAAAAAAAAAGAAAAATTATTTTATAGATATTTCAATTTTGTTTAATTCAATATATTGATTAGTTTTTAGTTTACTAGTCTCATACATATCTTCCACACCTGTGATAAAAAGAAGATTAAGGATTTATTGAGAAAGTTTTTTTATATGACAAATACCGTTACTGTAAATATGTGCTAAAATGTCAATAATATTCTCAAATTTTCACCCAAATTCTTACATTTTTTTAAACATAGCTTAGTTAACATGAATTTCTGCATCATTTTCTTCTTTTGTTAAAAGATTATACTGAGTTTTTTCTGAAAAAGTGCTAAAGCATGTATGTAAACAATGTATATGACTTCACGACCTTCTGAGCCGAAGCTGCCTAAAATCAAGTAAGATACCTATAATTTTTTTTTTAATTTGAACACTGACAGTCACTCCAAAGTTAGAATAGAAGACTAATTCATGTGGATGTGACAGACAAGTTTATCTCAAATTTCAGTCTTAAGCGGTACGAAATAAACAATATTTTTTTTAATTTTAAGCGTTCTTAATGTTTTTCTAAAAAAAAAAAGAAAAATTATTTTATAGATATTTCAATTTTGTTTAATTCAATATATTGATTAGTTTTTAGTTTACTAGTCTCATACATATCTTCCACACCTGTGATAAAAAGTCCTTCCGGCCAGTGCCGGGAGGAAGAGGTAGCTTTCAAATTCCTTATTTTAAAAAAGCCAACTTATATTATTCAAACACATGAAGCTCAATTTAGTGGAAACCGAATATAGGAGATTCAATACTAATTTTTATCAATATAATGAATGAGAATTTTGCGAAATTAGTCAGCTTTATCCAAGCTGCTTTTCTTTAAAGTAACTTATATTTGGCTGCCAAATTCGGCGATTCCTTAAAGTGCCTGCCATTTTAAGACAACATGGTGGATGAGGCTAACCAGTGAACTTGGTCGAGACCTTAGTAATTGCTGTGCACATGCTCACTCACATCGGAATCGGTTGATATATACGAGTGCTGTCGCATGCAAAAAATCAGATTTTTCAAAATGTCACCCACAATAGAAATTGAAACTGCTATATCTGAGACATTTTTTAAGGTAAAGACAAACAAAAAATGCTCCTGAATCCTTATATCAAGGTCAAATACTTAAGAAAGAAACATTTTTTAATTTCTAATTTTTTTGCACCTCACTTTAAATATATATAATTTTTTTTATTTAATGGCCGCAACAAGTTTGAAACAAGATGGCTGATGAATCCGGCCAGCGAACTTGGTCGAGGTATTGATGTATACTATCCACATGCCTTCTTACATCGAAATAGGCGAATACGTATATTATCGCGTCACAAATACAAGATCGTTTCAAAATGTTAGACATGCTAGAAATTCAAAGTGCTATAATTCAACCATTTTTTAAGATATAAACAAAAGAACAAATTTTCAGAAACAAAAACTGCTCCGGAATCTTTGTATCAAGGCCAAACATAAAAAAAATCTTTTTCATTTTCCAATTTTTTAATACCTCATTTTAAATTTTAAATTTAATTTTTTTGCAACCCTTTTGAAACAAGATGGCGAATGAAGCTGGCCAACGAACTCGGTCGAGACATTGGTATGTACTATGTACAGACCAAGTTACATCCAAATCGGTTCATAAATACGCCTGTTATCGCGTGACAAAAATCAGGTCGTTTTAAAATGTCAGCCACAATAGAAATTCAAAATGCTATTACTCAGCCATTTTTTTTAGATATAGACGAAACAAAAACAGTTCCGGAATCTTTGTATTAAGGTCAAACACATACGAAAAAAATCTTTTTCATTTTTCAATTTTTTGGTATTTCATTTTAATTTTTAAATTTTTTTTAATTTTTTTAAATGGCCGTCATTTTGAAACAAGGTGGCGGATGAAGCTGGCCAACGAACTCGGTCGAGATATTTGTATGTACTATGTACACACCAAGGTACATCCAAATCGGTTCATAAATACGCCTGTTATTACGTGAGAAAAATCAGGACGTTTCAAAATGTCAGCCACACTAGAAATTCAAAATGCTACAACTTAGCCATTTCTTAAGATATAGACGAAACAAAAACTGCCCCCGAATCTTTTTATCAAGGTCAAACACATAAGAAGAAAATATTTTTTTCAATTTTCAATTTTTTGGTACCACATTTCAAATTTAAATTTTTCTTAAAAATTTAAACGGCCGCCATTTTTAAACAAGATGGCAGATGAAGCTGGCCAACGAACCCGGTCGAGACATTGTTATGTACTATCTATAAACGAAGTTACATCGAAATCGGTTCATAAATTCGCCTTTTATCGCGTGACAAAATTCAGGACGTTTCAAAATGTCAGCTACGCTAGAAATTCAAAAGGCTGCAACTCAGCCATTTTTTAAGATATAGACGAAACAAAAACTGCTCCGAAATCTTTGTATAAAGGTCAAATACATAAGAAAAAAATATTTTTCCATTTTCAATTTTTTGGTACCACATTTCAAATTTTAAATTTTTTAAAAATTTTTAAATGGCCGCCATTTTGAAACAAAATGGCGGATGAAGCTGGCCAACGAACTCGGTCGAGACATTGGTATTTACTATGTACACACCGAATTACATCGAAATCGGTTCATAATTATGGGAGTTACAGTGTGACATAGGTCAGATATATATATATATATATATATATATATATATATATATATATATATATATATATATATATATATATATATATATATATATATATATAAATTTGGAACGGAGGGTGGTTTCAGGGTCTGGGAGTCATGATCGATGAAAATATACCAAAATTTTTTGAAATCGCTTTCCTCCGAACGGCTGCAATAGGTAGCTTTTTGTAATGAAAGCTACCTAAAAGAAGATTAAGGATTTATTGAGAAAGTTTTTTTTTTATATGACAAATACCGTTACTGTAAAAATGTGCTAAAATGTCAATAATATTCTCAAATTTTCACCCAAATTCTTACATTTTTTTAAACATAGCTTAGTTAACATGAATTTCTGCATCATTTTCTTCTTTTGTTAAAAGATTAGACTGATTTTTTTTCTTAAAAAGTGCTAAAGCATGTATGTAAACAATGTCTATGACTCCACGACCTTCTGAGCCGAAGCTGCCTAAAATGAAGTAAGATACCTATAAAAATTTTTACATTTGAACACTGACAGCCACTTTAAAGTTAGAATAGAGGGCTAATTCATGTGACAGACTCTAGTTGATCTCAAATTTCAGTCTTAAGCGGTACGAAATAAACAATATTTTTAGGTAGATTTCGTATGAAATACTACCTATTGGGATCGTTCCTATGTTGGAATTTCTGAAAAAATTTTGCAGATCTACACCGATCATGACCCCTAGAAACAAAAACCACACTCAGTAAAAAACTTTATCTATCTATCTATCTATATATATCACTTTTTTCTGGACACGATAACTTTCGTAATTCTGCACCAATCTCTTCCAAACTGATACATAAAATCAAAGGGCATAAAATCTCGCTCAAGTTCGTTAATGGGCAAAATCGGACCAAGGGGATGGAAATAGGGAGGGGTTTTGTGAAAACCGAAAACCCCCCATAACTTCTTAATTTTTGTACATATCAAATCAGTTTAAAGTTTTTATTACTTCTAAAAATAGGGTCAAAATTTTATGTATCACAGATTTTTGATAAAGTTAAAAATGGGCTCAAGGGGCGCAAAAAAATAGGGTTTTTGGGAGAAAAAAATTCATAACTTCGTCAATTCTCAAGATATCAATTCCAATTAATTTTATTATAAATCTCCTTAATATTATCTACAACTTTTATATTCACAAGTTTTTGATAGGACCAATTCGTACCGCAAAAAAAAAAATTAAAAACGAAAACAAAAATGGGCTTTGAAGAAGTAAAAAATCCATAACTCCGTCAATTTAAAAGATATAAAATCCCCATGAATTTATCATATATATTCTTAATATTGTCTACAACATCTATATAGACAAGATTTGAAAAGGACCAATTCTCACAGCAAAAACAAATTAAAAATACATAGCGGTTGAAGAAAAAAATCATCTAAGTAAGGGTGTATTCAAATCCAAACTGCGTATTTTCCTACTCATTTTACAATTCATTTTTGCTCTCAAAGGCTTCCAATTGGTACGTTTTCTTACTCAGAAAATATATAATGTACCGTAATGGTCGATTTCTTGATAGAGGCAGAATATATTTTTTAAAAATGCTGTTAAAGTGGGCATTTTTGAACCGAATTTCCCGAAGCGGATTATGTTGGAAAAATCATTGCATTAAGGATGCACTCAAATCCAAACTGCTTATTTTCTGACTCATTTTTAAACTCATTTTTGCTCTCAAAGGCATTTAATTGGTAGATTCGTTTATTCAGAAACTATATAATGTACCACAATGATCGATTTTTTGATAGAGGCAGAACATATTTTAAAAAATGATGTCAAAGTGGGCTTTTTGAACGGAATTTCCCGAAGCAATGGTGTTATCACTTTCTTCTGGACACGATAACTTCCGCAATTCGGCACAAATCTCTTCCAAACTGATACATAAAATCAAGGGACCTAAAATCTCGGTCAAGTTCGTTAATGGGCAAAAGCGGACAAAGGGGATGGAAATAGGGAGGGGTTTTGTGAAAACCAAAAAACCCCCATAACTTCTTAATTTTTGTACATATCAAATCAGTTTAAAATTTTTATTACTTCTAAAAATAGCACCAGAAATTCATGCATCACAGATTTTTGATAAAATTAAAAATGTGCTCAAGGGGCGCAAAAAATAGGGTTTTGGGGAGAAAAAAATTCACAACTTCGTCAAATCTTAAGCTATCAATTCCAATTAAATTTATTATAACTCTTCTTAATATTATCTACAACGTTTATACTGACAAGTTTTTGATAGGACCAATTCGTACCGCAAAAAAAATTAAAAACGAAAACAAAAAAAGGGGGTTGAAGAAGAAAATTTTTAAAAACTCCGTCAATTCACAAGATATAAAATCTCCATGAATTTATCATATATCTTCTTAATATTGTCTTCAACATTTATATAGACAAGTTTTTGATAGGGCCAATTCTTACAGCAAAAACAAATTAAAAATACATAGCGGTTGAAGAAAAAAATCATCTAATTAAGCGTGCATTCAAATCCAAACTGCGTATTTTCCTACTCATTTTACAATTCATTTTTGCTCTCAAAGGCTTCCAATTGGTACGGTTTCTTGCTCAGAAAACATATAATGTACCGTAATGGTAGATTTCTTGATAGAGGCAGAATATATTTTTAAAAAATGCTGCTAAAGTGGGCATTTTGAACCGAATTTCCCGAAGCGGATTGTGTTGGAAAAATCATTGCATTAAGGATGCACTCAAATCCATATGCTTATTTTCTGACTCATTTTTAAATTCATTTTTGCTCTCAAAGGCATTTAATTGGTAGATTCGTTTATTCAGAAACTATATAATGTACCACAATGATCGATGTTTTGATAGAGGCAGAATATATTTCAAAAAACGATGTCAAAGTGGGCTTTTTGAACGGAATTTCCCGAAGCAATTGTGTTATCACTTTCTTCTGGACACGATAACTTCCGCAATTCGGCACAAATCTCTTCCAAACTGATACATAAAATCAAGGGACATAAAATCTCGGTCAAGTTCGTTAATGGGCAAAAGCGGACAAAGGGGATGGAAATAGGGAGGGGTTTTGTGAAAACCGAAAACCCCCATAACTTCTTAATTTTTGTACATATCAAATCAGTTTAAAATTTTTATTACTTCTAAAAATAGCGCCAGAAATTCATGCATCACAGATTTTTGATAAAATTAAAAATGGGCTCAAGGGGCACAAAAAATAAGGTTTTTGGGAGAAAAAAATTCACAACTTCGTCAAATCTTAAGATATCAATTGCAATTACATTTATTATAATTCTTTTTAATATTATCTACAACTTTTGTACTGACAAGTATTTGATAGGACCAATTCGTACCGCAAAAAAACATTAAAAACGAAAACAAAAAAGGTGGTTGAAGAAGAAAAATTTTCAAAACTCCGTCAATTCACAAAATATAAAATCTCCATGAATTTATCATATATCTTCTTAATATTGTCTTCAACATTTATATAGACAAGTTTTTGATAGGGCCAATTCTTACAGCAAAAACAAATTAAAAATACATAGCGGTTGAAGAAAAAAATCATCTAATTAAGCGTGCATTCAAATCCAAACTGTCTATTTTCTTACTCATTTTTTAATTAATTTTTGCTCTCAAACGCATCCAATTGCTAGATTCTCTTATTCAGAAACTATATAATGTACAGTAATGATCGATTTTTTGATAGAGGCAGAATATATTTCAAAAAATGATGTCAATGTGGGCATTTTGAACAGAATTTCCCGAAACGATTGTGTTAGAAACGAAAAATATTGCCCTACTGAGAAAATAATTGTTTATTAATCAATGTTTAATTAATTGAAAGAAAAATAAAAACACAGGTCGCTTATAAATCTTTTCAAAAATCACGTCAGCTTGTCTTATATATATATTTTTTTTAATTAAAAATGAATCTGAAAATGTGCCAGAAAATTTCGAGTTGTTGAATATGGAAAAATATTTTTTTTAATATCACCTTAACATGATTCTGATAACACCAGCTATTTTATAAAAAGGAAATAAAAACTCGTCAAAAGCAGACAGATAAAACTGTTAAAGTGGATTTATATCTAAAAATGATTTAGTTTTGTTGGTGAAATTAGTATACTTAACTTCGAAATCTACCTCTGCCTGTAGGCCGGGCCGGCAGGGATTTTTTTAAATTTTAAGCGTTCTTAAATGTTTTTCTGAAAAAAAAAAGAAAAATTATTTTATAGATATTTCAATTTTGTTTAATTCAATATATGGATTAGTTTTTAGTTTACTAGTCTCATACATATCTCCCACACCTGTGACAAAAAGAAGATTAAGGATTTATTGAGAAAGTTTTTATATATAGTAAAGTGAGGACAGACGCCGCGGTCGGACAGATGCCGCAGAGATTGTACTGGCGACACTAGCGCTCCTTAGGCCAAATTAAGAATTTCTTTGTGTGCCTAAGTGCTGTCTGTTGTGTTGTATGCGTTTCCACTGCTTAACTATTAGTATTCAAATATTTCTGCCAGCTTTTATGCTTCAAACCTGCGTGGTAAGTTGCTAAAACTATTCTAATAAAGTTTTATTACATATTTCAAGCAAAATAAAAAGATATTTATTTCCAAAACCGATTGTAACTGTAGACTATATACTCGTAAAATACAGACATGTGCTTGCCTTTCTCTCGCGTCATTCAAAGGACTCAAAATGGTTGTGCGGCATCTTACCCGCCACTGTGGGACAGATGCCTCACTTAGGTTGAAGGACAGATGCCGCAAAATATATTTTTGTTTTTTGGTTCAATAAATTCATCACTATAATTTCAGTAGAACTTACATATAAATGAATGTATATTCAGCGCATTTCTTTATTTAGCTAATATTTGTTTAACCCTTTATGTAGTGAATTATAAATTCATGAAAATTTTATCTTCTAAAGCATTTTTCGTGAATTGTTTAAACTACATTAGAAGATTTAAATAATCATTTAATAAATTTTAGAAGAATTTTAGAAGGATTAATTAAATTTGAATTTAGAGGGATTTTGTGCAATATTTATAACCCTGCTCAAATTTTTATTTTAAATATTTTTTTTAATTAATTTTTTTTAAAATGCTGAATCTAAATTAAAACTTATATATGCCTGTTTATTTAAATGAAAAAAAAATTGAAATTCTATAAATAATATTTCGAGTTATGACGACTTCAAACTACCCCACTTTTTTAACAAAATTTAAATTTTAAATAAAAAAAAATATGAGAAATTTTATCATGAGATTTTTTTTACAAATGATATGGTTAACCATCACAAAAAAATTCAAAATTTTAACTCAATAAATAAATTTTTTTTTGAAAATGTGTCCCGGACCCCCTTAAGAGCAAACTACAATGGTCGCCTGGATATAAACAAGTGGTTTATCTCTTTTTTGTAATTATGCTGTCTATTGTTTCCAGTCAATTTTTTTTTCTTTTTTTGCCTTAAGTGTTATTTCTTGACACACTTGCACTTTTGCAATTTCGTGAAACTTTTCACAATTTAGTGATATATATAATTTTTGTAAGTTTACTGTTAATTATTTTCGTTTTAAGTAGTTTGAAAAAATAAAAATGTGATTTGCTTGAAAAAAAAAAAAAAAAAAAAAAAAAAAAAAAAAAAAAAAAACAGTCCAGCATTTTTCTCCATGCGGCATCTGTCCCACACCCCATGCGGCATCTTATCCATCACTTAAAAAATGATGTTAAAAAAGGACCTGTGGGAAAATAATTATGACTACTTTATTAAGAAGATTTTAACTTTTTTAACATAGAAATTAGATTCTAAAGGGTTTGATCAATGATTTCTGGTACTTAGTTTCTTGTTTTTTGCTTTATTGTACATTTTAGAAGAAGAAAAGAAAAACTGCGGCATCTGTCCTCACTTTACTATATGACAAATATCGTTACTGTAAGTATGCGCTAAAATTTCAGTAATATTCTCAAATTTTCACCCGAATTCTTAAATTTTTGGAAACATAGCTTAGTTAACATGAATTTCTGCATCATTTTCTTCTTTTGTTACAAGATTATACTGATTTTTTTTTCTTAAAAAGTGCTAAAGTATGTATGTAAACAATGTATTGGACTCCACGATATTCTGAGCCGAAGCTGCCTAAAATAAAGTATTTTTTAAGATACCTTTAAAAATTTTTACATTTGAACACTGACAGTCACTTCAAAGTTAGAATAGAGCACTAATTCATGTGACAGACTCTAGTTTATCTCAAATTTCAGTCTAAAGCGGTACGAATTAAACAATATTCTTTAATTTTAAGCGTTCTTAATGTTTTTCTGAAAAAAAAAAAGAAAAATTATTTTATAGATATTTCAGTTTTGTTTAATTCAATATATTGATTAGTTTTTAGTTTACTAGTCTCATACATATCTTCCACACCTGTGATAAGAAGAAGATTAAGGATTTATTGAGAAAGATTTTTATATGGCAAATATTTTTACAGTAAAAATGTGCTAAATTTTGACTAATATTCTCAAATTTTCACCCAAATTCTTATATTAAAAAAAAATATATCTTAGTTAACATGAATTTCTGCATCATTTTCTTCTTTTGATAAAAGATTATACTGAGTTCCTTCTTAAAAAGTGCTAAAGTATGTATGTAAACAATGTATATGACTCCACGAAATTCTGAGCCGAAGCTGCCTAAAATCAAGTATTTTTTAAGATACCTATAAATTTTTTAATATTTGAACACTGACAGTCACTTCAAAGTTAGAATAGAGGACTAATTCATGTGACAGACTCTAGTTTACCTCAAATTTCAGTCTTAAGCGGTTTAAAATAAAGAATATTTTTTAATTTCGCAAAAGAATCTCAATTCACAATATAAAAATACCGCAATATTTACTCGTTCTAACTTAAATTCAATAAAAATAAGTTATTTTTTCTACAAACTAAACGATCTTTTTCTAGCAAAGCAACGTGGGACGCCGTTAACGCGCGGATTCACATTTCAACAAGCCGATTCGGAGAGGATATGAGATGTTTCTTTGTTACTTCTCTTCTAGTAAATACGAAACCATGGGGTCAGAAATGCAACTGTAAATGTAAGAGCTTGAAAAATAAATCATAAGTTCAAATGAGTAATAAATAAAGGAAGAAAATTATACTATTCTTTTGTTGTTCTTCTTTGTTTTTTGGAAGTAAAAGTGGAAAATCGGAAGTTATGTATATGACCGATTAAGGAGTAAACCCACCTGTGTTTCTAAACTCTAATCATGGGCGACATAAAAAAGAATGAGAGGGCCATTGTCTCTCCCTCGATTTTGAAATTTATCTAATTAAATTTTCTTTTTCTTCGATTTTGAAAAACATAGTAATTTTTTTGAAACAATTTAAAATAATAGAGGAACTAAAAATTTCCAGTTATGAAGAGGGTGGGGCAGTGGGCAAGGGCTATTGTCCCTCTCTGGATTTTAAAATGTAATTAATTATAATTTCATTTTCTTCTGTTTTCAAAAACATAATGTAAATTTTTCAAGTAATTTAAAATGAAAAAAAAAAAAAAGAAATTTTCAGTTAAGGGGTGGGGTGGGGGGGGGGGAGACTCATTGCCCCTCCTTGGATTTTGGAATTTAATTAGTAATTTTTTTCTCCAATTTACAAAAACGTAATAAAATTTGTTCTTTTTGGATAACTTAAAATAAATGAACTGAGAATTTTCCATTAGGGGAAGGGGGCATAGGTGAGTCATTGCCCCTCCCTCGATTTTGAAATTTAACTAATTTTTATTCTCCGATTTTTGAAAAACATAGAAAGATTTGATCTATTCTCTTAACTTAAAAGAATAACTACGAATTTTCTGTTAGGGGGAACGAAGGTAGCTATTGCCCCTCCCTAAATTTTAAAATTTAATTAATTACATTTTCCTTTTCTTCTATTTTCAAAAACATAGTAAAGTTTATACTTTTCGAGTAACTTAAAATTAGAAAAATAAGAAATTTTACATTAAGAAGGCGGGAGGGGAGGGGGTGAGAGGTTCATTTCCGCCCCTCTCTGGATTTTAAAATGTAACAAAAAAAAATTATTTTTTTCCACATTTTAAAAATTATTCTTTTAAAGTAACTAAAAATAAAGGAACTAAGAATTTTCTGTTAGGGGAAAGGGGGCATAGATGAGCCATTGCCCCTCGCTCGAATATAAGTTTTAACTATTTTCTTCGCTTTTGAAAAACATACTGAAATTAATTTTTTTTTACCTTAGAATAAAAGAGGAATTAAGAATTTTCCGTTAGGGATAGGGGTAGTATAAACCTATTGCCCTCCCTGGATTTCAAAAGTTAATTAATTAAAATTTCCTTTTCTTCTATTTTCAAAAACATAGTAAAATGTATACTTTTGAAGTAACTTACAATAAAAAAAATGAGAAGAAATTTCTCATTAAGGGGCTGGTGAGTGAGAGGGCCATTGCCCCTCCCTGGCTTTTGAAAGTTAATTAATATTTTTTTTTCTCCGATTTTGAAAAAAAAAAAACATGGCAAAATTTAAAAAAAAAAAAGAAAAAAAAAACCTAAGAAATTTTCGTTGTGGGCGGGGGCACAGGTGAGATGATGCTACTGCCCCTCACTCGATTTTGAAATTTAACTAATTTTTACTTTCTTCTATCTTTACAAGAAGAAAATATTGGTTGCGTGAAAATTTTCAACTTTCGGTTTTCGACGGATTTATACGTTTTAGAGGTCAGAGATTCCGAAAAACAGGTTTTTACAAAATGTCTGTCTATGAGTCTGTGACTCTGTCTCTCTGTATGTATGTGACACAAATTTTGTGGGCGCTCTATCTCAAGAACCAATGCACGGAATTTAATAAAAATTTATATTCCGTTAGTCCCTGATATAAATTGGCGCTGATTATTTTTTTGTGTAAATCGCTCAACAGTTGGCGCTGCTATGCATCATTTTCGCGATTTCCACAATAGCTCAATCTCCAGAACTAATGCACGGATTTTCATCAAACTTCAGATTCAGTTAGTCCTTGACATGAATTGACGTTTTATACATTTTGGTGTTAATCGCTCAACAGGTGGCGCTGATATGCTGCATTTTTTGTGATTTCCACAACAGCTCTATCTCAAGAACTAATGCTCGGATTTTCAATAAACTTATCAGATTCAGGTATACCTGGATATAGATTAGTGCTGTTTAGTTTTTCGTGTAAATCGCCCAACAGGTGGCGCTACTATGCATCATTTTTCACGATTTCCACAATAGCTCAATCTCCAGAACTAATGCACGGATTTTCATCAAACTTTAGATTCAGTTAGTCCTTGACATGAATTGACGTATTATACATTTTTGTTTAAATCGCTCAACAGGTGGCGCTACTATGCTGCATTTTTTCGATTTCCGCAATAGCCCTATCTCAAGAACAAATGCTCGGATTTTCAACAAACTTCAGATTCAGGTATACCTGGATATAAATTAGTGCTGTTTAGTTTTTGGTGTAAATCGCCCAACAGGTGGCGCTGCTATCCAGTATTTTTGCGATTTCTGCAATAGCTCTATCTCAAGAACTAATGCTTGGCTTGTGAAGAAACTTCATATTCAAGTATAACTTGGTATCATTTGGTGCTGTTTATATTTTGGTGTAAATCGCTCAACAGGTGGCTCTGCTATGCTACATATTTCAGAATTTCCGCTATAGCTCAATCTCAAGAACTAATGCATGGATTTTCATCAAACTTCCAATTCAGATTATTTGATATGAATTGATGCAAAATTGATGTAATTTCTTGTACTATTTAAATGATTTAATTGAAGTGATTTATATAGAAGAAAGTTTTGTGATGGCCACAACATACTAGTTTTTCCCTGATTTTGAAAATCATAGTGAAATTTAATTTTTTCTCTTAGCTTAAAATGAAAGAGGAACTATTTTACGTTAGGTAGGATAAAGTTTTACCGCATGTGGCTTTTAATTAAATACTTAAAAGTCTTGGAAATAATATTAATTATTATTAGTATTTAAAAAGTGTGTTTCATCTCATGCATTTCTCACAAAATTAAAACATTTTTAACCACTTTAGAAACTTCGGAAAATATCACACAATCATACTACATTCTGCCTTGCATAAGAATCTTACAGTAACTGCCGTTATACTGCAGTTACTATTATAATAATCATACTTACAAAAATTAAAACATGTAAAGTTCTTCAGTAACTGCAGATACACTGCAGATGCATCACCGAATATTTTTGTGAATTAATTACTATAAAATCACTTCGAATTCACTGCTGTTTTACTGCAGACATAAAGTCTTACTATTTTTTTAATTTTGAATTGAAAAAATACTTGTTAATAACTGTAAAATAACTGAAGTGTTTTTACTGTCGAGATTGCACTACAAAAAAAACCTACATTTGACCGTAGAAAAACTTCAAAAATACCTCATTTCTGTAAAAAAGCTGCAGTTCATTTTTAGCTGGGTAGCGTAGTAATATATATATATTTTTTTAGAGTATACCTAAAACAAAACACTTGTTCAGATTTCAAACTTGGCATTATTTTAAGCGCGCTTCACGAGGAGGTCGCAAAGTGGCAACACCACCTTGGTCCGTGTCGCGTTTTTCCAGATAGGTTTTTAATTAACCTTTAAAGACATGGGTGGCGCATTAAGAGAGCCACTCATTGCAAACTAGTCGCGATTCCCATAGTAATTATGTGATTAATTCTAATTAAATTAGTCTGTTTTTAACAGTTTGATTTTTATTGCATTTATACTATTACTGGGCATTGCATTACATAAGTATATCATTAAAAGTTGTTACCTAGCCGATATGCACATAGAGTACACTGCCCGTGTCTTTGTGTATGTCCAAACCGTCCGTGTGTTTAAGGGTTAATCTCTCAGCTATTTTTTTATTCGAAAATCATTATCAACAAGCCTTTTATACTTCTGCGACGATAGGTACCTCCAGCGCTCCTCAACTTCTTTGCTGAACGGCCGCAAATAGAAATTTGAAAAACGGAAAAAGGCGATTTCTCAAAAACTATGCGACATAGAGTAATCGCTATAGTTTTCCTGCAAGGTTTAAATTAACTTGTACTAACCCTAGATTTTTCATAATTTTAGTTTCAGTTTATTCGGAAGTAGAGGGGAGGGGAACATATTTTTGCACTGCATTTTTGACGATATCTGTGAAAATATAATACCCAAAATTAAAAGAAATGTATTTTTTGTAGTTTTGAGTTAGGCATTACGAAAGCTTTCACACCCTATACAAAGAATTTTTTTTCAAGTAACATAATTAGCCCCTGTATATTTTTCATATACATATTTGTGAATGTCTACTAATCTATTAATATGTGGGCCAATAGCCTTTATTACTTCAGTCAATTTGAACTCTCAACGTTCCATAGTTTACGAGTAAAATGTCTGAGACAGACAGACACAGGAGTGATCTTATAATGGTTCCGATTTTAGTTTTTAAGTACGGAACCCTAAAAAGTGTACAATTTCGAGGTTTCAATAAAACAACGACCATAGCTGGCGTATCTCATCCGGTTGTACACTGGCGAAGACAGTGAGCGTTTCAACCTTATTTTTGTCGGAAACATTTTCGTCTAGAAATAAGAAATCACAATAATTCAAGGTTTGTTTGATTAGAGACCGAAGCGGATGCAGCTTCTATGTATATGCTGTGTTAGGCAGTAGGGCCCCAACTCCAGATTTGTTTCGTAAAACTGACTCAGCGAAGCTCCGCTAATATCTTCCTAAAACTGAAAAACCCTACACACAGTGCAATTGTGAAAAGTGCAAGTTTGTGTACAGTACAATTGTGAAAAGTATTATGCTGTATCTTTCTGATACATGGATTTTAAATATATCCCACAATAAATAAAGTGCGTGTCAAAAGTTTAAGCACAACATCAATTTTAAAATAAAACTTTAAATATTCAATTTATTTCAATACCTGTCTTGAATATGTTAATAATAGCAGTTTTAACACCATATTCAATAAAATTATATTTAAATTTTATTTCAAACCAGGAGTTTAAGAACAAAAATAACTGTGTCAAAAGTTTAAGCACAAAATCGTTTTTATGAAAATTTTACGAACTGATGTAAGCGATTGCGCACGCAAACGATTTCTGACTGTATAAGAAGCAGTCAGTTGTTGTTTTTGAGTTAGTACAAAATGCCTAAGTCGAAAGAATTTTCAGAGGAGGAGATGATAAATATCTGGAGTATGGGAGCAAAACTTGTCTGTTTCTGAAATTGTAAGTACATTAAAAAGATCAAAACGGTTTATTCATCAAGTTTTGGCTCATGGTAATGATTTCAAATGAAACTTCCATTCACGAAGGCCACCAGTGACTACTTTGCGCGAAGACCGCCGCATCAGAAACTTGGTAATTACTTTCTTTCGCAAATAACACATGCAGTTGGAGGACAAATATCGAAAAAAAACTGTTCATAGGAGAGTTTTGGAATCAGGACACATCAAAAATCGTATAATGGCTCGGTTACCATGTCTGAAACGACACCATAAAGAAGCTAGATTGCTGTTTGCCAAAGAGCATATGTCATTTGGTGATAAGTGGCTGAATGTCATATTCAATGATGAAAAAAATTAAACCTCGATGTCTCTCATGGGTTTAAGTACTATTGGCATGATCTCCGCAAAGAACATAGGAGTATATTTAGCCGACAACATGGTGGTGGTTGTGTAATGGTAAGGGGAGGGGTTATTTCTTTCAATGGTCAGACATCTCTAGCATAAATCAGTGATCGTGAAAACTATCAAGAGACACTTGCCAATCATTTACTCACTGTTGCTGAGGGTTTTTTTTTGGGGGGGGGCGAAAATGTTTATTTCAACATGATAATGCTTCGATCCATACCTCAAATTCAACTTCAACGTGGCATAATTCGAAAAAAGTATATGTGTGTTGAAATGGCTGGCAATTAGCCCCGATTTAATCCCTGTAGAGAATATGAGGGAAATTCTTACTCATGCAGTTTATCCAAATGGAAAGCAGTATTTTTCAATGAAATTTTTGAAAGATGCCATTGAGAGCGCGGGGTTTAAAATTGAACCAGAAACAATACAGAGCCGCATTTTATCGATGGAAGACCGTATATTTGAAGGAATTCAGCAGAATGGAACAATAATCAAGTATTAATTATTTTTTATTCTTGTTCTACTAAAGACTAAAGAACTACTGTGCTTAAACTTTTTACACACTCATTTTTGTTCTTTTGATAAATTCTATTATTTGAGTTAAATTTTAAAGCATAAATCTGTTAAATATCCCTTTAAAACTAAAATTTGCATGTTATGTGAAAAGGAAAGTAACTTTCAGTCGATAATAAAATTTTATTTTGAAATTTTATGCTGTGCTTAAATTTTTGACACGCACTGTATCTTCTTTTTTGGTGAAGAACAGTAAGAAAATCAAGGCTAGAAAAAATCAGAAATTAGACAGTACGAGAGATCATGGAGTTAAAAATGAGAGGAGTACAAACCATCGAACATACCATACTTAAATGAAATGGACATTTTTAAGGATGAGTGTTGAGAGCCTATCTAAAGTACGAATGGACTTTATACCAACGGGTAGACGAAAGCGGCGAAAAGCGAGGATGACCTGAAAGAATATAATGGAACAAACAATGAAGCATTATAAGTTAAGCAATGAAATTACTCAGTACAGAAACTAATTGAGAACCTTATATATTTTTAGTCGTGGAAATGGGAAATCCACAACTTAGAATGAAAGTCCTAAAATAAAGTTCTTTGGGTTTCAAAATCACCTTTGTAAAAGATTTGCTTTACCAAATTTTGTATGACACTATGCCATGTTACAAAGGGGTGCAGAATGATAAGAAGACACAAAAACAAAAAAAAATATCAGTTCGTATTGGCTATGTAAATATAAAAATATTTGTGCTAAAATTAAATACATGATATTCCAATTAATATTAAAGTAATCCTTTGCAAAAACTGTATATATTTTTAAAAATTTATTTTAAAATATATATATTGTTAAATTTACGCTGGAGCAAAATGATAAGAATGCAATAAATATTTCGAAACCGCGGCTCTTTGCTGGATATTTTCGCATATTATTTAATAAATCGTTTAAAAGATATTTTTTGAACGCATATGTTTAGTTAGAAAAACTTTTTTACGATGGGGAGAGGAAAAATGCTTTCTGACTTCGAAAGACAAATTTTAGCTAATAGCAAGATAAATATTCTACATCTAAGAATTTCTAATAAAAATTAAACGTTCAAAGACTGGCATTTTAAATTTCTTACCGAAACCATACATATGGTACTGCAAAATTTATAGGAAGGCAGAGAACTGTTTCGAAACTATCTGAAAGTTCCGGCTTTGTTCGCACGGTCACCAGATAAAGAATGAGAGCAAAGGAAACTCGAATCCAGATAAAGACGGCAGCATAACTGTACTCTATCAGAGAAGCAATAAAAAGCTCGGAAATTGTTAAGGCTGCTCTCAAATCCATAACAGCTAGTTCCTGTCACATTTATACATTTTTTTTTTTTTTGGAAACGCATGAAAACGGCAGGTGTACTTATTCAGAAACTATGTAATCGAATGGCGTTTTCTAGTTTTTGGTAAAAAACGGTAAATATTTCAGAAAATACTGTCAAAGTTGGCGTTTTGAACCGAATTTCTGGACGCTACACCGCAATTAAGGAGAAAACTTTGTTAACACGTAACAAGAATCGCTTATAACTCAATAGTTAATTTATTTATCAAAAACTGGAAAACGCTATTTGACCCAAAATTGCTTCAATAGTCCGGCCTGGCAGTTTTATGTCTTTACTTTAAAAAATGAATCATAAAATGTGCCAGAAAGTTTCGCATTGTTGAGCAGAGATTTTGAGAACCACCTTAAGCATGTAAAGCTATGACGCTGTCCAAGTTTAACAAATGACCATAAGGAAGCCCGCGTTCAGCTTGCAGAGAAAGATCCGAACCAACAAATGAATTGGTCTAAAATTATTTTCAGTAATGAAAACATTTTGCTTTCGATGGTCTCGATGTTATTCATTCACATTTGCATGAGCTTTGAAAAGAAAAGAACATATTTTCCACGTGTCAACTAGGTGGAGGATCCCTAATGGTTTGGGATGTTTTTCCTTCAAGTGTAAGCTTAGAAATGCTTATCTAGAAGGTCGATAAAATAAACATACCTATATTCACATGTTAGAAAGCCATTTGTTGAATCAGTGTGAAAAACTGATTGCCTTAATTATATTTTTCAACAAAACAATGTCTGAATACACTCAGAAAAACACACAAAAATGGAGATAATAGTATTTCCACAACTGACTGGTCAGTCAATGTTCCGGATCTAAGTCCCATGGAGAACGTTTGGGTTATTCTAATGCCCAATATCTACCAAAAAAATTGTTAAATGGTCCACTGTAAATCGATAGCCGAATTAAAATCTGCCAGTTGTGAGACATGCAGTGTTTTGTCATCTCGAACTGTTCTATATTCTGTAAACTATTTTCCACAATGCTGTATTGAAATAATTAAACACAAAGGAATACAATTGACATGTGACATTTCTATAGTTTAGAAAAATCTGTTCTGTTCTTATCATTTTTCTCGTATTGCATATCCAGTGAAAATTAAATATTTTAAATTGCAATAACAATAGTTATTTTGAAGTGGTTTGTTTATTTTACTCGTAGATTGCCTTTTTAGTATGATGAAATCAATTTATGTGGTTTATATCGATATTAGCAATTATCTTTATTATTTAGTCAATTAAATGATCATTTCTATCATTTTGCCAAAAGGTGTAGTAGTACTGTAAAAATAAATCCCATTTTTCGTAAAATTACGGAAATTGTACTGACAAGCGGGATGCCAGAACTATTTTCGTATTTTAAAGGAAAAAATTCCCGGAAATTTTCCGTGATTACTGAAATATCCGTTCTTAAACTTCCATTTTATAAAATATATCTTCCATATACTTTAGAAATGTTCATTTCGTTAAAATGACAGTTAGAGAACAAAATAAAAAGGTCAAGCACATCGGTACATCATACTGGGATAAATTCTCTACTGGAATAAATTCTCTATTTAAGTTAGTATTTAGTAAACAGCCAACAATTACCGTGATGGAATTCAATCCAGGAACCCTCGATTTTTCAGCGAGCTGACATGACCACACAGCTACGATTACACATCCACTTTCTCAAATAGTGTTACTTATTTTAGCTGCTTTTTATAAAGAAATAGCAAGGGGTGAAAAGATGAGATAGGATTCTTCCGTAGATAGATTTTTCTGAATGTTTTATATACTTTCTTTCTACAATTTTCAATATATGTCTTTTTTATTTGATGTTTTGTAAAAGATAAATATAGATTGTTATGTAGTATCACGTAAGGGAAAAATAATATTAAGAGTAATGATAAGCATGATTTTATGAATGACTTCTTTCTTAAGCTTTCTTTTAAGACATTTTATTACTTTGTGATAGATATGTGTCGAACTTTAATTTAAATTAATAATAAAAAAAGCAGGCTTACTTACTTTTCAACAGCCTCAGACTTAAAAATGAAATAAAAATTCATTATTTTTTAAATGTTATGTTAGCTTTTTAGTTGAAAAACGAAGAGAGAGAGACAGAGACAAAAGAGAGGGAGAGAGAGAAAGGGTAGGAAAATATTATAGCGTTTTTTTTTTTTTTTTTTTTTTTTTTTTTTTTTTTTTTTTTTTTTAATGTGCATACTTACATGTAGATGATGCCATAAATTTTATTGTAAACTTAAAAATATTTCGAATTTAAAACTAACATTTACCCAAAATTGCAACATGATTAGAAATAGTTCCAATGTAGAGCCAATATTGGCATTTCACAAGAAATATTTCTATTTTAAAGCCAATTGTTAAGTAATTTTCACGTTTCATTAAAAAATAAAAATATTTATATAAAATATTTGCAGAAATATTTATAGAAATAATTTAAATAGAAATATTTACAATGTAAAATACGTATTTACAACAATCAAATACTTTGCATTCCAAACTCAGCGAGTTCTGCAACCAAACCTCTAAACGTTATTTACAGAAGTTCAACTGTTTTGAAAAAATTACGAAAACATTTCATATAGTTTGCGGAAAACTTCCAGCATTTCTACGTAGTTGTAAAACCAAAATCAATTACAGAAATTGTACTTTTTTTATGAAAATAAAAAGATTGGGTTAAATGTTACGGAAAATGTCCAATATTTTTTCGGATTTATCTTATTACAGTGTGAGGATTGACTACCTGCAAAATGTAAGATTTTATGTATTTAACTGCATCCCAGTTAATTAGGAAAACATATATGATAATTTTCCATAATAAATAGAGTAATTATTTTTCTTGCACCCAACTCACATTTTAAGAGACGTAGAAGAAAAAGGTAATTGAAAATCCAACGTTATAAAGTATTTAAACATCGCTATACATAGGAACGCTTTGGAACCGAGGTATATCGCTATATTACCGATAACAATATATAAACAACTTATTAAATATGCTTTACTTTAACTAAATAATGGGGATGTTTCTACTATAACATTACTAATATTAGGTTCTGTTAAATATTTATTTTTTATAACGTTATTTATGCAATTATTGCGATCTAAACTAAAGTATATACACCTTCAATAATTTAAAGAAAATATAAATGCATAAATAACGACATATGAACAGTATAATCTTTATAGCTACTAACCATGTAAATGCATAAGAAAATGTTATTGTATGTTGATATGTTTTAAGAAAAATATCGAATTGAATTTTACATTTAAAATGACGAAAATTCAAAAGAATCGGATAATCTTTTTACTACTCAATTTCAGAGATTTAAATTCATCGTCATCTTCATTTATTAAGCTTCTTTTTGCGATATAAAAATATAATTGTTCTAGAAATTATAATAAAACAGGTTTCCTGCTCCGAAAAATATTTTTCTGGAGACTTTAATCATTATCTATGTAAATATCATGGAAAATACATTAGAGTCTTAAATATATTCTTCACTGTTCAAATTTGTTTGAGAATTATAATGAAAATAATAATACAGACTGAGGTTTTCACTTTTCAGTATTCCATATTTTCCATAGAAAAATAGTTAAATTATCTCTACAAAAATTTTATTCTTGTCAACACCAAATTTGAATATAGTTTAAAACATAAAATTTAAAGAAAATACATATATAAAGAAAAACTAAAAAATATATGTCTTTTCTGATAACAAGGGGAGAAACAATTTTAAACAAAATGAGATGCAGGTGTTTTCTTTTGGAAAATCAATTTATTTTAATGCATTTAATGCTTTAGGCATTTAAAAGAAAAATTAAGTCGTATTTTGCATTGCTTCCGAGGTTTTCCTTTTTTAACATTAGTTATCTGAATAATCTCAACAGACAGGGCCTCATTAACAACGAGTAAACTTGCACCAGTAAAATGTAAAAGAAATTTATTCCTTATTCATGACAGTACTTTTGCCTGAATATGGGGTTTAAATAAGACAAAAATTACTATATTTACTGGAGGAAGTTTGCACCGTTGCATAGTGGGATGCTTTGATGATCTAGGTGGACAAAATTCATTTTTCTGATTTTCTCGGAATTTGACAAAACCGCGTCTATTGGTAGCTGAATGTCTGTATTTTCGAGATCCGTAATAGGTTTGGCGTAAAAAATCAGAGGTGTCGATTAATTGTGACCGTAAAGTAGCCATCTGCGCAGTTGGTTTGAGGGAGTTTCAAAAGTTGTACTAGCTTCCTCTAAGTTTGAAAGCACGTCGTGACCATTCTTCTTTATTTGAATGCACGAGTTTGCTGATCTAATGTCACAGCTTTGTCAATCTCAGATTTAACCCATTTTTGTTTGAAAATTAGCGATATTAAACCCGCTTTATCGCTTTTCTCAAAGGCTAAAATTCTCGATGATCCTTGATGTTCTTTACAAATTTCATCTTGACTTTTAACATATTATTCAACAATAAGCATTTTTTTACATCAAAGTGCCATTCCTAAAGTATTGAAAAATTAAACAAACTCCTGTAGATAGCTGCAGATTAATCAGTGTTTATTAATAAACAAGCATCATATTAACTTCCAGTGCATGTATGTATGTTTAGTTCAAATCTTGCAAGTCAAAATTTAAATCACTTTTAATTATCCTATTGATCCGATACAATGAATACATGTCTAATTTTAATGACAATACAATATTATTATGATTTAAAGAACGCCGAATTTTGTTTAGGATATTGTTTCTACAAGGATTCACAAAAACTTAGATTAAAACTTGCAAGTTAATTTTAAACCAATTTCAATAATCTGATTGGGCTGAAACTTTGATCAGGATATGTAGTTCTGATGACAATGCAACATTATTATAATTTATGGAACGTAGCAATTACGCTTTTTTACAGGGCCCCATAAAAACTTGTTCAAATCTTGCAAGACAATTTTAAACCACTTTCAGTTATCTAATTGAGCTAAAACTTTGCCTACATGTGTTTTTTGACAATTCTATTATATTATAATTTAACAAACGTATAAATTATGCATTTTTTACAGGGCCACACAAAAAATCGTGGAAAGATTGTTGCTAAAAAGCAGAATTTTTAACAAAAATTTCAAATTAATTAAATTTTAATAAATTACTTAATTAAATTTCAACAAAATTACTATAGGTTATTGAGATATACAATAGCATTTTTTAAACTGAAAACAAAGTACGTAACAGTTATATTTCTTTTAAAGGGATACATAAAAAATTCGGATACGTTACCATCTGTATGTAGAAATTTTATTTCAATTTGAATAAAATTTATATAGGTTATTTATTCGCGCAACACCATTTTTTCAACCAAAAATAATTTAGGTAGCGTTTATATGTTTTACAGGGTAACACAAAACATTAAAGATTTTTTTAAATATGATTTTGTTTTTAAAATTTTCTTTTTCAGTATGACTACACAAATTTCTAGAGCAAATCTGAGTAGAAAAATATAAAATAAGAAATGAATGTGAACTTACATCTGTGAATTAAATTGTTTTTTACTTAAGAGTAAATATGCACGTTTAACGCATCCTTTGTAATTCATTATATTTTTATTTTGAAACATTATTGTTAAATAAACCAATTATTTCTCACTATTTGAGCTATTTTATTAGGGATACATTCGAAAAATCAGAAAAAACTAATTAAAGTTCAAAGAAATAATTTGGTCCACCTAGATCGTCAAAACGTCCAACTATGCGTTGGTAATCAACCCCTGTCATCAGACATGAAATCCAGAAAATATGTAAAAAAGTAGGTAATAATAGAAATGTGTTATATTCTGTACTCTTCAGACACAGGTGTTCGTTCACTGTTTTAACAAAATTTTCTGGTTTCCTATACGATTTTTGCATAAGAAACCTGAATCGCAATCACGTCGTTCAATGAAAAATACAGGTCATTCTAAGCCGAACCCGAATTTTCATTTATAATATTATCAGTAATAAAGATAATGTACCAATATTTTCGACAGACTTAGTTAGTTTTCTGTAAAATGTGATAACATTTCAAGAAGTTTTAGAAATGGCCTCCACATTTTTCTAAGTAATCTCTACTATTCGCAATGTAGCAGAGAATAATATACATAGTGTATCATAAAATAAATTTGTTATTAATGAAATTTTAATTCAAAATGTAGTTTGGTTTGAAGGAATATATCATGTATTTTAGATTGAAGAAGTAGATTGCGACCATGTTTCCCCCATATATAAATTCTTCATGTTGAAGGATCATGTTGAAATGTTACTCCTTTTACTTTTACACAAAATTTGCAAACACAAGATCGGTAAGACGCATTTTTAGTGACGGAAAACAATCAAAATTTATAAAATTTAATGCATCATAACTCAGTTACTTTTCACGTAAAATAATTCGATTTTTTTTGTTTTCTTAGACGCAGAGCAATTTTTTCTCTAAATAAAAGGTATACAGAAAGGGAAGCTGTATAAAATATTGAATTTCTTATTTTGATATCTATACAGGCCCTTGCAAAACATGTCATACCTGAAATCTGTACTTATTTTCTTCACTTTTTGTAATTGGAAGTAAGGTTAGTTGGGGTAACTCGACCCACGAGGTAACTGGGCCATAGGCTATTTTATAAAAAAACTGTTGATGATTTTTGAGTTTTAGCTTTTGTGAACAATTCACCTTTATCTCTACTTCCTAAAACAACGTGTGTCAACTCAATCATAACTCTCACTTTGCTGTGATAGGTTGTCAAGAATTTACGTTTCATTTTTTAAAAACAATGTCAATATAGTTGAACTTCCTCGGCTTTTTATTAAAATACTGTAAGTACTTTTATTAAACAATCTTTTTTTTTAAAGATTAGATATCTAACTACATTAATATTATTAGGTATCTATACATATTTACTTCATGTTTCAAATGTAAGCCCGGTGTCCCAGTTACCCCATAAATTTTTCATGAATGGGGTAACTGGGACATGTATCCGGGGTAACTGGACCATGTTGGATCCAGTTACCCCATTAGTTATAAATAATTTTTTTGAGTTTCTCTTACTACGAGAAATAAATTTCTCCATTATTTTTTGCTCGCAATAAAGAAAATTATAGAATGCCTTATTAAAATTACGTAATCAAATTTAAAAAAAAAAGCATATTGGGTGGTACCAAACCAAATTTATTGACGCCTTGAGAGCGGTGATGCCGTCATGGCATCACATAATTTTAATCCCTAATTGCCACATTGGCATCAGAATTTCATAATGAAAATTTCACCTTTATTAAGTACGCGAAAATGTACTTTTACTCGTTTACAAATAGATTCTCTTGTAAATACTGGTGTCATTAAATTATTTCAACATTTTACGAATGCATCAAGTACCTTGCCCCTGAAAGCGAGATAGCCAAACCTTGAAATTGTGCGATACAGTACAGGGGTCGCATTCTATAGGGAAACTTTTATTGTTCCTACCACTATTTTGAAAATAATATCTTCATCGCACCTTTCTTTAGAATATGTTAAATAAAATTATCATGAAGGTAACTCATTAAGGGTTTTGGTAGGAACAATAAAAATTTCCCCATATAATGCGACGATACAAATAAAGTACGTAAGTACTTATGTAGCTGTTCATAGATTTACCTTGCTATTTTTTTCCTTAAAATACCCATGTGACTTTTTATACTTATTACCTATACTAAAGTACATAAGTATTTGCTTAATTTTTATGTTTTTCGTATAAATAAATCTAAAATTTTCACTTTTAGTGCTTTTTTTAGACTCATTGACAGCAAAGGTTTCTCTTACAACGCTCTTTAGTTGATATATAATTTACATGATCTGCCTGGTTCAATTTTTTTTTAAAAATAGTTTACACTTTTTCAAACAGGACCTGATATCCCATATTATAAAAAATAAACGCGTGTAGAACTTAGACCCTCCTAGTCCACTTACCCCATTCTTATGGGACAACTGGACCCATGAGGAAAGAAAGATGAAATATGCACATTTTCATATTTTTAAATATTAAAATGTGATTTTGAGCATTTCTGTCTAATATAGGGAACCTAACTGAACACATTTACAGAAGTTTAGATTTTAATTTAAATGAACATTAGCTTTTTGAAGCTGAATTGTCAGAAGCTCCAGAGTCACATTATAAAATCATGGCCCAGTTGCCCCAACTACCCTTATATTTCTATCATTAGTGGTTTAAGAGATAATTGCCATTACATAGATTTTGAATAACACAGTATTCGTTATATCTGGGATAGTTTCCCCCTTATGCCCCCTAATTTTTATTTTTTATATAATGATTTTTGTAGTACATATGTAACCTGTCTACTAAAAAATTTATCTAGAACTTCATAAAAAATATTACTGTAATATAAATATAAGATAAAATGGGGTTTTTATCAAAATACTTAATTGTTTTGGCCATATATCACGGATCTCAGTGTTAGACAACCCACTTGATCGGGATAGATGCCCCATCCGTAAAATAATAGGAAGCATAGGTATATTTCTGTTTTACTAGATTTCTAATTTACATCAAACTTATGCATTTTATTTTATAAAAAAAATTGTATTTTAAAATCTTGAATATAAACTTTTTATTTTTTACTTACACTTTTCTACTTTTCTTTTTTCCGGAAATATTTTAACGGATATTATGAATTGTGCAGATCTCATGTAGCCATTCGAAACAGTCAACACACTGATTTTCCCATTGAGCTACTATACAAAATTTGAAGCCAATTGAATAATTCTAATGAAGGTTAAACTTGTTTAACCCTTAACTGCTGTGACAGAAATTGTCGCATATCTACTTTGCGCTGTCTGTGAGACGGCTACATCAAAAAGTGATTAAAAGGTTCAATTGATTTACATGATACTATTTTTGTACAAAAATTTTTGTAGAAGACTATTATAATCAAATTTCACCTATTCAAACGATAGTACTAGGGCTCCAAATAAAAAGAAATTGCACTAGCATCTCTAGTTAAACTGGAAATTACAAGTTAAACTGTGAAAAGGGAAAAAAAGCAGCGGTCTTTGAGGCTAAACTTTGAGACTTTGAATCTAAACTAAGAAGTGTAAAGCCCCACCAATTTTACATTCGACGCACAAACTCTAAAAACTAATTCTGGTAGCGCCTTTTACCAATAAGCCGATATACACAATTTGAAGCCAATCGGATAATTTTAACGAAGGCTAAACTTGTTTAATCTGAACTAAGGGGGATTAACCAATATTTCTTATATTCGATGTACAAACTCTAAAAATTAATTCGGGAAACGAATTTAAAATTATTAAATTAAATGTGTTAGATTTTTATATTTCATAATGACTGAGCGAAATATTTTTATTTTCTATGAAAGGTGAAACTTATGTAATTTAAATTAAGAGGGGGAGAAGAAACATTGCCAACAATACAAGAAATATTATTTAAGTACGTAAATAAGCATAAAGAGAGATTATATCTCTAATATGATGTCCGGATATTAATCCTTCCGAATTTTGCTGTGTGAATGATGTACTTAAGGAATTTTAGATTTCTATTTTGTATTTGAATTTCCAATTAGTTTTTCAAAATATATTCTGATATAAAGAGAGGGAATTTTCGGAATTTGTGAATTATAAATGCAAAACACATAAAAATGTGAGAGAATTGCAAGATTTTGAACTATCTTTCTGAAATGAAAAAAAAAATGCTTAAATAGAGAATTTATCACTACTAACACCTCACGGTGGGTGATTTTCCGATTCTAGCTCGTCAAATATATTTTTGGTGTCAATATTGTCGCATCGCCATGAAATTGAAAATGTTATTTATATTCACTACTGAATGTAAGGAATTGCAAAATGTAGCGTGTAGCAGTCATAATTTCGTTACAGGGTTAGTTGGTTGATTGGAGTTTTATGGCACAAAGTCCTCATAGGGACATGCTCCGCCAAGAAAAAGTTAAGGAGTAAAACATAGTTAAAAAATTAAAAGTTACATTAAAAGATTGTCAATGATATAAAAGTGAAAAAGCAAAGCAAAATGAAGAAAGCAATGTGATGATACAAGTAATTAAAAATAATGCACAATGAAAGCGACAATACACAAGGTTTTAAAAGACAAGAAATAGTTAAAAGACAAGAGTATTTAAATTAAAAAATTCTAAATTCTAAAATCTCTAAAGTTATGAAAATTGTAATTAGTCAAAAAAATGCATAAAATGTTATATAATACTGCTTTAAAAACAAAGTTAGAATTCAAAATTTAAAAATGATGTAAAGTCACGTAGGATTAATAACTTCGAAAACAGTATTATTGTCGTCATTATCAGAGTCATAGCTACAAGAGTCCATAGCCTCTTCTGCATAGTTCAGGAGCTGTTTGTGATCTTTGATATTACTGATTGCTGGGCTAAGACATGATTTATTGCCTTTTCCCTTCACAGTTTTCCAGTGTGAAGAGATTTGAGTTGGAGGTTTCTTTCTTTCTTTTTGCGCACAAGTTTTTTCATTTGTTTTCTGAGTTGGACAAACAATAGTTTTCACCAATTTGCTTTTATCTGGAGCTGGCGTTTGTTTAGTCTTATGTTCGGTTGATATTTTTGATTTAACTGATGATGTTCGGGGAGAATTAGGTTTCTGTAATGGTAGAATTGGAGATGAAGCAGCCTTAGTTTCAGTCTGATGATTAGATGACTTTTTGGATCCAACTGGAGATATCTGTGACTCAGTAAGTCTATATTCTATTGTAACTGGCTCTGAGGATGGTAGCCAACGTTCTAATAATGGGGTAGCATAGCATTTACTACCACAACAGACATCACGGGTTTCTCTATTTGAAGTGCTGATTGATTGTGTAGTAGAAGAGTTAATTGGCGGAAAAGGAGAGTCTGTCTGGGTGCTTATGTGCCTTATGGATTTCGATTGTTGTCTCAGTAAACTAGAGTAAGAAACCCCGACAGACGGCATTCCAGACTCAACAAGTTTACGAGCTTCAGGATAGGAAATATTTTGGGTTATTTTAATAGCCAGGATTTCTTTTTCACGGATCCAATTTGGACAAGAACGGGAGTATGCTGGATGATCACCCTTACAATTTATGCGGCGTTCAGATTTTTCACAGGATTTACTGTCATGGCCGACTTCTGCACAAAGAGGGCAGGTAGCAGAACCACGACAAGTAGTATTGGTATGTCCATATCGTTGACATTTGAAACTGCGGAGAGGATTTGGGATATAAGACCGGACAGGACAGCTCAGGTAAGCTGCTCCAATTCTAGTAGGTAGAGTAGAACTATTGAAAGTCAGAATGATGTGCTTTGTGGGAGGCACATTCTCATTCCGACGAATTGTTATACGGCGTACATCGATGACATTTTGATCTTTTAAATTTTCTAAAAGTTCTTCTTTTGTAGACAGTAAAAGGTCAGGTTACCGATATTACACCACGGCAGGTATTCAGAGTTTGATGTGCTTTAACAGAAACATAGAAAGATCCTATTGTTTTAGAACTTGAAAGAAGTTGAGATTGGCTGGCTGAAGAGGCCCCAACAAGCAAATCTCCAGAATGCAGTTTTTTAAGTGAACAATTGCCACCAAATACAGAATGAAATGTTTTTGCAATAAGAAAAGGTGAAGTTCTCTTAAAAGAACTATCAGAGAGGCTATCAGTACGCTTAATAATAAAAAATCGATTGAATGAAATATTCTGTACATTTTGTTGCTCTCCACATGGGAGAGAGTTAGAAGGAAAAGAATTTTTTCCATCCATATTAGAAAATATAAAAATTCAGACCCCGGCCGCACCACCCACTACCAAGCCCAACAAGGGGATGCACAATTGTGCACCAGTACTAACGTGCACAACCCTTAACAAGATGGCTAGTAAATGCTCGCTCGCTTGATCCCCAGCCAGTGACAAGTCAGCTGACAAGCCGATTGATGCATACGGGTCCAATATGCACCTCCCGTCTACCTGAAGCAGAGGCCAAAGCAGCGTGTTGGTTTCCCTCAACTGCCAGGATCCCCCTTTCCAGGGACACGGGTCGCCACGCACGGCAAACACGTGGGTGGTTTACAATTCTCCATGATTCGACATACAGGATGATATCGGCTCATACAGAATTGCCCTCACCTCCGAAGAGGAAAATTTCGTTACAGGGACATTCAAAAATATTTCATTACATTACGGCCTATGGGGGAAAATCGTTTGCTGGTTCGGTGCATCATCGGTGGTTTTAATGATGTTTCATAATTTCAAACACTTTGAAATTTATATACATATCTATGAAGTGCAGTACAAGATGATTGATATAGAATATGTTATGTATACCATTTATCGAACATTTACAGGGACATTAAAAAGAATTATGTTACATTACGGTCTATGGAGAAAAATTGTTTGTGGTGTATTTTGTTCATGTTACACTATTTTAAAAGTATTTAAATTGATATATATCTCCGAGGTGCTCTATAGGATGCTTACTATTGAATATCATGTGTCATTCATCTTTCATATACAAGGGCATACAAAATAAATCAGTTATATATTTCTCTGTACGAACAATAACTGGTGGAAGTGCTTATTCAGTTGTGGAACATTTTTTTTAATTATAAAAATTGCATACTATTTAGTGTGTATAAATTCTATAAATCATATACAGGGCTGCGAAAAGTATCTGAAGTACATTTCCGTTTATTGACGAAAATTCCTGACGAGGAATTTTCAACTGTGCTATGCGTTCACTAGCTGTTCTAAATTTTACCATATTGTGAATTATATGATAAAACTATAGTTCATATACAAGGATGTACAAAATTTTCATCTATTTTTTTCGACTTTGGTTGAAATTGTGTTTTAGAACGCGTTATATGCTTTAAAAATTATTACTTAGAGATCGTTTTTCACGTTATTAAGCTATGAACTTTTATTATAGTAGTCCGAATGCGTTGAAAAATGTTTAATAATCTGATTGATGCATGATTTTATGTTCTTCTTGATAATTGTAATGATATTTTCTTAACGGTATGGAAGCTAAAGTGATAAAACTATTTTTGTATTATTATAAAGAATCCTAAAATATATTTTTCTAAAATTTAATATACGGGACAAACATTCGACAGCTTTAATGAAAATTGCTGCGTTGTATAATCTGTTGTATATTCATATTTATCACTACATTAGAGGAATCTTATGTAAAGAATGGGAATCATAAGATATCACGAGAAAATGCCTACATTATATTTTGCATTGTATCAAATCTGAATTTGGAGAATTTTTCTTGATGAATTTTCCAACCACTCGAAATTTGCAGCCAAGTAATATATTTTAAATCATTTTGTCCTGAGATATCTACATACTACGGGCAATTTTTTCCAAATTTTGTCATAAATTTACACATTTCGGTCTTGCAAAATTTCATGTGCTCTTCATTGTAATTTTTCTCTATAAACAAAATACTTTCAACCAAATTCACATTTTCGTTAAATTCTAAATCTTGTTGCCGTTGCATAATGGTGCAAAAGTTTATTTATGTGACTGACTTAAATTCTGCTATCTTTGCTAAAAAGAAAATGGTACTTGAACTAAAATAAAAAAAAAATAAAATATTTAGACTTAATAAGCTAAAAACACTTCTAAAAACTGGGAGGGGGGGGACCTAAGGGGAGACAAATTAAATTGGAACGAAAATGTAATAATCTAAACTGTTTAATCATATCAAAAATTGAGCTTAATCTTATTTTATCATATAATTTTTTCTATATTAAAACTGAAAAAATTAAAAAAAATACAGAGTGTTTTGAGACATTAAATATGAAATAACAGCTGATATGTGCGACCTTTATACACATAAATCCGATAAAATAAAGTCCATATGTTGTTTGGAAGCGTCCATAACTGAGAAGTATATTTTATTCCACTTCAAGTAACAGATTAAAGAATAATATTCAAATTGATTGATTCATTCCCAACTGAGAAGCACTAACATTGCGCTAGTCTATGGACCATACAATTATATTTATATCAAAACCAATAGCAGGGTACAATGCCATAACCATTGAGCTATAACAGACAAAAAAAAAAAAATTACGCTAGGAAATTTTTTTAAAAATCGACTTTTGGCCAGCTAGAATCAGTAAATCACCCACCGTGCAACGCCACTAATTTGTTATGAAATTATCCCCTGGAAGTGCCATGATGATCAACCAAAAGAAAAAATCAGATTTTTTTTATCCACGATCCTGAAGCGTTAAAATATATTCCCACGCATCAAAGTGATTTGATAATTAGAAATGGTACCTCTTATCCCGAATCACAAATGAGCCATGTTTCCCGGATGCAAGGTGGGAAAAGTATCATTTTAATCCGGGATAGATGCCCTAGCCATATTCATTTGAATTAAAGTCTGAACTTTTGTAAATGTGTTCAGTTAGGTTCCCTCTATCAGTCAGAAATGTTCAAAATTACAATTTAATATCTAATATATATATATTTCATCTTTCTTTCCTCATGTGTCCAGTTGCCCCATAAAAATAGGGAAAATGGACCAGGAGGGTCTATGTTCCACACGCGTTTTATATATATATATATATATATCTATATCTATCTCTATATATATATATATATACATATATATTCGGTATCAGGTCCTGTTTGAAAAATTGTAAACAACTAAATAAATTTAAACCTGGCATATCGTGTGAATTATATATCAACTAAAGAGCGTTGTAAGGGAAATCTTTACAGTCAATGTGTCTAAAAAGAACACTAAAAGTGAAAATATTAGATTTATTTATACAAAAAAACATAAAAATTAAATAGTTACTTATGTACTTTAGTATAGATAAAAGTCTAAAAGCTACATAGGTATTTTAAGGAAAAAAATAACAAGATAAAACTATGAACAAACGACTACGTAAGTACTTAATTATCTCATTCTCTTTTTTATTCACCACAATGGAAGTTCGATATGTCCAATACAGCTGTGGAGAATGTAACCATATTTTTATATCAAACAGAACTATTTTTTATTCGTTTCGATAATTTTCTAATAATCTCACTTTGCCTTACGTACGACTCTTCATCTATATCGTAAAATTTCGAGCAATAGCTATCACACTTAAGAAATTAGGTTTGATGCTCCCAAAATGCTTTTTTTAAATTTTATTATGTAATTTTAATAATTTATTATGTAACTTTCTTTATTGCAAGCAAAAAAGCAATCGAGAAATTAATTTCCCGTAGTAAGAAAATCTCAAAAAGATATTTATAACTGCTGATTAACTGGATCCCATATGGTCCAGTTACCCCTGATACATGTCCCAGTTACCCCATTCTTGAAAAAATTATGGGGTAACAGGAACACCGGCCTTACATTTGAAACATGAAGTAAATATGTATAGATATACAATAATATTAATGTATTTGTGTGTCTAATCTTAAAAAAGAAAAAAAAAAGATTGTTTAATAAAAGTTGTTACCGTATTTTAATAAAAAGTCGAGGAAGTTCAACCAAATAAATGGTGTTTTTAAAAAAAGAAACCTAAATTTTCGGAAACCTATCACAGAAAAGGCAGAATTATGATTGAGTTGACACACGTTGTTTTAAGAAGTAGAGATGGGGGTGCAATGTTGTCAAACGCTAAAACTTAAAAAAAAAATCAACGGTTTTTTATAAAATAGTCTATGGCCCAGTTACCTCGTGGTTCCAGTTACCCCAGCTTACCTTACATTACATTTACACTTTCGTTCACAACGTTTTAATATAACAATTGAAAATAGTAGAACGTTACTAGCTTTGCCACATGTCCAATAGCTTAAATACAGTGAATAGGAGGACATCTAACCTGGATTTACCCTATATATATATTTATGTATATATGTATTTTATTAATTGGGGTCCTTAGAAATCTAACGAATCTAAAACACGACATGTAACCAGACACAAAAAAAAAACGGAGGACTAACTGACTTAATTTATAAATATTCCTCAGTTATCAGACCAAATTTTATTTAAGGTTTCATGTGTAATACAGGGTAAGCATGAATAAACGACCGAATTTTAAAAATTTGAATTTTCAAAACTATTACACATGTTATAATAACTAATGTATGAAAATAAAGAAGAACATTCCAATTTTTTTTTTCAGTTACAAATGTTCGATGTGCGAACCTTTCGTAACACGACAAACACCTAATCTATTATCAATTTCGTTCCACACATTTGCCAGTTTTGAGCAATCAACGATTCTTAATGCAACAATGATGCATTAAAACTCTAAATGATGCAAAACTGATGCACCATGCACATTTTACGGTTACGTTCACTTGCAATGAAGCAGAAAAATTTGCAATGCAACTGTGAATACAAATTCTCAATATAACTCCCGTCAGACAAAGCACGGCATTTTGTACAATTTCCAAAAGACTTTCATCTGTAATTTCTGTTACATGACGGTGAGTAGTTTCTTTCGGCATAGCGAACGACGTCAACCAACCATTGCCAACCATGCCTGCATAATCAAAACCCACAAGGTAAGTCACGAAATAGCCGAATTTTCCCAAAATGTTGCAGTGCACAGCCTGACATATCGTGAGAAGCCAGACGGTTTATGTCGACCGTCATATTGGGCATTTGTTTCTCCAGCTCGATTGTACTACAAATGAAACACAACTGAGCTACACGAGAACTAAAGCAAACCTGTGAGGTAAATGCAAACTATTATTGCAACATTGTTATTAAAAAAGCACATGCTTACCTCTGTCTTTCTGTAAAATTCACATATGGCTACTGACCATACATTTTTAATAATTGAATTTTTATTTCTTCTTTGACTTTTGGATTAACCAGTTCTGTAAATAGTCACCATCTATGAATTAGAACTAGATTATGAATTAGAATTAATTAAGTAATGAATTACAATTAATGTATATGATCTTCTGAAAGAAAGATAAATATTACACTAAGTAATAAAATGCACTATTCATAACGGCTAACCTTTACACTTTTTAAATCGTATAAACATGTTTGAATAAATAATAAAATGTGCACTGCGTTTATTTAATGAAATGTAGTACATATGCTATTTTCTTTATTAAGTGAAATTTCTTCTTCAAATATGTTTATTTTACCTAAAAAATGCGTACATGTGTTATTAATTAATAATAGAAGTTAGAATAAAAGAGGCATATGTTCATATGCCTCTTTTAATTTTTAAGACAGCTGAACTGACTCGTTCCAGCATTATTTCAGTTTTGAAACTGCCTCCTCAGACAACTGACATTCTACTGCCGTTATACAAATGTTGCTTTCGTTCACTTAAATACTTAAAATGCTAACTGATGAAAATAGTAAAAGAGAAAAATTGAGAAAATGAATAGTCACGAGAAATCAGTGACAAAAGAATCAAGGTGGATTTACACAATATTTAAGGGAAAGTACAGTTGTCACGGTTAAAGAGGAAAAATAATTGTTCAGATTTTCTTCTCCTGTTATTTATCCAGTAAATTCCGCAGCAAATTTCACAAACTGGAGCGGTACAATATGTTGCATGTTATACTTGCAGTTACTGAAACCGAATCTTCCCCATGTAATGTTGGACCGGAATTTGAAGAGGTTCAGAATGACGCTTTAACAGCTGAAGAACCAGTATCAACACCTTCACTTAATCTGCAAGGAGATGCTTCAGCTTCTTGAAAAACACCATGAAAATTTTGTGTTAATTCTACTGGCAATAGAACGTTTGAATAGATTTGACTAAGTAAGATAATCCGAAGACGTACGAGGAAGAAGAAAAATAGATATGGAAAATAGATGTAGATGCAGTAGTTTTAACATCTTTGACTATATGAAATAAATAAAAGAAAAAGAAGAGAAAATGTTCCTAAAAAAAAGAAAGGAAAGTCTTCAAAGAAAAATGTTTTATCAGAAGAATCTGGAAGTCTATCTGATGTTGAAAGTAGTTATCACAGAGACGTATCTGCTGACGTATTTCCAATGCTACCAGTGATATTGAAAAATCTACCCTTCCAAGAAATCCACGTCAACCGAAGCTTCACTTAAAAGATGTTATACAATATGACTCCTGATAATTTTTTTTCCTGTTTATTATTGATATTTATACTATATTTGCACAGTGTTGAAGGTCCATAAAGAAAACGAAAAAAATGAACAACAAGAAATTCCTGAAATGGTATGGATACAAAAAATATTTTATGACTTGCAAGACCGAAAATTCGATGTAAAAATGAGATTGCTGACTTATATAGAACCTTGAAGAATTTCCATATGTATGTTTTTGTAAATTAACTAATGAAAGTTAATTCAAACGGCTTGCGTTTTTAGTTGAGATGCATAATTGGTAAGTTTATGTTAACCTGGTTTTTAAATTTGTTTTTTGAGCTAATTTATTTTTCAGTTCTTATGCCTTATCATAAAAATTGTCCTAGTATATCCACAATAATTAATTGAAATATGTTTCTAGTATTGTTACGTTTTCTCTGCTTTTTATAAAATGTTAAAAAAAATTATACCAAACGTGTAAATTATTTTTCACTCTTGCATTAAAGGGCCTATTATTTACCCCCATTTGATATGCACAATACAATCAGATACTGACTGACTATTGCAGCTTATAAGCAACGTATTTGCTATTTCTATAATAGAGAAAACCAGTGTCTAATATTTACCCCTTGCATTTCTAATAATTACCCCGATTGCCTGTGTAATTTTTATACAGATTTTATTTATTCTTTATTTTAATTTATTTACAAACAACATTTAATGAATATGCTGAGAAAACAATTTATATAATATGTATAATATGAAAAAAGTAAAATCTTAACTATCCCTAGATATCTTAATTTTATCCAGAAAAAAAGACTTTTTTATAACAAGAGTTTATTTTTTGTTTAAAAATTAGCCCGGTTACCCCCTAAATTTTGTAGCTAATTAACAATATTTTAACAAAGAACTCACACCAAGAGAGAAATTGTCAGACAAACGTATGTCAAAAATTTCATCTTTAATGAAATTATAATTTTAATGATATTAATAATAATGAAGTATTTAAAAGGAAATTTAAGTAGATTTATCTCAGTAGACAGTAGAATTTATCTCATTATTAAATTAATGCTTATCGTCGCTAGTATAATAAACAGATAAGTAATCGTAAAACAAACTTCTGTAAAATGTAAGTGCAAGAGCCAGAATATTTAAATGCAAATGCACTATTTTCATTTTTTTAATTAAATGGTAATATAACAAGAAGTAAATTTATGCAGAAAAAGTCGGCAATTAATTAAGAATTACTTTATGTTTCAATTAGTTAAAAGAACGGCTATATCTGAAAATATATTTCTGATTTAGGATATATTTCATTTATGACTAGTTTACTGAAAACATTAGAAAGTGGTATGTTAAAACAAATAATCGGTTTTCATTTATTTTTGCTTTAATAAAAATCAGTGTATGATAAGTGTATAATAAGTTTTAATAGAGTTTAAGCGAATAAAAAACTATGCTGTACTCACCCTCAGTAACAAAATCCATCATAGAAAACTCCAACTTTATGAACAGCTGTTTGAAATGACGACTAGTTTGTTATGAAATTACACTTGCCTTATTAATTGCCTTATAATTCTTAGATCTAATCACTATGAGTTTGTAAACATAAAACAAATCATGGAATCTTTACATTTGAAGGGATTTTTGCGATAATGAATGTTTGGAAGTCTAAATATGACTTTTTCCCACTGAGCAAGTGCTCAACGAAACGCCGTGCAGCGGAGCAGCTGTGTGGAGTCCTGAACATTATCAAAAGTTGGTCCAAGACATAATTACTTGTTGCTTTTTTTTCTTCACAGATTTACACCATGAAGAGACTTCAGATGAAATTTTCTGTGCAAATATCATTTGCTTTCCTTGCTGTAATAGGCTGCATCAGGTTTTTTTTTAAATTTTCTTGAAGCCGGAACAGAAGTTACTTTGTATGATTTTTAGATGAAAATGGTGTGAACTAACTGAGAGAAATGTAGCTTTTAAGTTTTACCAATTATTGAAAATTAAAGCCACATTTTTACTACAGCGTATACAACAGATACATGAGGCATTCTCATCCTGACAACAGATATATCAATATGCATGAGCCATTTGAGATATGTATTGTGTGTCCTAAAACGGACTAAACATATTTGAAATTGAATAACAAGTAAATGGTGACAGCTATTGAAGTTATTCTTGAGGGAAATTACATTGTGAAGTCAGGTATTTCTTTAATATTCTCCTTATTATAGTTCCAAATATAACCGAAGAGTTTGATGAGCTATGTATATGTGTATTTTAAAATTTTAAATAACAGCTGTTTGTATTTTGTATTATCTTATATTGCATTTGTTATTGTAGTCAAGTTATAGTATTGTAAGTCAAAGACTTTATTGTGAAATTTATTTGTTTTGTAATATAAATGGGTATATTAGTAGTGATAATGCATTGTATCAAGTTGGATTTTAGTTCTAATTATGGACTTGTATGGATCTTAGGTGATGCAATGTAATAGAAAATTGCCCGCCCGCCCCCGGACTTTGAGGCGTATCAACTTTCGGGCTTGGCTTCTTGATAGGTGCTGTGTTCTCCGATAAAAAGCCCCCCTACCCCCCCAAAATGTGGTTCGCTTTTTGAAATCGCAGAACAATATCATAGTTTAAGACAGGAAATGCAGCGCCATTTGAGAAAAAAATTGAGACTAAACTGAAAAGGGGAATCATACAAAAGAAATTCCTGACATTACACATTACACTCCTGCAAAAAACAACTTAAATAGTTGTCAGGATCTACTTGTTATTAAATTTTTAAAAGGTTTAATACATTTTAGGTCAGCTTGTAATTTCATATCTATGCTATAGCATTGATAATATTCTGAAAAAAAACTTTATATCGCCAAAGTCTAAAGAAAATATTTTTAAAGTAAACAGTTTATTATTTATAAGGGTAGTTGTGGCAACTGGGCCATGATTTTACAATGTGACTCTGCAGCTTCTGACAATTCAGCTTCAAAAAGCTAATGTTCGTTTGAATTAAAATCTGAACTTCTGTAAATGTGTTCAGTTAGATTCCCTTTATCAGACAGAAATACTCAAAATCACATTTTAATATTTAAAAATATAAAAATATGCATATTTTATGTTTCTTTCCTCATGGGTCCAGTTGCCCCATAAAAATGGGGTAAAAGGACAAGGAGGGTCTATGTTCCACACGCGTTTATTTTTTTTCATATGGGATATCAGGTCCAGTTTGAAAAAGTGTAAACTATTTAAAAAAATTTACCCAGACAGAGCATGTAAATTATATATCAACTAAAGAGCATTGTAAGGGAAACCTTTGCTGTCAATGAGTCTAAAAAAAGCACTAAAAGTGAAAATTTTAGATTTATTTATACGAAAAACATAAAAATTAAGCAAATACTTACCCAGGTAAAAAAGTCAGCAAGAAACCTTAAAAAAAAATCTTCAGGGAAACTGAAGGTATTTGGAACTAAAATTACCTTCAGCTTACCTTTAGGTAAAAAACATGTATTTTCCCTTAACCTTCTGAGTTCCAAATACCTGCTGTTTTCCTTCAGGTAAAAAACCTGTTATTTCCCTTCACCGATTTTGGCAGAAATATCTGCAGTTTTCCTTTAGGTATAAAAGCTGTACCTTCTCTTTACATTATATCGTTGCACCTGCATGCGGACAGCCTTCTGTGCAAATTCGCATCAGATCAATACATAATAATGATTACATATCCAGTTCGACATTGATTTGATACATATTAATAAAACATATATACATATTAATAAAAAAAACTAAGGGGGGAAAGCACCGGAGGTGCGTAACATGAATAAGTGGTAACAGGACTTTCGAACGATATGTCACATGATGTGTCAGCAAAATTTAGAAAAGTGCCCCCGGGGGGGGGGGGCAAAGTAGGGGGCGGGGGCATTAGAGGTGCATAACATGAATAAGTGGTCAAAGACCTTTTGAACGATATGTCACATGACGGGTGTTGGCAAAATTTAGAAAAATGCCCCCGAGGGGGGCAAAGTGGGGGGAGGGGCAATAGAGGTGCATAACATGAATAAGTGGTCACAGGTCCTTCCAACAATATGTGACATGAGGGGTGTCAGCAAAATTTAGAAAAGTGCCCCCCGGGGGGGCAAAGTGGGTGGAGGGTCATTAGAGGTGCATAACATGAATAAGTGGTCATAGGCCTTTTGAACGATATGTCACATCAGGGATGTCAGTAAAATTTAGAAAAGTGCCCCCCCGGTGGGGCAAAGTGGGGCGGAGGGGCATAACATGAATAAGTGGTCACAGACCTTTTGAACGATATGTCACATGAGAGGTGCCGGCAAAATTTAGAAAAGTGCCCCCCCTGGTGGGGCAAAGTGGGGGGGGGAGGGGCATAACATGAATAAGTGGTCACAGACCTTTTGAACGATATGTCACATGAGTGGTGACGGCAAAATTTAGAAAAGTGCCCCTCCCAGATGGGAGCAAAGTGGCAGCATGGATATCGGATGTGTATAACATGAATAAATGGTCACAGGCCGTTCCAACTGTATATTACATGATAGGGACAGGTGTTGGTAAAAGTTAGAAAAGTGCCGCACTTTCGGCTTTAGTATTGTGCCCCCCCCCCCCTTTGAAATTTTTATATATTACAAATAATATATATTTATCGGAAACCTCCGATGAAAATTTTGCAATTTCAAAAAAAGTCCGAAAAGTAAGAGATAATGAAATCCCCCAAAGCAGAATATGCTTATAAATGCAACGTACATCGCAGAACAACGGATTTCACTGCAGAACATTTCAAATTTTCATTTTCAAGAAAATTCACCATTCAATGTAGGAAAAATCGCAAAATTTGTCACTCATTTGTTAGAAAAAAAATCACCAAATTTTTTAATCGTTCATTTAAAAAGTAAAGATGAAAATAAGCAATCGCCAGTCGCCACTCAACGAGTAAATGTGAAAAACTGACGATTAAAAATATGGAAAGTACCAGCCAAACGCAAGATTTTCCAAAAGGAATTTCGTAAAAGAATTGGGAAAGAAAAAAATGTGAATTTTGTCAAAAGATCGCGAAAAAACACACATTTCGTCAGAGGATTACGAAAAAAAAAAAAAATGTAAATTTCATGAAAGGATCACCAAAAAAGCGAATTGTATCAAAGAATCGAAAAAAAGCGAGAATTTTGTCAAAAAATTACAATAAAAACTGCACATTTCGTCAAAGGATCGTGGAAAAACCCGAATTTCATCAAAGGATTGCAAAGAATCCGAAATTTCGTCAAAGGATTCTGGAATAAATGCAAATATGGTCAGTGGATTGCGGAAAAAAACACAAATATCGTCAATACATCGCAGAAAAAAAAAAAAAAACCAATTTCGTCAAAGAATCGCAAAAAACCCACACATTTCATCAAACGATCTCTGAAAATCCAAAATTTCGTCAAAGAATCGCGAAAATACGCAAATATCATCAATATAGCAAAGAAAAAACACAAATATCGTCAATGGATCATGGCAAAAACACAAAATTTGTCAAAAAACACAAATTTAATTAAAGGATCGCGGGGGTGGGGGGGGAGAAATGAGAATTTCAAAAAAAAAAAAACCCGAGAATTTTGCCAAAGAATTGCGAAAACGAATGTGAATTTTGTCAAAAGATCATGAAAAAAACGCACGTTTTGTCAAAGGAACGCCAAAGAAACGAAAACATTGCCAATAGATCCGGAAAAAACGTGAATTTCGTTAAAGTATCTGGAAAAAATGCATAATTAGTACCAGGAGGGATCCCCTACCAACCCTCCCTTTACATTTCAGAAAATTTGCTGCGAATTTCAGATTTTTTAAACCTATTTTTTTCAATTTTGAATCATACCTGCTACTCAGTAGATAAACATACCTAAAATATACCCATAAATTAAATATTCACTGACATAAATGTACTTACTGGCTACTAAAGAAATTATTCTCACTCGCTAGTAACTGGCTACTAAATAAAGTCAACCTACCGGCCAGTGGCTACTAAGCAAAATTCCTTATTTTCATCTTTATTAAAAAGATTGCGAAATTCATCAATGGGTCACGAGAAAAACTCGTACAGTTCATCAGTCATGGAGAACAAACCATGAAATTCTTCAGCCTGTTGTGGAAAAACATACAAAATTCGACGAACAGTTGCGAGAAAAAATCCATGATTTTTGCTAATCAGTTGTAGGTAAAAAACTTCGTCAGTGCACCGCCAGAAAAAACCCACGATCTTCTCTAATCGGTCGCAAGAAAAAGTCTCAAAATTCACCTATGTTAAAAGAAAAAATCCAGAAAATTGCAAATCGGTCGTGGCTAAAAAAAAATCGCGGAATTCGTCAGTAGATCGACGGAAGAAACTGCAAAATTCGTACATCAGTAGCAGAAAAAAACTCTCTCCAATCGGCCTCAAGATATACTTACTGGTTCAAGAGAAATATAGCAAAATTTAAAAATCAGTCACCGGTAAAAAAAAAAGCAAAATTCGTCAGTAGATCAGAGAAAAAATGGAAATTCGTCGATCAGCCATGCTAAAAAACCCCTCGAGATTTGGCCAATCAGTTGAAAAAAAGACACAGTTTATCATTCGACTGTGAAAAAATATCACAATTTTCACTGATCTGTCACGAGTAGAATGCGAAATTCGTCGATCGGTAGCAGAAAAAAATATTATCGTTCTCAAAAAAGAGAGAAAAAATTTGCTGTCAGAAGTGGAGGGTATACAGAGGTAAATGTCGTATACCTTCTGGTTCTTTTTCAGTAACACTGCTTAACTTCCGTTTCTCAAAAAAGCTATTGTATATACACTCTAAGGTATACCAGAGTTTCCCGTAGACAGTGTCAGGAGGGTGCTGCACCCTGCCTGCCCTTAGGTTTACAAAACAGCAGCCCTCTTACCCCTGATGGAAAACATTAGCACCCTTGTTGCCCCCAGCTGAAAAAAGTGCCTTTACTCCTTTCTTTATTAAAAAATTTACTTGCATAGTAAAAATTGCCTCATTGCTGTCTTTAAAATAGCGTCCTGTCTATTAAATATTAAAAGTAATTTTAAAAATAAAAAGGATGCCTTAAAAAATTAAAAAAAGTGTCCTTAAAAATCCAAAACATGCCTTTCGGAATCCAAAAGGGCCCTTTTCCTACAAGAAGCACCCTGCCCTTTTTTAAACATGGGAGAAACTCTGAATATACCCTCTGTTTTTTTTTTTTTTTTACGTTTACATCGCTGCATACGAGTGCCCTTTTTTCTAGAAGTTTACTGTAGAAAAAACGGGTCAGTGCCCATCAGGCACAGATTTTTTTAATAAAGGACACACTTGTACCTTGTAAAGAAACGAAAAAAAAAAAAAAAAAAAAAAAAAAACAATATTTGGAACTGGCTTGTTTAATGTTCCCATTTCTCAACAGAATTTTTTGATATTTTCCCACGACTGATTGAAATTTGTCAATTGTCCTCTCAAGCAACAGAGGAATGTCACAATTTCTTTCTCCCGTAATCAAATGAAGAATTTTGCTAATTTTTAAACATTAAGTTTCATCATTAGGTCAGGGGGAAGCATCATAAACTTGTCAACTGGTCATATGAAAAAGAAAAAACCCCAAGAAATTTATCAGTCAGTAAAGGGTTAAAAAAAAATCACACAGTTCTTTGATTGTCATGGGGGGAAAAAATTATTTAATTCATCCATTGATCGCATGAAAAAAAAATGTTTTGTTAGTAAGTTGTGGGGGGAAAATATGGAAATTTATCAACTTTTTATCAGAAAAAACGAGATCTGTTGATCAGCTTAGGTAAGGGAGGGGGGGGGGGGTATCGGCAAAATTCATAAACCGACTGTTATGTATATATATATTCAGTTCCGCTAGTTGCTCGCAAGAAAAAATGCAATATTTGCCAATCAGTACAAGTAAAATACCCCAAAATTCGTCAATTGGTTACAAGGAAAAATTGCAAAATTCTTCATTCAGTCATCAGGGGGAAAAAAAAAAAAAAATCTGAGAAATTCACCAGTAATCATTGGGCCCGGTAGCAGAAAGTTCCTGACGGGTGACGTGCGCCGCAGATTTTCTTTTCCCTTTTGCAGATTTTTTTTTTCCATTGGATCTATTTCCAACTTTATATTATGTTTAGTTCTTTATTATTTATTACTAAAACTTAAGTTTATTATTAATAAAAATGAGTAAAATGCTTAAAAACATTAAAAGTAAATGATTAATTAATTAAAGGTTCATTTGTAACATTTTACCTGCAGATTATTTTCAGTCCCTGAAAGATCTGTCGCAGACACTTGGAGAATTTTCTGCTATTGGGTCATTGGGGGAAAAAAAAAAAAGAGAAATTCTTCAGTGTGTTGCTTTAAAATATTGTGAAATTTGTCAATCTGCTATGGAAAAAATAATGAAATGTAGCGGACAATCAATCGTGAGAAAAAAATCATGAGATTCTTCATTCGGTTGCAGAAAAAAATGGAATGCAGAAAATTAGCGAAAAATCGCTAATCACATTAAGTGACAATTGGATATTATCGTTGAATAATAATTATTGAACATCAATGTAAACAAAAAAGAATGCATAATTATATAAATTCACCAGTCAGTTATGATGAAAAAATCACATTGTTCTTCAGTTGTAGCAGGAAAAAAATTGCTTAATTCACCCAGCGATCACATGAAAAAAAAAATAAGAAAAAGAAAAACCTCACAAGTTTACCAATTGGGTGCAAGAAAAAAAGCAACATTTAAATGCAAATTGGTAGAAATGAAATATTGCAAAATTCATCAGTTGGTTGCGGGAAAAAATTGCAAAAATTCTCCTGCACTCATCTGAAAAAAATATTGCTTTAAATTTGTCTAACTTTTTTTTCATGAAAAAATTACTTTATTTAAAATAATTATACACATGTAAAATTATTTTTGGTACTTTTTGGTTAGCCGGGCACCAGTGTTATATAGGGTAGATGTGCCAGTAATGGACACCCTTAAGGAATTTCTTTAAAAATTATTTTTTTATTAATAGTTATAATTATTATATTCCAGTTTTTTCAATATTATATTAATCTATCAACAATATTTAACCATTCTTATAGCCTCATTTCTCCATATGAATAGAAATTTAATTTTAAATAACAGAAATATATCAAAACACCCAAAAGCCCAGTAGTGGACACCCTCTGGCCCAGTAGTGGACACCCTCTGGCCCAGTAATGGACACCCCATAAAAAGTAATAAATATAATTGTTTTTATGACTATATTTAGAACCAGAATTTAATGAATACATACTAATGAAACAAAATAGTTATTTTTAAATAAATTTAACAATTAGGATACCAGTAATTAATAAAATATTTGTGATAATCATTTACTGTTTGCATCAGTTATTGTAATTATCAGAAGATCGATGTTTTAATTATTTTAGATGGATAGTTTAAAATACTAAATATCAGACAATTACAGCTATCAAATTATTGAAACAGTGGTGGATTTAAAAGGTAATAATAATAAAAAAAAGTTTTGGAATATTAATGTTTAGCTTTGTGTCACTATTTTTAACAATCTTCCAGAGATTACTTGATATATCATTTATAATAATTAATATTACAAATATGAAAGAAATGATATTGTGAGTAGAATATTTTAAATACTAAATAAAATAATTTCAAAATAAAACTGTAGAACTGATATTTGAGGCCACTGATCTGCAGATTTACTAGTTTCATGAATATTACCTATAACGTTCATTAATAGTATTACATTTTTTTTTTGTTTTTTTTTTTAATAAGGAAACATTTAAGACAGAAAATGGATTTTTAATAGCTTCTGTAACTTAATTGTTTTTATTTAAACGGAGAGGGATTAAGCCCTATGAGCCCCTCTTTGACTGTGCTCTTAAGCAGTATTTTCTGCTTCCTGGCAGGTTTGATTGCCAGATTATAAAATATGTGATATATATATATATGTACTACATAAAAAAAAAAATATAAAATAAAATAAAATATCGAAATTTTATTAATCACATAAAATAACTTAAAAGCAGGTATTTATAAAAGTTTTGGTGTTATTACATTTTGGTAAGTATAATTTAAAAATTAAATTTGATTATTTAGGTTTGCAGTTAAGCCAAAGTATTTTATGCACTATAAACATTACTAAAATTGCATTTTTAGCAATGCCTACATGGGGTGTCCATTACTGGAAAATGACTAATTAACCATCCCAGTAATGGACACCCCCTCTTAAAACCTTAAAAAGAAATGAAATTTTGTAAATAGCCATTAGTATATAAAATTCAAAGTTTTCTATTGCTACTCAAACAAAAACATTCAAATTTTGCAAGAAAATAAATAATATATAAATTAATTAAATGAAGCCAGCTCTTAACCTCTTCATTAAGATTTTCACAGAAAAACAGCAAAACTTTGAAACATTATTTTCTGTTTCCTGATTGGTTTGATTAAAAGTGTCAACAATAACATAGTTTTATAAAACATACAAGGGGGAATTATAAAAAAAATAATTAAAACTAAATATTTATTAGTTATTTTTTTATGAACCAAAAACATCAAGGGGTGTCCATTACTGGAAGGGTGTCCATTACTGGCACATCTACCCTATACATATATATTGTAATATATAACACTAGCGCCCGGCTAATCGAAAAGTACCTTATTTTTTCCATATTTCATATTCTACATAATAAATTAATCTACAATATATAAAAATTCTTTTAATTATTTGGTACTTTTCGGTTAGCTGGGCGCCAGTGTTATATATACATATATATGTGTATATATATGTACACGTATATGCATTTATATATGCAATATATGTATGTATATATAACACTGGCAAACAGCTAACCGAAAAGTACCAATTATTTTTATGAGTCGAATATTGCAGCCAAAGATATTGAGCCCTGCTAAATGATTTGCAAGAGACATTACACCTTCACTGTGCATTATTAATCAAGCAGTTATGTTCCTAAAAAGATTATAGCTGCTCAATTTATAAAGGAAACTAAATCAGGTACTTACTAGTAAAATTTGTATTCCAATACATGGATCTATTAACTTGGGTCCTTTAAAGGACCCTTCACAAAATTTTATCACCTCAAAACAAGGAACCTTCATCAAACTTTTCACCTGCAAACAAGATCCTTCACAAAACGTTCCCACCTCCAAACTGAACTTTTTACAAGTTTAATTATTTAGGAGTAAAATCAGTCTTTCACTTTTAAACATAATGGAAATATATGAATATATTTTTCGCTATTATTTAAAAAAATAGTGAAATTTATCTTTAGTTGTACACGAAAATTTCTTATAAAAAGTTTTCCCCATACCACAGCATTTCTAAATTATTGTGGCGATATTTTTTACCGAACATGATTCTTGTCGAATGCGTAGTGAATACAAAGTGCCGAATATCAATATTAATATTAAAAAGAAGTGTAATACAGCCCTCTTACGCTATATATATATATATCAACTTAAAAATTAGTTAAAATTCGACTACTATACTGTTGAAAAACTCCCTGCAAAAAGAAAAAAATACAATAACAACATGACAACGTGACGATTAGTCCCGCTAATTTTCCGAATGGCGGTTAAAACGTAAACACACGGTCTCAGAGTTGAGTTGGGTACTTCCTTCTCATTCTCCCGTGACATGGAGTCAGAAATAGAGCTGCGTAATCAAAAATCAAATGTTCCAACGAAAATTTGAAATAAATAAATTAATACGAATTATACATTTTTCATTTGTTTTTGAAGAAGTAATTTTTATAAAAACTGGAAGTCACGCCTGATAGAGAATAAGGGCAAATTATGCATGCAATAACCCCACCTATATTTTTCAGCTTTAATCGTGCACGCCACCAAAATGAGGAGAGGGGGGGGAGGGTCCCTTCCCCTCCATTGATTTTGAAATTTAAGTGACTACAGTGAAACCTCCCTGTGTGACCACCTCCATTAACCAACCACCTCTCAGAACGACTATTTTTTTCATGGAACGAAATTTATTCCTATAGGCTCAATACTAATTTTACCTCCATTCAGAGACCATCCCCGTTGAACTCCCTCCATGAGCGACCAATTTGTTTGAAGAAAATGAAACAAATTCCGTTTTCTCCTGGTCGCTCGAAGAGGGTTTTATTAGAAAAATAATTCCGGAGAGCGCATTATTCATCAAACTTCTAAACTAAATTTAGATTTTTTTTATTATTATTATTCCGGTAACTTTTAAGTGTTTAAACCCCTTTATGCCTTTTTTAGGCAATGAATTTAATTCTGATGACAAATTAAGAATGACGGTCAATAAACTCCCTTGCCCTATTCTGTCAGGAAACTCTCAAAGAAATAGATAATAATAGATACAAATTAATGAAATCTTCATTATTTATTGCTCCCCCCCCCCAAAAAAAAGCATTTATTTACTGAACTTCGAAAGGACTTGGTTGGATAAGTTATAAAAGATAAAACCGTATTCATTTTTTTAACTTTGTAGTAATTAACTTATGTTTTGATACTTAAATTTTTATATTTTTCTTAATGTGAAAGATAAATGTTAGTAACATTGTTATCTTTTTTCAACAATTAAAATCTAGATTTAAACATAACCTCCATTAAGAGACCACCTCTCGGAGTGACCAATTTTTATTGGAGCGCAACGTGGTCGCTTTAAGGAGGTTTTACTGTAATTAGCTTTTGTTTTGATACTTAAATTTTTATATTTTTTCTTAATGTGAAAGATAAATGTTAGTAACATTGTTATCTTTTTTCAACAATTAAAATCTAGATTTAAACATAACCTCCATTAAGAGACCACCTCTCAGAGCGACCAATTTTTATTGGAACGGAACGTGGTCGCTTTAGGGAGGTTTTACTGGACATATTTTTTATGTTTTCAAAAACAATATAAAATTTATTATTAACGAGTAACTAAATTAAAAGAGAGCCTCTTTTATTTTAGCAAATATATGTAGATAGTGTAATATAGTAGATGTAATATAGATTGTATGTGCAAAATTCTTAGTTCCTCTTTTTTAAAGAGCTGTTGTTGGTGTGTTTTATGACGGTCAATTACCTACACTTGGGATATGGGCCCAAAGGGGAGGGGAGGGGTGCTCTGGCGTCTTTCTAAGAGAAAGCAAGGAAATCCAAGGTTCGAAGAAAACCACGGAAAACTCCGAACGATTAGGCCGACGGGCGTGATTGGAATCGAAACCAGCACCTCTCGTCTACTAGCTTTGAGAGCAGAACCTCTCGGCCACTGGTGGGGCGGTTTTAAAGAGGAACTATGACTGTCGCGCTTGGATGAAAGAGCGGCATGGTGGGAGGGGTGAGTGCCATTGTCCCTTCTGTATTTTGAAATTTAATTAACTAAAATTTCTTTTTTTTGACAGATTTAGAAAAACACAGTAAAATTTATTCTTTTAGGAAAACTTAAAATGAAAAACTAAATAAGACATTTACAGAAAGGGGGTGGGGGAAATTGGGCCTCATTGTAAATCGTTAGATACTAAAATTTAACTAAAATATATTTTTGTGCGTGTTTGAATACATTTTAAATATTAATGAAAGGGGTTTTGAAATAATTTGGAGATTTTTTTTTAGGGGACAATTTTTGTTGATTGAAATTTTTGTATGCGTTAGAGTTTGAGGGAATATTTTTACTAGTGGGAATTTAAGAGAAATTTATGAAAAATTTTAGGATAAAAAGGAGACTTTGAAATAATTTCGTGATTATTATTTTATTTATAGAGGGGGATATTCTGAGATTGAAATTTTTGAGCGTGTTAGAGTTGAGGTGATATTGTTCCTGGTTATAATTTTAGAAAAAAATGTGACAAATTTAAGGTCAAAAAGGGTTTCGAAATAACTTCGTGATTTGTTTTTCTTTTTAGGGGGAATTTTCTGAGATTAAAATTTTTGAGCGTGTTAGAGGTAATGTTACTTGTAATAATTTCAGAAGTTAAAAATTTTTTATTGTACGGATGGAAGACTTGTCATTGACTTAATGATTGGACTTAATGATTTCCGTGTATTATCTAAAATATTAATTTAGAAATTTATTAAAATTATTAATGAGGAAACACAGGCATATCAAAATCTTAGATACCATAATGTGCAATAATAAAACTTTCAAGTAAAACCTTCATATTACCTGCATGAGAAACAGTTTTCATTTTCCCTGAAAATATCTCAAGCGATTTCACGAAAATTTTCTACGTCATTGAAGATAATTTGGAGGTGATAACTTACAGAAATAAACCTGTATGAAATCTTTTAAAAAGCGGTATACTTCTCTTAAGAGAACCTTTAGTTTTCATTTTCCTTAAAGATACCCGCTGAAACCTTCAAAATGGCTGCAACATCTCAAAAATTTTAAAGGTTTGTGTCTGATTTTTTTACCTGGGTATGTACTTTAGTATAGGTAATAAGTATAAAAAGTCCTTCCGGCCAGTGCCGGGAGGAAGAGGTAGCTTTCACAATCCTTATTTAAAAAAAGCTAACTTATATCATGCAAACACACGAAGCTCAATTTAGTGGAAACCGAATATAGGAGATTCAATACTAATTTTTATCAATATAATGAATGAGAATTTCGCGAAATTAGTCAGCTTTATCGAAGCTGCTTTTCTTTAAAGTAACTTATATTTGGCTGCCAAATTCGGCAATTTCTTAAAGTGCCTGTCATTTTAAGACAACATGGTGGATGAGACTAAGCAGTGAACTTGGTCGAGACCTTAGTAATTGCTGTGCACATGCTCACTCACATCGGAATCGGTTAATATATAGGAGTGCTGTCGCATGCAAAAAAATAGATTTTTCAAAATGTCACCCACAATAGAAATTGAAACTGCTATATCTGAGCCATTTTTTAAGGTAAAGACAAGCAAAAAATGCTCCTGAATCCTTATATCAAGATCAAATACTTAAGAAAGAAACCTTTTTCAATTTCTAATTTTTTTGCACCTCACTTTAAATATATATATATTTTTTAATTTAATGGCCGCCATTTTGAAACAAGATGGCTGATGAATCTGGCCAGCGAACTTGGTCGAGGTCTTGATGTATACTATCCACATGCCTTCTTACATCGAAATAGGCGCATACGTGTGTTATCGCGTGACAAATACAAGATCGTTTCAAAATGTTAGCCATGCTAGAAATTCAAAGTGCTATAAATCAACCATTTTTTAAGATATCAACAAAAGAACAAATTTTCAGAAACAAAAACTGCTCCGGAATCTTTGTATCAAGGCCAAACACATAAAAAAAATCTTTTTCATTTTCCAATTTTTTAATACCTCATTTTGAATTTTAAATTTAATTTTTTTTAAATGGCAACCCTTTTGAAACAAGATGACGAATGAAGCTGGCCAACGAACTCGGTCGAGACATTGGTATGTACTATGTACAGACCAAGTTACATCCAAATAGGTTCATAAATACGCCTGTTATCGCGTGACAAAAATCAGGTCGTTTTAAAATGTCAGCCACAAGAGAAATTCAAAATGCTATTACTCAGCCATTTTTTTTTAGATATAGACGAAAGAAAAACTGTTCCGGAATCTTTGTATTAAGGTCAAACACATACAAAAAAAATCTTTTTCATTTTCCAATTTTTTGGTATCTCATTTAAATTTTTTTATTTTTTATTTTTTTTAAATGGCCGCCATTTTGAAACAAGATGGCGGATGAAGCTGGCCAACGAACTCGGTCGAGATATTTGTATGTACTATGTACACACCAAGGTACATCCAAGTCGGTTCATAAATACGCCTGTTATTACGTGAGAAAAATCAGGACGTTTCAAAATGTCAGCCACGCTAGAAATTCAAAATGCTATAACTCAGCCATTTCTTAAGATATAGACGAAACAAAAACTGCTCCCGAATCTTTTTATCAAGGTCAAACACATAAGAAGAAAATATTTTTTCAATTTTTGGTACCACATTTCAAATTTAAATTTTTCTTAAAAATTTAAATGGCCGCCATTTTTAAACAAGATGGCGGGTGAAGCTGGCCAACGAACCCGGTCGAGACATTGGTATGTACCATGTATAAACGAAGTTACATCCAAATCGGTTCATAAATACGCCTTTTATCGCGTGACAAAATTCAGGACGTTTCAAAATGTCAGCCACGCTAGAAATTCAAAATGCTATAACTCAGCCATTTTTTAAGATATAGACGAAACAAAAACTGCTCCGAAATCTTTGTATAAAGGTCAAATACAAAAGGAAAAAATATTTTTCCATTTTCAATTTTTTGGTACGACATTTCAAATTTTAAATTTTTAAAAAAAATTTAAATGGCTGCCATTTTGAAACAAAATGGCGGATGAAGCTGGCCAACGAACTCGGTCGAGAGATTGGTATGTACTATGTACACACCGAATTACATCCAAATCGGTTCATAAATACGCCTTTTATCGCGTGACAAAATTCAGGACGTTTCAAAATGTCAGCCACGCTAGAAATTCAAAATGCTATAACTCAGCCACTTTTTAAGATATAGACGAAACAAAAACTGCTTCGGAATCTTTGTATAAAGGTCAAATACATAAGAAAAAAATATTTTTCCATTTTTAATTTTTTGGTACCACATTTCAAGTTTTAAATTTTTTTTAAAAATTTTAAATGGCCGCCATTTTGAAACAAAACAGCGGATGAAGCTGGCCAACGAACTCGGTCGAGACATTGGTATGTACTATGTACACACCGAATTACATGGAAATCGGTTCATAATTACGGGAGTTACAGTGTGACATAGGTCAGATATATATATATATATATATATATATATATATATATATATCAATTTTGAACGGAGGGTGGTTTCGGGGTCTGGGGGTCATGATCGATGAAAATATACCAAAATTTTTTGAAATCGCTTTCCTCCGAACGGCTGCAATAGGTAGCTTTTTGTAAAGAAAGCTACCTAAAAGTCACATGGGTATTTTAAGGAAAAAATAGCAAGGTAAATCTATGAACAGCTACGTAAGTACTTAAGTACTTTACCTGTATCGTCGCATTATATGGGGAAATTTTTATTGTTCCTACCAGAACCCTTAATGAGTTACCTTCATGATAATTTTATTTAACATATTGTAAAGAAAGGTGCGATGAAGATATTATTTTCAAAATAGTAGTAGTAACAATAAAAGGTTCTCTATAGAATGCTACCCCTGTACTGTATCGTACAATTTCAAGGTTTGGCTATCTCGCTTTCAGGGGCAAGGTACCTGCATTCGTAAAATGTTGAAATAATTTAATGACACCAGTATCTACAGGAGAATCTATTTGTAAACAAGTAAAAGTATATTTTCGCGTACTTAATAAAGGTGAAATTTTCATTATGAAATTCTGGTTCCAATGTGGCAATTAGGGATTAAAATTATGTGATGCCATGACGGCATCACCGCTTCTCAAGGGGTCAAGAAATTTGGTTTGATACCACCTATAACGGCTTTCCCGTTATATATGCATTATTCCTCCTCTCCCCTCAAAAATCAACTTTTAACCGTACTGGTTCATTATAAATTGTCATTATTCTCCCCCCCCCCCCCCTTCAAATAAAATATTTAGTTTAAATTTGACATTTTATACTTAATTTCTTATGTCTGTAGTCATTCTCTTCCCCCCCCCCCTCTCACTACTGTAAGTTTCACTTTTGCTTTTACAGTTCTTTTTAAATGCAGACATCATTTATCTCGGTTCCTTTTTCTGTCTTTCAAATTCACACGGACAGAAAAAGATCTTAACCGCAGCTATTTTCCCTTGATATAAAATAAAAGAATAAAATACTAGTGAATGTCTTTTTCGCTTCGCAGCCGACGATAAGTAATGCATATTTTCCCAGCCTCTGGGCTTGCATTAGTATTCAATTCTCACCCTTGTACTTTGTCGGATACAAACCATATGCCCATTGCTGACTAATTTTCAGCTGTCGTTATATCTGTAACGTGCATATAAAATCACGTGGTACTATTTCTTTAAGTCTCCCGGCATACCGCTGGAATGTTATTTAGTGTAACCCTAAAGAGCCCGCCATGGCATAGTTTTTAACTCAATGTAAAACTTCATGATTGTTTTGTTTGCCCAATTTGTTTTTCGCCAAACATCTTACATATGGTTAAATAATCTTCGCCAATCTGTAAGTATTGGTAACAAAATCTCGGTCACTCTTGCTCCTGACGTCGAGACATGTAAGCCAAAATCAAGCCCCGCTGTGGGGCGTCTGCCCATTCGGCAGTTATTGAAACTTTCCCCGTACCTCTATAGTGTTCACGGCTCTACATTAAAGGTGTTTCATAATAAAGATGTAAGTCCTCTAAACTTTTGTGTTGGAGTTTTTTTCCTCTTACTCATATTGTGAACCTGGGTATACGAAAACACCGCCACATAAATTTGGCGCCGTTGCCCAGCTTTTTTCTCCAACAGTAATTAAAAAAAAATTACGGGGAGAAGTTTCATTCCGTTTCACTCTTCTATCAGCGACGCGAAGGACCTATCACAGACTTTTTTTTTTCACTGGAGTTCCGGCTGCTCTTCCGACTCAGTTTTCGGACGCCGATGTCAACTTCAGGGGATTTCTCTTGCCTACTTTCTCCACCCCAATGGATTTGGAGAGTGCCTCGTTCTTCCGGACTTTACACTGGCCTAACGAGAAGCAAGCCTGTGCCGTTCGGGCCTTCGAACTCCTGCCGCACCTCCTTCGGATATGACTTTCGCCGCCTTTGATGACTTCCCCTGATCCAATTCCTTTGCGTCATCCAAAACGTTGCTCTACTCTTCCATTCCGTGTGACCGCTTTGTGTAAAAATTGTGTTTCTGACAACGCCCTGTTCCATTTGTGAAATATTTTTTTTGTGCAACCATCCCTCAAAAGGAATCATCTGCGCCACCACCACTCGTAAAAAATTGCGTTAGGTGTGTGCATCCAGAAATTACCACCCTCTCTTCGTGATATGTAAAAAAAAAGTGCCTTCAGTTACCTGCATTAAAGTCATCGTTATGTTACATGCATTTCCTGTAAAAAAAGGGGATTATCTACAGCTTAATAATGGAAAAATATGTGAATAGAGTCTGATTCATACAAATCTGCAAAGTAAAGAAAATTTTATCTAAATATTTTCCCCATTACAATGAAAATATGTTTTGTGTTGAGTGTCGCACTTGCCAGAAACCCATCTGTTAAAAAAAAATTAAAATGTTGAAATGTGCAAATAAAAAAAAAAGGAAGGTGCATTCCATCCGTGAGTCAGTGATAAAAAATCATGTGTTTCTACAGTGCTCCAAGTAGTGTCGACTGGTGTTATGAATAACACATTCGGTGCAAGTCGATTGTGAAAATTGTCGAATTATTTTTGTGCCTCAGGTGGTTTCTGCAATTTTCCAAAACAATTCTTCTTCAAATTTCTATGTGCCGAGTGTGCCATGATTAAGAGGGATAATATTCGCCGTCATTTGTGGTGTGTTTATAACAAAAATTATTACCTAAGAGATCTGCTAATACATGACAGTCGTCAAAAAAATTCTGAACCAGAAAGTAAAAAAAAAACAACCAATGTGGTTAAATTAAAAAAATCAAAAGAAACCACTCATTATGCAAAAAAAAGAAAGTGCTAAACAAAACGTCACTTGATGTGTGATCTTTCATCCAAGATCTTTTTAAAGCATTCAGAGTATGAAAACAGAATGTTAATTATATCCACTGGTTTTCAAAATTTGCCCGTTTCAGTTTGTTACTGAAATCATTTTGATTTAAAAAAAAAGAGAAGGCGTTGTTTTTTTCATTTCGCTCTGTTTTTATGCTCAAATGAATGCTCTCTACAAAAAAAGTGACATACCTACTTGATCGAATTCAATGAAAACACTTGTGTCACAATACTTTTCTACAAAAAAAGAAACACAGTTTGCATGTAAGTATGAACAGGGAATGTTTTTATATTAAATTATTTACTGTAAATTGTTTTAGTTTTTTTTATTTACTTTCTTTTCAATTTCAGTAAATTACCAGTTTCTTTTCATGTTATTTTTGTTCCCTATTCATACTTACACTTTCATAACAATTGCAGTGCCATAAATTTATTTTGTGTTGTCAGCTTGAACGGAGAAATTACCTCTAAGCTAATTTAAAAATATAATTAATAGTGATAGCATTTTAGTTTCGTTTTTCTCCTTTCGGGCTGTTTTTGGTTACAAAAAAAAATAATGATAAGTGCATTTTCTAGTTGAAATGAAAATTTTATAGTAATTTTATTAATATTTCATTTATTATAATTATGTGTTTAAATTATGACAGTATTCTCATTTTCCATGAAATTGCATATACATGCTATGTTTTGCTCTTTTTTTCTTATGGTATTTTTCTTTATGCATTTAAAATCTATAATTTAACTGGATCCAACATGGTCCAGTTACCCCATTCGTGAAAATATTAGGGAGTAACTGGGACACCGGGCTTACATTTGAAACATGAAGTAAATATGTATAGATACCTAATAATATTAATGTAGTTAGATGTCTAATCTTAAAAAAAAAATTTAATAAAAATACTTTCAGTATTTTAATAAAAAGCCGAGAATGTTCAACCATATTGACATTGTTTTAAAAAAAAGAAACATTACTGTTTGACAACCTATCACAGCAAAGTGAAAGTTATGATTGAGTTGACACACGTTGTTTTAGGAAGTAGATATTAAGGTGCATTGTTCACAAAAGCTAAAACTTAAAAAACATCAACAGTTTTTTATAAAATAGACTATGGCCCAGTTACCTCGTGGGTCCAGTTACCCCAACTAACCTTACAAACAAAAATATTCATAGTGGTTAATAACACATTTATGTCTAGAACTTGCATAAAAAACAAATTCAAATACAGCACTTTAAAACTACCTGACACATAACAAATAATGAATAATTTTTAGCTATATTTTTTTGTACGATTATCTTTATCTGCCTTTTAAATATTTCCTGTCGTCAATTAATATTAAAATTGATTATAGACTCTAAATCGAGCTATTTTGTCTAGTCACATTTCATAAAATGCCTTTGCATTACTTTAATGTTTCCCATTTCATTCTACTTGCTATATTTAGCATATGCAATTTACTTAAAAAACTTTCAGTGAAAAATTTACATATATTCAAATCAAAATGTCATAAGTTAATTGAAAATGTGGTCGTGTCAGATATATTTCATTATTCTGTACAGGAAACGTCTGGTAAAAGGAAAATGATAAAATTATGCTGACATAAATGTATGTGCATTTTAAAGTACAGGATGGTTATAATTAGTCTTCCATATAAACAGCATCCTACAGCGCAAACGGGTGAACGGAATGTAACGGAATTTGGTACATAGACTATACACGAGATATGCGCTCACGGAATTTCGAAAAAAAATTAGTTCCAAAATGTCCACCAAAGGGCACCTTTTTTAAAAAAAAAATTTAATTTATCACAACAAATGGCCAAAACAGAATCCAGAAATAATACTAACATTTATTCACTATTGTCTGATCGAAAATATAACAGTACGCTGTTTGGGGGAAAAAAGTTCAGTTTGCAGAAACAAGAACAGATTAGTACGAAATTGCACGAGAGGAGCAGTTCTTAATCGTGACTAGGAAAGATGCTCCATGTGACCACCGCCCCACCAGTGGCTGAGAGGTTCTGCTCTCGAAGCTGGTAGACGGGAGGTGCAGGGTTCGAACCCAATCGCGCCCGTCGGACTAACAGTTTCGGAGTTTTCGTGGTTTTCTACGAAACCTTGGATTTCCATGCGTAAATACGGGTTAGGTTCCCTTAGAAAGACCCCCACGGAGGGCACTCCTCCTAGGGCCTATATCCATCGAGTAGATAATCGGCCGACAAAAATCAACCCAACTCATGTGACCACCCTCATTCACCAGCAAAATTTCAAGTCAATGGACAGTGTGTTCAAAAGCAGATCTTAACTGATGAGTTGTGATGTTTCGCACATGAAGTGTTAAGGAGTTCTTTAAGTATTCGTTAAGCAACGTCGCAACACCTCCACGATACACCAGGCTTTTTAGTGGCTCCATAATCAGAAATCGCACGAAATTAGATCCGGCAATCGTGGTGGCCTTGAATTACGAAAGAAGCGACTAATAACACGTTCGTCTGTGAAGTGTTGGAGCAATAGTGCCTTCACGGACTCATGGATATGCGGAGGCGCACCCTTCTGCATGAAAATCGTCGATGTAAGGATCCGCCTTTACTGTAGTTGCGGCAAAACAAACGTCTGCAGCATGTCATGGTGTCGACTGCCCGTAACGGTACATGTGACAGGACCACGTGCAATTATTTCCTCAAAGAAGAATGGGCCCAAGGATGAATGTCGCAGTGAATCCACACCTTACAGTCACCTTTGGAGAATGTAGGGGAATTTCACTGGGCATCCGCGGATTTTCCTGAGCTAAAATGCGGAAATTGTGTGTTTTGACTGTCCCAGTGAGGTAGATGTGGTTCATCGCTCCACAGAATATTCCAAGGCCATGTCAGATCAACAGTCATGCTGTTGAAAAAACTGACTGCGAATGAGCGACGTTGTGGCTTGTCTCTATCCAATAGCTCTTGAGTATGTTCGATCTTGTATGGGAAGTAGTGCATTATGTTTCTGAGCACTTTTCCGACGGTGCTGAAAGAATAGCCTGTCTGTCGAGAAACTGCACGTACACTACTACCCCGAAACTGTGATATCTGTGACTGTGCGGCAACGGCTGTCTTGACGGCATCAACAAGTACCGGTGTGACAGGTTTACGGCCTTTTCCAGGTTGAACTTCTAATTTCTCCGTCTCTTCAAATCTCTTAATCATGGCCCGGATACCTTTAGTAGACATTGGTCCACGCCGTAGGTTCTTATACGACGAAATTCACGAACTGCAGCAGAAGCATTCCCCTTGTTTTCGTAAAACACCTTCACCAATAACGCACGTTCAACTAAAGATACCGTCATCATTACAGCTGGAAAAATCGACATAAACGATGACAACGTCTGCAAACGTTTTATACCCTAACCAGTTTTGCATAAAGTTTCCTCTTCTTCGCAAGCATGCAAATCATTTTTTTCCTAGAACTGACAGATTTTCCCGATTTTAAATTTTATTACTCATAATTCTCGTTCTGGATTGTTAATATTTTTTCTGTATTCCGTTTTTGTAGGTTATTGTGTTAAATTTAATGTTTTTCCAAAAAAGCGAGCTTTGGTGGACATTTTGAAACTAAAATTTTTTTTTCGATCTTCCGCGAGCACATATTGTGTATCGTCTATATACCAAATTTCACTGAATTCCGTTCACCCGTTTGCGCTGTAGGATGCTGTTTATAGGGGAAGTTTAATTATAACCACCCTGTATATTTTCAGAACCATATTTTATAGACGTAAACACATACGGTCTGTTTCAAAAGTTCAGGCCCCACCAGAAAATAGTAATTTATTAAATAACAATAAAAAATTAAACAGAAACGTATTATTTTCTTATTAGGTTCTGTAAAATTATTGAAATAAATCGTATAAAAATCAATAAATGGGTTACATTAGCATACATTTAATAAAGACACATAAAAATCTATAACTATAGAGTGTTTTAAAAATTTAGAGTAAGTGGGTAAAAAAGACGCATCATTTGTTACTTTTACATGGTGCTTTTTATGATTAAAAAATTTATTCGTTTGGAATAACTTGAAATAAATTTCAGTAATTTGGTTTTTATGGCATCATTTAATTACTGAAATACTTATGGTGGCAGAAAATACCATGCTTCTTCAATGACCCCTTAGTTCTTTAGTACCGTCACATTGCTTTGCATTCTTGTATATTTCACAGGTTAAGATGCCCCAAAATTTTTTAATTGAGTTTATGTCCGAGTTTACCTGGGGAATGTCAAACGTTAATATTTTGAGCGGAAAGCCACTGTTTTTTGTTACATATGTGTGTTGTGCACAAATGCATTGTTGTGCTGAAATCCCCTTTAAAGACACCTGATATGCTATCAAATGGAAGTATGGAAATAGATGGTGCTCTAGTGTCTCTGGATGCTTTGTTGAATTTTGTTTTCCGTGGAGAAAAGCGATTAAAACCAGTTGCTCTCAAAACCATGAGATACTTACTGCCTTATCGACTACTGGAGAATATCGCGGCTGTTTCTTGATGTCATGCCAGTAGTAATTTCAACCATCAGGGCCGTCCGAATTCCATTTCTTTTTGTCTCTGAATAATACGCCGAGTCATTTGTCCCGTACTAACTGTACTTTCGAGAAGAATTCATTCTGGCTTGTTTATAGTGTGATTTTATGCATGGTTTTCAAAACATTTATTTTGCATTCATTGTTCTTGCGTTCTCTTATGCCCCTACACTGTTAGCATTTGCTGCATAGTCACGCCACCGCTTTTATAGAAAACAGTTATATGACTATATTATGGAGCATTCTCGCTGGTCAGAATAGAGATATTCTATAATAGTGGCGCAGTGACTTTGCAGCAAATGCTGCAGATTTTTAGCAGTGTAATGTTTTTTAACACATTGACACCAAGATTATTCTTGATTTATCTTAACAAAATATTTCTTTTTACATCAGCCTTCTAATTTTTCGATCGATCTGAATACTTGTAATACGGGTCGTAATGGTTCGTTGACGATACTACGATAATTATAGCAAAATTTTTAGTCTACCACACGTAAAATTCAATTAACCACTCTTCAGTTGATATGCTGCCACCATCGGTATAAATGCGTGGTACCGGTCCCATTGTGTTAAGGTTGGTAATTAATTACTAGGATTCTTCAAATAATATTAATGAATAATTTATTTACAAAACTAGGGGGCTCTGCCCCCTGCAAGCTACGCTCGCCAACCCCCGTTGAGACACCGCAGAATCTAAAAACACGCTAATCTGATGGGTTTTAAAAATATTAGAGAAGATTGAATTATACTGAAAAAAGCTGTGCAGATCTCTCTGTAAACGGGTTTTCATTCAATGCCCTTTGATTGCAAAAATTTAAGGAAGAATCAGTTGCTGTTAAGACATCCAATGGTTGTTTTCGTTTTTGATTAAAGAGGATCAGTTAAACATTTGAAAAGAAGCTAAAATAAAATAAATTATGTATACAGAGTTTTTGTCTCCCGGTATTTTAAAACAATCTCTATAACAATAGCCTAAGTCATGTGATAATCATCAACAGTTCCAGGCGGACCACTTCGCTTTTTATACTCTAGGTGTCATTTTGGTCATTTTGGTACTTTAATGTTAGCCAGACACAGTTGATAAGTCGCCAAATATTATTCTATCGAGATCCTTTCATCTATATTAAGTCATCAACTGCCATAAACAAATACGGTCTGATCCCTTCGCCGTTCATATGAAAGTTTGGCACAGATGTCATATACGTCCCTTATTGGCGCGATTTTTTAACGACGCCAATTTGGGGAACGCATCAACAGCATAAACAACAACATCCGGCTTACCATATCAAGCAAATTAACAATACTTTGGCGCCAGTTAAGTGCCCGTTTCGTACATGACATTGGCGTTAGAAAAAAATCGCGCCAATATGGGACTGTAAGTTTTCCATTTTGATTTTTAATCAAAACCTGGACCTAATCAAATTTTTTTTTCGAATAAAACTACATAAAATTTCCATGGTTGCAAAGAATTCTTGGTACTGTTACGCTAGCCGGATGCAAATCTCGCCAATAGCTTTTTTTCAACTCGCCAGTTAGCATTTTTTTTTCGAGTGATAATATTTGGCCAGACAGCAGGTTTGGCGTGATTTTTTTTTTTTTTTTTTTTTTTTTTTTTTTTTTTTTTTTTTTTTTACGAAAATTTAGCGAAAACCTCGTTTTTAAATATCAGTTACATATGCCTTTTTGGTATTACTTAGTTATCCCGTCGACCAAAAATCTATCGCCAAACTATAAGATTAAATGCCAATACTGGTTGATCGCATTCACTTGACTTTAAGCAAGTTACACGTGTTTACGTCATCAAGTGATTTTTATTTCGACTTTTTATTTGTATATTTATTAATAATAAAAGAACTGGACAATTACACCGTAAAAAGTTATATATACATTTGATAAAATATCATTATTTTACTACACGGTGTACAAAACTGTTGTAAAGTCAAATAAACTTATTCAAACATTAAAATAAAGTTAAAATATCTACGTTTCGGTCATCCTTCTATGACCTTCCTCAGGAACGTTGTCGTATATCTTCTAAAATTAGAGCAAAACCGTCTTGAGTTCAAAATGTTCGTTATATATTCAGTCAAAAGTCACTTTATCCAATTACAATCCAGAAAGCATGCAATGGCACCATCTATTAGACAAAAAGTAGACTACAATTTCGAATGATTTTTAATATGGCGCCGTCTATGAGATGAAAAAGGAATAAAAGACTATCAAATGAACAATTTTGGCCTGCAGTGGCCCCATCTATTGTAAGGCAATGTAAATGCATGTAGAACTTAAAATGCAAGAGGCAAACTTTGTTAAAATCAAAAATAGAAGTGCATACTTGACTTTGGGAAATGTAAGATGAATAGATTAAATTTCAAAAAATTATTTCAATATGTGCAACCAAAGTTTAGGGATATTAACTGATATGTTATCATTACAAACTTCTTCATTTCTAAACATATTATTACGCGAGAAGGATGCACAATGTGCCAAAATAACAGAATGTTTACAAACACGAAACAAACCTATAGGGAAATGGTACGTATGGAAACATTCTCTTATTTTGGAGCACTAATGCATCCTGCCCGAGTGGAAATGTCACGAATCGAACAATGCATTGATAGTAGCTTATTTCTGCAAATGCAAAGAGGGAAAGTTAAGAATATTTTAGCAAGTTGCTAGCATTATTTTTTTATAACTCAAAAAGCGCATCTTCGATTTTAACAAAAAAAATTTCTTAAAAGTACACACTTTGAGCATTATTCTGTAATTTTTTGGTTGGAGTAAATATAAAATTACTACATTAATAGCTTTTTTAAAAAATATTTTTGTTTATTTTTCTATGTTAAAAGTTGTGCAAAAATGTGAAAAAAATATATAATGCGAACTAATATATTCTTCAATAATTGCCATTGGTTTCATTGTTTTAACTATTGTACTTCTCCGATTATCTCAAGGACAGTTCAAGGTCAGGGGCTAAAAACACTCTTTGTTGTATTCTCATGGTGAGCCTTATTACCACACATGTTATTTCAAACATCGGCCGCGGGGGCCATTTCGCTATGCTTATCCGGCTAGACCCTTTTTGATACCTGGGGTTTTCCAACACAAATATAAAACAGCTTCATATTTAAATAAATAGAAACAATGTAGCTATTGAAATATCTCTAATGTGTTTCATTTCATATTATGCGTCTTCATCGCGAAATCAATACCACTTAAAGGATGTTTCGCTCTGTCTATGTGTCTGTGCGTCCGCGATGGCTAGCAGAAACTCACAATTAGAAATTTCTAATAATTAGCTGAGTTATTAATTAAACATTACAAAGAACTCGCGTTAAAAACTCATCCCTACGCTTCCGAGAGGGAAAAAGGGATGGCGCATGCATAGAAACCCACTTACGCATACCAAGAAAGCGAAGAACAGAGTTTTCGATTTTATTTGTGTTTTTTAATGATTTACTTTTAAACTAAATCGGACTAACAGCTCAGTAAAGTTAAAATTGAAAGACATATTTCGAAATATCGCACTCTGAGACACACTATGCCAAAAAAAATCGCAGTTAACTCTTTGAAAAAAAAAAATTAAAAAAGGGTCGTTTTCCCAGCTTGCAGCAATGTCCCACCAGAGCGCAATTTTAGACGCACCGACAAACCAAAAATATGCTCTTAATGCTAAAGTATTCTGTTAATAGATGGTGGAATCTGTTTTTAAAAACATGACCCTTAACCCTTTCAAATACATCTGCGAAAGCAATTCACTTCGTACTTCACGGAGACGATATTTTTACACGCTAAAACTAACTAAATATCCGTATTTTAACACAATCTTTTTAGTGCATCTCAACAGACCAGATTTACATCACCGACAAGAATTTCGAAGCGTTCGGATGGGTAGAAATATTTTATACGAAATAAAATGCGTGAAAATTTTGACGAAAAAGAAGATACCAAATAACATATACTTTAAATTCAACATTTTCACGCGATTTTTTCATTTAAAAATATAAATTCAGACAAAATGAAGATAAAGATATAAAATCATACAAATTTGTGGTTCATTTAAGGTTAATATCACGGACCCGGGCAACGCCGGGCGCTCAATGGACGCTCAGTGGTTAGCACATTGCGCTACCACACTAAAGATCCGAAGTTCGCCTCTTGATTTCGGAGGTGTTACATAACCTGTAATTCTTTCGAAGTAGATAAAATGAATACCAGGTGTGCTTGTGGATCTAAATCTGCTGGGGTTTCGCGTCAGCATGATCACTTGACCTTGACATATATTATAGGGGAGAGTAGCCGAATTTGGACCACTTCACTTATTTTCATGTGTAACTCACTTAATTTTTGGAATATCTGCAAAAGATCATTACACAGGGTCAATCTATTCATCTACTAACTAAATAAATATTTAGATCAATTTATTTTTGAAAATCTTAAATTTTATTTTAATTTGAAAAATTTGTCAAAAGTGGTCCAAATTCAGCAACTGGTCGCCTAAGTTGGACCCCCCAGTCTCCTAAATTGGACCAAATAATTTCAGGTTGTTTTAAGGACTAAGGAATATAACTAATTTTATTAAAAGAAAAGTTTGCGATTAATGAAATAATCAAACAAAGTAACAGCAATGAAATATAACACTTAACCGGAAACGTGCCGTCTGTGAGATGGTTGCGTCTACATATCTACCCTTTAGACAAAAATGAACGCGTCCCCAATCTTATCACACAATCTAATCCTTGCGCTACTGGTCCTCTGCCTCCTCCACACATTTGCAACACCTGCGCATTTTTAGTTATTGAAAGAAAAATTATTTCATTTTCAACGCAGTCTGTGAGACGGCATGTTTCCGTTTATGTAATTTTTTGCTCTGGGGTATTAATATGGAGGAGCCGTCAAAGCGTGTACGCTACAGTGATAAAAAAGACTGAAGAAACTGCTTTGAGATTGTTTGATGAAGTAGTAAGTGACATAAGAGATGTTGAAAGTATTTCAGATGATGAATATATAAATTCTGAACACGAAAGCGACTCAACATTGTCAAAAATGCATAAAAAATGCAGATATTTAGAACAAGCTGCAATATTTACTATTAAATGTTTTGTTAATTTTACTGCTTAATATTTTTTCCTAATTCATATCGTACCGAAATATATAAAAATATTAGCATTTATTTAATTATTACGACGAAAATTTTATATTTTGAACAATGATGTGTAATTCCAAAATATTTTCAGTCTCCGACATTCAAAACTTATTTTTATGCTCTCATATTAAAAAATTGGTCCTGTTAATGCATTACATAAGTGTTTAAGTTCACTATTTGGTAAATTATTAAGAGTTATTTTCCTTTTAAAAATTTATAGCAATTTTTTTTAATTTAGCAATCTCACAGACGGCACGTTTCCGTTTGTGCACGGGATTTTAATGTTTCCGGTTAAGGAATAATTAAATCAAATATCTGAAAATAAGGGTAATTGTTTTAAATCAAAATGTATTCAAAATATAAATCAAAGATATCAGTAATTAAGAATAGAAATTATGGAACTAATTGTCAGTTACTTGAATATCATAGGAGTGATGCAAAGCTTATACATGAATTTTGTTTATTGTTTTTGTTTTCCAGTGCACACAACATGGAACCGTACATGGCAATCTGAACACTGAATCATTTCTGCTATTTTATTTTTCTTACAAATTAGGTAAAACCAATCATCACTGTCTAGATTTTTCTGTTCAGATTCTGAATTATCATACTTTTTTTGCAACAGAAGTTTTCTTTACATTATGTTTGTAGTTCTTCTCTTCCATCATTTTCTTGCTAATTGCATTACGCCTATTTTTTAAAACTCGATGTTCCAATTGCTTTTGTGCTGTAAAAGCTTCCTTTTTTCTTTTTCTTTTTTTCAAGGTTTAATTTATATGGTGATGATGTTAACACAACTGTTTTTGGCCCTTTCTGTACTTTGATTTAACTGAATTTAGCAAGGGAAATAACATTTCTAATGATTTTTTTTTTTTTTTTTTTTTTTTTTTTTTTTTTTTTTTGCTTTTGGGAAAGATTTGTAGCTGCAGCCTTGTTGCAGGTCAAATTCTTCAGAATTTACTGTCTTATTTTTGCTTCCTATATATTTAACAGCTTTTACTGTCACGGGTTTTTTTCTTCCAGACAGTTTGTCTATGTCTTTTTCAACATTTTCATCAAGGTTTGAGATTTTATGCGTTTTAATAGCAAAAAAGTAAAATTCCACCTTCCAGAACTGTAAAAAGTCTTCCATCACAAATATCCTGCAGGAGGAAAATGTTTGAATTCAACTCTGTAAATCAAATGTGCCGTAGGAATAAAGAATTCAAAGAAAATAAATACAATTACATACAAGATAAAAGTCATTTCAAACAAAATTTATTGCATATACATGTAAAAATATTTTTATTCATATAGGCCTAAACTGTATAAAAAAATTAATCCAGATATACAAAAAAAAAGACTTGCATGGAGATAGTAATCCATTATAAAATATAAAAAAAAAATAGTGTACAAAGCGTACTAACCTCGAAATTCATTATTCACTTTTCAAATTTATGATCGCATCTTTGGTCCAATTTAAGTAACTTAAATTGGCCCAATTACGGCAACTGCGCTATTTTTTAAAACAGTTAATTTCAAGACTAAGAGCAAAAACAAAGTCAAACAAATCCGCGTTAAAAATAAACAGATGAATTCATATATGTATATGAAAACATATCAACTTACCATAGTTTAAAAATATTCACTTATGTTTAATATAAAAAAAATTAGATCAAAACAGCTAACTTTAGGTTTTGTTAAATAGTCTGAAAACAGCACGTGGTTGGCGGCTGCTGCGTCTAATCATGAGTGACGCCTTTCTGATGAGTAGGATTTCAGCAGTAGATGGAGTCTCTTCCTGTAATTAACGGCAGAATGGCAACGGTCCAATTAAAGCGGTTGTCCAAATATGGCTACTCTCCCATATAGCACTTTGTGACCATGGTCCCGAAAGCATATTTTGACACTGCAGACCATGATCCTATATGAATTGTAACTCGGAGGGGTTTAGTTAGTTTTTCTATATTTTTGAAAAAGGTGCCCCTGAAAAAATGTATCATGTGTCAAACTATTTATGTTCAGAATCAAATAACTTTCGAGAAATCCTTTCAAACTTTGAAAATATACGTTTTCCTTTGTTAACTTTCCAGACACTTTTTGAATTGCGGCATATTATACATATTGTTTGTATCTAAATTTAGTAGATATATGTATTTTAACTAACTTCATTTTTACATATAAAAAAATCGAAGGCGTCTATAGAAATTTTATAATGTAACTTGTCATCATTTTAAAATAATCGAAGTATAAGACCATTGCTTTATAAGCGAAAGATCAAAACCGTAATGTTGTGAACCCCACTGCATGACGCTATCATTTACTTAAAAAAGAGGAATTAAAGAATACTAATTTTGAAAATTTTAAATTTTTATATGAATTTCAATGTGATGTAAATTCTCACAGTTAATTTTCTGATATAGTACATAAAAAAGTAAATTTTTTATAAGTTAAAGGAGAAAATTCAGGATTATGGAATATGATGCTTACATACCCACCAGCCTCTACATTATTTTAAATAAAAAATTTAGCTCTAATCTTTGTGTTAGCTCAAATTTTTGTATTCTGTCCAGCACAGACCAATAAGTACGTCTAGAAATACTTTGTCTAATTAGTTAGTGATAGATAGGATTTCCTATTTGTTTGGAATCTATGTTCGCATATAGTTAATTTATGCTGATGATTAAAGAAAATTATGTAAATGCAACAAACTTTAAGTTCTTATGATCTGTAGTAAAGGCCTTTTTTTCATGTCAATACGAAATGTAAAATGCTGAATTTTAGGATTATACTAGCTTGAGCAAAAAGTTCTGGGAAATTTGTGAAAGTTGCGTTGTTATGCGCATAAATTAACAACAAAAGCAACAAGGACTATTCTTTAAAGTAGAGACCATCATAGACACGCCTTTCTACCACCGTCCTGCCAGATTCCGGATTTGCTGGTTAAGTTTGTCGCCGTTACCAGCACCTTTATCCTCATTAATCTCATTGACGGCTTTCAGAATCGTTAGGCTTTTTCTCTAATAACGCCGGGGCAACACACGCAAATCATGCTGTTCAATAGGCATTTTGGAGCCAAAGTTTATGTAGTACTCCTATATACGATGCAAATTCTGGTAACTATCAGACTAAAAATTTCCCAGAACTTTTTGCTCAACCTAATAGATAGCTAATCATTTTAAATATCGGTCATTATCTAAAAATGATTCAACAAATAACAAACAAAACAAAATTTAATATATCTAATACATCTAATTATCTAATCTATAAACAAAGTCTTTCATTTTAAAGGAAGTAGAAAAATGAAGCTCATTTTATACTTCGATAAGGCAAAAAAAAAAAAAAAAAATCATTTTTCTAGGATGTTTTGTCTGTTTAAATATAATTTAAAATATATAATTACTGCCTTTCTGATTGATTTTTCTTAAGATTTTTTAAATGTATCTTACACGATTAGAAACTTAGCTGTATTCATAAAATTTTAATGTAATTCAATTATAACAATTAGACTTTTTATCTATATAAAGCACTAATAATATCATCGTAGTTTTTAGATAGGTTTAACTATTTTATACATATATTAATATAACTACGAAGGTGTCATAAGCTTTTCATATCGAAACAAAAAATCAAACTGGTATAATTGAAAGCAATTAAAATTTGCTATGCAAAGGTATGTTTCTCATGTTTTTAAACAAATTTAAACAATATTCAAATACAAATCAATCATAGAGTCGGTAAATATGGATACCAAATTACATTAAAATATCCTAAACATCTTAGAAAAAAGAATTGTCTCTATTTGAAAGGGACAAGGGATGAAAGAGTTGGTTGGTTGTATTGGGTTTTATGGCGCAAAATCCCCTTAGGGACATGCTGCGACAAACAACGACTAAAATATAAAAAGAGTGAATAAGCAAATGACATCAAGAAAAAATAATGAAATGAGTTGAAATAGAAAATCCATCTGGATGGGGTACCCATCCAGATGTAGTCGTCAAACAAGGGTAGAAAACAATGTAAGATAGAAATCCAGTGAAGCAAAGTAAAAAAGTTACCTGGTTCCATCCAGATGTCAATAAGAAAGGCAAACATATGAAGCATATAAAAGACTAGATCTCAAAATAAAATCCAGTGCGTTTTAAAAAAGGAAAGAGTGCCCCATGAGGTGTTTACCCAATGAGGTTTGTGAAGATTGGTGATGATGTGTTGAAATACATCCTATATAAGTGCCGGAGGCCCGGACAGTCAGTTAAAACATGATTAATGGTCAGGTAATCAAAATGACAACGTGGACACATGGGTGCATCCTCCCGAAGTAAAAGATATTTATGAGTGATTCTTGAATGGCCAATTCTCAGACGAGTCAGAATAACATCAGTTTTACTTGGATAAATAGGAGGCCAGGTCATGATGGTAGGTTTGATGTGGTGCAGTTTATTATTGTTTTCTAAATCCCAACTCTCTTGCCAATTATTCTGAATAAAATTATTTATAAGTCGTTTAACGTCTGAGAAAGGAACTTTATGGTGTAATGGATTAAGAGCACGTTTTGCCGCCTGATCTGCTTTCTCATTACCAGAAATACCCATGTGTCCAGGTACCCAGCAGAATTAAATATTATAGCCACGCCTTGTCAATTTATTATAAAAATCTAGGATGGATGATACAAAAGGATGATTTTTAAAAGATTTTATTGCGTCAATGGAACTATTTGAGTCAGTATAAATGATGAAGGATGTGTTACGGTGATGAGAAATGTGCAACATGGCTCTCTCCATCGCGATCAGTTCAGCTGTGAACACAGAAGTAGACGGATGCAGCCGATAGCTGAGAGAAGTGTTTTCACAAAAAAACCCGCAAACAACAATATTTCCACTTTTGGAACCGTCTGTATAAATGCCAGTGTAACTATTGAAAATTGATCTATGAGTAGCAAATAATTGTTGGAAAATAGCAGGATCCAAGTTATTTTTATCATTTCCTTTAAAAGGATGGAGAGAAGTAATATTGGGAAGTTTCCAAGGAGGTAACACATGTGGTTAACATGAGCTCACCTCGATATTACTCAGAGAGCTATTGTCAATAATGTTTCTTATTCTTAAACCAAAAGATGGGATGCAAGATGGGCGATGCTGATAAAGCATGCCATTGTCAGTATTTAACATGTAGGAATGAAGTGGATGACCATGATGCGAGAGGAGACGGTAATACAGAATCAATGAGAGTTTTTCTCGAATATGATAGAGTGACGGTTCATTACAATCTACGTAGAAGCTTAAAACTGGGAATGTACGAAATGCACCAGAGCAAACACGAAGTGCGCTGTGGTGCATAGTGTCATGTTTATTAAGAACAGAATTACGTGCTCAACCGTAGACCTGGCAGGCATAGTCAATTTTTGAACGGATTACAGAACGATAAATTTTGAGGAGAGATGTACGGTCTGCTCCCCATGAAGTGTTTGAAAGCACTTTAAGTAAATTAAGTGATTTTTCACATTTTGTCCTTAGTTGTAAAACATGTGGTAAAAAAGTCAGTTTATTATCAAAATAAAGGCCTAGATAACGAACATTGTCCACAACAGGAATTTGAGAAGAACCAATAAAGATTTCGGGATCTGGATGCACACTCCTACATCTACAGAAATGCACACAGGAAGTTTTGTCATGAGAAATAATAAACCCATTTTTATTTGTCCAGTTAAGAATATTTTTGATTGCAATTTGCAGTTGTCTCTCGATAAAACGCATATCCTGTCCCAGACACATAATCCTGAAGTCATCAACGTATAAATCTCCCTTCACCGAAGGGGGTAGTTGATTCAGGATGTTATTTATTTTGATTGCAAAGAGGGTGACACTCAGGACACTACCCTGTGGTACGCCCTCTTCTTGTTCATAAAAACTAGATAAAATTCCACCAATTCGAACTTGAAAAACTCGAATTGTGAGGAAGTTTTTGATAAAAATTGGAAGGTTCCCGCGAAAGAGTAAGTTAAAAAGGTCACGAATAATCCCATAACGCCAGGTTCTGTCATAAGCTTTCGCCATATCAAAAAATACTGACACCAAATGGCTGCGTTTTAAAAAAGCAGTCCGGATGTGATTTTCCAAATGAATCAAGTTATCGATAGTAGACCTACCACGACGAAATCCACTTTGAAAAGCGGCAAGGCAATTGTTAGTTTCTAACACATGAACAAGGCGGCAGTTGACCATTTTTTCAAGTACTTTGCAAAGGCTGCGAGTAAGTGCGATCGGCCTATAATTATTTGGATTCGTAGCATCTTTTCCTGGCTTAGGAAAAGGAAAAACGATAGATCTGCACCAAGCATTGGGAAAAATCTGTTCCGTCCAAATCCTGTTATAAAAAGAAAGCAGATTGTTCAGTGAAAGTTGAGAGAAATGCTTGAGCATGATGTAAGTGATTCCATCGTGACCTGGAACAGATAAATGACTGTCTTGCAAACATTTTAAAAGTTCTAATATGATAAATGGTCGATTGTATGAAAATGAGTTATGAGTATTAAAATTAATCCTAGTCATTTCAGTCTGTCTTTTGTAAGATAAAAAAAGCTCCGGATATGCGTCTGATTTTGAAATAGATGCTAGGGTACTACTATAGTCTCACCTATGTTTTTAGGAGAAGTGATGGTATGACCGTTATGTTTTAAAATAGAAATATGGCTGTCAGAGTAGAGGCCCATACATTTTTTCACTTTTACTCAGAGCTCTTTGCTTGAAGTATTGGAGTTTATACTTGATACATAGTTAATCCAGGACTCCCGTTGGCTTTTGCGTCGCACTCTTCTAGCATCTGCTTTTGCCTTTTTATATGCAATATAGTTATTATTATTAGGGTATCTCCGAAATAGACCCCAAGCCCTCTGTTGTTTTTTCTTTGCACTCTGGCAATCATTATTCCACCATGGTTTCCTGTTCTTATGGTTAGATGATGTTTTTGGAATGCTGGAATCAGCAGCCTTGATAATACATTGCGTAATATTATCAAGTGCATTGTCAATATTCCCCATAATCATGTTAGCGGTGATGTTTGCAAGTGAAGTAAAAGATGGCCAGTTGGCTCTGTCATATATATAATGTTTGGTGTAGTTATAACAATCCGTAACAGGAGTAGTCAGTGTAATAAAAAAGGGAAAGTGGTCACTGCCATGTAGGTCATTTGAAACCCAGAAGTTCAAAAAAGGATAGAGAAATGGGGAGCAAATTGCAAGATCTATAGCGTGGAAGGTACGGGTCGGCTCGTGAAAATAAGTATGATCACCATTATTGAGCAGGCATAAACCGTTGTCAGAAATAAGTTTTTCAATAGTATCACCACGTTGATTAGAATCACTGTTGCCCCAGAGTTGGCTGTGTGCATTAAAATCCCCAACAATGATATATGGAGCAGGGAGTTGGAGAAGGAGGTTATCAAGATGGGCAGACTGAATAGTATTGTTAAGAGGTAAATAAATGGTACATATTGTTATGAGTTGTTTTATATGTACACGGACTGCAACAGCTTGTAAATTTGTGTTTAAACTAATATGTGTATGGGGTAAATTGCGAAGGATGAAAAGAGCCACTCCACCAGTGGCCCTTTCATTTCCAATAAAATCTTTTCGGTAGCTAGCATAATTACGTAATTTTGCATTGTCATTGAGTTTTAAATGTGTTTCCTGTAGAGCTAAACATAATGGTTGATGATCAGAGAGAATATTTCGGATTTCGTCATGTTTATTATGATATCCACGGCAGTTCCACGAAATAATATTAGTCATTATATTTTTTTTCCTTAGATAAATTTAAGTGCGTTATTTTAATCGGAGACAGTGGACACACTATCCCCATCGTTAAAGTCTTCATCCGGTTCTGGGTGAAGGGCATCATCCTCTTCCATTTTATCATATTGTTTTGGATGGGTTTGATTTTGGGAAGTTGTACTTTTTTTCTTTTTGGTAGTATTATCAGTTGAGACACTGGATTTAACTATTGGTAGTTTATGTTTTTCTGCATCAGATCTATGGCCCGGTTTTAAAGGTGTTGTTTTAGTGGTATTTTGAGAGCCTCTTTTATTGAGTGGAATTTTTGAAAAATTAGGTTGTGCGATTTAGAAGAGATAGCTTCTGGTTGTGGTGATTTAGGAGGAACAGTATTCTGTGACTTAGCAGAAACAGATTTCGGTAGATTAGGAGGAACAGATTGCGTTGGACTATTTATCTTACCAGAATTATTAGATGGTTGATTGCTTTTGTTTTATTTGGCAATTATTTTCAGAGGGGATCTCGGTTTTGGTTGCTACAGTTTGATAAGTTTTATGAACAGTTTTCGATAAGGCAGCAGCATATGAAACACCAACTATAGGTGTCCTGGATTCAACTATTTTCCTGGCTTCTGGGTGCGAAATGTTATTTTTTGTGCGTATGGTCTGTATTTCTTTTTCCTTTTTCCATTGTTCACATGATTTAGCATAAGATGGATGATTTTTCTTACAGCTCACACAGCAAGGTGCAGCATTGCATTGTGCACTTTCGTGACCAACTGCACTATACCGACCACATGTTTCCTTACCTCTGCAATTTGTTTTTGAAAGACCAAAGCGTTGACAATTAAAGCAACGCAGTGGGTTTGGAATAGAGGGTCTGACAGAACATAATAGATATCCAGCTTTTATATATTTTGGTAAATTGGGAGTGTTAAAAGTAAGTATAATGCGCTTGGTAGGTAATTGTATTTGATTAGGTGGTATCTGTTCGTCCCGACGGTAGATTTTTATACTTCTAACTTCTGTGACATTTTGTTCTTTTAAGTTTTCTAGTAATTCATCTTCAGTAACATACAAGAGGTCAGCTTCGGAGATCACTCCACGAGATGAGTTTAAAGTTCGATGTGGCGCTATTGTAACAGCAATTTTGGCAAAGTGTGTACATTTTTTTTAAGTTAGCTGCTACTTGCCTATTGTTTACTTCAATTAGCAGTTCACCTGTGCGGAGTTTTTTTATCGTTTTGGGTTCACCAACCAGTCCTTGAATAGATTTGTTAATAAAAAAAGGGGATGTTTTATCAAAACTGCCTTCTTGGCGTTTGAATACGAAAAATCTTTCTTCTGTTTTATTTGCATCAGAGATGACATTTTTACATTCCATATTGGAAGCAGAATGTTCAACTCTCTCACCCCAAGAGTGTTTTTTCCCTGATTAGGAGTAGCTTTTGAGCTAGTGCTGAATGCATAATCCTTATCTTTAGTTGATTGTGGGGCTTCCACATCGCATATCTTATTTTCGTCAGTTGTAGCCATATTTGAGAGAGATTTTGTGACATTATTGTGAGAGAGATTTCGGCAGGTCACCGACCCTTCTTCTTACCGTTACTTTAGGCGCAGGTCTCAAAAAGGTGAAAACTATTCACAACAAACTTCCACGTTTTTCGAACGTTGGGTTAAACTCGATAGCATCTCCGAACTCTAGCTCTTTCACAGTGGAACTCGGTAGTCGTAGATAAGCCTTTACAGCTCTATCCCACCTACAACCCCCTTACGCCGAAAGGCACCAGTCGCCCAGTGGATTCCTAACCGCCGCCATACAAGTATGGCGTCCACCGATCACGGAACCGGAATTAGGAAATGCCCTGCACTCTGGGACTCGAGATTAGCCTAAAAAGGTAGAAACGAGGCGATGAGATAAAAAAAACCCCAACACCCAGAGTGTCTCACGCGAAAATAAAAAAATCCACTATTGTAAAAAAGAAAAAGTAATGTGGGTGAGAACTTAGAAACAAGGTGTATTTTTTGTTTTTTTTCAATATTTTAAACGTTTTTTTCTTTTCTTTTTATTTTAAACAAAAGAACAAGAACAATGTTAGTAGAACAAATACCAATTTGAACAAAATGGTTAGTAAACAACATGAACAAGAACATAGGGGGATAACAAACTGAAAAAAGAAGATTAAAAAGTGTGAAACAAGGAAAAAAGGATAGACAACCAAAAAGAGAAGAAAACAGGAAAGGAGAAAGATCGCTGGTTAACCCGGGGTCGCGAAACCCGTAAATACCTAAAGAAGTTATTCCCCTGGGGGAAAGGATGAAAGGGACACTCAGAATTTCAGGAAGAAAATAAAATGTAGAACTTTTCAACTTTGTCTCAATCGATGGCGATGCTTGTTCTGTCTTAATAATCCTTATAACTAACGTCAGCAATTGTAGCGTTGTAGGTGGTGAAAGTAAAACCTGTTTTTGATATAAAAAAGTAAATTTTGATCTTGCTTTTCTTTTTTTCTCTAAAAAATTAATATTGTGTTTAGCATTACAATATTTATTTTATTTAGCACTGTAAAGTATGCAGTTTATGTGAATACCAGTATATTTTGTTAGCTCAAATATTGTCATGCATGAATACATTTTTAATTTCGCTAGGTGGGTATGGGGTTGATAGGGACATTAAGTGAGGGGATGAAAGGGACATGTCCCTTTTAACCCCTCGTTGTTTTTAATTATTTCAACCAAATATCATTTACGTTTCGAAAAATTTAAGTTATGGTTTTTAGTTTTGTATGTAGAAAGAATGAATGCAGTATAATGTAGAACAAAAATATCCAAATATTACAATAACATATACCTACATATTTAGGTATTTTTTTCTTTAACAAAAATCACCAAAAGTCAATATTCTTCGAAAATACGAAAGGAAAATTGAGAACAATCGAATTAATGAAGAAGAAATGATGGGTGGTGTCTCTGAAGTAGAGGAAAAAGGATTGTCTGTAAGATCAACAGCTAAAGACTATCTCATTGAAAAGCCCTGTTTAGAAAGAATTGTTCTAAAATTTAAGAATGCACAAGCAGATGAATTTCAGTACACCCATTTGGTAATAAGATAGTTTTTGTGAAGGTCAATAAAAAGAGTTAGCTTTAAATTTGCTCTAAGCATCTAATATGATCTATGGTTTAACAATTGTACATGTGAGTATTCAATTTCTTTGAATTCACGAAATATCTCCTTGTCTTGGGAAACAAACAAGCAAGATGGAAATGATTGGTTCCAAGATTTTAATCAACAATATTCATTACTTTCTCTTATGAAAACCTATAGCCATTAGTTTAACAAGAAGTATAAGTTTCAACAAAGCTAATGTTGATATTTTTTAAAAACCTTTAGTCAGTTATAAATCGTTAAAAATTCACAGGGAATATAATATATAACTGTGATGAAACAGGTTTAATGACAGAGCAAAAGCCACCAAATAAAGTAGCAAAACGTGGTGAAAACAATTTTCCGACGTAACATCAGCTGAACGTGGTAAACTTGTCACACTTTTGTTTCTGCATCAAGTAACTCTGTTCAACAGTATTCGTTTTCCCAAGAAAGAATTACAAAGAGTCCATTGCTCGGAGCTGCCCCACCCCAAAGGCCTGGACTTGCTCATCAATGTTGGTGAATGACCGCAAATTTTTTTAAAAGCAATTATGCATTAGCTTAATATTCTAGTTGTTCCAAAACTGAACCTACTCTCCTCTTATTTAATAATCATGAAAGCAATACAAATATTGAGGCAATAGAATTTGCGAAAGGTAATGGAATAATTATGGCAACATTCCTGTTGCACTTTATCCACAAAGTCCTGAAAAGCATTCGGAAAGAATTCGAAGCATTTTTTCAGATAAAAAGGATTAAAATCACTTTGTATTTACTGATACTATAGACATGAATGACGCGAATATCAATGATATTTTCATGAAGTTACCTAAATCAGTAACTGGTGGTGAGACAGGTACAGCTAAATCTTTCTTAAAATTTTTGATTTAAAGTTGTTTTTTGTCACGTAGACCTAAACAAGTTATTTTTCTTGTTTTTGTTTTATTATATGTTGCAATGATATGTTGCAATTTTATTTTTATTTGTGTATTATTATCTTTTATTTTTGAATAATATAATCGCAAATAAAAAGAAAAATATTTCATAAATTTGTTTTATTTATGTGTGTCCCTTTCATCCCCTACAATGGGGTTAAAAGGGACATTTCTCCCAATTTATAAACATTCGTACAAATTTTAAATTATTGTATTTGAGGATAAGAGGTTTTACTAGTGTTAAAGCAAATGCTTTAGACGAGAATTAGGCGCAATCATGATGATGATATCTTTTAATGTCATTATTTTATAAGCTTATAAAAACAAAAATGTCCCTTTCATCCCCACACTCCCTTATATGGCCAAAGGTGACCGATCACTTGCGATTTTTGATGTTTTATTAAATATCTAGAAAAATACATAAGGAATCAACCTGAAAATGCAGGTGTGTAAACAGTATAGTATAAGTCATATATTTCTGTGAAGATTTTTTCCCGAAACCCCATAGGGGACCGTGAACAAATTGAAAAAGAACGAATATCTTTTGGATGACTTTGTAAAAACTAATGTAGCAAAAGCGTTCAAACTCGAGATTATTACTAAGTGTCTTATTGTAATATGCTGTGTTCATTTTTATGAGGATAGCATGTGGAGTAGTAGAGAAATTAAGGTTTTTATAAAAACAGTCCCAAATTTCGCCAAGTTCTTTGCTTATAATTTGCAGAGTTCTTAATATAAAAAAAAGTTCTTTTCAGAAAATATGACAAACAGCATTGTACACAAGACTCTGTAATCAGAATTAAAAAATAATGAAAATTGGATGAAAAATGAGAAGGTTTACTAAAAAATTTTCACTACGCATGCGCAAAAGCAATCAAAATGTAATATGCATAATGTATCAGCTAAGTATATCGAGCAAATTTTGTGAAAGTCTCAAAATCGTAGCTTGAAAATTCTGAAAATTATCGTCCATAGAATAAGCTGGTAATCCGTTGTTCCCACAAGAAGCAAACAGATGAGGAGTTCTGTCCAAATATAGCAGTACATGCAATATTGTGTACGTTATCTTGGCACTAATCAACAGATATTTGACACAACCCGATACCTTTTGGATTCTTTTTGGGAACAACGGATTTCGAGCTTATTCTATCGATGATAATTTTCAAGCTATGAATTTGAGACTTTCACAAAAGTTGCTCTATATACTTAGGTAATACATTATGCATATTACATTTTGATTGCAATCGCGCATGCGCAGCGAAACAATTTTTAGTTGGTTGGTTGGTTGATTTTTGACGGCCGATTATCTACACTAGGGATAAAGGCCCGAGGGCCCTCCGTGGGGGTCTTTCTAAGGGAACCTAACCCGTATTTACGCATGGAAATCCACGGTTCGAAGAAAACCACGAAAACTCCGAACGATTACCCGACGGGCGCGATTGGATTCGAACCCAGCACCTCCCGTCTACCAGCTTCGAGAGCAGAACCTCTCGGCCACTGGTGGGGCAACAATTTTTAGTAAATCTGCTCATTTTTCATTCAATTTTTATTATTTTTTAATTCTAATTGCAGAGTATTGTGTACAATGCTGTTTTTCATATTTTCTGAAAAGAACTTTTTTTATATTAAGAACTCTGCAAATTATGAGCAAAAAACTTGGCGAAGTTCGGGACTGTTTTTATAAAAACCTTAATGTCGCTACGAGTATACATGCTATCCTCATAAAAATGAACACAGTTTATTACAATAAGACACTTATAAATAATCTCGAGTTTGAGCGCTTTTGCTACATTAGTTTTTACAGGGTAATCCAAAAGATATTCTTTATTTTTCAATTTGTTGACTGTCCCCTATGGCGTTTCGGAAAAAATCTTCACAGAAAAATATGACCTATAGTATAATTTTTACACACTTTCAGTTTCAGGTTGATTCCTCATGTATTTTTTTAGATATTTAATAAAACGTCCAAAATTGCAAGTGATCGGTCACCTTTGGCCATATAGTGTGTAAACATATATTTATTCTCCAGAACTGTACATTTTAATATAATACTAATGGAGTTTTATCAAAACTCATTACATTAAAACAGTATTTTTATTCGATGAAATAATATCCAAGTGTTTCTGTTCTGACTTAGCAAAAACGACTCAAATTACGCTGTTTCTAAATGCACAAATATATCCATCCTGAGAAAAATATATGAATAATAGGGAAACATTCAAAAACAGCCACATTGGAATATTTACCTTTTTTATGACTCTGAACACTGTTTTATATATATACATTTATATTTAATTTACAAAGCCGTCTATTTTCGTATAATATAAACTCAGTTTTATTAAAATTTATTTTAGTATTACAGCTAAAAAAGTCGATAAATTGAATCTTCTTCCTTGTTTCTCCTTCTTTTAATATTTTGTTAAGAATAGTTTTGATTATACGTTTCATAAGAGTTTAAAAAATGTTTTTCAAATGTTACGCTTAAATGCAACTTCCAAATTATGAGCGTCATTATTTCCGAATAGTAATCTTCATCTTAGTCAATCGAAAATCTCTATTATGCACTAAAACATTTCTATTTGGAAATAGTGCTACTCGGAAATTGGAAGGTTTGCCAGCTATGCCTCTCTGTTTACCTGACGGCTACCTTAACTTCCATGTTAGTTTAATTATTTGTATTAATATGTTTGTAATTTTCCGAGTTATATTATCATATAATTTAACCTCATTTTTATACAGCCCGATAAGTTAGGAACTGCCTTTTGAATTCGATTCAAATACAAGAAAATTATTTGCACTCATTAAGTTTAGTCATCAGAACGGATAATTGAAATTAAACAAAATATATATTTAAAAATTATTCACGTAGAAAGAAAAAAAATATACAATCGCAAATTCTATTAAACATTTCACCATTTTAATCTTCACGGTATATCCTAAACAATGTCAACCGAATTTCAAGAAAATGATTGATAGTCATTAGTACTGGTGTGTGAGAAACGTGACAGTCTCGTTTCTCTCTTAGCAGGTTTCATAATCACTTATCTTCTTGCCATTTATGACACGTCTATCAACTATTCAGCTTAATTAAGTTAAAACCTTTCCGCACTCCATCTAAAAAATGAGAAAATGTGTAACATAATATTCACGGTTAACAACTTCTTTGAAAGTCTCAAAGAAAAGGGTTTTTAAATGCTACCTTTCAGCTAAGGTGTACATAATCTGATGCCGACCTGCTACAATGTGTCTTTACACATTTATCATCCTTTAGCAGCGCTCATCTTGATGAAACAAAACTATTTCGAGCATATTTATTTATTTATATGTATATTTATTTATTTATTTATGAGGATTGATTATACACGTAATGTTTAGTGATTAAAGAGATTGTCTTAAAATGAAGAACTAATATTTAAATACTTTGAGGAAATGCGGATGTGTTGTGAGGTAAATACCGAAATTTGTACAATAATTTCTCCTATTCCAGATAATTCAACGAGATGGTTAAAGATTAAGTCTTGCTTGAATTGATGATACAAGTAGGGGGAGTTGGGGCACCTTCATACAATTTTTTTTCAAAATCGAAGAAAAGAAGGTAGATAGACAATAACAATAATGAAGTACATTCGGCTGTGTTATATGTCTGATTTAAGTAGCTTATTTACAAAACAAAATCTACCCAGAATTATTACAAAAAAAAGTTAAGTATTTCTTGAAAAGTGAATTCGTAACACACTGCCCTACGTGTGGGTCCCATTGATAAATATGCACGGGTCACTTTGATTCACTATCTAAAACACGCAAATATTGATATAAAAAATTATGAAAATAAAAATAATTTGTCTAATAATTCTTCAAAGAATTTATTAATATTATCATGGATTATAATTACAGTTAACAGAATATTCGCTTTCGTTTCTGTCGGAACCGATACGAGAGGGGAAACTCCTCCTAAAATTTTGTTTCTTCCTTTTGTTTCAGGAATTTTCGACTTTACTCATCGAATTCCGATACAATAATCATTCAGTATAATAAATAAATTTTTAGCATAACAATCGTAAATTCACATTATATGATGAAAAAATATACATAGCGAAAAAACATTGAAAAAATGTACACTGCTGCTATTCTGAAAGAATTGCACAATGAAGCTTTAAATACATTTCTTTTAAGGATTGTTAAATACAACCATTTCAGCATTCTTGTTTATAAAATATATAAATGTTAAATAGTTATTTGACATTTAATTAATATTTAATATAGACATTTTTAACATGACTTGTCTCGATATAAAATTTAATGGAAATTCAATTTTTGTATTTGTGTGCCATTCATCTTTTAAATAAGCATGTTTCCAATCTCATTTATTTCTTTAATTCAAAAGACATTAAAAATTATTAAATAAACGGTCAAGTGCGAATATTACTCGCTCTCAGGGGGTTCCGTACAATAAATATATCAATTATCAAGAGATATGAAGCCTAAATAATATCAAATATTGCTATTTTCTATAACTCTTTTGTTTAATCTTATCCTAATTTATCTATAATGAACTTAATTCGGTACTGACAATGAAAGTATTGCATACTTTAATTTCATTTGGCATTTCACAAAACAAAATTCAGCGTAGTAATAATCTTATCTAAAACGAAAATCTTGTTCAAAGTTTAAACTTGGCATTGGGCTAAGCGCGCTTCGAAAGGAGGTCGCAAAGTTGCAACTCCGCTTTGGTTCGTGCCGCGTTTTTCCAGACAGGTTTTTTAATTAACTTTTAAAGACACGGGAAGAGTATTGAGAGATCCACTCAATGCAAACTTCATAATCTTATCCTAATCTTTTTTTTTTTTCTTTTTGATGATGAACTTAATTCGGTACTGACAATAAAAGTAGCGCATATTTAAAATTTGGCATTTCATAAGACTAAATTTAGCGTGGTAATAACCGTTTTTTTTACAGTGTAGCTAAAAAAAAAGACTTGTTCTAAGTTTAAACTTAGTATTTTGCTAAGGGCGCTTCGAAAGGAGGTCGCAAAGTACCAACGCCGTCTTGGTCCGTGCCGCATTTTGCCACATATGTTTTTAATTAACTTTTAAAGACACGGGAGGCGTATGGGAGGCGTATTGAGAGATCTACTCAATGCAAACTAGTCGCGAATCCCATAGTATTTATGTGATTAATTCAAATTAAATGAGTCTGTTTTTAACAATTTGATGTTTATTGCTTTTATAGTGCTACTGGACATTGCATTACACATATAAACCATTAAAAGTTGTTATCTGGGCTTTAAAAGCTGATGGTACATAGAGTACCCCGCCCCTGTCGTTATGTATGTCCAAACCGTCCGTATATTTAAGGGTTAATATCTCGGCTCATTAGCGGCAATTTTTTTCGAAAATCGTTATCAACAACGATATTATACATCTGCTACGATAGGTACCTTCAGTGCTCCTCAACTTCATTGCTGAGCGCCTGTAAATTGAACTTTCTATGCAACGGAAAAATGCGCTTTTCTCAAAAACTATGTGACCTAGGGTAATTCCTATAATTTTCTTGCAATGTTTAAATTAACGTCTACTTCCTCTAATTGTTTCATACTTTTAGTATCAGTAGATTTGGAAATAGATAGGGAGGGGGGGAACCTATTTTTGCACTACATTTCCTACGGTATCTCTGAAAATACAACACCTAAAATTAAAATACATGTATTTTTGAGTTCAGTGTTTCGAAAGCTTTCACACGATACCCACACGATATACAAAGAAAGGATTTTTCTTTCAAGTAACTAAATTAGCCCCTCTACATTTTTTCTAAATATATTTGTAAATATTTAATAATCTGTAAATATGTGGGTCAATAGTCTTTATTACTTCTCCCAATTTGAACTTTTTAACGTTCCATAGTTTACGAGTAAAATGACTGTGACAGACAAATACAGGAGTGATCTTGTAATGGTTCCGTTTTTACTTTTTTAAGTACGGTTGGTTGGTTGGTTGGTTGGTTGGTTGGGATTTTATGGCGCAAAGTCCCTTTAGGGACATGCTGCGCCAAGACAATGTCATAATGTAAAAATTATATATTATCCAAAAATTTGAGCAAAACTAACAAAAAGATGAGAAAAACAAATGAGAACACTAATATGTATATTTAAAACCATTTAAGAGAATCAAAGGTTGATAATTAAAAGACCAAAGTATTCTGATTTAAAACTGTGTAGTTAAAAAGCAATAACCGTTAAAATACAAACAAAGTCCAAGATGACGTACAAATACTACCTAAAAACAAATTTAAAATCACAGCAATAAATAAGGTACAAATTCCTCAAAAGCTGCATTTTCCTAATCAGCACTTGATTCAGATTCCATTTCTTCATCCAAGTTTTGCAGTTGTTTCCGATCCTTTAAATTACTACTAACTGATGGGGTTAGGCTTTTGTTATTGTTCTTTTTCTTCACAGTGGAAAACTGTGAAGAACCCCGGATTGTTTTTTTCTCTTTCTGTATACAAGATTTTTTGCTTGGTATGTCAGTTTTACTAGTATCAGGTCTATGTGGAGTTTTTGCAGATGTAACAGCCTTAGTCTGAAGTTCAGGTGACATTTGGGATTGACTTGGGGATTTTTGAGACTGATTGATTTGGTATACTATTTTAACAGGTTCTGATGAAGGTTGCCAGCGTTCTAATAGTGGGGTTGCATAGCATTTACTACCACAACTAACATCACGGGTTTCTCTATTTGAAGTGGTTGTTGATTGTGCTTTAGCTGAGTTACTTGGTGGAAAGGAGGTGTCGGTCTGGGTGCTTATGTGCCTTACAGAATTTTGTTGTTGCTTGAGTAGAGTAGGAGACTCCGACTCACGGAGTCCTGGATTCAACAACTTTGCGGGCTTCAGGGTAGGAGAGATTTTGAGTTACTTTAACTGCAAGGATTTCCTTCTCACGTATCCAGTTTGGACAGGAACGGGAATATGCTGAATGATCACCCTTGCAGTTTATGCAGCGTTCAGAGTTTTGACATGAATTACCGTCGTGGCCAACTTCTGCGCAGCGTGCACAGGTAACGGAACCTCGACAGGCAGTTGTGGTGTGACCATAACGCTGGCATTTAAAACAACGGAGGGGATTAGGTATGTAAGGACGGACAGGACAGTTCAAGTAAGCAGCTTTAATTCTTGATGGTAAATTATGGCTATTAAAAGTCAGAATGATGTGCTTCGTAGGAAGCACCTGTCCATTCCGACGGATAGCTATACGACGTACATCTATGATATCTTGGTCTTTTAAATTTTGTAAAAGTTCGTCTTTAGTAGAGAATAAAAGATCTGCCTCGGATATTACACCACGGCTTGTATTTAGAGTTTTATGTACTTGAGTAGAAACTGAGAAAGAGCCTATTGTAGAGCAATTTGAGAGAAGATGTGATTGTTTGGCTGAAGAAACCTCAAGAAGCAAATCACCAGATTGTAATTTTTTGAGAGAATGACCATCCCCCAAGACAGACTGGAATGTCTTTGCAATGAGAAATGGTGAAGTTTTTTTGAAAGAGCTATCAGAGAAACTATCAGTACGTTTAATGACAAAAAAACGAGTGTATGAGGAATTCTGTGCAATTTGTTGCTCTCCACGTGGGAGAGAAATGGAAGTAAGTGAATTATTTGCATCCATATTAGAAAAAAAAATAAGAATTCAGACCTCGGCCGCACCACCCACTACCGAGCCCAACAAGGGGATGCACAGTCGTGCACCAGTGTTAACCAGGGCCTATACGGTCACAAAACACTCCTATGCTAGTCTCCACCCTTAACAAGATGGCTAGTAAGTGTCCGATCACTTGATACCCAGCCAGTGACAGAAGTCAGCTGACCAGCCGATTGATGCATACGGGACCAATATGCACCTCCCGTCTACCTGAAGCAGAGGCCAAAGCAGTGTGTTAGTTTCCCTCAACTGCCAGGATCCCCCTTTCCAGGGACACGGGTCGCCACGCACGGCAAACACGTGGGTGGTTTACAATTCTCCATGAGTCGATATACAGGATGATATCGGCTCATACAGAATTGCCCTCACCTCCGAAGAGGAAACCACAACGAGAGTGAAACATAGAGGAAAGAAGGAGAAGAGAAATAAGAGGAAAAGGAAAAAAGAAAGATCGCTCAGGAACCCGGGGTTGCGAAGCCCGTGAATACCTAAAGAAGGTATCCCCCTGGGGGGTTTTTAAGTACGGAACCCTAAAAATGAAATAAATCCAATTGATTTTAAAAGAAATATGTTTGAAAGAAACAAGTATGAAAAGTCATAATTCACATTGAAAAAGCTGATAGAGCAGCATGAGCTGCGGATTGTAAGCCTGGATGTCCCGACTTCATCTCAAATAAGTTACATGCAAGGTGCGTTCACTCTTTGGAATTTCCATGGAGTCCGATGCCGCTAATTATGATCAGAAACTTTCCATTTAACGCTTAAATAGCAGATTTTGTCATAATTTCTCTTATTTGTAGATTTTGGAATGTTTTCTCTGATTAAATAAGGCAAAATATTCCATTAAAAATTAATAGTAAAATTGTACGCACCCCGTACACATCTTGATAGGGTAAGTCTGGTATAATTGCATCACTTAAGCCCCCCCCCCCCTACCGTAATTTTTCTTTTTTACAGTAATGACTTTTTCTGCGCACATGTAATCTATCTACTCCAAGTTTAATGTAGGACACAATTAAAAATACTACTGTAATGTAAATACCAGATAAAATAGGATTTTTATCAAAAAACTTAATCTATGATTTTGGCCATTTATCCCGGACCTCAGGGTTAGACACTTCACTAGATCGGCATTGTTGCCCCATTCGTTACAGAATTGTAGGCATGAGTAATTAACATTTATAAATCAGATACTAAATTTGCATTAGACTTAATGTCCTATTTGCATCAAATTTAGGAATTTTTTGAAAAACAATTGTACTAAACAATCTTTAATAGAAATTTTTATTTTTTACTTATACTTTTCTACTTTTTCTTTTATTCAGAAATATTGCATCGGATATTATGCATTATGCATGTCTAATGTCTCATGTAGCCATTCCAAACTATCAACTTTCTGCCTTTCCACAATAAGCCGGTATACAATATTTGAAGTTAATCGGATAATTCTAACGAAGTCTAAAATTGTTTAATCTAAACTAACAGGGATTATCCCCAAACCTTTTTATATTCTATGTACAAACTCTTAAAACTAATTCGGGAAACAAATTTAAAATTCTCAAATTAAATGTGTTAAATTTTTATGTTTCTAATGAATGAGTTCGATTTTTTTAATTCTACGGAAGGAATTCTTATTTAATCTAAATTAAAGGGGGAGGGGGCAGAAAAATTACCAACAATACAAGAATATTAGTTAAATAAATGAATAAGCATGGGGATTATATTTCTAATATGATGCCTTGGTATTAATCCTTCCTAATATTACGGTGAGTATGATATACTTAAACGAATTTTAGATTTGAATTTGTATTTATATTTCCATTAAGTGCTTCTGAATATATTTTTATATAAAGAGAGGGGATGTTCGGAATGTGTCAATTAAAATTTTTCTAAGCACATACAAAACACTTAATTATTTTTCACTTAAAATTGTGTGAAAATTACAACTTTTTGAACCAACTTTCTGAAATGAAAAAAAAAAATCATTTGCTTAGAGAATTTATGACTACTAACATCACCCCTGACTTGTTATGGAATTATCCCCGGAAGTGCCATGACGAACCAAAAGAAAAAGACAGAATTTTTTTAAATCCATAATCCTGAAGATTTAAAAAAAATATATTCTTACAAATCAAAATTATTAGATAATTACTAATGGGAATTCTTATCCCTAATCTCAAATGAGGCGTATATCCCGGATGCAATGTCACACTAAATAAGTATTTATTAAAAAAAGAAAAAAAAAGAATATATACTTTATCCCTTACATTATCTATATCGCAGAGATGATACCCAGCTCTAACTTAAATACCAAAAGAATTTTGAGAACACTGTGTAATTCTAATGTGTGAAAAATTGCGAGGTTGACGTTACTTAAAAATCTAGGTCTTTGTTTATGAAATGGTTTATTAAAATATTTTTTATGATTCTATTACATTTATTGACGTTTACGGCATACATAGTCATTTTTAAATATTTTTTAAAACAAATTCAAGCATTTATAGCCCTTTTAGAAAGAAATTTACAGAATAATTGTTTCGTCAAATTATTTTTAGTTAGATGTCGTAAGAAATACTACCTATTTACATTCTCTTCTATGCTGGAATTTCTGAAAACTTTTTGCAGATCTACGCAGATCATGACACCTAGAACCCAAACCGCCCTCAGTTCAAAAATTTATCTATCTATTTATCTGTCTATATCTATAAATATATCTAAAAATTTTATATATATATCGATAACTTCCATAATTCTGCACAAATCTCTTCCAAACTGGCACATAAAATCAAGGGGCAGAAAATCTCGATCAAGTTCGTGAATGGGAAAAATCGGACCAAGGGGGTTGAAATAGAGAGGGGTTTGTGAAAAAACCCCATAATTTCTTAATTATAATACATATCAAATCAGTTTAACGTTAATAATTACTTCAAGGAAAAAGGCCAAAAATTTATGTATCACAGATTTTTGTTAAAGTTAAAATGGGCTCAAGGGGCGAAAAAAAATAGGGTTTTAGAGAGCAAAAAAAGCATAAATTTGTCAATTCTCAATATATCAAATACAACTATACTTACTTTAAATCTTCTTAATACTACCTACAACTTTTATACTGACAAGTTTTCGATAGAATCAACTCTTTCTGCAAATAATAATAATAATAATAAATAATAATAATAATAACGAAAATAAAGGGGGGAATTGTGGAAGAAACAAATTCATAACTTCGTCAATTCACAAGTTATCCAATCCGCACAGATTTATTATACATCTTCTTAATATTATCTAAAACATTCATATTGAAAAGTTTTTGATAGGGCCAACTCTTAGAGCAAAAACAAATTAAACAAAAATAATAGTTAAAGAAAAAAAAGGGTGTACTCAAATCGAATCTGCTTTTTTTCTTTCTAACCGATGACCAGGCCCCTACATGCCGGGAAGCCCCAGATGAATGGGTTTGATTAAATCAAAACTGCTTATTTTCTGACACATTTTTAAATTCATTTTCGCTCTCAAACGCATCCAATTGGCAGGCTCTCTTATTCAAAAACTTTATGATGAGCCGTATTGGTCGATTTTTTTTTTTTATAAAAGAAGAATATATTTTTAAAAATGTAGTCAAAGTAGGCATTTTGAACCGAATTTCCCGAAGCGATAGTGCTGAAAACTAAAAAAATGGTCGTACTTGGAAAATAATTGTTTTTATATCAAGTTCTAATTTATTGAACGAAAAATAGAAACACGTCGTCTGCAAAAGATCACTCAGCAAGTTTCATGTTTTCACTTTCAAAAATGAGTCTGAAAATGTGTAAAAAAATTTCGAGTTGTTGAGCGTGGAAAAATATATATTTTTTAATATTACCTTTACATGATTCTGGTAAATACTGCTCTCAGAGAAAAATGAAATTGAAAACTCGTCAAAAGCGGCCAGATAAAATTGTTAAACTGGGTTTATCTCTAATCTTGATTTACTTTCTGTTGGTGAAATTAGTACTTAACTTCGAAATCTACCTCCGCCTGTAGACCGTGCCGGCAGGGATTTTTTCAAAATCTAGTCCAGTTCTGTACCGTGTAGAAGAAAAACATCGGCTGAAATCAGTTCTTAAAAATCGTTTGAAATACGTAGAGGTTTTAAAGTTTCTTTAAATGTTAGTCGAAACCTAATATGCCTGTCTCTTTTGTACACAATTTGTTTGTTTATGTTCGTTTTCAAATTTTTATTTTCAACACTTCACAACGCGAAATTTTCTGAGACGTTCACGAAATCAGTTTTGTTCGTGGAAACATAAAATTTGCTGTCATAAATACTCAAGTTCTTCGTAATTGAACAGTTTGAACTTTCCTGCACATGTATTTTACCTTAATTTAACGTAATAGCTCCCTGATGATGACCTTACTCTAACTGTCACGTCTCGAAAATTGGATTAAGAAGTCACATTTGACATTTTCGAAAAGATCCTTTGTGTGTATATATATATAAAAGGAAAATTTTCCGTTTTTTCTGTATACGAATGGAGAATTCCTGCACATTTCGTTCTATTACGAATAAAAACGACTTTGTGAATATATTCATTCTAGCGAACTTGTATTTAAGTAGAGTTTCAACTTAATAAAAGTTTTAACTACTATTGGAACATTTTGATAAGACTTTGATATCGAATAACATGAGGCAATCTTTGAAATATATGGTTCATCACATTGGCACAAAATCAAAATTTCAGTATTATAGTCATGTTGGTAGTTATAGAATCAAATTGTAAGTTGATACATATACATAATACATAAATATGAATGACACAAAAGAAATGAAATTAAAAGATTAATATTTTTTTATTTAAACCCTTTAAAATACTTATATCGAATAATATATCCCGTTGAAAGATTTAGATTAACAGTGTTTAAACATTGTCTCTAAAGCATATATATCGAAATCCACAACAATTGTGAAACACAAAGGGAGATTAAAAATAAGAAAAATCGGAATAAAAAGTGGATATCAATCATTTTGAAAACAAGTGATTGCGATTTTCATATGCGTCCGTTTTATTCTGACACTTGAATGGAAGATTAATGCAATGTAGTTCAAAGCGCGAGTTTCTGAAATTTAAAAGGAATCTGGCATGATTGATATATAAACACCTTTCTTAGGATTCTGCAGGAACATTCTAAACTGCTTTGTTTTCTTATCTAGTGCCTAAAAACCACTGGGTTATGCGTTTTCTAATAACAGCATATTAAAATTATGGGAGCTTTGATTTTTATATATACATGCATTACATGATAGCGTATTTCTGTATGCACAATTATACTTTAAATAATAATTGTGTGTTTCAATGATAATAAGATGTATATTATTACTTGGCTATTCAAAGCGCCTTTATTTCTGCGATATTAAATATATTGTTTTCTTTGTTTCTCACTGAGATCAGTGTGAAAAATGATTTTTTATAACTTTAATTGTGAAAACTACTGAATGACAATCTGAGAAGACGTTAAATTTCATATATTACACTTAACGTCTCATGTACCACACTGTAAAAAAAAATCTGTAGTTCTACAGATGTAAAGTTACATGCTTACTAAACTTTCACCTGTAACTGTACGAAAAAAGCTGCAAATCTACAAAACTAGTTTTTGTAAAGCTACAAAAATCTGTAACTTTACAAATGAATCTGCTAAAATTTCAGTAATCTTACTTAACTTTTATTTGTAACCCTGGCTGCAGTTACATGAAAAGTTCTCGGAATCCCAGTTTCCAAAAAAATTCTTAGTAACCTTACAGATTTTTTGATTTTCGGCGCAAAAGTGTGTCTGTTACATGAAATTTTGTTGTTGCCGTTACATGAAAAGTTCTAGGAATTCCAGTTTCCTAGAAAAACTTTAGTAACTTCACAGATTTTTTTTACAGTGCAGTTAGTGTATAAAAATTTCAAAAGTGTTTGGATGTAAATATCTCAACTTGGAGTATACTATATTTTCTTCCACAGGTATTGGCATATAAAATTACATGAGAAACATACTATCTTACGAAAGTGATAAAAATTGAAAATTTCCTTAATTATAGCTATAAACCGAAATATCCTAAATATCAAAACTTTAATTTTTTCATCTATTCAACAAAATATTTGAAGGTCGTCTCATATTACGTTTATAATTTTGTTTACAATTTTTACTATGATATTCCCACGCATATATGTCCACTTTATTTCCCCCTTTTCTCTCCAATTGCGGATAAGATTTATTTTTTCCTGAAAAAAAAAAATGTGTATATTTTATTTAGAAATTCGGTTCAAAATATGGAATTCATAATAAAATAAAATACATATGAGTTCTATATAGATAGGTCACAAATGAATCAATCTTCTCCCATGTTTTTAATGCAGTTGAGATTGTTTTATATAATATTTATTCTAGCAAATTAAAAGAACATGTCGCACTTTAAAAGGAACATGTAAAACACGGGAAATGACATTTTGTTGGACGAAAACACACCCAAAAACTTAAAACACACTCAAAAATATCACTATATCCACATTAAAAAGCACACATATTTATATGTCTAAAATTATCTCTAAATTCATTTTATACCTAGTGAATGATAACTCCACTTAACATGAAACATTCTGATTAAGTCGGACTGCTCTCATTTGTTTTCATGTTGGAAATCAGTCCAATATAATACATATTTTAAAGAAGCTATAATAGTGGAATATTTAACTTTGTAGCTTTCGAATTTGTCCCCATTTCTGATAATATATTTTTCCGTTTGAGTATTTTTTCTGAAGTGGCTGATTTTTAAGTTATGCCGAAGCAATGACATAGAGCATGCATACATTAGGAATAACAAAGTATAAAAAGGCTTGAAAATAAAAAGTAGCCTGGAATGCATCTATGAATAGGATGCGAATGCATTAACATATTCGTTAGCAACTACTCTCCCTGCGCTACATTTATTTTCATGGTAATTTTTATAACAGTACCATCTATTATGATTTGTACATTTTATTCTGTTTTGTTTTATTATTTAGAAAATTGAACATTTATATCTATTTATAAAACTCCTAAAAGTAATCATAAGGAAACATATTAACTTATGGCTACATGACGGTTATTATTATGGTACAATCTATTGTTTAACCCTTTCAGGGGAAAGGCGCTTCTATTCGCAAACTGCTGAAATAAGTGATTGACACCAGAATCTATAAACTAATTTATTTCAAAATAGTCAAAAGCTTTTCTTCACGTACTTAATAAAAGGAATTTTTTCATTGCAATGTACTGGTGCCAATGTGGCATTTGGGAATTAAAATTATATGGTCCAAAAATTAACCACCGCCCTTGAAGGTGTTAAAAGATGGAATCAACATTCTCTAAATGATAGCTTATTGTAAAATATATGCATTTTAATTATAAATAAAAGCTTGAAATCTCTTCATTTTTAATGAACTATCATGAAAATTAGTGACATACACAGACACAAAGGAAATTGCAAAATAAGCACTTAATAACTATTTATATATTTTTTTTCAAAACTTATGAGGGAAAAAAAAGTTTGGAATTACGTCGATTCAACGAAAAAAATTGGAAATCATTCGCTTGTTTATGCACCTTTTCATGTCTGGTGATCCGCTAGCGGTCTTTCGCGTCTCTACTTGAGATGGGTGTAAATAAATTAGGCTATTTTTCCTTTGCTCACTTCAAAACCAGTGGATGAAACGTCGCCTGTGACACAACGGAATTTGAATAACACAGAAACGATCGTTAAGCTGATATAGCAAGGAAAATCCGAATAAAATGTAGCAAAGATATTTTCAAGCTCACGATCTACTATTTCAAAATTCCGAGAAAGTATCTAGAGTTTGATCTGGTGAAAATCTGTCCCCATTCTATAGTAGATCACAAGCTATATCATCACAACACGATCGTACCTTATTTAAAACATGTAAGAATATGAGATGCAAAATGTGTAATGATATGAATATTGAAAGGAAGAAAACATCCAAAGCGAATGTATCAAACAAAACGTTTCGCAACTGATTAAGTAAAGATGGATATCTTTATCGCAATGCCAAGGCAAAACGCAAACTGAGAGTACGGCACAAACAATCAGATTACGATAGGCGGAAGTAAACCGGAGATGTCTGTTGATGATTTGTGTAGAGCAGTATTTAGCGATGGATGAAAAATTTGTTTCCTGTGGGAGACTAAAAAAGAAAATTCGTTTGTAGGTTGCAAAATGAAAGGAACAGTGAAATTGTTCTAATTTTCGTCTTAAGATGACGGATTCAAACATGATTTGGTGCTGCATGCCTTCTTAGGGGGATGAAGACTGTGTTTAGTGAGCGCGAATGTGAATTCAGAGAAATATCTTTCAATTTCAGAGCATTTCCTCATTCGTAGTTTAGCTGATAAATTCGGAGATAGTGATGTTATATTTATTGATGACAATGCTTCTTGTCATGGGTTCTGTCATGGGAGTGAAATTTTTCTTTCTAAAACTAATATCCCGTAAATTATGGAGTCAGCATGCACTCTAAAGATCAACACTAAAGGAAATATATGGCATATTTTGAAAAAAAAGTTGTATTTGAGCTCCAATCAAAGTCCACACACAAGAATTTAAGGACTCTATGCAAAAAGTATGAAAATAAATTGAAACGAACAAATGAGGTGACATTTTCAAGTCAATGCCGTACAGAATTAAGCTATCAACATGGCAAAAGGAAGAAACACAAGATATTAAACCGTATATTTTGACCAAATATTTCAAATTTATTTCTCATAGAGAATGTGATTACATACCTTTTTCCAACAGCATTTGGAGAAATAAAATTACATAAAATAATTTTGTAGTATTTTTTTTATTTAATTTCAATCTTTGTATTCTTGACATGTTTATGTATCGTAAATAACAGAGTTTCACCAACATCATAACTTTACATAAAATTTCTCACCTTTCATTGCTCGTCGGGAAAATTAGATGCTGATTCCGTACTTTCTACCACGGGTAGTATTCGGGCCTTTAACGATTTTTGTCCCACTTAGCCAAGTAGTGAGAATTCTGCCTACTAAATGAAGTTATTTGTTCGTGAACTCGAAACGTCCGCGGTCTAGGCGAGGTGACTGTGGATGTTCTTGAGGAATTTTCTTCTATGAGAACGATGATTGAGATCACCTGCCCATTAAAAGTCCGCCCTGAAAGCATATTTCCAACAGCAATATGAGCAAAACTGGCTGAGGCTCAAGAAATACCCTCCCCTTAAAATATTTCTATAGCAGAAACGAATAATGCGGAAAATGCAAGAAGCCTCATCAAAAATTGAAAACGTATGTACCCAGACGCCTTTTATGTATGTTAAAGGACAGATTGTGACATATCTAAGCCTAAAAGATACAAAGGAATGAGATTTCCATTACCATTCAGTAAAGTGCTTTAACGATTAAAGAAATATAATTAACAGTTGTGCGTCTGTGATCGAGTAAGTTTGCGTTAATGATGTGAAGGGAAGGATATCAGATATTCTATTTTAAAATGACGTTATTTTTATTTCAGATTTAACGTGCAGAGATTGTTGCAAAATAATATAAAGAACGGTCTGCTAACAGTTCAATGGTTATGTTCAGAAGACCCCCCCCCCCCCCCAAGACTTGATTAGTTGGTCATCTACTACGATCATCTTTTGCTTACGAGGGCTAAACATACCGGGACCTTCGTTTAAGTGGAATCCTAGTAGACAGCACCCTAGCCCCTTCACAAGCAGGTGGACCCCACAAGTTTTGGAATTAAAAATTAATGGTTCGTTGAATTTCTTACCAATGACGTTAGCAAAATTATACGGATTCTTACTGATCAGAAAGATAAAAAGTGGCTACTTTCGAAATCTATTTAATTTACTGGACAACCAAACCAACGAGAGTTATATGCTAGATATAACTTATTGCGAAATGTTTGAGTAACAATACGCTTCTAATGTCATTATAGTCAAAACTAACTGATGCTATATAGAAATTCTCAATTTTATTTAAAGCAACAAATTCACTTTGTTTTGTTTCAAAGAAAATGATTTTTTTAATAAAACAGAAGCTTTAAAAGTATTTGTAGAATCAAAAACAAAATATTACAGTATGCTGCAGCCAACCGACAAAATGTCTTTTCGCCTGATAAACAAGCGATTTAATTGAAATATCTTAAAATAATTATGTCTGGTTAAAATTTAAATATATAATAAGTAATTAAAACTTAGACATTTACTTCAAATTATATATGAACAAACGCATAAAATAAATGTAGTCACAGAGTTGAAATTTCAATCTTTACACAAGTCTTTCCAAATACATCGGTATAGATCAACAGTTGTTTTAAAAGCCGTAGTAAATAACTTAGCAGAATATTTTTAGAGGGACGGTATACCGATATCAAAATATTACCCTTGAACTAGACGCATGCAGTTCCGACCAAGTGAAGTATAACATCCTATGATGACGTGCACAATGTTATCCTAATAAGCTTGAACATTTTAATTGTCTGCGACTTATTTAGGGGAGTACACCTCTAATTGACCATTAAATGGAAATTTATTAAAGTTTAATTTTTTATAATGAAATTATTGACATATTTTTTGGAATACTTCACGAAATACTAATTAATGTATGATGATTCAGAATCCGGAAACATTTTCCTATTTTCTTTTCTAGAATTTAAATTATTTACAGTATTAGTTAGAAAATGAAATTTCACCAGTAAATCTGTTTCTGTGTAAAAATCAAAATATGAAAATTAATCGATTGAATCGTATATGAACCTTTTAGAAAACTACTGCGGAAAGATATGTATACCGGGTGATCCAAAAGTCAGGAGCCATTTTAAGCAGCGTCGAATTCAGGGGGTGGTCAGGAGAGGGACATCCTCCCCGGAGCAACGAAATGCCCCCCCCCCCCCCCCGGAGTCACAGAAGTTCCTCCCGGAGAAAAGCGTCTGAATTCTACACTGATTTTAAGACTGATTTTTGAGAAAAATTTAAGTCTTTAGTTACAAACTTGTAAAAACAGAAAAGTGACAATGCTTCTAACTGTTCCACGCTGATATTCAAGTACATATTTAGCTAAATCTATAGAAGATTTATTCTATTTGTAGAAAGGCATTTCTTATGGAAGTTAGGTTTATATTATAACAACGAACGTTAGATTAAATACCCATTAATTCTTGGCATTTCTTATGGAAGTTAGGTTTATATTCTAACAACAAACGTTAGATTAAATACCCATAAATTCTTGTTTGCTGCAGTCTTATATCTCACTGGTCAATTATTGGAGCAGTCAGCCTAAACTGGTATAATTACTTTGAGTTAGAAATCTAAATCCAAACGTATGGTTTAAGTGGTTTTCTATCTAATTCCTTTTATAACTTCTTTATTATGTAAAGTCCGGCCACACACGAAGAATTTTCTAAAATTTTCTTATAAAGTATGTTCGATTGTTTTTATGTAATTTTAATCATACATGCTTAATAATTCTATTATATTACCACTTCTGAAATGTATCTTTTAATTTAAATAATTGAAATTCCATATAATATACGGAAATTATTGCAAGAGAATGAACTGTAATATGTAGCAGAACAAAATAACAAACTGAAGATTTAAGTTTTTACAGTTATTAGTTTTGTTTAACTATTAAAAATTCAACAAATCTTACGAATCTTAATCTCAAAATAGTGGATTATAGATGGGAGATACCACATTTGAAATTTTCATATTTTAAACTAATTAAGGATTACGTACATTAAAATAGCAGTTTTGGAGAAAAATGTCGAAAATGTTTTATGATTTTATTTGAAAGAGCAAACATTTAAGATTCCAAATCTGTTTTAATTTTATTTCTACAATTACTAGAAGAGGAGTTATGACTAATTTAATAAACTGAAAGTAATGAGCTAAATACTGGAAGTGGGTGTAGAAGGTCAGGAAATATGTAAACAGTGTTTCTATGCATGATTTTCTTACGTGTTAAAAATAAACCACTAATAAATCTTAATTGACACTTTTCGATTAATTTTATAGATAAGAAACAATATAGATAAGAAATCTTTAAATGCGATTTCTGGGAAATCAACTTTTCTATTATTTCCATGTTCGATAAACTCCATTTCATAAAACGTTTTAAACATATTTCAGTGAAATTTTATCAGAGTGTTTTCCACATTACTCGCTATGTTCTGAACTAGAATCTAAGGTCTATGTGACAATGTAATTGTTTTATAAGTACTCAAAAATAAAAGAATGGTATTTTTTTTTAAATAAAATATAAGTATTTTAAAACATATTTTGAAATATTTCAGTTAATTCTGAAGATATTGGAAACTACTATTCCAGTGCACAGATAAGCGTAATAGTAGTATGTAGTACAAAGAAAATTGAATTATATGTAGTTGAATTGAATGTACGTTGCCTGGCATAAGCATGAAATTTTGCTTAAAAAATGCCAAAAAAACCCAATTTCTTAAAATGTGAAGATATTGTTAGGATTTTATGTTTTTCCATCATTCTGTATTACAATTGAACTAAAAATATGTGTATTTATTCAATATTGTGCTTAAAAAAAAATAATAAGCTCTTCTAACGTAGGCAGATATTTTAACATCTCTATAACTATTTCGAAGAATTTCATTAAAATTTATATTCAATCTTCTTAAAGTACATAAAATATCTTAGGTCACATATCGAGGTCATATTTCGGTGTTAAAACATTTTGAAATTTGGCTGCCTGTTGATACAGACGTAAGATACAGGCTATAAGCAAATATGACATACCCAATTTGATAAAAGGTTTTATTCCAAATTCGCGTTTATAATTTTAAAATTACATTAACATAAGTGATAACATGCACAAGCTAACATTGCGGTATTCTTTCGGAGTCGGACTTAATTCAAACATATTTTAGACCAGAAAGCTGATTTTAGGTAGCTTTCTTTACAAAAAAGCTACCTATTGCAGCCGTTCGGAGGAAAGCGATTTCAAAAAATTTTGGTATATTTTCATCGATCATGACCCCCAGACCCCGAAACCACCCTCCGTTTAAAATTGATATATATATATATATATATATATATATATATATATATATATATATCAATATATATATATATATATATATATATATATATCAATATATATATATATATATATATATATATATATATATATATATTACCATTAATTAAACATAACCTGCCACCGTCAATTATTATGAATTAAAGCTGTAAGTATTAAAAAAAAATATTATAAGAATTATTATGGAAGAAAAAAGAAAAAAGTGGACACCGACAAAAATTGAAAAGCTTATACATTGAATTACGTTATCGAGGGCACAGAATTCAATGATATAAGCAAAATGGTTGTTTTCTGTGGGAAAAATAAGCTAAAGCTAAAATTAATTTTCCCCTGTGCCCGAACAACCACTAAAATCAAGTGAATTGATTAAAAATGAAAGCAGAATAGAAACAAATAATATGAAATGGAAGAATCAATAAAACGTATTTAAATATTTATAGGATATAAAATAGAAATAATAAACACCATACCGATTAATATTTCAGTATTTTACAAAAATCCATGTGCACATGTCTTCCAGTATATCAAAAAGATTAAGGTGAATAAAACAGTTAAGAAATCACAGTAAATGATACCAAAGGATGCAGTTAATACATTTTGAAATAAAATTTGAAATACCTTGTAAAACAAATTTAATCTAATATAAAATAAATAGATATTAATTACATTATTTAAAATGCACTATTAAATTAATAGATAACAGTTTAACAATATCGTCAAAATTTAGCTAAAAATACACCCTGGTGTATAAATTATAACTGAAATGGAGCTAGAATAATTAAAAAATAGAGCAAACTGAAAGATACAATTTTAGTGCTGCCATCTATTAATAATTATATTAAACATCTATCGCAAGATAAAAATTTGCAAGCTTTTGAATGTAAATAACTGTTTAAACAGCAAAACCAAACAAATCCTTATACATAGAGAATTATAGAACAACCACTAAAATCAAGTGAATTGATTAAAAATGAAAGCAGAATAGAAACAAATAATATGAAATGGAAGAATCAATAAAACGTATTTAAATATTTATAGGATATAAAATAGAAATAATAAACACCATACCGATTAATATTTCAGTATTTTACAAAAATCCATGTGCACATGTCTTCCAGTATATCAAAAAGATTAAGGTGAATAAAACAGTTAAGAAATCACAGTAAATGATACCAAAGGATGCAGTTAATACATTTTGAAATAAAATTTGAAAGACCTTGTAAAACAAATTTAATCTAATATAAAATAAATAGATATTAATTACATTATTTAAAATGCACTATTAAATTAATAGATAACAGTTTAACAATATCGTCAAAATTTAGCTAAAAATACACCCTGGAGTATAAATTATAACTGAAATGGAGCTAGAATAATTAAAAATTAAGGCAATCTGAAAGATACAATTTTAGTGCTGCCATCTATTAATAATTATATTAAACATCTATCGCAAGATAAAAATTTGCAAGCTTGTGAATGTAAATAACTGTTTAAACAGCAAAACCAAACAAATCCTTATATATAGAGAATTATAAACCTAATATAAATCACACAAAGTATTTAAAACTATTGTTAATAAAATTTAAAAGCATACAATATGTTCAATTAGCTAAATTATATAAACTAAACTAAGAGTTTAAATAATGTTAGAACATTGATAATATATAGCATATATCTATATGCGATAAAACAAAATAAATTCAGTAATAATTAATATAAATAATTATTAAAAATTATCCAAAAATTATTTTTTAATGAATTATATATAAGATATTTATAAAATGAACAGGAAATAACAAACATGTGGAAGTATATAGAAGGTTAAATAATACTTAAAATCCCATTACTTAAAACGCACAAATATAGAATGTGGATTATTTTCAGACATCCATAAAAATCCATAAAGTATGAATATGGGACATTGAAAAACATTAAACTAAGAGTGGCATACTATTAGTAATTAATATGATATTGTCCTTAGTAAATTAAAATTTAATAACAAATAATTGTAAATTAGATTAATGAATAATTAAGCTAATTATAATATTAATGAAAATCTCCAACTTACATATAAAATATCAAATCAACATCCACATAAAATACATAACAAAAAAAATAGTAATAATACAAGAGCCCCGCATTTTTTTTTTTAATAAATAATTAACCATTGCGTATTATCCAGACAACAGCACCCTCCTCCGTACTCTAACATCTACCCACCCAACCAGCCTATATTATTTTTATATTATTTTACAATTTTTAATTTTTTATAGATATTTTTTTTTTATTTTATAATTTTTTTGTAATTTTGTTTACGCATGTGTTAATTTGTGTTTATAGATCATGTAAAAAAGTACTAATTGTATATTAATGAATATATGAATTTTTTTGGAAAACCATGATTTAATGCATCATAAATTAGTTTTTTAATATTATTGTTAATTAGAGGAGAAGAACATAAACATTTTATTCTATATAAATGATTAAGTATTATATTACGAAATACAGAATGATGTAGACAAGATTTAAAATTTGTAAATGTATTATATATATATATTGATATATATCTGACCTATGTCACACTAGAACTCTCGTATTTATGAACCGATTTGGATGTAATTCGGTGTGTGCATAGTACATACCAATGTCTCGACCGAGTTCGTTGGCCAGCTTCATCCGCCGTTCTGTTTCAAAATGGCGGCCATTTAAAAATTTTAAAAAATTTTAAAACTTGAAATGTGGTACCAAAAAATTAAAAATGGAAAAATATTTTTTTCTTATGTATTTGACCTTTATACAAAGATTCCGGAGCAGTTTTTGTTTCGTCTATATCTTAAAAAATGGCTGAGTTATAGCATTTTGAATTTCTAGCGTGGCTGACATTTTGAAACGTCCTGAATTTTGTCACGCAATAAAAGGCGTATTTATGAACCGATTTGGATGTAATTCAGTGTGTACATAGTACATACCAATTTCTCGACCGAGTTCGTTGGCCAGCTTCATCCGACATTTTGTTTCAAAATGGCGGCCATTTAAAAAATTTTAAAAAATTTAGAATTTGAAATGTGGCACCAAAAAATTGAAAATGGAAAAATATGTTTTCTTATGTATTTGACCTTTATAGAAAGATTTCGGAGCAGTATTTGTTTCGTCTATATCTTACAAAATGGCTGAGTTATAGCATTTTGAATTTCTAGCGTGGCTGACATTTTGAAACGTCCTGAATTTTGTCACGCGATAAAAGGCGTATTTATGAACCGATTTGGATGTAACTTCGTTTATACATAGTACATACCAATGTCTCGACCGGGTTCGTTGGCCAGCTTCATCCGCCATCTTGTTTAAAAATGGTGGCCATTTAAATTTTTAAGAAAAAATTAAATTTGAAATGTGGTATAAAATAATTAAAAATTGAAAAAATATTTTCTTCTTATGTGTTTGACCTTGATAAAAAGATTCGGGAGCAGTTTTTGTTTCGTCTATATCTTAAGAAATGGCTGAGTTATAGCATTTTGAATTTCTAGCGTGGCTGACATTTTGAAACGTCCTGATTTTTCTCACGTAATAACAGGCGTATTTATGAACCGATTTGGATGTAATTCAGTGTGTACATAGTACATACCAATCTCTCGACCGAGTTCGTTGGCCAGCTTCATCCGCCATCTTGCTTCAAAATGGCGGCCATTTAAAAAAATTAAAAAATAAAAAAATTTAAATGAGATAACAAAAAATTGGAAAGTGAAAAAGATTTTTTTTTTTGTATGTGTTTGACCTTAATACAAAGATTCCGGAACAGTTTTTCTTTCGTCTAGATCTAAAAAAAAATGGCTGAGTAATAGCATTTTGAATTTCTCTTGTGACTGACATTTTAAAACGACCTGATTTTTGTCACGCGATAACAGGCGTAATTATGAACCTATTTGGATGTAACTTGGTCTGTGCATAGTACATACCAATGTCTCGACAGAGTTCGTTGGCCAGCTTCATTCGCCATCTTGTTTCAAAAGGGTTGCCATTTAAAAAAAATTAAATTTAAAATTCAAAATGAGGTATTAAACAATTGGAAAATGAAAAATATTTTTTTTATGTGTTTGGCCTTGATACAAAGATTCCGGAGCAGCTTTTGTTTCTGAAAATTTGTTCTTTTGTTCATATCTTAAAAAATGGTTGATTTATAGCACTTTGAATTTCTAGCATGGCTAACATTTTGAAACGATCTTGTATTTGTCACGCGATAACACACGTATTCGCCTATTTCGATGTAAGAAGGCATGTGGATAGTATACATCAACACCTCGACCAAGTTCGCTGGCCAGATTCATCAGCCATCTTGTTTCAAAATGGCGACCATTAAATTAAAAAATATATATATATTTAAAGTGAGGTGCAAAAAAAAAAATTAGAAATTGAAAAAGGTTTCTTTCTTAAGTATTTGACCTTGATATAAGGATTCAGGATCATTTTTTGTTTGTATTTACCTTAAAAAATGGCTCAGATATAGCAGTTTCAATTTCTATTGTGGGTGACATTTTGAAAAATCTGATTTTTTGCATGCGACAGCACTCCTATATATTAACCGATTCCGATGTGAGTGAGCATGTGCACAGCAATTACTAAGGTCTCGACCAAGTTCATTGCTTAGCCTCATCTACCATGTTGTCTTAAAATGACAGGCACTTTAAGAATTTGTCGAATTTGGCAGCCAAATATTTGTTACTTTAAAGAAAAGCAGCTTGGATAAAGCTGACTAATTTCGCGGAATTCTCATTCATTATATTGATAAAAAGTCCTTCCGGCCAGTGCCGGGAGGAAGAGGTAGCTTTCATATTCCTTATTTTTAAAAAGCCAACTTATATTATTCAAACACACGAAGCTCAATTAAGTGGAAACCGAATGTAGGTGATTCAATACTAATTTTTATCAATACTAAATTATTATGAATGAGAATTTCGCGAAATTAGTCAGCTTTATCCAAGCTGCTTTTATTTAAAGTCACTTATATTTGGTTGCCAAATTCGGCGATTTCTTAAAGTGCCTGCCATTTTAAGACAACATTGTAGATGAGGCTAACCAGTGAACTTGGTCGAGACCTTAGTAATAGCTGTGCATATGCTCACTCATATCGGAATCGGTTGATATATACGAGTGCTGTCGCAGGCAAAAAATCAGATTTTTCAAAATGTCACCCACTTTAGAAATTGAAACTGCTATATCTGAACCATTTTTTAAGATAAAGACAAACAAAAAATGCTCCTGAATCCTTATATCAAGGTCAAATACTTAAGAAAGAAAGCTTTTTCAGTTTCTAATTTTTTTTTGCACCTCACTTTAACTATATTTTTTTTTAATTTAATGGCCGCCATTTTTAAACAAGATGGCTGATGAAGCTGGCCAGCGAACTTGGTCCAGATATTGATGTATACTGTCCACATGCCTTCTTCCATCGAAATAGGCGAATACGTGTGGTATCGCGTGACAAATACAAGATCGTTTCAAAGTGTTAGCCATGATAGAAATTCAAAGTGCTATAATTCAACCACTTTTTAAGATATAAACAAAAGAACAAATTTTCAGAAACAAAAACTGCTCCAGAATCTTTGTATCAAGGCCAAATACATAAAATTTTTTTTTCATTTTCCAATTTTTTAATACCTCATTTTAAATTTTAAATTACATTTTTTTTTTAAAATGGCAACCCTTTTGAAACAAGATGGCGAATGAAGCTGGCCAACGAACTCGGTCGAGACATTGGTATGTACTATGTACAGACCAAGTTACATTCAAATCGGTTCATAAATACGCCTGTTATCGCGTGACAAAAATCAGGTCGTTTTAAAATGTCAGCCACAATAGAAATTCAAAATGTTATAACTCAGCCATTTTTTTAGATGTAGACGAAATAAATCCTGTTCCGGAATCTTTGTATTAAGGTCAAACACATACAAAAAAAATCTTTTTCATTTTCCAATTTTTTGGTATCTCATTTTAAATTTAATTTTTTTTTAATTTTTTTTAAATGACCACCATTTTAAAACAAGATGGCGAATGAAGCTGGTCAACGAACTCGGTTGAGTTATTTGTATGTACTATGTACACACCAAGGTACATCCAAATCGGTTCATAAATACGTCTGTTATCACGTAGCAAAAATCAGGACGTTTCAAAATGTCAGCCACGCTAGAAATTCAAAATGCTATAACTCAGCCATTTTTTAAGATATAGACGAAACAAAAACTGCTCCCGAATCTTTTTATCAAGGTCAAACACATAAGAAAAAAATATTTTTTCAATTTTCAATTTTTTGCTACCACATTTGAAATTTAAATTTTTCTTAAAATTTTAAATGGCCGCCATTTTTAAACAAGATGGCGGATAAAGCTGGCCAACGAACTCGTTCGAGACATTGGTCTCTACTATGTATAAACGAAGTTACATCCAAATCGGTTCATAAATACGCCTTTTATTGCGTGACAAAATTCAGGACGTTTCAAAATGTCAGCTTCGCTAGAAATTCAAAATGCTATAACTCAGCCATTTTTTAAGATATAGACGAAACAAAAACTGCTGCAGAGTCTTTGTATAAAGGTCAAATACATAAGAAAAAAATATTTTTCCAATTTCAATTTTTTGGTACCACATTTCAAATTTTAAATTTTTAAAAAAATTTTAAATGGCCGCCATTTTGAAACAAAATGGCGGATGAAGCTGGCCAACGAACTCGGTCGAGACATTGGTATGTACTATGTACACACCGAATTACATCCATATCGGTTCATAAATACGAGAGTTACAGTGTGACATATATATATATATATATATATATATATATATATATTGATATATATATATATATATATATATATATATATCAATTTTGAACGGAGGGTGGTTTCGGGGTCTGGGGGTCAAGATCGATGAAAATATACCAAAATTTTTTGAAATCGCTTTCCTCCGAACGGCTGCAATAGGTAGCTTTTTGTAAAGAAAGCTACCTAAAATTAGTATTGAATCTCCTATATTCGGTTTCCACTAAATTGAGCTTCGTGTGTTTGAATGATATAATTTGGCTTTCTTTAAATAATGATTATGAAAGCTACCTCTTCCTCCCGGCACTGGCCGGAAGGACTTTTGAAAAAATAAAATCTAATAATTACCACAAAAAAAAAACAGTATTCATTTAATTAAATACATTTTCTTGTACAAAACATGTTTTGCTTCGATCAGACTCTGTATAAATACCGAAATGCTGGCATCTATGGATAATATGCTTACTGGAGTTGGAAAATATAAAAAGTAGTTCTTTTTTATGATATTTTTCAATCCGGACAAGTATTCAAAAGTCTTCTGTATCTATTTTACCTCCCACTGTGTACGACACGTGCTTGAGTGGTGATACCTGCTGCTCTCAAGCATTACTTTGAGTCCCTTGTCACACTGCCATTGATATTATCTGGTGTTTACACGAATTTTTGTTTTTCTACTTAAATCAAAGAATCAATATTTTTACAGGAAACGTATTGTCTTTACCGACATTACTACTCTCCATTCCTAATCATTCGATGATGAGAGCTGACAAAAACTTACTCTCGAAACTATAGTAATGTTCTTCAATCATTATATAGAGAAATGATCTACGTCTGTTGTACATATAAATGTCAGATATGATTTTTTTCTTTTTGGACTCATTGTAGGTCCCCTATACACTTAGATCTGACATAATCCAGCCAATTGTATTTTTTTTCCTTTATGAGCTTACACAGGGTTCCTACAGGTCAGGGAATTTCCCTGACTCCAGGTCAGATAAATACCAGTATTTTCTTAGAGAGAAACTCGCCTTTGGGAATCGCGCGATTATATACAAATAGAGTTTTTCTACATAAAAATATTGATATTTCAGCTGAAAATGTAGGAACCCTGTTGCAATGGTTAATAAAATAGGATGAAAATAAGAATAAGAATTATTTCAAGGAATGTTCTCAACAGAAGAATTAAGGGAGAATTCATTTCAAACAATTCATTTTTCAAATGACGTGCTTTACGGAAACAGTTGGCAAAAACAAATTCATTTCTTATTCATACAGACGCCACTTGGGTATTTCTTCCTTACTTAAACGATATCGTTTGAAATTATCACATCAAAAGAAAAACATTTATATATCTGCTTCTATCTGGAAAATTAGGGTGCGTCTCTCAGTCGGAAATATACCATTTATCACTCGGCCAACCCTGTAAGAAGCTTAGTATCCTTTCTCTGCAAGGGTCATTCCCTAATGCTGAATTATGTGGCGCATCATTTCAAAGTATAAAAGAGTTGAATATACATAAATCTAATCTTTGAGCGTATAAATATGAAAGTTAGAAATTAAATACTCCTCTTACACACGAAGATCAGCTGAACAAGTATATTTGTCACATTTACCCGATGAAATATGTAGCGATAAGCTAATACAAGGTCCTTCTCTCTTATTATTTTTTTTAAGATTTGAAAAAAAAAAGTCGTTTAAAGAGTCTTAATGATAATTTAAGCATTTAGGCAGATATATCACTTACGCTACACCTGAGATGGAATTCACAGATAAATCCAAAGAAATAGGAGTGTCATTCTTTATTCTAATATATGATATTACGTGTCTCATTTAGAACTATGAATAGGTCTAATCAATATGATTTCCGATGAAAGATTGGTGATTCTGAATAATATTAGTAAACTTTAAATTGCAGTTGGTAAATTACATCAAACTTCATAAATTATAGAGTAGTGTTTAATTTCGGTGAAATCGACTGTAAAATTTTATTTAATTTCTAAGGTTTTTCGCTTATTTTGGAAATAAAAATGGTCGCTTGTTTTAGAAATGGTTATTTCCAAATGATCTTTTGCAAAAAAACTGCTTCGGTGGTCAAACAAACCGAAATTTAAGTTCTGATATTTGTATATAAATTTTAACTAAATTAAGATAAAGCTATGTTATTAGGTTGTAACATTTATTATACAGCTTTATTTTTCCACATTTTCGTATAATTCATTATAGGAAACAAAAAAATTACACGCATGTAAAGAGACAATATAGCCGGAAAGACGTCTTTAAAAGTATATTGCGCGATGGAAATTCCCGCTCCGATATGCACCCGCTGAAAGTTACTAAGAGAGTGTAAGCTGTGGTAAATATATAAAAATAAATATTCGGGAATGATTCTTTACGACATTTCTTTATTAAAATTTCGAATAATAAATGTAAGGGTAAACAGTCCTTACAATAATTGATAGAGATGGTGCCTGAGAGCATTTTTAAATAATTTAAGCTTACATTATTGACTTCGTTAAAAGAGAGCGTACCAGAGAGTTAGTCAACTTCGCCGAAGGATCATTTTGTAATTCTCATATTGGCCTCACACAAATGCCCAAAGTGCATATAAATAGGAGATGAAATTATTAGTTACCCTTTTAGGTGAATTTCGAGTTTAATGGCAGCACTACCAGAATAGCAGACAGTAAGCCAGCGAGAATTTGTAAGCCATTTTTACTTTGGGACAAAAATTGAGAATTGTCAATTTTTTTTTTTTTTTTGCCTAGACAAAACCTATTTCATATACTTGAAAAGTTTATGGTCTAACGCGGAACTTACACTCAAAACTAAGCAGGCAAAAGACTTATTTCCAACGAACGTTGGACAGAATGAGAATAAAACTCAGACCAAATATAAAGTCAGTTTTTATCCTTTCTCTTTTGCTTTTCTTCTTTTTTTTTCTTTTTTTTACATCTAGTGAGAATGATTAATCATGTGAAAGAATTATATGTGAGAGCCGCTTTAGTGATAAAGGCAAATTTTAAATATCTTTTTCCAATGAAGGAAAATAAGGCGGGAACTGAAAAATTTACGATAATATAAATTATTAATTAAAAGTGAAATTTAATTGTACATACAATGTGAGCATCACTGGAACAGCCGCATAAAGATTCCATTCTACTACATGCATGTGAATCAACAAGAATTGACCATTTTTTTGAAGCTGAAACAAACGACTTTTCGATAAGATATGCATTTTATGTTTAACTGAGCTGTTTTAAGTTAAATGCACCATAAATTATGAAAAAAAAAAACCACCATAAAACACGGCAGGTAAAACTCGCTCACTTTGATACACTCACTTTGAAAAGTTATGTATGTGAATTATTGTTGTGTTTAGGACTTAAATCCTATCCAGACATAAAGATCACATTTTAAAGTATAAAGAAATAACATTAGCTGACATTAAGGTGAACTTTTTTGTTATGAAATCAGTAGGCGAAAATCTACGGTCCCTTATCCTTTACTTTTTCAAAATCTCGCAACAAATCGAAAACGAATTTACTTCAGATGTACATGGAAAATAATTACATTTCATTTCATGTGTTGAAAATTTCCGGAGCATGCTCAAATACCTTGAACCAATCTACACAAAATGCTCGAGCGTTCGAGAATCTTCATCGAATGCTTTCAATCCAGATCGACTTTATATTTACCAAAAATTGCTGCTTCTTTTCTGCGTTTTTAGAGAGAATTTGTGTTGCAATAATATCTTTAATCTATCTCAGAAAACATTCTTTTCTTAAAACTCTATTTTACAGAATATTGATGCCATCATTGGAATGGTTTTTTTTGTTGTTGCCATGACATTTTTTAAAAATCTTGTTGTTTAGATACTTTTATATTATGCTACTGCTAATGAATATCCCAGAGTAAGATCTTATTATATCTACTCAAAATAGTAATTGCTGTTAATAATTATTTATTTATTTATGTGTTTCATTCTTGAAGTTAGTATCCAAATTGACTTCTTGTTTTCCAACATGAAGAATAATTTCTTTTTAACAACATTAAAGATTCGTTTTCTCGATTGTTGTGTTTTTTTCCCCAAATTATTAATTATTTCTGTTTAAAAATTAGTAGAAGACATAAGATTAAATAAGATCAAATAAGATCGAGATTCAAATATGATCGTAACCACATGAAGCATTCCTTAAATACAGAGATGAATAAGGTGATGTGCAATGTCAATTGAAAAGCTTGGTTTTTTTCATTGCTCATCCTTTAATGTTCTACATGCATAAATTTCTGATTCTAAAAATTCTAATTTCGTCTACCAATTTGGAGATCCGTTTTGAAACTTTATTAAAGTTGCGGCATGAAATTTCTGTATAATAAAATAGTGAAAGCATTTGAATCAATGGAAAATTATAGTATCGTCAAGCGATGCATTTTTTACTCACTTTACGTTCAATTTGATCTTTATGAAGCTTGATAAATGCTGTAAAGAAATAGTTCACATACATTTAAAATTACTATTGCATTACATACAACTCATAAAAAAAAAATATATATGTGCTAATTAATGAGTTATAAAACGCAAGGTCTCCTGACTTTCCCAACAAACAAAAATAAATTCAGTTTCCAAGTACACTCGATAACCTTTCGGGAATAAAAAATGGCGTCCAAATGATCAATTATAAATATTTGAAGTTATAATTCCCTTTTCACCATTCTCGCACATGTTTAATATTTGAAAGGTATCCATTGATTATGTCGTTTCATCAGTAGCATACAATTTTTTTAACGAGCATTTCTTCGCAATTTAAAAATTGTGTGATGCAAATAATGTGAAAATAAAATAAAATAAAAGTTGTTTAATTCAAACGTGGATAAAAGAATATAAATAAGAACCTGTATCTGCTGGTACTGTTATACATTGTGTCATATGTGAAAAGAATACACATTATGGAAAGAAGTCCCAAAATTATAAAAAAAATCACATATTAAAAAAGAAAAGTATAAATGAGCATTAGATATGAAAAAAAAAATACTAGATATTTTTTTTCTCTGGGTGTGTGTCATGCAATGATTGAGAGTAATATATCACTAAACAAATTAAATAATCTCAATTAAAAACGCTTTTTGAAGAAATATGGCATCAACCAGTCTATATCATATGAATCATAAAATATTATGGAGCTATATTGTATAATGAAGATAGGAACAAAATAGAAAATAATATTGGAAAAAAATCCTAGATAGATAAGTGCTGACGAAGCAACTGACAAATTTTGTTGCTATATAGGACAATTTATTTATCGGATAAAAAAAAAATTATGAAAAGGTAAAGCCGATTTGAATTTTTTATTGTTAAGACCATAACTAAAAGACCATTTTTTGTTAAGATCATTTTTTATTGTTAAGACCAGTTTGACGCAAGTGATATTATATATGTTTCAAAAATGAAAACGATATATCCGATATTTAACTAGTAATAATATGAGAAAAATTTAAATTAAAAAAAGAAGAACGTTTTCTATTTAACACTCATGTTGAATTTATCCGTACAAAAATCCGGAATAATGACTTCTTCTTTTCAATTCATATTAATTTATAAACTCTTAAACATATTTTGAATACAATAACAGATTTTAAAAGAAATCGGAAGTTTCTTAACGTTTTAATACTTTAATATTTGATTTCCAGGCCCCATTCAGGATTGGGGGGGGGGGGGGCGGGGGTCCGTTCTGGAACTGCAAAAGAAATGGAGCCGAAACACTGGACGAAGAGAACTCTTCACAAACGTATTATAATTTTCACATCGATAAATTTTAAGGTATCTTTCATTTTAAAATGACATTCAAATTCAAAATATTTAAAAATTTGCCATAATTATTATTTTTTATATTCGATAATTCTATACGCATAAACAAATTTCCTGCTTATACATATACTTTTTTTACCTATTTTTGAACAACATTGAAAGAAAATTTTATATTTAAATCAATATTTGAAACTTAAATTGGAATAAGAGAAATTACAAAAAAATATATACTTATCTCAATCGGTATTTAGTTCAATGTATAGCTTAGGATTTTAAACATGTCATGAACAAACTAAAAAAAAAAAAACGGAATTTATTTTTTAGAAACAGTTTTCTGCAGTATAGACCAGTACATCTTTCTGAGCAGACATATATTTCTTTTCTGCTAGTAAATGCAAAACCATTAAAATAGTTTACATTTATCTATGACAAATGGTAAGTTAACAAAATTGATACTTTTTAATTAATCAGAACAGACATTAAATTATTAAAATTATCAATTAGATAAAAACAGCGATTATATTACTTACTACATTTAGAATTATAGTTTATTTAAATCTGTATTATTTTGAAAGTTTACTAATATGACTGCTAAATTGGGGAAAATATATTTAAGTGAAAAAAAAAGAAATTAGGGGAATATTTGTTTAAACTAAATAGTTGATTTTTATAAGAGATGGTAGAAAAACAATGTTATTGTTTCTTATATATTGGGTGCTCCATAAGTCTGTTCACATTACAAAAATTCATCAAATTAAAAAGTTGTCGTATCGTTACAGTTTTCACCACGGAAATTACAGAAGAGCCGGGATTTTTCTGAAAAAAAAATAGTTCCGAGTTTCACCGATAGATTACGCTATTATGGCGCACGTTGTCTAATTACACAAAAAATGTTAGATTATACAACGGATATTTATTTGTACTTCAGCATATACATTATAATCTGAATATTGCAAGCAGCTTTAAACACACTGTGCCAGTTATTTACACCGGTGTCAGTTATTTATTTCAACGCTTTAGTACTGAAAGTACTAATTAATTCCTGAAAGGGTTAAGAAATGTTAATGATAAGTTAAGTGCTCATGCAGCTGCAAAAGAACATCGCATTTATCGAAAAGCTTTTGAAATTCAAATTTCACCAGGATGAATACAGTGAGATGTAGCCAAACTATGTGACAACTAGAGTTGTCAGGTCGAGTGTCATAAAAAGTACGACAAGGAGAAAAAAACAAAAGCGGGATAGTGGCTCCTAAATCCGGATATAATTATACATGTGAACCCTATTTAAACGGAACCTGTTTCTAACAGAATACTGTCTTAAATGTTAAAGTTTAATTTTCCCTGCTGTATGCAATTATGCCTGCTCAGACGAAATGCTGTTGAAAACAAAATTTTTCTCCTCTGACTTGCGATTGCGTCTAAACAGGTTTGTTTAAGAATCATATTTTTAAAAATATTTTTTTATAATAATTAAAGCATGTAACATAAAGTTATTTTGCTTTTTATAAACTGATTTTATTTCTCTTCTCAAATATTTCAATATAAAACAAAGTTTTTCTAGCCTCCCATATATTGGGTCAAAAAGGGTCATAAGTGGGGCGCCTTGACCCATTATTTTTTCATGATTAAAATCAATTATTTTTCTTATATATTACGCCTTATGTTTCAATTTTATTTTGATAACTGATTGTATAACAAATAAAATGATGTATAAAATTTTATTCTACGTTCAATATTTAAAAAATAAAAAAATCATTTTGTAAAAAGTGGGTCAACCCTCCCTAGTCTCTCCTATATAACAGGTAGTTCTTTCTACTTAAGATTATACATAAATTTTTAATATTGTAAGCATCTTTGAACTTTTTTTTCAAATTTCAAATACATGATAAATTTTGTTTAAATTAGTCTGATTTATTTTAAGGCATTAATATACATTTATACAGGGCGCGTAGATTTCCTATGGTGTGTGCGAAAAATTGTATGGTGCCTTGGAGGAGAAAAGAGAAAAGCTTTTCTCATAGATTTTGGAAAATTTTCTAAAATACACATATAAAACTACTATGAAAGGTTTGGGCCTCTGTTAATTTTCAGTGTGTCACAACAATATATTTAAACAGCGTAAAAGTTGGCGCTAATTTAACTAACTTCTTTTCTACTTTATAGTTTTCTTCCGTTAATCAAATCTCTAGCATTTGATAAAAAAAGTATCATTAATAATCAGCTTAAAAGAACTAAAACCCACATTACTTTCATTTAAATTTTGATGTTTGAAGATTTAGTGTAATTTCGAATAACAATACATTTTTTACAATATTTGTTTCTATACATTTAGAGGACCTCTTACTAATAGTGTTTTGAAAAATTTAAATAGCGTGATTTATTTTTTTTATTGTTCAAAGATCAATTTATAGTAAGTTACTGCAGAAACTATTTTTAAAATACATTGAAATCACTTCAGTAGTTCCAGAGGTAAAGGAATTTTAATATTACGTTGAGTAAAAAGTTTTCCGCCAAATTTTTTATATTGTAAAATGATAAATACATACGAAATCATCAAAGCTAATGAGGATCTTAATATCCGTTTAAATCTGTAATCGTCTGCCAATGTTTTGGCAACTTTTCAATCCCTTCAGCAAAAAATTGTGGCGTTCGCGAGACCAGAAAGAGATCGACCTAATTTATGACCTCCTCATTTGAATGGAAGATTGCACCATCAATATGTAACTGGAGATGGGAAAAGAAATAGAAATCTGGAGGTGCCATATTGGGGCTCTGTGGTGGATGTTGCATCAAATCCGACTCCATCTTGTAGAGCGTAGAACCGGTCATCGTACTAATGTGTGGTCGGGCGTTATCTTGATGAAAGAGAACCACTTCCTTCTGAAATCGTTTCTTCGTTTTTCGCGAATGGCATCGCCAACTTTGATTAGCATGCTGCTGTATATTGCACTTTTGATAGTGTGTCCACTTTTCAGGTACTCTTTGTGCAGAATTCCGCGACAATCCCACCAGCCCCTTCTTGTTGGTTAGACCACGTCTTGAAACCAAGCCTGCTGATTCCATAGGTGCTGAACATCCTCATTTACGGCTTGTATTGTTGTAGTACACACATTTTTCATCACAAGTCACAATTCTGTCACGAATGTTCTCCTTCCTTTAATTTCTGAGCAGAGACAAACAACAGTTTTACTCTTGCACTTGTCTTCAGAAGTCAGTTCGCGAGGCATCCAGAGGTTGAACTTAAACATTAGCTTTATGCGTTTCAGACCGTTAACTATTGCTTTTTTGCAAACGTTAAGCTCTAACACAATAGTTGGTGTTCAAACATTTCTGTCTTGATCAATGATTTTCTTTAACTTCTCACAATCAACTTCAAAGTGGGTGGCCAGAACGTGGGTTATTTTCGATGTTGAAATTTCCAACTTTAAACTTCAGAAACCAAACTTTGATTGTATCATAAGAAACAGTATTGATGCCTAAACTTACACACATTTTTTCTGTTTCATTCATTCGCACTAAGTTTGTTATGGAACTCATAGTACATAATAGTTCTGATCTGCTGACGTGATAGCTCCAGTTTAAACACTTTTTTGAAGTACAACATAATAAATTTTTAACAAAAATATTACACAGTCATGTAGTTCCAATGTTCTGTTTTCGAATGCAAAAATTGGTTGGTTGAAAATCTAACAACCGCACAAATGACAGCTGTTGGCGTGAAGGTATATCCCTTTGGCGGAAAACTTTTTACTCAACGTAATATCAGCTTTAATATCCGTATGTTTTCTTAAGTGTTTTTACCAACTTCAAAACTTAGTTTCCAACATTCCGGTTTTCTCTTAAATAAGCCAAATTAAATTAAACCAAAAACAATTAAAGTAAAAACATTTTGTATCAGAAGATTTACTTAATAAATGAAACCAATAAGTCCTATATAAAAAACAAAAACATGAATTTTCTGGTTTGAAATTTGTTTATATGACTTGATAAAATCCCTGAAATTTATGTAAATAACGTTCGAGGTTTCCAATTTATCATTTAAAATACATTAAATATTTCATTTTGAGTATTAATTAGTTGAAATAATCCATTCATTTATGTAATATTCTATCAAATATAAATATGCAGGTTGAGAATTAACATTTATTTATATGCTAATAATTACGTTTATTTTTAAAAATTGTGAAAATTGATTTCATCTGAGTAATGGTATTAAATATGATAATTGGATTAGCAATTAGTAGAATAATTTATTATGGCAAAATGGTAATTTTGAAAACTTGCCTCAAGTGTTTGTCTGGAAATACAACTTCTCTAAATAGCTACAAAAATGCATACAGATTTTTTTTTTTTTTTTTTTTTTTTTTTTTTTTTTTTTTTTTAATTAAGAAAAAAAGTTTTGTGAAGAGTTAATCCATCAATTTTTTTTTAACTTATGAAATTTATAAGACCGTCAAAATGTACAGTATCAAATTAAAAATGGAAAAGGAAGGGAAAAGAAAAGATAAGAAACCGAATATAACTGATAAGTTTAATTTAATCCTTAAGGATCGAAAGGCGGGAACATCAAATTTTCACAAGGACCATCATTTGCTCGTCGTCTTCTTCTCTCTCTATTTTCATTATTTAATTGTTGAAATTTTGAGATTAGAAACGGCGAAATTTTCTGTGCAAAAATATTGGATTCCAAATTCAAGGAAATTTCACACGCTATACAAAAAAGCTTGCGTAAGGGTTAAAAATAATGAAATAAATATTTATGAAACAAATTTTCGTGAGTGAAAATAATTGAATGTTGAAGGAAATATGTCTTGATTGTATATTTATCTATGTGTCATTAAATAACTATATAAGCAATGTTTTTATCGCTCATAATAATGCTTTTAATAATCTTATTATCCATAAATAAGCCGTAGATAGCTAATATTTAGTAAATGTAAAATCATTAAGTCATTATCCATTTTCAATTTTAATTTAGTTCATAGATCCATTACACAGCTGTTTTTGCATATATTTGTTCAAAATGTAACTATTAATTAGCTGAATGACAATAAAACCTTTTAAATAATTTTCGAGCATACTGATTCTAATAGGTTCTAAAAAATTGTATTTTCTAATTATAAAGTTGTAATGAATGTTTTAATAATTAGTAATTAATTTTGAAAGCAGTTTAGTCAAACATATTCATGAGTAGGGCTACATGATATCAGAAGTTTAATATCGTAATATATCGAGAAATTAATATTGATACTTCTGATATATCGCAATACTAATTTAAAGTGGTGAGAAAGGGGACATTTCCTACTTTCGAAAGACAAATGATTAGTAGCAAAAATTTAAACACAAAACAGAGTATAAAGCAATAAATCAAAATTTTTGTATCTACTGTAAAGAGTTGGACTATCTTACAATATTCGCAGAATACCCCTCAGTGACACAGATTCACTATACAGCGTGTCCGCTCTCAACGGTGTCCAATGGGTAATTACTAAACCGTTAGTCATAGACATATAGTTCCAATTACAAAAATGTTTTAAATGAGGTAAAGAAATATTTTAAAAGCGATTTGGGTCCATAAAAACATTTCTTAAAAAATTACGAAATTTAAATTTTTATACGGTCCCCCGGTCCTATAAGTTATATTTAGTAAAATTTTCCTATTACACTGAGAAGTAAGACAAGAAAAGTCTCATTGATATAACCCTAAAATTGAGCGAGTTATGAAACTTTAAAAACGCATGACTTATGCCACTTTTCTGCTCTGAAAACAAATGAGTTCCGCTTGGCTTTGAGGGGTCACATACAAAGTTCTTAAATTATTCGATCTTATTTCATGTGTATCTGCGCTTTGAAAAAAATTCGTACAAGTATTACGATTAAGTTAACATTTATTAAGTTTCATATTGGCTAAAATCACATATGTTTTATTTTGTCAGGATCTAGGACTGTTTCTTTTATGATTTCTTTTAACAAAAATTATGTTATTTTTATAAGTTTTATGTTACTTCAACGATCGTATGTATGTTTTTCCAGTTCAAAATTTTTACTCGAACTTTAACTCACTTTCAAATGTCCGATCGAGATTACATTTTATATACTGACGCAAATCCGATAACAATCTAATATTATTATGAATTTCGGTGGTTACCATTTATACTTATTTTTCAGGATAACAGAAATTTTCGGATAGATTACTGGCAAGAAGTTTAAAAAAAAGTTTTAGATTAGATAATATAAGACTGCGATTCTTGGGTTTTTTAACTTTTATGTACTTTGTAGCACTGAATCCGAAAATTACCTTAATTTTCAACCATCATGTCAGGATATTTCGCAAATCATAAATTGTCAAATTTAAAGAATAAGAAAAATCGGATACTATAAAGTAGAGGAGATGGCTGTGTTTTTTAACACTGATAATTGATTTTTATGTACTTTTTAGCACTGAATCTGAAAATGACCTTCATTTTTAACCTTCACATTAGAATTTTTTTGCAAATCGTAAATGTGTAAGTTAAAATATAGTGAAAATCTCATACTATAAAACATATGTAAAACTTTTTATTTTATTTTATTTTATTATATTTTATTTTATTCAATAATTTATTCGGTATTTTTTCTTATCCTGGGATTCTTGCAGTTACACAGCTGAGTGTTCCGGTGAGATGGGGGAGGAGGTTCAATTTTAACTTTGAACCTTTTTAACTTCAAAATTTGCAATTTGCGAAAAATCCTGATGTGATGGTTAAACATGAAGGTCAATTTCGGATTCAGTTGTCGAAATATCCTGACATGATGGTTGAAAATTAACTTAATTTTCGGATTCAGTGCTAAAAAATACATAAAAGTTAAACCCAACAATCGCAGTCTTGTATTATCTAATCTAAAACTTTTTCTTAAACTTCTTGCCAGTAATCTATCCGAACATTTGTGTTATCCTATAAAATAAGATTTATATGGTAACCACCGAAATTCATAATAATATTAGATTGTTATCGGATTTTCGCCAGTATGAAAAATGTAATTTCGATCGGACATTTGAAAGTGGGTTAAAGTTCGAGTACAAATTTTGAATTGGAAAAACATATATACGATCGTTCAAGTAACATAAAAACTTATAGAAATAACATAATTTTTTTTAAAAGAAATCAAAGAAGTCAACAGTCCAGCGACCCAGGAAAAGGCAAAGTGACTTCCCGGAGATACACTAGAAATCAAACGGAGAGAGCCGACAACCGACAGACTCCCTTGGAAAGGCCTGGCCCAAGACAGCGACTGACCCAACAGCAGCACACTGGCTAGAGCAACTGTGACGAGACGTCAACACAAGAGAGCATGTAAAAAAATTATTTTTGAATGCCTCTCATTTCTTAGTAGAATCTAAGTGTTTTAATTCGGGATCTAAAATTTTGAGGCAGTAAAATTGTAATTTTTAAAGTAAAATTTAAGATAAGAGAATCAAGCCAAGTAAAATAAATACAAACTCATAGGCATTTAAGGTAGTTCAAGCTAGCTAGCAGATTAAAATCTGGGTTGTATTCGAAAAGAATACACGGGAAAATTCTTCTAGGGAAGTAACGGCAGAAAAATTTCAGGGGAAATTGCTGTCACGGGTCGAAAAAAATGACTCAAGGGAAAAGCTTTTTAAATAAGGGATGCAAGTAGCGTAATGTTACATGTAAATAGTGAGGAAAATTAGTTTATGTGGTTTATAAATTACTAAATAAGGATATTTTCTAAATATTTATGGTTAAAAAACTGGTTACACTGGATATGGCTTGCAAAGGTGTGGTCATATTTGAGAAATATAAAAAGGTCTTCTAAAAAACATATGTGCAATTTCTATAAAATATATTATATTCTGTATTTTATTCTGTGTGTATGGGGTCCTTAAAACTGAAAAATTTATCTTGCATATTGATTATTTTTAACAAAAGGGAGAAAGCATCGAAATAATTTCATACAGTATTTCAAATTTATTCTTTATTTACAGTTTGTATTCAAACATGTGTCTATAAAGGTATTTAAAATAAAATTTATGTTTGATAAACGTTGAAATTATATACAGTGTTAGTTGAAAGGATTAAGTTCTCCGAAGTTTTATTTTTAGAATTTGTGTTAAATTTAAATGACAATATGGCACGGATTACGGCACTTGGGTCCTGCAGGAAAATTTATCTCCAAAATTTAGCAGCCAAGTTAGGGGTGCAAATAGACGAGAACGATACTATATCAATAATCATTCAAAAAATTTAAAAGTCAGATGACTATGATGAGGACCTTGCAATTACGCAAGCTGGGTACATTGTACAGGATAGGGACGATAAATTAACTAGGGAAATAGAAGAGAGAGAACTAGAGAGAAAAAGTAGAGAGAGAGGTAGAGCCAAGGGAGAAGAGGGAGAGAGGATGTTAGAGAGAGAAAAAGTTGAGAGATAAAGGGCAGACAAACAAAGGGAATGTAAATTTAAATTAGAAGAATTGAGATTAACGCAAAGCGCGGAGAGAAGTAGCTCCAGTGCGACCAATCGATCTGATAGAAGCCCAAAAAGGAATATAAAATCTATCATGCATTCTTTTGACCCAGAGAAATCAGATATAACTCTACTTTATTTGAAAGACAGGAAAAAGGTCGGGAATGGAAACAGACGATCTAGCCACTCATCTCTTAGCTTTATTGCCAATAGATATAGTAGACCTAAGTTTAAGGGAACCCAGAGACAGAGTGGATGATTTTTGTCACGTTAAAACAGTTCTTTTAGTACGGTACAGATTAAGCGCAGAGTCTCATCGTTTAAAATTAATGAGGCACCAAAAAATCCAAACAACCCATGGAAAGATTTAATCTTCGAATTAAACAGCTTTCAATAAGGGTGGTTAGATGGTTTGGGCATAAAAAGCTTAGAAGAGCTGAAATACTTGTTCATTGCGGAGAAAATTAAACGGAGGGTACCACAGGGTATAAGGGAGCACTTCATAGGTTCGTGGGTGTCATATACTTAACCAGATACGCTTGTCAAAGATCTGGACGGTTATGATACGATAAAGGGCGTCCCAAGAAAGACGTGTAATACTAGGCTCCCCGAGGGAAAAACGTTAGAACGGCCGAGATATGACGAAAAAGAACCAGTCAGGAAGTCAGGAAGTCAAAGAAAATTGGAGGGAAGAAATGAAAATAAGGAAAGACAAAAATATATGAAAAAACAAAGAAAAATATGTGCTTTATCAGTAGAAGTGGGGGCACTGGAAAAGGAGTTGCCCGGAACTAAAAAAAAACAGAAAACCCGCATAAAACGGTACATAATATCAGTTGGGAACCAAACTTAGAGATGGGATTTGAACCATATTTTAGTCATGTTAAAGTAAATGGTGAAGAAATCACAATTCTCAGAAATTCGGGATTGATGGCGGCATTTGCTCAGGAAAATTAGTTAAAATTAATATTAAACGGAGAAGTTACTTGAGTAAGACGGGGTCCCATTTCCCAGTCCCAGGCGCTTGCAGGCCTATTTATCTGTCCCTGCTCGGAGCGACCCGGCACCCAAACACCGCGACGTGTCCCGAACTTCGCCACCAGGAATGACCCACAAGGCCGCCCCTCACAAAAACGCAGGTCGAACTGGCGCACTACCCACCGCACGTCACACCCGCTATTCCCAAAGAAGAGAAATTGGTCGTAAACGACAATCCTCACCACCCAGCTAGAAGAGCCAAATGTTCCCTTCTCTTGTTTCCCGACCCAGTACGCCCCGACAGCCCGCAGGAACCCAACACCTACAAATGAGTCGGGCCCACGAACCTACACGCGGTTTCCTGAGCCCGAGTTACCTTACGGAAGGCTCACAAGATCAAATACCATTTTCCGGCAAAAACATTTATGCGAGCCAACCGATAGAAGAGGGAGGTGCCCCTAACTAAGAAGACCCGAAGGATCGGGGAAATCCCTCCTGACGTCAAAGACGACGCCTCGCTCAGGGGATCATGAAGACGCCTTTAACGGACCCCGAGGAGACAAGGTAACTCCTCCTCTGACGACATAGGCATCGCCTCGCTAGGGGTTTTCCGTCCAATATCCCCACTCAACCTGCGGAACCCCTCGCGGCTCGACGCTGGGAGTCAAGGGAGACCAGACTAGGACCCCAAGTGGACACTGAAATCCGGGATAGGCCCTGCCTCGCTAAGGGGTCAGATGGTCCGGAGTCCCGTCGTTCCCCTCACCTCGGCTCCACCCGAGGGTGGAGAAACCCCGGGTGGCCGGCAAAAGTCCGACCCCCATTAACTTACATCATGGCCGTCGAGGGTACCGAAGCTCGAATGCTCCTGACCCTGTACAGTGACCGACTGCTACCTATTAGTTGCGTTCGAAAATTAGTTTGAGACACCGCTAGATCTTCACCACTGGGTGCGGCAACCTTCAGTAGCACACAGGTACCTAGGAGCTAGGTCGTACCAAGGGTTTACACAAGGTTCGAAGCGCTGCCGCGTAAGCCGGCGAACCTCCGGCCCGGTTCCCTGCGGGGATAGTGTTCGATGTCGGACCTGCCGGCCGAGCCTCTCACAGGGTTTATGGCACGACATAGGGCAACCAGAGCCAAAGTGGCCTTCCTCTGCGACCGCTCCCTGGTCGACGAGGGCAACACAAAACCCTTTGTTTGTCCGCCCTTTATCTCACTTCTTTTTCTCTCTCTAACATCCTCTCTCTCTCTCTTCTCTCTTGCGCTCTACCTCTCTCTCTACTTTCTCTCTCTCTAGTTCTCTGTCTTCTATTTCCCTAGGTAATTTATCTTCCCTATCCTGTACAACAAACCCAGCTTGCGCAATTGTAAGGTCCTCATCATAGTCATCTGACTTTTAAATTTTTTGAATGATTATTGATATAGTATCGTTCTCATCTATTTGCACCCCTAACTTGGCTGCTAAATTTTGGAGATCAATTTTCCTGCAGGACCCAAGTGCCGTAATCCTTGACATATTGTCATTTAAATTTAACACAAATTCTAAAAATAAAACTTCGGAGAACTTAATCCTTTCAACTGACACTGTATATAATTTCAATGTTTATCAAACATAAATTTTATTTTAAATACGTCTTTTAAATGTTTAGTAATAGAATAAAATGTAAAGTGTTTTGTAATAGAGTAAAGTGTAAAATATGGTGCATGGTGTATAAAGAAAATATCTTGGGAGGACATGTGGTAAAATTTTAGAAAAGAGAAGTGCAGACAGATAAATAAAGATTTTTTTGCATGTGAGCCATTCATATATTGTGAGCTTCCTTCTGTTTTCCAGAATATTTCGTACTGCGGCCAAAATATTCTTTAAAGGTGTGAGAGTAGCCGCAAAGACTTGGACTGTCTTACAGTATTCCCTGCAGAAAAACCCTCACTGAAACAGATTCACTATATAGGAAAAACTAATGTGTTTCCAATGTAGAGCAAAAATGTGGCTAATTTTCACTAATCTGAACGGTAAGATAAAAAGAAGCAGTCGATCATAATCGATCTACGACTTTTAACAGTCAATGACAGTCACTAATGCACGATACCGCCGGTCTTGACTTTGATGCACCGCGTGCGAACTAACAGACATATTTTCCCAAGAGAATTTTTTTCTCTCGCTGGCACTGTATGCAAAAATAGAGTCGATCCCCAGCTTGGCCATTTAGAGAACAGGTGTCAAAGGTTTTTTGACAGGAAAAGATAGCGAGTGTCTAAGAGACTCCACATTGTATTAGAACTAGAGAATTAGTGAATATATAAAAGACGATGATGATCTTTAAAAGAGTTAGGCGATTTCTAGACTCAAGTGAGTTAGATTCATTTTGGACCTGGAAGGAGAGAAAAAATCTCTCCGGGGTTAACTCAAGTCTTCATGGGCATCCGACCCGAAGTGAAGAATCACCCGAGACGGCTCTCCAGTCCGGTTACAGATAATAGGAAACTGCGGTATTGGTATTGTTACAGGGTGCCATAGCAGTACAGAGATCTTATCTCTAAAAAGTAACTATCATCTACTGATTGCTAATAATCACAAAGGGACATTGAACATCTGAAACTAAATTGTAGTGACGCCACCTTCAGTGTTTATTAAAGGGACTTATGCAAAAAGCTGCCACCAGCTATTTAATTATTATTGTGTGCAAATAATCTCCAATTATTTAGCCTAGAGAAAATTACTTATTTTTGCAAAATAAAACCTATTTTTCTTCATTCTAATTCGACATTGGAATTTATGCCTTCGAAGTAAACCGCTCCCGCTACCGCCTTCTTAGGATCCCGCACACTACTTTCACATACAACATAATTTCTATTTTTTTTAAAACAAAATATAGAAAAAAATGAACAATTTTTTCAAGATCTATTTTGATTTATAACATTAGTTCACATTAATAAGCTTTCCTTTATAGGTAGTATTTTCCCTATTCTGCTAATTTTCTTGTATTTATCTTTTCTTTTAAGTCTCATTTTCACCACCATTGAATTTTCAAGATATGGTTGAACATGTGGTATTTTATTTTAAAAGCTTATTTAATAAAATTAAATTAAAAATTGCCCATTTAAAAATGTATAAAATATTCTTTTCATAGAATTTTAATTAGAGGTTAAAAACATTAAGCTTTTTAATTATGTTGTTCAAATTGAGTTTTGCCGAACTGCGCCATATTTCATTTATTTTGTATGCAGGGTGGGACCGGGTCGAGTCACGGGTGGATGTCAATTCCTTTGGTATATACCTTCATTTAAGCTTGGCATAAATAAATCCCGTTAACCTGGAAAAGCCTAATTTTATCAATGAGCATTATTTTTTCCTATTTTTAATTTAGCAAAGGATTCCGTTTCATGGCTAAAAAGATGAGTTTAAGAAATTTCGAAACTATTGCATAATTTGAGAAACTTACTATTTACTATGAAAATTCATCATGGTAAACTTGTAACTTAATATTTCCTTCAATTATTTCAGTTAATTGAAGAGCTGAGTGGATGAATATGTTATGCTATATTTTCTAATTTTTTTTTAATCTTTTGGATGAAAGAGTTATGAGGTATCCTATCACATGGTGAAGCTAAAATACTAAGATTCTATTTAGTCTTGAAGATTTAAGAGATTATTCATTAATATTTAATATTTTAATATTTAATAATGTCAATAATATTAATAATTTTTAATATTTGAAAATTAAATATGAATAAGTTTTTCTAAGAGAGTTTTGTACCATACCTGTTAATATTTTAAACACATGGTATCAAGCAGAAAATAAATCATTAAAATTTACAGCAAAAACTTTCACCTCAAACTTCTTGAAATGTAATTTTTTTACTTAACATATTCTTCCACTTAGCTCTTCAATTATTATCAAAATGTTTAAATTGTTTAATGTATCTCTTAAAAAATTGTTCTATGAATAACTCAGACATATTCCCGTACAGAAATTTAATTTCATAATAAAATCTAGTAGACTAAGCAATAAGTTAATTTCGATAATCCATTAAGGTTCACCATAAAAAATTTCAATGTATTTAAAGTATTATTTGTATGAACGGAGCATCCAGAAAATATCAAATCTGTCCGATACCGGACACTCATCTTATGCGCAGAAATAAAATTCATTCGGAGAAAACCACGTTCTATCAAGCCGTATCAATAATATCTATGTACAATAACCAGCACACGTTATTGCCCATGATTTATCAATCTCTTTGTTTATCGCAATATATATGGACTAATGACAGCAGCGGAAGAAGAAAGGGCAATAAGGGTTATTCAGTTTTTATTTTTAACAAGCAGTGGAAACGCGGTTTTCAGCAACAACGTAGCAAGGATATTCCTAACTTGGAGATAGTCAGCGAACATAGATTTTCTGTTACACTAAGAAGTAGGACAAAAGAATTCCAATTCTTCTACAACTAAAACTGACTGAGTAATAGCTGTTTAAAATTGAAGCATCTTTTTTGCTGCAAAATATGAGTCATCCACAAATTTATTAGAACTATAAATAATTGACAGATATAGAAAAAATAATAATTGAGATTAAAATTAACATTACCATATAAATTTGAAATATATTTTCCTTCTGATATATTAAAGAAAAATATAAAACTTTTACTGAAAAAATAAGTAAAAAAAAAAAAAAAAAATTAACTGAATTTTTGTTAAACGAAATGATGAAAAGCAAAGTCGTAATAATTTACAAAATGATAGATATTTTAAAATGCTATTAGATTATCTAATATAAAAATTAATTAATAAAAATTAAAGTTATTTTAAAACGTCCTCGAAGTGACTCTCTTTGGATGCAATGGAGAAATGTGCACTCGAAATAAATCCTTGTAATGTTTTAAGCACTTTGTGCACGATCCCTCGAACTATGGCCTAACTCATCTGTGTTCAGATGCAGAAAATTGGCATAAGTCATGCAACTTAAAGTTTCATAACTCGGTCAATTTTAGTGTTAGATGAATGAGGCTTTTTTTTGTCTTACTTGTCAGTGTAATAGGAAATTTTTACTAAATATCACTTAAATGACCGGGGGACCGTACAAAATTTTTAATTTCGTAACTTTTTAAGATATGTTTTAATTGATCTAAACGACTTTTAGAATAATTTTTACCTGATTTAAAACATTTTTGTAACTGTAACTATATGTCTATAACAGACGGTTTAGAAATTAGCCATTGGACACCGTCGAGAGTGGATACACTGTATACATATTTATACACGAATACAAGGTAACGAAAAAGGATATCGCAATCAAAAATTCAATAATTCCCCAGCAAAGAGGAAATTGCTGGGCAGCAGCAAGATAGGTGCTGGCAATGATGGAGAAGTGCTGGTTGATGGTCTACCACTGCATGACCACTGCTGGACAGCTTCAGTCAACTTTGCTGTTGGAAATCATCAGATAAAATTATGGTGGGCATCCGTTTCATCTCATGCGCTGGCCCACCACGACATAGAAGTGCACGAACTTTTGCAGTATTATTGCTGGGAACCATTATGCTAGGTGGCGCTGCGAATATCGAAGACATTGAGTATTTGAACACAAATCTGAAATGAATATCTTAACACAATTTAACTGTGAAGCTAATTTTTTTTGAAACTGTAACAAATATAGCACCACTGCCACCAACAAAACTAGTCGTTGGGGGCGACCGTAATACTTACCCATCATGGATATAGATAATATAAAATATGAAAATAAAACATGTGATATTTGCTAAGTATTGTACCATGTTACTTTTATTCATAATTTAATTTATTTGGACTTTTTTAAATATAATTAATATAACCCCTTAAGCTAATATTACTTTTTGTTGCATTAAAATATCTCAATTTGTTGATTTTCTGTAAGCAAGTAAATGCTATTGGTTTACAATGGAAGTCTATGGGAATTTGGTGAATATTAGAGATACCGCCAATTTGGCGTCACTTTTGGCGACTCATTTTGGCCGCCAAATTTTTGTAAGGGAAAGTGCTGGGCCAGCAAAGGAATAGCAGTGGGATAGGTGCTAGCACTGCAGGAAAAGTGCCGGATTGAAGTAATGTGATGGCATACCAATGCTGGCCTGCTGTTGGCCATCACTGATGGGCCAGCTGAATTCCGCTCGGACACTTTTCGACAGGTTTATGTAAAGGCACTATTGCACTTTACCGCTGATGGCAGTGCTGGCTGCCAACTTTTTTCCAGCTGATGGACCACTGTTTCTTTCTTTGCTGGGTCATATCTATAATAAATACAAAGATGAAATAAATGGCATATTTACCAGTTAGCTTAGAAATTTTGTATACAGAAATTTTAAAAAAATGATATTTTCTTCAACAGATGGCGCTGTGCGATCTCAAAATGCAAGAATTCTCAAATGAACTTCAAATTTTCAAAATGTAAACAAATGTATTAGCGTTTTAATAGATAAATAGAAAAAGGAGTAAAAGTTAATATAAATATTATAAAGGCATGTACAATTTAAATAACTAGATAAAATGTGATGAAATAAAACACATTGCTAAATAATGCACTCCGTTAAAAATATTAAAGTTACAAAAAATTATATAGATGGAGTTTGCTATCCGTTCATTCTTCAGTTAACTTGGTGTTGATTGGTCACTGTTCATGCTTTGAATTCTCGAACTTAGTGAAGTCGAAAAACATTGCAATTATTTTTGACTTTAGGTCATGAAGATGGCCTCAGAAGGGGGTTGAAAACATTGATTTGTGTATTTTTTGCATAATTTTAATTTTTTAACGTAGTGCAACATTTAGCAATGTGTATTTTAATACATTTTATCTATTTAAAGGAAGTAAAAGTTGGAAGGCTTTTGATGAAGTTTCACACGTTAGTTTGACAAAAGCATTCTTAAAATTTCGACAGCTCAGTTCAATCCAGTGACAAAAATGTGTAATTTTTTGGAATTACAGCGTGCAAAATTTGTGAACTACTGATAACCTGTCACCATTTTTGTATTTATTACAGTTAATGAATTATTGAATTTCAAAATTTTGGCGTCCCCTTGGACACCTTCATCGTTGTACATACAAGGGCGTGAGTTTCAAAACTCGACTTATCCAAAAAAGAAAAATCGTATTTTCTCTATTAATCTATTCTGTTAGTAAACCTGCACAGAAATAACACTAGAATTTGCAACAAGACTAGTTTTATCGTTTATTTCTGGCATTTTTAAATTTTGGCTTATTTTCCAAACTCCCGTTTTATACTAGGGATTTAGGGGGGGGGGGGGAAACTTAATCTAGCAAAAGTTTCTATCTTGGATCAGTTGAGTTTTGAAATTGACGTCCTCATATTAAACATATTATATTAACCCGTTTTATATGAATGCTGAATTTTTTTTTTAAATAAATTTTCTTACTAAATTAAGTTCTTCTTATTTTCGAGTAATTTTACTGTTAAATTTCAATTGTACTTATTCTAAGTAAAAGAGTAATAGTAAGCTTTATATTGATAAATTTTGAAATATTAATATTATGTTAATTTAACTGACCTCACATTTAGACGATGTCACCGAATACCACATTTTAGCACAGATTATTTATACACGTCGACCAATAGCTAATTCTGAAACTATTAAATTTAGAGGTATAGGTATTGTTCCAATTTCAAATGTTGCACCCTATTATACGATGTTCCATTTACGTCAAAAAAAAAATTTAAGTTACAAAATTTAATGTTTTGTACGGTTTTTGTTTTTTATAAGCTATACCTCAAAAAACTTTCTCTGTGCTCTCTTTGTACTGTTAGAAGTGAAACAGTAAAATACTTTTTTATTCGACCAAAACTCCCCCCGTTATTTTACTTTTAATTTAAGGAACGTGCATCTTTTCCTTGCATTAAAAACGTGTTTTTTCGTTTTTAGTGGCAGGAAACGCCAAAAATCCGCAAAAATCAAAGTATCCTAACTTAGTAAGTTTTGATCATAGAAGAATGGGCTTTTAACAGTTTTACTTTTTGGAGTACGGAGATTGTCTAAGTATAACTTAAATAACCAAGGGAATGTATAAAAATTTCAATTTTGTAACTTTTCAAAAAATTATTATTTTAGCGTAAATGGAATTTCGCATGATGCAGAACAATTGGTCAACGATAAGAAGGTACACCGTACACCCTGTATACTAATGAAGCAATTCAGAGCTGGTGCTAATTTTCATGTTTTTTCAGCTCGTTTTAATAAAAAAAACAGAAATTCTAGATTTGATTTGCAACTTTTTTATTTGATACTTTTTCATCAGCATTCAGGGCTAATTCTGAATTTGTACGCCTATTTAAGTAAAAATTTTTGCTTGAAATGTTATGCTTTCTAGGTGTTTCTATGTGAAATTCTATAATATTATTTTTGTCAGATTATCTGCCAAATAGTATTGCAGATCAAATAGATTGCCAAATAGATCGGCAGATAGTATTCTGTATTTTTTTTTTTATTGTTTTAATGCAGCGATTTCATTCGACTTTTTGCGAAATATCTGTGATATTCAAGTAAACAATATAACATTTAAAAGGAAACCTTACTGAAAATTACATCAAAATACGCGATATTTGCACATGAATAGCACCTTTACAGGAAGCGTAAAATCCTCTTATCATTAATAACAGCTCATTAACTAAGCTGTCGATTTCGAATTATTTTTAATGTTTGCGTGACACGATAGCACTGATGAAGTTCTTGAAAGCCTAATTATAGATTTTATTAAAAAAAACCCGACTAATTATACTGTTTGAAACACGATCTACAAAGCAAGTCGAAATTTTTGCTGTTTCTTCCACTCTCCAACATTCTTTCCACCTGTCCGAAAACCTCAACTTTGATGAGCGTAACATGTCTAAGTTGTGAATGAAAATTTTTCGAAAGATGACAGATTAAATCACATTTCACAGTTCTAATGTTTCAAATAAACATCTTGGACTCTTCAGTACCATAACACATGGGTTCGAACCGTAATAGTTTTCGTTCCAGTACAGTTAAATAAGTTATTTTGTTTGGTTCCGGTTTTCGCTCAATTAAAAATAACGGTTTTTAGCTTAGTTCTGGTTTCGATTCAGGAACAACCGTCTTTCGGTAACGATTCCGTATCGATGCATGCATTAACCCTTAGAATAACATTTTTTTTTACACTGGTGAGTAAAGAATTGCCCCATGCAACTGTTTTAACTATTTTGTCCATTACATTTCCATACAATTATCTCCTAATATTTCTAGTTGAGATTTTCTATGAAGATTACTATTTGGAAAAATTGGAATGAAAAATTAAACAAGTAAATATTAAATTTAAAAAATCAAAAAACCCGCAAACTAATTAATTATTTCTCATCAATGTGAAACTATTTTTTATATTACTTACCTATTTTTTTATTTACTTGAATTGATGACTTTTAAGTTTTGTTTAATTTTTAGTTTTACATCTATAAACACTGTTTTGTTGAGGCCTATAGATGTCTATGAAGGTTAGGGTTGCAGTAAAGCTAGAGATCCTACCTACACAAATTCCAGGTTGTGTAATATTTAAACGGAGCTTCTGACTGTAAAATAGTCAATGAAACATCGTCTACATTTTGAAAGACCTATATGCCACTCAATATGGTGTGTAAAAATTTTTTTTCGTATCTACCGCCATTTTGTATTTTACGATCGCCATTTTGAAATTATGAAAACAAAACCTAGCCTATAACCATCGGACGGCTAAGACAAATCGATAGACACCACTTTCATTAAAATTCATCCAACCGTTGGGATGTTTCGAGGGTATAAAGAAATCCACATACCCAGATACGCGTGAAACACATAACCCTTTTTGGCAGTCTGATAAAAAATATAGTTGCCTTCGACTAACATAATTGGAAAAATTGATAGTCTAGGGGTTAAGATAGTATGATTGAGTCTCATGCCCTCTTTTTCATTTTTTATACTTTAGTTATATTTCAGTTTACATAATTTTCTGATTTTGCCAACCCCTATTTCAAAGCATTAAAGATCTAAAGTAAATAATTTCAGTAACTTGTATTTTAAATTTGCGCAATTGGGTTAATTAAATGGCGAATTTAATGCATAAAAAGAAAACAAGATCTACAAGTAAGATGATAAGCAATGTACGAAGTTAAAGTAAACAATGTAGATTGAAGTATAAACGAACGCATATAGGTACAAAAATATTAAATTTTTATTTCCTTGAAAAGGATACAGTACATTAAAAAAAAGCAAGCCAAGCAGTGGCGCCCGTGGAACAAAATCCAGAAAAGGGTAGAACAGAAATAAATGCCTACGATCAACAAACTAGGTCATGTTTTTAAAATGAAAAATATAAACTTGACATAAACTAAACTAAGATTTTTTTTTATCAAACCTCCGACAAGACAAATTTAAACTTGTCAATGTAAAAAGCAATACGGAAATGTTAGAAAAAATAAAAAATACAGAAATAAGCTTCTACCGGATTGATGAATTGAAACAGTTTATTTTATCTCTCGTCAGGGTCTAGAGCTTCCCCCAGCCCTTAAGCCTCCGGGTCTAGATAATTTTAAACACAAGCAAAGCAAAAGGAAAACAGAACTAAATATTCTTTTTTATGTGGAATATGGAGGGGAAGGGGGTGTCGAAGAAAATTTCACAGTTATTTTTGCTCTTAGTGTTTAAATTACATTTTAAGAATACATTTTGCTTTTTTACCCTCAAAATCATCAAGCTAATTAACCTTCTCACCGCCGCGAACTGATATATCCGTTCACTAAGCTGAAGGTTTCACTACAGTAGAAGCAATTTATAAATTAATATAATTCTGCAAATATAATGCAGTTTAAAAATATTTTGTGATGATTAACATTCTCAATACTTATACTCCAATACGAAATTAAATTTTTTTATATCTGGTTAGAAAAATAATCTTTTTTCAGACTTTTAAACAAGTTACAGAGAAAACAACATTACAATTCTGCCCTTTAGCTCGGCGGTCAGAGGATTAAATTTCAAAATCCAGAATGAGGCTATTGGGCCTCCTCTTGTGTTTTGGTTCTAACTATATAAATGGAAGAAAACTTTAACACTAGAAAGACGTCGAGTGGTTATTTTGACCACTATAAAATGAATGTATCACGGTTCGAAATAGAATTTTGTTTTATAAAATTTGTTTAAAAAGGTACAAAAAAAAAACTAGTTAAATAAATAAGTTAATGACTTAAAATAAAAATTCTGGTGGGGAAATATTTTTATAAAATTTGAGTAAATTTCCCCGTCTTTCTAGTGTTAAACTTAAATTTTTAGAATATTAAAATCCTAAAAATTTTCTAAAACAAAGTTTCATTTCAATCATACATCTATTTTGTTCAAAAGCACAAAATCTATGGTTATAAATATAAATAAGTAATAGAGGTATTCACGGGCCAAAATTTCCAGGCCAGGGCGCGACCCGACTCATAGAAAAAATATTCGGCCCGGCCCAGCCCGTAGAAAAAATAATATTAGCCCGGCCCAGTAAAAACTTAAAAGTTCGGCTAAAGCCAGGCCCGGCACGGAAAACACTTAAAATCTCGGCCCCAGCCTGGCAAGGCCCGTGTGAATTTCTACAAAATATTGATTTTTACGTCGATTTGGTTAAAAATTTGTCTCGTTCTGACCAAAAATATTTATCTTAATTTTTTTTTCATGTTTAAAATGTTCATCTTTATAGAAGTGCCGCAGGCTGCGATATTTATTTTTTTAACGGATCTCTATTTCTTGTACAGATGGGTGACAAAATAATACGAACAGCCATGAAAAAGGCATGGTCCATTTCAGAGAAGCAGAACGCGCATATCGCTTTGCACTCAATTCTGCCACCTAGTGGTTATGAAAGGTAAAGTATCAGCCTCTCAATATCAGTCATAGGTGTTGCATGCACTTACCATACGCTCTGGAACACTCAATAATGACTGACCTATCAGAGTTCGAAAAGAGAATGATTGTTGGAATTCTGCGAGCTGATTTCTCCGTGACGGAAACAGCCAATTATTTGGGGCGTGCAAGGAGTACTGTGTCAGCCGTTAGGACAGCGTACACGAAATGCGGTAAAGTGTCGTCTGCGAAGTGCAACAGTGGACGGAAAAGAAATCGTTCTGAGAGGGGTAAAAGAGAGTTGACCCACATAGCGGTCCGAAAGCGCAGACAATCTTTATACCAGGTAACCTGAGAGATAAATAGTAATCTCCAGAATCAAATTTCAGCAAGAAGTGTCCAAAGGGAACTTCATGCTTCTAACATTTATGAAAGCATGTACATGCATCAAATGGATACTCGGAAACACACAACCTACTGAAATAGTTAGAAAGCAATGTAATTGAGCAGAATAATGGTTAAGCTTACAATTTACTACATATTGCAATAGTCACTCTGCTGAATCGGCTCCACTACATTAAAATGAGGCCATTTCTCACCCGATTTGCATGGATCACAGTGGAGTATTTGACCCCAAAACCTGGCCAAAAATGCAAAAATTAAAATTTCGCCAACAATTGTAAAAATCATATTTTTTAATAGCCAACTAATTGATGCATCGATCTATGTTTATTTTAGGAGCCTGACCTATCCGGTGGCTCCTGGCCTCAGCTCAAGTGGAAATTTCTTTCTGAGAAGACGTGGTTTTTTGTTATTTTCTGGCATTGTTGTTATGTTTAAATATAACTTTTTTGTGGCTCAATGAATTGTTGAATTGAAAGTAAACAGGGCTTACGTGTTTAACAAAGGTCAGAGCTTAGTGTTAAACTATGTGTTAATTTAAATAGTTTCGTTTTTAATGTAATAAAAAAACATTAAATGTGTAAAAGGGCTATTTTTAAAGCGTTTTTGGCTCTGATTTATACATATCGAAAGCTTTTTAAATATGTGCTGCGCTTTTCCCAGCCATGTTTGATATATAATCGTATTAGTTATAGTCTTGAGTGTCAATTTCTGCAAAGAAATCTTCCGCATATTGTTGCCATTTTTTTATTAAAAAATTTTTCGGGATGACTATTTATATGTTCTGTTTTGCGTCCACCCAATTAAAGAGATAAGAACTATATATTTACTGCCGTATTGCAGGTTTTTAGATCACAGGACATTACCGGAGAGCTTTTGCACCTGCATATTTTGTCTTTATGTCTGTACGTACGTACGTAGGTACGTACATACGCACGCAACTCGATATCTTTTGATAGAAATATCCGATCGCCCTCAAATTGTATATACTTATTTATTGAAAAATGGTTCCATAATTAGTTCTTGGGGCTCATGTGTGTAACATAAGGAGAGAAAGGAGGAAATTAACCCTTTCGAGGGCGGTGTCCTTAAAAAGGGACACATAATTTTAATTCCAAAACTGAAAAGCGGCACCAAGAAAATTCAATTAAAAATTTCCTTTTATAATGTACGTAAAAATAAGCAACTTCATATTTTCTAATAACTCCGTTTATGAACTAAAAAGAGCAAGCCATACAGTAGCGAGACCCTGCAACTTCTTCTTCCAGCAAGTTTCTGATGGTAGTCCCAATAAAAGCCAAGATAAGAGTGATGAAGAAGATGAAGAGTTCTGAAGAATCATTTTGAAACTAGCAATATATTAAATACATTCAAAAACTAGCAATCTATACTGTATAGACTCCAATTTACTGAACCTACTATTAAATATAATATAACACTATTAAACATAAATTAAATGCAATAATTAAAGTAATTTAAATGTAATAAGCATTATTAAATGTAAATAATAAGTTTTATATATAGTACAAACCTATCAACAATTACTTTCCTCTTAAAAACAGTAAATAGTTAAGGTTACAAGTCACCCAACTTCCAAACTCCCTTCGGTAATGTTAAGACAATGAACATGTGATTTACATGTGACTCCACTGTGTGGCGGCGGCATTACCCCGAGAGGACAATATGGCGGAAGAGACCAAGCAAAGCCTAAAGAAGAACCGAACTTGTTCAACACATTGCATCAAAATGTCGGCGAATGCATGTAGATTACGGGTCATATTATCTTAAATACCTAATGTTACAATAAAAGGTGCTTATCTCTACTCATTTGAAGCTCCAAAATAATAAGCAACTAGATGAAAACTACATTTTTCACTAGAACAGACGAACGACGTACAGCAAAGTCACTCCCACTTTAGGCACTGTTTATATTGTTGGCCGCTATAGTGCAGGCACATTCACTATCTCAAACTGACCTTAGTTTTAAAACTAGGTGAGGTGGCGGCATGACCCGGGTTGGCGGCATTCCCCCGGTCTCCCCTATTTTAACATGTTCAAAACTTTAAGTAAATCTTCAAATTTCCTATTAAAATTATTGCTTATACTGTTGACGTTATTGCAAATAAATCTATATTTAGTAGGTACTTTATGAAATTTAGGGGTCAGAAAAAGAAATGGAAATGAGATTTTTACTACGTGGGAAAGAAATCTTTGTTTGCTTCGAAAAAGCCAAATGCTTATTAATAAGTGCCTGTGCGGAAGATTTACATACTCTGTAAGTTATACTCTTATTTGACTCTGCATTGAGCATTTCAACATAATTTTTTTTTCATATGTCTGCAAAATTACCAGCAACCTTATTAGTCCAGGCAATAGAGACCGCGTAGGGACTCTACCTATTTTGCTATAGCAAAATTCATTGTATTTCTGGAAAAACGCTTACTATATGCTTTTTGGGTCGCTGAATCTGAATTTTTAACTTCCCACCAAAATTTCCCACGGCAACCCCTCCAAGTTTTGGTAAAATGCCCCCCCAAAAAAGGTTTTTATTAAAAAAATCAATTTCAATCCGCGTACATGTTCCGAAGCAGGTCCCCCCTTCCCCTTCATCCTAAGTCATAATGTCATATATCTGATTTGTTGCAAATTTTGTCTACTTTTTGAATTTCTAGATACTTTTCCCCTAAAAGAATAAAACAATTGATTTTTTTAATAAAAACATTTTTGGGGGCTTTTTACTAAAATTTGGGGGGTTGCCGGGGGAAATTTTGGTAGGAAGTTACAAATTCGGATTCAGCGACCCAAAAAACATAAATTAAGCCGATTTCCAGAACTACTATTAATTTTGCTAGGTAAAATTCCCTATGCCTGGACTATATCTACTTGACAGAAAACAATCAGCTTCAAATTGGTTATTTCATTTCTGATATCCATACTAAAAGTATGATAAGTATAAGAAGAATTATTAAGGAAACTACCCTGAAACGATTTAAAATATGTAGCTTCCAATCTGTAAAGAGGGGAATTGGTGTATTGTATCTCTAACTTAAATTTAAAATAAAAGCATTCAAATTAGCTTTAAAAGTATTAAAACTTTTAACTGGATTCAACTTTTTGTTAATACGAAATTTGGTTCCGAAATTCAAAAGTTAGCGTAGATTATCGTTTTTGATAATGTTCAGATCTCCTGTTACGATATGTTGTCCGGTATCGTATAAAAACGTTGAATTTTTATAATCTTCGCATTTACATTCCAAATCCATGTATGAATCAAGTTCTTGAGAAACTTCTCTGTAATTAAATTGAATACTGCCCAGTGTTTTTGTATATTTGTAAGTCGATATAACTGAAATATCCTTAACTGGAAATAAGCTATTGTAACGTGAAAATATTGAGCTTAACTGTAAATGATCAAAACTTCTTTGTTGAAAATTGCTTACCAAATAAAATTTTTCAATATCAGGAGGCCTACATTTGCCAATTTTATATAACTAAATCTTTAAACTGCAGGTTTTTACAATTAAAATTTCCTATTTTCTGTTGCAATCTTCTCAGTATTTTAAACTTTTAACCAAATAGAATTATTTTAATCTGTCCAATATTGTAGCTATTACAAAACAAATTACAAAGATCCTGCAAAATAATTGATGGATTTATGTCAAAATACTTTCTTTGTAATAATTTATCTATATGCTTTCCACGTTTACCTCTTTTATATTGGAATGACGGTATAAATACAGACGAAAAAATACTATAAACACATGTAGAATTTTCCGTACGATAATTTAACTTTGTATTCAAACCGTAAGGATACAGGGATTTTAAACGAAGTATATAAAAACTTTCACTCCTTAATCGAAAAGAATCATCAATAATCTGCTCTAATATTTCAATTTTAACATTATGAAAACCATGCAAGAAAAAATGCTTAATCTCGAAAGTAGAATTGTGGTCATCTTTACTAGATAAATGTCTGTGATTATTGATTCTGTAATGCAGCTCACCAGATATTTCACCAACATATTTCTGCTCTCATATTGTACAGGTTAACAGATAAATGACATGTGTAATTTTGCAAAAGTGAAAATTCAAGTTAACCGTACTATGTGTGTAAGAGCTTGCAGACAAATCTCCATTAGGTCAATTTTTCATCTTTTATCATCACATTTCTTTAAACCCATTTTAATTTAATTTATAAGCGTAACATATTTATATCAAGAGTTTTATCAAGCATTTTAGCTTGTTGCAATAACAATAAAAGTGAGAAGAGCTGAGCTAGTCCAAAACCAAATAAAAACAAAAACAACAGTTGCATTCCAGTAATGCACTAAAAGCTGCAAACTATTAAAATACAAAATATAAATGTAAAGTATAGTAATCACCAACAAAAAACAAATACTATTCATGTGAAATGCACCAAACAGCTGCAGTAAAACACATAAATTCAATATAAACCAGTATAAGATTATATTTAGCTTGAATCAGCGCACCCCCCCCCCCCCCCCCCACTCACAGAACAAGAAGAACAAGAAAAAAATAACTGTATGTAAAAAATTAAAATTTTAACAAAAACTAGGAAAAAATAGGCTGCGGCCTCAAAGGCAGTGGGTTATATTTCAAAAGCAGCCGAGCATTCAAAAGAACGTAGATAAAATATGCATTAATGTCAGTGGTTTTCGGCCAGAACAGTGATAGCAAAATCAAATGTTAAACATTCGATGGCTATTATCACATTCTCCCCCACCGGACCCTACGCCAACATTATTAAATGAATGCCTCACCTGGAAGTGTAGGCATTAGTGTAGGCCACAAGTAAGTAAGTGCAAGTGTAGGCCACAGTAAAAGATGCTAAAAATATGTTCGTTGAAAAAAACACACACTCAACCAACTAAGCCACATTGTTTTATGTCTTATATTTGGGTTGTGGCAAACTAAACAAGGCAGAATCCAACATCCAATCAACCAATCCAAATTCATTCCAGGTATGTTGCCAATCGATACAGCACATCATCATAAAACCGTCCTTGAACAGGCTTTAGGAATTATGAGTCATTCACTGACGTCGACGTTTTTTCGACGTCAGTGAATGACTCATATTTCCACTAAAACAAATGAGTTATGTAAAAGCATTACTAAATTTCACTAGTATTTATAGTTAAACTGAAAATTATAAGTTAAACCTTGAAAAAAAAGTAAAAGCAGCGGTCTGAGAGATCGCAGATAGCAATTAACCTCTAACTGCTGTGACAAAAATTGTTGAATAAGTACTGTGAGCAGTCACAGAGACACCTTGATCGTAAAATATATAAAGGGTCGACTGTCTCATAAGATACTGTTCCTTTACTAAGCTTTATGTACAGTCGTGGAAAAAAAAAAGTAAACACCCTCTACTAACTCCTCAACAAATTATCGTAAAAGAAAGTTACTGGTACCGAACGATTTAAAATAAAGTCTACTTTTAAATGACGTATATAAAATTTACTTAGGGGGCCATCAACATATTAAAATAATTCCAAACGTCATTTTTTTTCAATGACAATACTCAATTTTAACAAGATATTTCAAAACTTCGGTTCAAACTATGCCTAGACACCAAATTTCAAATCATTTGAATGATAAGTTTTTGAATTATAAACATTCAAAATTTAGTGCTTCTAATGCTAAATTACATTTTCATATTTTTATTTATATCTCCTGAAATTATGCTCGTACTGTGCTAATATTTTGTGTAGCAATAATACTGATATACCCAAACATAAATACGCTGAATTCGCAAATTTTATAATTTTATGATACGAATTATGAATTATGAAATTAATATTTAAAAAAATTATGAATTACAACCTACGTTTTGATGGAATTAGATTTATTAAGTCCTGCTTTATGTAAATCCATAATTTCACATTTTTCTTCCAAGTAGTTTTAAAATTATGCGTAAAAATGGGCAAAATGATGGTTTAAGATGGTCTATGATAGAAGTGACTAGATATTTTGAAATTTCTTCTGCTCTAGCAGGCTTCATTGACTGCTTGAGTGGAGCTTAATGTGCCTTGATTAAGAAGGTGGCTCTCTCGTTTAACAATAGAGTATTGAATTTCAGTTTGGATACAGCCCTTAAAATACGCTCGTTTTAAAATAATTAATTTCTCGGAAACTTATGGTACGAATTGCATAAAAAATTGTTTTGGGGCTAATTGAAGGGTGTAGATTTCATTTATGCTGTCAAAATTGGGTATTGCCATTGAAAAAAAAATGAAGTTTGGGTTCGTTTTAATATGTAGATGGCCTCCCAAGCAAATTTTATATACATAATTTAAAAGCAGACTTTATTTCCAATCGTTCGGTACCCATAACTTTCTTCTACGATAATTTGTTGAGAAGTTAGTAGGGGTGTTTACTTTTTTTTTTACACGACTGTACATGACTATTATAATTAAAACTCATCTATTCAGAAGTCTCTAGAGTTAGTGCAAGACACCTGAAGAAATTAATATGTATAATTAAACTAGAATCTATAGTAAGTTCCACTAGTACCTATAAACTGAAAACTACAAGTTAAACCGCGTAAAAAGAAATAACAGCGGTTCGTATGATCACAAACAGCATTTAACCCGCAACTGTTGTGACAAAAATTGCAACATAAATACAGCGAGTGGTATACAGCGAGTGGTATTACGATAAAGTGGTCTCCCATACCACTTTATCGTAGAGTGAATAAAAGGATCGACTGACACATCAGATACTCTTTCCGCGATAAACTTTATTGTAAAGGCCTATTATAATAAACATTCCCTCATTTAGAAGTCTTTAGCGATACTACTAAGTTTCCAAACGAATCAAAATTATATTAACATCAATAGTTAAACTGAAAATTACAAGTTAAACTGTGAAAACTGAATATAGCAGCGGTCTGAGAGACCGTTAACAGGAGTTAAGGGTCAAAACTCATAACAAAAGCATTTCATGAAACATGAATACTGATTTTTAAAAATAAGTAGGTAGATACCTACGTTCTATATTAAAAAAAAAAAAAAAAACTTAACTAGGAAAAGTTTGTTAACTACCTTATGTTAGTTAAGTAGCTATTATATTTTATACAATTCTAACTTAAAAAATATATAAAGCTTTCCACAACGTAATTGTGGAAAGTTTTGCATCTAACTAAAATGATGGGGCAAAACCCCGCATCTTTAACTTGTGCGTATCTTTGCCCCAAGAAGGATGCGTGCTTTTACCCCATTTCTGCAATATTTTGCTTAACCGGCTACCTATAAGTTTAAACATATGCGATCGAGGTAAACTATACGGCATTTAGAAGATAAAGAGTTTCCGTTCTCCACTGAATTTTTGGATTTGTAGAAATTCAAAGTATTGACAGCTAAACAATAAAGTGAAATTTAAAAAATATTAGATCAAAATTCGAAAATTTAAACTTACCTCATTTTCTTGGCACGGAGTTCTACTTCTTTCACAAACTTTGAATACACAACTACTACACTTGAAACCAAGCTTCCTCTCAGCGGCTATCCCAGATAGCATGAACATTAGCAGCAAGTTTCATTTTTTCTGATATTATCTTGCCGTGACAAATTTGAATTGAGAAATTCGCAGCAAATCTCTCAGCAAGGTATACCCTCACCCACCTGCATGAGTAGATTGTTGTGAAACTGGTGGCAAGACTGTCTTAATTTACAAAAGTGACGAAAGCAAAAATTCCCTCTGTTGAGATAATAGACAATCAGCACATACGCAGAAATTGCAAAAATTTTATTCGCTTGACACCGCTTTTTCTAAACGCTATACTTATTAAATACCAAAAAAGGCTTGAATTAGAAAGTACAAATATCACCTTAACTTGTTTATGGTGATAAAAAAGATACATGCACTTTTTGACGGTGCGTTCGCATCAATAGACCGGATCAGGTCTATGGACCCCTTCGAAGGGTTTAAACTTATAGTGTAACATTTGTAAACGTATAGTGTGGCATGGAAATACAGTGGAACACCAGTTATACGTTTTGCTCTGGACCGGATAATAAAACGTATAACTCAGTAAAACGTACAATTCAATTAATGATCTATCAGGACCTTTTTTTAATATATATCGTTAAAATTTTGTTTCGCTGACAAGTTACAGTTACTTGTTTCACCAAAAACCGAAGTTTCATAAATATTATGCACCATAACATAAATTCGTGAAAATGGAACAGAGTGAAAAAAAAGTACATCAGAAAATTGTACAAAGAAAGGTTATTTTATCATAAAAACTTTATAAAAAATACTATTTACACACAGAGGAATTGAATGAAATCATGTAAATCATTAACCCATTAGCACCCAGCGTCCTCATTTGATGACACTGCAAAAAAATGTTATTTCCTGCATTAAACTTAAAAATGTTTTTTTATTTACAAATTGGTATGATAGTTGAAAACACCACACAATATAATATATGCGATTTCTTTGGAACTAAGTAAAAATGCGAGGGAAAAATGCAGTATAATTTCCCGGTTTTTTGGTAATCACGTTGTGTATTTTTTATACTACTGTATGAAACGGGATTTATGAGCTAAATTCTTTTAAATTGGTATAAATGTAATCTATTTAGTCCATATTATGCCATTAGCGTGTTTTTTAATATTTATTGTTGTTAATGTACCCGTAATAAACAGGAAAAGTTATCCATCATCGTTTGAGGACGCTGGGCGTTAGGGTATAGTTTTTATTCATATTCAGAATTGTTTCTTAAGAGTTTCTTGCGGATTTTTTGCAGGTAAACTATAAAAGTAAATTGAAATATGAGTAGAAAAAATGTTTTTAAAAGCTTAGAAGAGACAACTGCTTATATTTTTTCTGAAGAAATAGAAGCAGATATTATATTAATGCCTCCAGATGTAGTTGATCTAATTGTTGAAGAGCAGTTCGATGGTGATCATTTGGGCACTCCGGTTTTATCAGATGTTGCAAGCACGTTGGAAATTATAATACCAGAAGATAATGATAACTGTATTATTTCGAATAAAAGAAAAAGTAAGAAAATTACTGTAAACGTAAAAGAGGAATATTAGTTGTATGACAAATGAAATCCCGTCTTACACATTCGGAACTTTGGAAAGTTCGTCTAAGAGAAATTCGGATACATTGACAGCGGAAACCAATAATATGAGCCCAGTTGACCTGTTTGTAGAGCTTTTTACTGAAAGGGTTTATGATATGTTCGTAGAGGAAGCTAATCGATATGCTCAGGAAATGAAAAGTAAATTGAACTATAATGTAACTGTAAAGACGAAATAAAAACAATTATAGGATTTCTGATACTTTCGGGATGTCATACTTTACCAAGTGAACGGGACCACTGGGCTGGAGCAGATGATTGAAGAGTAGCAATATTGAAGGATGATATACCCAGAAATTTCTCCTTAAAGCTCAAGCGATTATTACATTTCCAAGATAATAAATTACATTAGTATGACAAACATGATAAGTAATTTAAAATACGTCTCAAGTTAGGAATGCTTTCCAAGAATCTTCAGATGTGGGGCATTTTCCATGAAAATGTGTCTGTTGAACGTTCGGTATTATGGTCATCATATGCTGAAACAGTTCATAAAATCTAAAACTATTAGATTTGGCTATAAACACTGGGCTTTGTGTGTTAACTATGGTTACTGTTACAACTTTACACCTTATTGTGGAAAATAATCAAATACTTCTGAATCTGACAAACTTCCTTTAGATACAAGAGTGGTGTTAAATTTATTATCTATCGTTGAAGATCCTATGAGTCATCGTGTTTATTCTGATAACCTCTTTACCAATCATATGTTCCTAAAAAAATGAAAGAAATGTAGCTCGGGGCTAGTGAAACAATACAAGAAAATCGTACTGAAAAATGCGCAATAATGGGTGATAAGAAAGTGAGTAAAAAAGACAGAGGGTTTTACAATAGTAAAATTGACAAAACAAATGAAATTCTTGTTGTTCAATGGTAGGAGAATAAGTGTGTTTTTTGTTGCTCCACTAATTTTGATACCATATTGCCGCTTTCTCCAGTACAAAAATGGAGCGTCGAAAAAAAAAATGGTGAAAGTGAATTAGCCTCATGCTATAAGTTCATGTACCTCATTTATGAGAGGTGTCGACCTTCATGATTGGCTTCTTGAGAAACATTCTACACCCATACGAGGAAAGAAATGTTATTTTTGCCTTATTACTAAGCTGATAAATACGGCTGTTGTATATGGTTATGACATGTATAAAAAGATCCATGGTTCTAAGTGGTGCAATAACCTATTTAAAAAAGGGAGCCTTTCAAATGTAATTCTGGGAAGTTCCGTGCAAAGGCAGATAACATCCAGATCCAACGTGCTTCCAAACGTAAAATTCGACAAAATACAGCAAGTTATTGGCAAAAGGTAGAAACAAAGGCGTTGCCAATATGATATTTGTTTTTCAAAGCCAAGAACATATTGTATGAAATGCAATGCAAATTTATGCATACAATGTTTTCCTCTTTTTCGCACTAAAAATCAATCTTAAAAATGTAAAAAAAAAAAAAAAAAGTTTTCTTGCATATTTAAAAAAAAATGATTTTTATCATTATTTTACCCATTAGTTTGCTTATATATTAAAACGAACTGGTCCCTGCTGCTACGGCAAACACCTCTATCTCCCCCCTACTTCTCATATGCACCATTTTTGCACATGGCTATTTAAAATCCCAGAAACCATAGTGAAAAAAATCGGCAAGGGCTTCAAAAGGTTCGAAAAAAAAATTCTGCAAAACGTATAAGATAAAATTTCATCCGGAGACGCAAAAACAAAACGCATAACTCAGGGAAAAAACGTATCATTTCAAAAACGTATAACTCAGTTAATTTTAATGGCAAATGACCGGGACCAGTGACTTAAAACGTATAACTGAGGGAAACGTACAACTCAGGTAACGTATAACTGGAGTTCCACTGTATTACTACTTTGCAGTATTTTTAATTACTTGTTTGCCGTTAATTTGCAATAAATTTGACACAGCATGAATTTAACTTGCACGACAAGTTAGCTGCAAGTTCAAAGTGTGGTGACTTCGGCGTTTGCGTTATCTTGCTGCAGTCTTGTTATTAACTTTCAGTCTTGTCATGCTGAGCTTGCTGCAACTCTGCAGGTTTTCAAAGCAAAACTGCTGCAAATTTTCTGCAAAATAAAAATGCTGCGCGGGATAATTGTAGAAATGTTGCTTCATATTAAATCAGCCAGTGCGTATCTTTACCCCCACATATTATATATGTTAAAATTTGTCTAACTTTTTATTTTCGTTTATGTTTGCTTTTACAGAAGTATTCTTTTTAACGCAGGGGAGTTTGTGTGCAATTTATCAGTTTTCAAGTGGTCTGGCAACTCATTATCAGACCTTATGTACGAACGTAGATATATTTATCTATTTTTTTTTTTTAATTATGGGCGATTTTCCTCAAAGCGTTTTTCATCCCAAATGTTTTGATTACATATTCACTCTTTTGTTGCATCCGAAGAAAGATTTTCAGTATAATATCTTCTGCCAAAACTTGAGATATATATGGAAAATGTTGGTCAGATTTTCTTTTTCCTAAAATTCTTCATATTTTAACGACACGGTGCCTAAAATATTAATTCATCCTCAAAACTATTCCGGTTAGTTTATTTTAATGCAATTGGTAGAAAACATCTTTTTCTCGTTCATATTGAATGAATCACCTATGAATACTGCAATTTTAGACGATGTATGTTTGTAATAATAACAAAAGCTGTAAAAGAGACACCTTTACATTACGGAAACCTGCCTTTTAAACATAAAAGTGAATGTGTCCGGCGAAAAGAATACAATTTCTAGCCTGTGTCTGGTGCTGCCATCTTTTAATATAAATTTTAACTTTACTTAGAAGGCAGGTATAAAATGATTTTGGTGTACCTTTTTAATGAACTATATGAAAAATATTAGTATATTTGCTAAACAGTGTACAATGGGAAACTTTCCCATTGTACACTGTTTAGCAAATATATGAATATTTTTCATATAGTTATACAGTGTAAAGTCAAATCTTAAATATTTTTAATTAACTTTGATAACAGTTGTAAAAATATTTTTATTTATAATTGTTATGCAATTTAAGAAATACAATCATTAAAAATTTAGTTATTTATCAAATCATCTTAAACTGTAATCCTTGGGTGAAAAAATTTATTTGCGTATTGCATGCATTTTATAAACCATTTTGTAGGGAGTTCAACTTTAGTTTGAGAGCAGGCCATTTTAATTATTATAATATTACCTATACAGGGATAGGGAAAGAAGATTATTCATTCCAGTCCAACTTAAATGCAACATAAATGCATTATGTTAATTGAGTCAGGAAATCATTTTAATACATAGATAATACTAAAGCAGCTATTTTATTGGAGGATTATATTTTCTAAAATGGTTAAATATAAAAAAAATCACAACTATAAGAAAAAAAATTCAAATTTTTATGCGATTTTTAATGTTTTTAGATTTTGCACAAATTTTTCCACATTAGTAAAAGGAATCCAGTTTTAATATTTTAGTACAATAATAGTAAAACTCTTTCAATGAAGTTTATTCGGAATTTGTACAGCGATTTCTGAATTTTTCGCAAATTGTTTTATGCGATTATCAGTGGTATTCTTTTGCGTTCCACGGTAATTTTTGGCATTCGTAAAATGAATTCGGTTTGAAACTTTTAGCCTAATACAGTAAATTTTTTTCTTAGAAATTACGATTTTTCGAGGCTTTTTCTGTTTTTTTTTTTTTTTTTCTTTTTGTCATTCTTGAAAGATTTCCAGTTACAATGTTTTAGCACACTTTTGTCGACTGTAATTTCTGAATTTTTAGTTTTTTTTTCGTTTCGCGCCAATTTTTATATATAGTAAAAGAAATCCTATTTTAATCTTTTGTCTAATAATATAAAATAAATGTATATATGTGTAAATGTAATAATAATGTAATAATGTAAATAATTAATAAATGTAATCATAATAAATGTAAATATAATATTCTCTAAATAATTGTTGTCCTCTTTTAAATAAAGTTTATTTGGAATTCGTACATTTTTTTATTGCAATTTTTAGAGTTTTATCACGTTCTGCGGCGATCTTTTGACATTCAGCAAAGGAAATACGGTTTCAAACTTTCAGCATATTATAGTAAATTTTATCATTTACAATTTACAAAATTTTAGCGTTTTTCCCTCATTTCACTACGGTTTAAAAAAAAAAATAATAACTAAAATCTCGTTTGGAAGACTTCCGGATTTGGGACTTTGTACTGTAGAACAAAGAAGTTTTGATAGTAGAAGAATGGAATTTTTACTCTCAGAGCATGGAGAACATTTTTCTAAATAAAACTTAAAAAACCCAGCGACTGTATAAAAATTTAAAAAGTGAAAGATTTTGAAAATTAATGAGAGACTATTTCATCAACAGAATCTTAATTCTACCTTATTTTGAACAACTTAATAATTTTCATTCCCTACATATCTCCAACAGGTAAAAAATTAAAGCTCGTTTCTATCTTTTTGGGACACCATGCGTATATACAGGGTGCGGTATGTATTTGGGAACACAAATTATAATTGAAATATCATCCCGTACGTCATAGTTACAAATCCTTTTCTGTTGCAAGTAATTATGTCAGAACCTCAGAGTAATCATATAGTAGAGAGAGAATTCCTGACACTTTCTTCAGCCGAGATAAAATCACGGTACTCTGGGCAAGAACGTTTTCGGCCAGCGTGCTAATTGCATTGATTTATACGGACGATATTAGACAATTTCATGTTTATGATTTAAAAATATTATGGTAGCAATTTATTGTGCCTATGGATGTACAGAAAGAGCAAAGAACACAAGTTCTGTTACCTTCCATCGCTATCTATTTATTTATTTATTTAATATTTAAAGGGTCCTAAAAATATATCATTGCAACTATGATACCGTTTATTCACGTTGATACTATGAAAATAGAAAATATTTTACTTTTAATATCATAAATGTATGTAATAATAGAATTTACTATAATTTAGTGTTATGAGTTTAAATATTAAAAGTGTAAGTTTGATTAATTTGAATTTCAAAAACATTTCGTATTACGGTGCTTGGCGAAACATTTTTGCGCCAAAAAAACTTGTTTTCATTGCTTTAAAACCTAAATACTTATGTTTTTGTTTTTTTAATTCTTACTTTAGATTAAATTTATACTTTAAATAAGTATAAACGGGTCTTTAAATATTACCTAAATTCAATATACTAATCTGATAAGTTACTTTGTATTAGCAATAAAAAATTAAGTATCTAATGAAATTAAATATAAACAAAACCATGTCAAAGGTTGAAAACTGAGCTAAACTATTAAATATATACAGTGGTGGCCAAAATTGCGGACATTTTTTGAAATTTTCATGTTTTATAACTTTGTGTGCTTGAAGAATATATCAAATTTCACTTAAATACAAATGTTTACATATCAAATTCAAGGAAATTTAATGTAGAATTTAATTTAAAAAAATAATTAAAATATCTGCATTACAAAAAAACTTAGGCTTACAAAAAATAAGATCTATTTTAGATTTCATTGTATTTTAAAGTTACACATTCAAAATTTAGTAGGATAACCCTTATTTTTTATTACAGCTTCACAGCGTCTTTTCATTGAGAGAATTTGTGTTTGGAGTTCATCCTTTTTAATCAGATGGTGTTCAGAATCAATTATAGCTTCAATAAGTTGCGTTTTATTTGATAGACGCTTTTTTTGTACAAAGATTTTCAAACGTTGCCACAATTTTTTTTATAGGATTCAGATCAGGGCTGTCTCTTGGACAGGGTAATAATTGTATGCTTTTATTTTTGAACCATTCTTTGCATATTTTTGCCGTATGGCATGGAGCTTAATCCTTCTGAAAGATAATTGGTGCTTTATTGGGGAAGAGATCCCTGGTGGAAGGTATCAATTTTGGTTCCAGGACAGTTTCGATTTTTTTTTTTTTTTTGCATTCAGAATGCTATCAATCACTTGAATGCAGTTCATACCATCTGCAGACATACAGGCCCAAATCATGACATTTGTTGGGTTCATTGTAGTTGCTTTAATGCAATCAGGATACAGCTCTTCCCCTACTCTACGTCTCAAATATTTTCGACCATCACAATCAAAGAGCAATATTTTACTCTCATCGCTCAAGATTATTTGCTTTCACTGATTTCCTGATCAATTAATGTGTTCTTTTGCCCACTGAACTCGTTTCTTGCATTGCTGAAGATTTAAAAATGTTTTTTTTTCCCTCGGAATTCCACCTTCCACTCCAAAACCTGCTAATCTTTTCCTTATTGTTCTTGAACTAACTGAAACACTCATTGCATTCATTTCACATCCAACAGCATCTGATGAAATTCTTCTATCTTTGAGGCATATCATTTTCATCTTTCAATCGTCAGAAGCACTTGTGATTTTTTTTCGATGTGATTTTGCCGTATTCATCACTGATTTAGTTTCTTCATAACGTAAGCACAACTTTCGTACGCCAGATAAAGTGACTAATCCACCAAACTGTCTTGTAATTTCAGCACAAAAGAGACCATTTTCTCTCAATATGACAATTCTGCTTGATTTTGTAGGTGTCTAATCAGTTTTTGCTGATGATGACATTGTTTTAAATTATTTGCATTAAGAAAAAAATAGAAATATTAAAAAAAGAGTATTCTATTTAGTTACACTAGTATTCAGCCTTCTGCAAAACTTATTCCAGCAAAATAAAGCTTTTACAAATCACAATATACTGCAGTTTAGTTACCAATATTTGATTGGTTCTCAGAAAAAGTCATTGTGATTGGCTAGGAAGCCTTTATTACAATACACTTCAGCATTCATGACTAATTGTGTTTGTATTTTAGACTAAAGTAAGTTTAACTTTTTTTGTAATTTTATTAAATTTTATGTAAATTAAATAAATGTAATTTTATTATTTGTTTATTTTATTAAATTCTACATTAAATTTCCTTGAATTTGATATATAAACATTTGTATTTAAGTGAAAATTATTATATTCTATAAGCACACAAAGTTATAAAACATGAAAATTTCAAAAAATGTCCACAATTTTGGCCATCACTGTATATATTTATCTAAATAGGTTTCATAATTTCTTTTATTTATTTATTACTGATGAGCAATTCTTTGAATGATAAAGAATTCAAGCAAGAAATAAATAAACATTAGGATATATATCCGGTGTACATTCAGATTTCTTTTACTATTGATTTGTATTTCCGTCAATTCTCAAGTTTCTGAATCACAGCATAAAAATACTGCACTCCTGCCAAGAGCTGCGATAAATTGACGAAACTAGCGTTGCTACTAGTAACCTTTCATCGCCAAATTCCAACTGTCACGTGGGTCATCCTGACGGCACTTATTACCGGTGAAAGAAATAGGGGTGAGCTCTCTAGATAATGTTTACTCAGAGGTCAGAACCTACAGTGAGCAAAAAAAGTATTTGCACACAGACGATTTTTTGCTTAAGTAACCATAGAAAGCAAATTTGATACTATTCTCTTAATTACTTATTTATTTAAATAAGAAGAAAATAAAAATAACTACCCATTTTCCTTAAACAGTAATATTACACATTTTAAAAAATAAATTAATATTTTCTCATACCTGAAAAGTGTTTGCACAAGAAGCTTTGACTGTTAAAAAGACATTAAATTTGAACATTATGCAAATGTTTAGCATATCAGTTCCGCAGTACATTAGCCCCGCACTTTAAAGCCACGTAATATATTAACTGGAGCAGGGATTCTGGGGAGTTTTTATTCTAATGGCGCCAAAAACGTGTGAACTGTCTGCTGCTACCCGTGAGAAGATTATATTTCTTCACAATTCTGGATTAAGTTACCGAGGAATAGGTAAAAAATTAAATCTAAACTTTTCTAGTGTTCGTTATGTAATTAAGAAGAAAAAAGAAACTGGTTCGACAATAAATAAGCCGCGAACTGGGCGTCCAAGAAAGCTAAATACCAGGCAAAGGAGAGCCATCATAAAAGAATCTTCAAAAAATCCTTTTCTAAGTGCTCGAGAATTGGCTGTTGATGTCGCTTCAACGTCGGGAACAATAGTTACACCACAATCAATTAGAAATATTCTTCATGATGCAAATATTCGAGGAAGAGCCCCTCGAAAAAAACCATTTATTAGTGAAACAAATAGGGTGAAAAGACTTAAATTTGCAAAAGTTTATGTCAGCACACCACTAGAGTTTTGGAAAACTGTTATTTTTTCCGATGAAAGCAAGTTCAATATTTTTGGCTCAGATGGTAAGAAAACTGTATGGCGAAAGCCAAATACTTCTCTTCAAATTAAAAAGTTGAAACCAACTGTAAAACATGGCGGTGGTCATGTAGTGATTTGGGGATGCGTGTCTTTTAACGGAGTTGGCGAAATGACCTTTATTGAAGGCAATATGAATGCTAAACAATATATTAATATATTGCGAGATCATTTATCTAATAGTGCTCTGAAATTAGGAATTCCTAATTCATATTATTTCCAACAGGATAACGATCCGAAACACACTGCATATATTACGAGGTTATGGTTGCTTTATAATGTAAAAAATTCAATTTAAAACGCCACCACAATCACCAGACCTCAATCCGATTGAAAATTTATGGCATATTTTGGATGTGAACATAAGGAAAAAGAAAATTTCTAACAAATCAGAACTTAAGCAAGCTCTTAGGGAAGAATGGCTACAAATCAGCAGTGAAACATGTCACAAATTAATAGAATCAATGCCCAGATGATTACAAGCTGTAATTGAAGCAAAGGGCATGCATACTGAATATTAGCACTGTTTTTAACTTATAAATAATTCCTCTTGTTCTATTTTTATTGCTAGTGTGCAAATATTTTTTTGGCAGTACAAATGCTACTTTTTTGTTTTCATATTTTAAATATAATTATTAAGTCAGATATTAAATATGTTTATTTGTTTTGTAAAAGTGTTGGTATTTTTAATTCTTAGTTGCTTTTTATTTATTTATACATGTGCTACAACAAATTTACCTGGTGTGCAAATACTTCTTTTGCTCACTGTAAACTAAAGCAAAAAATGAAGAGGCATGCTGTCATCCTTTTCTTGGTTTCAGTTCGATTTAGAAATTTCCACATTCTTGAAAGTCGTCCGGTCATTTGTCTTTAAACTAAGGAGGGAACTGAAGCCTTCCAAGGGTGATGAGGCAACCGTTTCTTAATGGAAATGACATTGTCAGCGATCTGATATTATCAGGATACCAGAATTCATGAGTCAAGTCCAAGCTTGTCTAATAGAACCAGGGAGAATCGCCTGACTAGATCCAAACTCCTCCTGAACAAACCGAAATATCCAGAGAAACCAGAAATGTTGTGTTTCTTCAGATGAAAAACACTTAGTGCAGACCAGAAGGCAAACCGAAAATAGGATCGGAGGCTATGTAAAACCCCCAAGGATGTTCCTACCGTTATGCACATAGAATTTCCAACCTCAGTGATAGTTCTAGAGGTCGTGAACATGGAAGGCGATGTGATGATGCCACATGTTCTTTATCAAGGTATTAGAGTCAACGCAGTTGCTCACATCGAGGTACTGAATACGACTGTGAAGTCCTGGATTACTGCGGTAGCACGGGGGAGGCCGTATGTTTTCACACAAGACTCTGAACATCCTACAACCCAAGAATGTATGGCTTAAAATTTTTACGATCATATCACCCCAAACTTGTGGCCTCCCAGCTCCCGAGATGTTAATCCAATGAATTATTACGTATGGTGCATGGTTGAGCGGGACTCCAATCGGTAACTGACGGCAGTTTAATTGAATGATATCATCCATTCTATGTTTGATCAACTGTACATAATGTTAAAAGTTAATAAATGCTCTATCACAAGTGTCTATTTCTGTTTGTGTGCAGATGCAACTTTGTTCTCAAATACCTGCCGCACCCTGCATGTGTATAATTCCTTTGAAATCAAAAGACAACAAACGTGTTCTTTTATGAAAATATGACCAGATATCTAATTTAAAGATGACAAGAAATGAATTTATATGTAGAATACCTTTAAGTACGAAAAATAGTTAAAAAATTCAAACAACAAAATTACCCAAAACTCCAATTTAAACATGATATGTAGTTATATTTTACATAATTGTTAGAGAGAGAAAAAACTTACAAAACATCATACTAAATAAAACAGACAGTGAAATTTCAATATAATATGAAACAAAAATATATTATGCCATAAATGATGCCATATAAAATTGAAATTGTTGGGCTTAGAGGCGAGCGAATATTTTTTTATGCGCATTATACCTGCGCACTGCCAGTCTTTTCTCCCGCCACACTCAGTCTGCGGGCGAACGGTAGAAGAATGTAGACGTAAGAATTATTCTGTGTGATGTTGTTATGAAAAAGTAATCTGTGTGAGAAATTTATCTTTAAATTAATTGTTCTGTGTTTGTGCAGTGTTTTCGTTTAATAAACTATTTGTTTTGTCAACATCCACGGCCTTAGTGATAATTAATATTAGTGAAAGAACAACAAAATGGTAGCAGAGCGTGGTTGATATTCTAAATCGAAATTAGCTTTGTTAAAAGAAACCATGGGCAGGTTAAACGTCCCCGAATTAAACGGAACTAATTATTTTATATGGAGTCTCAAAATAAAAGCTGCTTTAAGCCTTAAAATGTTGGATACTTTCATATCCGAAGTAAAAGCAGAAGGACTGAGTGAAAAGGATTCCACCGAATGGGACCAAAAAAATAGCGATGCTGTCGCATACATAAAGCTGTCATTATCTGATGAACTAGCGCTATAGTTTGCAGCAGAAGAAAATGCGAAATTATTATGGGAAAAAATAAGATCGACTTTTACCGGTCAAGCAGAAGATAGAAGAATAGATGCCGGCAACGAGTTAAAGAATTTAGAAATAAAGTCAAATGAATCTGCAAATGATTATATAGCCTAAGCTCGAGGCATCTCAACAAAATGTCAAACACTTGGATTGGCTATAACAGATAGAGAACTTGTATTCTACACGGTACGAGGTCTGAAAGGAAAGTTCTCGAAAGTAAGAGATATATTAAGAACTCAACGTGAGAAAAGTATGGATGAAGTACTAGAAATTCTACGGGAAGAAGAACTGACGAATACCGCGCGTTCTGAAGGGACCACCGCTGAAGTATTCTACTCCAGGAAAAAAAAAGTCCGAGACTTTGTTACATTTGCAGACGTCCGAATCACATAGCCAAGGATTGTTTTTACAGGAATAATATTTCAAGAAATGACAGGTCCAATGGAAATCGACAAAAAAGAAAAACGCACCACGATGTAAATTATTCAGTTAAGGACAGAAACAATTCGGTACTTACTGTTTCATTGGAACAATGTGAACTATGTGATAATATATGGTTATTAGACAGCGGGGCTAGCTCGCATATGTGTAAAGATAAAATATGGTTCAGGAATCTAATTCCTGAAGAAAAGGATATCTACCAAGCAGGTAAAAATTCCAAAGTAATTTCGAAGGGTACAGGTACGGTATCATGTAATACGGTAAGTAAAAATGATTCTATACATTTAACAATAAACAATGTTAGTTTTGTACCAGATTTGAGATATAATTTATTATCTGTTACTGCTTTAATTGATAAGGGTTGTAGAATTATTTCTGAAAATAACTGTGTGCTAATTTTTGACAAATATAATAAACTTCTAACTAAAGCATTTCAAAATGATAATCGATTAGAGATTAAACTTCAACCTGCCTATAATTCTGAGTGTAATTTTACTGATAAGAGTGCTAGTAATTATGAACTATGGCATAACAGATTGTGTCATTTAAATTCAAAATATATGTTAAAAATGAAAGAGTATATAAATTTAGCCAGTGTTTTTCGACAGTAATTTCTGTCTCATTTAATGCCCATATTACACTTAAATTTTCTTATACCTATATTTCAGGCATTATAGTAGCCACCAGTATAGACACTTTACTGTCTATACTGGTGGCTACTATAATGCCTGAAATATAGGTATAAGAAAATTTAAGAGTATATAGATCTTAAAGATGCAAATGTGTCTGATTTTAAGAGTGATACATGTGACATAAGTAAAATAACCAGGAAAAGTCATCCGAATATTGATATTGACCAAAGTTCTGATATTATGCAGTTGTTTCATTTGGATTTATGTGGCCCGATACAACCTGAATCACTTGGTGGGGCAAAATATTTTATGATACTAGTGGATGATTTTTCTGGAATGTATTTTACTTATTTCCTCAAAAGTAAAAATGAAGTATTTGATGTATTTTTAAATTTAAAGCTAAATATGAAAATCTTATGGGCAAAAGAATTAAAAAAGTGAGAAGTGACAATGGGCTCGAATTTGTAAATACGGAATTTAACAATTATCTTGCTAATTCGGGTATATTTCATGAAAAAACTGTCCCATATAACAGCGAAAGCAATGGAAAGGCTGAAAGAGCGAATAGAGTTCTATTAGAAAGGGCTAGGTCTTTATTATATGAAAGTGAACTTCCCACCAAATTCTGGGCAGAAGCTATCAATTGTAGTACACAGGTATCTAATATAACACCGCGTAAAGGAAAAGAAAAAATCCCCTTAGAAATTTGGACAGGTAAAAAGCCCAATTTAAATTATGTAAGAAAATTTGGTTGTTTAGCTTATTTTCATATTCCTAAAACAATGAGAAATAAATTCGATGTACCAGGAAGAAGTGGAATTATGTTAGGATATACTAGAGATAGCAGGGGATATCGTATTTATGATGTAAAAAATAAGAAAGTGATTGAGGAACGTTCTGTTAAGTTCAATGAAACTATAAAGGGAAGTAGATATTTTGGATTAAGTAAATGTTGAGAGTGTTGGGATATTGAGCCACTAATAAATAAAAAATTTCTGGAAGAGAATGAAATTAATGAAAATCAAAAGAATAAATCTCTCAATTTAGACATTTCTGACACAAGCGAAATAAAAAACAAGTGTGATCACAGATCGCACAGAGGGTTTCGTTTAATATTCATTTCAAAACACTTTATCCTTTTGAAAAATCTGTTAGTTCCACATTTCGCAACCAGGGGCGCACTCTATTCTAAACAAATCTCTATCCGAACGAAACTCCGTTTTACATACTATCCGTATATATATTAGTCGAAGGGATTGGGCCCATAGTACCCGAGATAAGTAGGCGCCCCTGGCGGTAAAAAGTGGAACTCAAATATGTAATTCTATGGTGCATAATATGAAAGAATGGTCAAAGGGCTGACGGCAAATGTTGGAAAAGAGCTTCCCGGGTGAAAAGGGCGGAGGTTAGAAAAATTGCTTAAAATATACAAGTTAGAGCACGAGGAGTAAATAATATAAGACTTTTTGAAAATTTTATGATTTGTCGTGTGGTCTGAGGTATTCAGCTATAAGTATGCAAAAATTCATGTCTTCAACTTAATTAGGGGCTCTCTTAGAAAGAATCGCTTAAAATACATATGTGGTATCGCAAAGGGTTAAACGTAAGACTTTTACAAGATTTTATAATTTGTCGCCTGGCCTCAGGTGTTCTGCTATAATAAGCATGCAAAATTTCAAATCTGCAATTTAATAAGGGGCTCAGTTAGGAAGAATTGCTTAAAACACGCATGTGGGAGCCCAAAGGGTAAAATGTACGACTTTTTCAAATTTTTATGATTTGTCGCATGATGGTGTTCAGCTAGTACGCAAAATTTCACGCCTCCAACCTAAATAGAGTGTCGCTTAGAAAGAATTGTTTAAAATACACATGTAGGAACCCAAAAAGTTAAATGTACGACTTTTTCAAAATTTTATGATCTGCCGTTTGATGTGTGATGCTCAGCTATAAGTATGCAGAATTTCACGCCTCCAACCTAATTAGGGCCTCACTTAGAAAGAATTGTTTAAAATACACATGTGGGAGATCAAAGGGTTAAATGTACGACTTTTTGAAAATTTTATGATTTGTCGTTTGATCCGAGGTGCTCAGCTATAAGTATGCAAAATTTCACGCCTCCAATCTAATTAGAGGTTCACGTAGAAAGAATTGTTTAAAATACACATGTGGGAGCCCAAGGGGTTAAATGTACGACACTTTCAAAATTTTATGGTTTGTCATTTGATGTGAGGTGTTCAGCTATAAGTATGCCAAATTTCACACCTCCAACGTAAATAGGGTGTCACTTAGAAAGAATTATTTAAAGTACACATGTGGGAGCCCAAAAGGTTAAATGTACGACTTTTTCAAAATTTTATGGTTTGTCATTTGATGTGAGGTGTTCAGCTATAAGTATGCAATATTTCACTCCTCCAACCTAATTAAGGTTCACATAGAAAGAATTGTTTAAAATACACATGTGGGAGCCCAAAGGGTTAAATGTATGACTTTTTCAAAATTTTATGATTTGTTGTTTGATCTGAGGTGTCCATCTATAAGTACGCAAAATTTCACGCCTGCAACCTAATTAGGGACGCACTTAATAAGAATTGTTTAAAATACACATGTGGGAGCCCAAAGGGTTAAATGTACGACTTTTTCAAAATTTTATAGTTTGTCGTTTGATATGAAATGTAAAATTTCATGTAATATTGATGTAAATATTGTAAATATTGTAAAAATGTAAATATTGATGTAAAATTTCACGCCTCCAACCTAATTAGAAGCTGACATAGAAAGAATTGTTTGAAATACACATGGGGGAGCCCAAAGGGTTAAATGTACGACTTTTTCAAAATTTTATGATTTGTCCTTTGATGTGGCGTATTCAGCTATAAGTATGCAAAATTTCACGCCTCCAATCTAATTAGAGGTTCACATAGAAAGAATTGTTTAAAATACACATGTGGGAGCCAAAAGGGTTAAATGTTCGACTTTTTCTAAATTTTATGATTTGTCCCTTGATGTGAGGTATTCAGCTATAAGTATGCAAAATTTCACGCTTCCAATGTAATTAGAGGTTCACATAGAAAGAATTGTTTAAAATACACATGCGGGAGCCCAAAGGGTTAAATGAATGACTTTTTCAAAATTTTATGATTTGTCGTTTGATCTGAGGTGTCCGTCTATAAGTACGCAAAATTTCATGCCTGCAACCTAATTAGGGACTCACTTAGAAAGAATTGTTTAAAATACACATGTGGGAGCCCAAAGGGTTAAATGTACGACTTTTTCAATATTTTATGATTTGTCGTATGATGTGTGGTGGTCATCTATAAGTATGCAAAATTTCAAATCTCCAACATGTGTAGTTTCTGAGAACGGTCTCTGTGACGGACAGACAGACAGAGGAGCGAGACAAATAGGGTTTCGTCAGATGAACGAAACCCTAAAAACAGTTGCGCAACCCCATTAACAGAACATAATTTGTCTCCGATTAGACATGAAGGCACGGGGAAAAGGAATCGAAATAACAAAATAAAAGACCGAAGTGAAAATATTATTGAAGTTCGAAGGTCAGAAAGATTGAAAAGTAAATATTCGTCAGCTAATTTAACTGATAATGTCCCGAGTAATTATTTAGAGGCAATAAATAGTGTCAATTCACATGATTGGGAAATAACTATGAAAAATGAATTGGATTCTTTAATTAAGCATAATGTTTGGGAAATCGTTCATATGCCAGAAAAAACAAAATTGATTAAAAGTAAATGGGTCTATGCTTAAAAAGAGGGCGACAATAAGGAAATAAAATATAAAGCTAGATTAGTGGCAGCTGGATTTAATCAAATTAAAAACAAAGATTATACTGAATCGTATTCACCTGTTGTAAATATTGAGTGATTTAGATTACTAATCGCACTTGCAGCTAAATTAAATTTGATTGTTAAGTTTTTTGATGTAAAAACAGCATATTTATACAGTGATTTGGAAGAAACTTTATATATGTCACCACCACCTGGATATGAAAAACTGATAGGGGTTAATAAAGTTTGTAAACTGAAAAAGAGTATTTATGGATTACCCCAATCGGGTAGAAATTGGTATTTAAAATAAAAAAGGAACTTGGTAATATTGGATTAAATCAATTAGCTTCTGATAACTGTGTATTCATTAAAGTTGAAAATGATAACATTTTTATATTATGTATGTATGTGGATGATTTAGCTATCTTTTGTAATAATCAAACAATGTATGAAAATATTGTTTCTAAAATTAAAAGTGTATTTGAATTGTACGAAAATAAGAATTGTAAATTTTTAGGTATAGAAATTGAAAAAAATGAAAAAGGTATAAGTTTGTCACAAGTTGAATATATTGAATCATTGCTGGTAAAACATAATTTAGAAAATTGTAAATCTGTGAAAACACCTATTGTTAAAGGTGAAGATAAAAGTTTTCCTCCAACAAATGAATTGATTGACATAACTATGTATCAGGAAATTATTGGTGAACTTTTATATTTAGCCAATAGAACACGTCCTGATATATCATTTGTCACAACTTATTTGTCTCAATTTAATCACAAACAAGAGAAAAGACATTACGTTTTGGCTAAAAGAGTATTAAGGTATTTAAAAGGTACAAAAGACAAAAAAATATTTTACAGCAACGAATTTGGGTATTTAAATAGTAGCTCAGATGCTAGTTGGGGAAATGGAGAAAATGGAAGGTCTTTTTCAGGAGGAGTTGTATTGTTAGGAAAGTCATTAGTATCTTGGAAATGTCGTAAACAAAAAAGTGCTAGTCTTTCTACATGTGAAGCAGAATTATTTTCTATTTCAGAAATTTGTAAGGATATAATATGGACTGTAAACTTATTGTCTGATTTAAATTGTAATCAATTTAAAAAAGATGCGATAATTTTAAGCACTGATAGCCAAGCAGCTATACAATGGATTAAATGTACAAAATCCTCAAATAAATCTAGGCACATGAACTTAAGATTTCATTTTGTCAGGGATTTATTGTCAGAACGTATTATTTCATTGGAATATGTTCAAGGTGAACATATTATTTCTGATTTCCTTACTAAAGGTGTAAATGAGGATAAGTTGTTATATTCTATAGAAAGTATTTCACTATTATGAGATGTGTAATTATTGTATGTAATTTGTGTGTAATTTTTGTATGTATATGTATATGTGTTTTTTTTTGGAATTGTTTAAAGAGAAAAAAAAATGTATCTCTCGCAGGAGGGGTGTGTTGGGCTTAGAGGCGAGCGAACATTTTTTATGCGCATTATACCTGCGCACTGCCAGTCTTTTCTCCCGCCACACTCAGTCTGCGTGCGAACGGTAGAAGAATGTAGACGTAAGAATTATTCTGTGTGAAGTTGTTATGAAAAAGTAATCTGTGTGAGAAATTTATCTTTAAATTAATTGTTCTGTGTTTGTGCAGTGTTTTCGTTTAATAAACTATTTGTTCTGTCAGCATCCACGGACTTAGTGATAATTAATATTAGTGAAAGAACAACAGAAATAAATATACTTTCATCACAAAATGGACAAAATATGGAATGTATGTAGATAACAAATGCTGAGGAAAATTCGAATATATATATATATATATATATACAGAGAGAGAGAGAGAGGCTGGACACGTAGCATGTGCGAAGTGCCGTCTCCTGTTTTTATAAAGGTATACATACTTCTACCATCTCAGAAATTTTAAAACGCGCGAGAAATCTAATAAGCATGAGATATCTCTGATCGTATTAAAATTTTAATGAGGACAGTCAATATTTGCCTAGGAAGCAGTGATATGATCAATCACGTTTTAGCAGATAATGTTCGTCTTTCACCTTTTTGTATTTCATGAAAAAATTCTAATCAAATTATTTGCAACCAAATACGAGTTTAAAAAAAAATTATATTTTAACAATTATTTTAATTGAAAGCAATGTTGTTCGTTCAATTGGCATTTAAAATTTTCCAGAAGATTTCATAAAAACGAAATCCCGTCGCTTCCTTTTCTGATAGATGAAATGTTTTTATTAGGTGTTATATTATTACAATCATCATTCTTGTAAAATACATCTATATTTGAAATAAGGTTCGACTGAAACAGCTTTTAAGACCGAAACCGAATTTAGGTAATCTTCCTATTTTCGCCCGAAAACTAAAACGAAAATGTCCAAAAAAATGTTTAAAGTAATTAATGCATATATAAATATAAATAATTATCAATTAATTATACGTGTTTATTAAACATACATTATTTTTAATCAATTATACGTGTGGCCCAAGTTGGCTCTCTGTGCCTCTGACCAAAACTTTTTATTTTCATATAAAATAAAATGTAAGTAATTCATCAACGACACAGAATAATTTTCTAATTACACGAATTTCATCGAATTAAAATAAATTCTTTATCCATACCTCGATTTATCTTTCAATGATCATCTGGATCATCTAGATCATACTAGAACTATCTCAACGAATATTCGAAACACTTCTGCGGTTTCCTACTAAAATTTTTCTATTACTGTTAAGACTGCAGCTTTTAATGAGCATGTGAAAAGCGTCTTCAGAGTTTAGTTATATATGCATTACTTGCTTTATAATTTGCACTCACGTCTTAAGTCTGTCATTGCTGATAATTATAAACAGTCAAGTTCATAAGAATAAATAAAGAGTGTCTCATTCTGGATTCTGGTCTTTTGGATTCAGCACTAAAAAATACATAAGAACCAATTATCCAAAGATGAAAAACATAGCTATCACATCCATTTTTCAATATCAGATTTCTGAAAGAGGATAATCTCTGGAAAAGGATCCCCTTCAGAAATCTGAAGGGGCCTTAACATCCTTGAAAGTCAAAATGTGTCATCTAAGTGGTGTGTATACCTCTTCACAGGCGCGAATCCAAGGAAGGATGATGATCGCCCCGATATCCCCACCCCCTTGCATCAAAATACATAAATCCACCGATTATCGCGAATGTCGACGAATGGTCGCCGAAAAAAATCAAATTTTGTCAATCGTTCGCAGGTCAAAGGATCGCAAAACACGCGAAATTCGTCAAAGGATCGCCTGTAGAGCTCAAATCATTGAGTAATGTCGAAAATTTTCGAAAGAAGGAACGGATGTTTAGAATACAGATAGTTTCGGTCCGGCCGAATTTTCGGCAGCATGTTCGCCGGAACAAGTTTTTGGCGAAACTTGGATTTTGGGCCGAAAACGAAACCGAATTTTCGGTCGATCTCTAATTTGAAATATTCATATAAAATAAGTACAAGAAATCTCTGTCTTATGTGATTGACAAAATTGTTCAGTTGTAGGAAAATAGTCATGATTTCATTCGTGCCTATTACATACTCGGCCGCATTATAATTTTTTTTTTTTATTATAAGCACAAAGTATAATTACGTTTTAAGTTGTTGTTGAAATAAACATTAATATGTTCGCTATTCAATAATTTCTCTGTAATAATAACAAAAAAATTTCCTGTAATAACATTTAATAGAAAAAAACAAAAATGAAAGAATCGATTTAGATTTTGTTGTCTTTTAGCGATTCTTAGAAAACTATCAGAAATTTACATAATTTCAAAATTTCAAAACGCAATTAGCAAGATAGACTCTAAATATCTAAAATGAATATTGCGGCAATTGCACATGTTATTTCAAATTGCTATAAATATAAAATAGTTCAACAGCTTAATTAATAGTACTGTTGACTTTAGTTCTATTAAGTTGCTTATTAATGAAGATTTTTTTTTTCACTCAGAAGTTGGTGATTATATTAACGTAAGAAAACTCTATAAACTAGAAAAAGAGTCTTGGGGCACGAGAAAACTATAGGTCTAGGTTATATCAATAAGCGACAATTTTTATGGGATTTTAAATTCATTGCTGTAACAGGCTGAAAATTAAACCTTACATAACAGTTTCATATTTTATACTATAATGCAAGCAAAAATTGTGTGTGTATGTAAATTTTATCTTGAAAACGGCTCCAACGATTTTGACGAAATTTTGTATTTACCATTTTCGGGCGCGAAAAGACAATTGGGCTAGGTCACATGTTCGAGAAATTTCGATTAGTGGGTCATTTTTGGATGACTTCGGGTCAAGCTAATTTAATCTGAAAAACTGCTCTAACGATTTTGACTAAATTTTGTAATCTGCTGTTTTGGATTACGAGAAGACTAATGGGCTAGGTCACATGTTAGAGAAAATTCGATTATTGGGTCATTTTTGGGTCACTGTGGGTCAAGCTAAGTTTATCTAGAAAACGGCTCAAACGATTTTTACGAAATTTTGTGATTTATCGTTTTCGGGCACGAGAATACCATTGGGATAGGCTGCATGTTCAAGAAAATTCGATTAGAAGGTCATTTTGGGTCACAATGTGTCATATGCGAAACTAATTGAATCTAAAAAAAGGTTCAAACATTTTGACAAAATTTTGTAATGTACCGTTTCTGGGCATGAGATGACCATTGAGCTAAGTCACATGTTCGAAAAAAATCAATTAGTAGGTCATTTTGGGTCACTTTCGGTCAAGCTAATTGTATCTAAAAAACGACTCAAACAATTTTGACAAAATTTTGTATTATACCGTTTCTGAGCATGAGAAGACTATTGGGCTAGGTCACATGTTCAAGAAAATTCGATTACTGTGTCATTTTTGGTCACTGTGGGTCAATTAATTATATCTAAGAAAAGGCTCAAAACATTTTGACAATTTTTTTTTTATTATATCGTTTCTGAGCATGAAAAGACCTTTGGACTAAGTCACATGTTCGCGAAAATTCGATTAGTGGGTCATTTTTGGGTCCCTGTGGGTCAAGATAGTTTTATCTAAATAATGACACAAATGATTTTGACAAAATTTTGTATTATACCGTTGGACATGAGAAGACCATTGGGCTAAGCTGCATGTTCGAGAAAATTCGATTAGTGGGTCATTTTTGGGTCACTGTGGGTCAAGATAATTGTATCTAAGAAATGATTCAAACGATTTTGATAAAATTTTGTATTATACCGTTTCTGGGCACGAGAAGACTATTGGGCTATGTCACATGTTCCAGAAAAGTCGATTTGTGGGTGGGTCATTTTTGGGTCACTGTGGGTTAAGCTAATTGTATCTAAAAAACGACTTAAACAATTTTGACAAATTTTGTAACATATTGCTTCTGGGCGTGAGATGACCAATGAGCTAAGTCACATGTTCTAGAAAAATTTATTAGGGGTCATTTGGGGGTCAATGTGTGTCAATCTAATTGTATCTAAAAAACGAATCAAACGATTTTGACAAAATTTTGTGAAGACCATTAGGCTAAGCCGCATGTTCGAGAATATTCGATTAGTGGGTCATGTTTAGGTCACTGTGGGTCAAGCTAATTTTATCTAAAAAAGGCTCAAAACTTTTTGAAAAAATTTTGTATGGTATCGTTTCTGAGCATAAGACCATTGGGCTAAGTAACATGTTCGAGAAAATTCGATTAGTGGATCAGTTTGGGGTCACTGTGGGTCAAGCTAATTGTATCTAAAAAAAGGCTCAAGCAATTCTGACAAAATGTTTAATTACACCGTTTCCCAGCACGAGAAGACCATTGGGATAGGTCGCATGTTCGATAAATTTAGATTAGTGCCTTTTCGGTTATCGTGGGTCAAGCTAATTTTATCTATAAAACGACTTTAATGATTTTGACTAAATTTATATTCTATCGTTTTTGGGTTCGAGGAGAGCATTAGTTAGGTCGCATGTTCGAAAAAATTCGGTTAGTGAGTCATTTTGGATCACTATGCTTCAGGATCATGCCAATATTATCTAAACAGCAAGAATGATACAGTAAGAATATTATATCGAATTGAACACAAGGCTAATTTTGACCGAGCATAGCTCGGTCATTCCTGCTGGTGTACATTTAATGTTACAAAATATTCCATAATCTGTGAGAAAAAATGTCTTCTTTTTTCTCTTAGATAAGGCGCCATAAAATTTTACTCACGCACACTAATGAAAATCCACCCTGCGACCCTTTATAAATATATACCAATGCCTTAAAATAAGAAAAAATAATTAGAACAACTTTTATCAGGTATTTGAAAAAAAAAAAAGTGTTCAAATATGCTTTTAAAATTAACAAAACTTAAGAGAACTCCAACACGGGCTTCCCGGATTACAGAATGTATCTGAAAACCATTTTTTAATTGAAAATTCAAATAGATATTTGCAATTAATATACTTTATTAGATTGCTCACTAACAATAATAAAAAGCCTTTATTTATGAAAAATATTAATGCATTCTAATAGAGTTTTGTAATTTATCAAAAGCGATACTTTCGTTTTGGCCGCAAACCAGGAGTCAATACCAAAAGAAATCACTACCGATTTCACTAGTTACAGCAGCCTTTTTGATTCCGATAATTTCAGTGGTTTAAGAGTGTAATTCGATTGCATGTCGATTGCATGTCTAAGTTCGACGCATTTACATGCATAATATATCTATATTTTATTAATATTATTTTATTTTTTAATTTACTTATTGGTGAAGTTTTAGGGCGACAGTGGACGTTCAAAAACATTTTCTACAGTTTTTGCTCAGTTGTTTTGAAATTTAATACAACTATAATTTGTGCAATAATTAAGAAAATTTCTTAATTTCATCAAAAAATATTAATATGGAAAGTAGTAATTAATTAATAATATACCAATTAGTGATACAAATTAAAAATGCTTCATGCGCATTAAATTTTTCTTCAGAAACTTGTAATTTTTTTTAGGATAGCTTTATGATATTACATCAAAAATTGGTATACATTTTAAAATTATACTAAGTACCTTGGCAGAAAAAAATTATAAACATATATTATTGATCATTTCGGATAAAATTCAATGATAAAATAGTACCTTTTTTTACCTTCATATGAAGTAATGTACACATATTAATAGCAAGTTTTGTAATAAAGCACATGGTGTTTCAGAAATGACCGGTATATTTGAAAAATCAATAAAAACTAAACGGGCGGCCATAGAAATACACCGTTTGTTGCAATATGCTTGGGACAACAGTAAATTTTCAGGCAGACAAATTTTCTAAATTAGTTACAATGTCCAATAACAGATGGCGCTGCAGGTAATTTGAAAGTTATAGAAGAAAACGCAGTCTGTGAGTTCTCCATTCTGTAAGTCGTCTTTCTGCTGTAAGCGTGTGCTGTTCACATATTGCAAGTTTGCTGTGAAAAAATGGTTTATTCCTTAGAAAATCCTTAGATATTCCTTAGTATATTCCTTAGATTCCAACACCAGAGGATTTTTCTGGTGTTGGAATTCCACTGCCTAGAAAACAGTGTTGTTACAACAAGACGAAGTTTTCAAGGAAAGTTTAATGTAACCAAAGGACCGAAAAGCGATACAATAAAGGATCTGTTTGAAAAATTTCAACGGACTGGGAGCGTGAAGGATGAACGTACTAGAAAGGTTGGCCGACCGCGTACGGAAACCACAGACGGCAATGCTCAGCTTGTGCAGCAGGTGATCCAACAGCGGCCTCGGATTTCCATTCGCCGTGTTGCAGCTGCTGTCCAAATATAGCCAAAGTCCACGTATCGTCTCATGCGCCAGAGTTTACACCTCTATCAATACAAAATTCAAACTCGGCAACCCCTCAGCTCTGCTTCCATTGATGCACGAATTACATTCGCTAACGATATGGTGCAAAGGATTGATGACGGCGATATCCATGTGGGAAGCATTTGGTTTACTGACCAAGCTTATTTTTACTTGAATGGCTTCGTCAATAAAGAGAACTGCCGCATATGGCGAACCGAAAACCCCCATGTTGCAGTCACATCGTTCCTGTATCCTCCAAAAGTATTGGTTTGGGCCGCCATTTCTTCCAAAGGACTCATTGACCAATTTTTCAGATCCAAAACGATTACTGCACCTCGCTATCTGGACATTCTTCGTGAATATGTGGCGGTACAAAATGCCTTAGCGGACACTGCGAACACCTCGTGGTTTATGCAAGATGGTGCCCGGCCACATCGCATGGTGGACATCTATAATTTCCTGAATGAATGTTTCGATGATCGTGCGATTGCTTTGGGCTATCCCACACATACAGGAAGCGGCGTGTATTGGCCTCCATATTCGCAAGACACGAACCCCTGTAACTTCTTTCTGTGGGGACACTTGAAAGACCAGGTGTACCGCCACAATCCAGAAACAATTGAACAACTGAAGCAGTAGGGAGGTAAGAGAGTTATCATACACTTTTTTTTTTACAATTTTTTTACGACCCTTAGAAACCTATTTTAAACAAATTTTTTGTGTTTTCTTATAAAGTGACCTTTTATTCATTTATTAAAAATATTGTGAATTTAAAAAATAATCATTCAAAAAATATATCACAATAATTGTGAATGGTTGCTACCGTATCAAATCTCCCCATTGCTGGGGAGGATTGATACACTAGCAAGGGAGATTTGATACATTGTTATGTAAATTGAAAAAAAAAATGCAGACAATTCAATTTATGTGTCATACAATTTTTTATGATAAATCTTGAAATATTTAAGCAAAAAAGAAATGACATTGACATATTTTTGTTTCAGAAATGTTTTTTACAAAAATATTTAAACAATTGCTGTTATTTAAACAATTCTATTAACACACTTTTTAAAAAGCCCCACCAGTGGCTGAGAGGTTCTGCTCTCGAAGCTGGTAGACGGGAGGTGCTGGGTTCGATCCCAATCGCGCCCGTCGGCCTAATCGTTCGGAGTTTTCGTGGTTTTCTTCGAACCTTGGATTTACAAGCGTTAATACGGGTTAGGTTCCCTTAGAAAGACCCCCACGAAGGGCACTCCCCCTAGGGCCCATATCCCTCGAGTAGATAATTGGCCGTCATAAATACAACCAACCAACCACATTTTAGAAAATAAATAATGAAAATAAAAACCCTAGAGATCTTGCTGCAAGGAAAAATGAAGTGAACATTGCTGAATTGCAAACAATTTAACATAAATTTAGCACATTTAAGATTTCTTTAACCCTTTCAGGGCAAAGCATTTTCAATGCTAAAGTGTTGAATAAATGAATGGCACCGGAATTTACCAAAAAAATTAATTGGAAATAAAAAAAGGCTATATTTCACTTTCATATTAAATGCGAAATATTTTACCAAAATGCTGGTGCCAGTGTGGCGTTCGGCAATTAAAATTAAGTAGTTTCATAAACATATCACCACCCCTGAAATGGTTAAAAGAAAAACTAATAACTCTATCATTTTGGTAAGTAAAATCAGGTGGATTTAATGTTTTTTTTTAATTTGCCCTTCGTCAATTATAGAAACAACTTCCCTTTCAGGCCATTTAAACTTTTTTTCTTCTACATGACGAGCAAAGCGAACTAATCATCTATCATCGCACTGCTTTTCTATGTAACCTACATAATGTCTATGAATGGTCTCTTTGTTCTTCCTTACCAATTTCAGTAGCTCTTGCTGTAAAACAATAATGAAAAGTCCTTCCGGCCAGTGCCGGGAGGAAGAGGTAGCTTTCATATTCCTTATTTTTAAAAAGCTTATATTAATTAAGCTTATATTATTAAGCTTATATTATTCAAACACACGAAGCTCAATTTATTGGAAACCGATTATAGGAGATTCAATCCTAAACTTTATCAATACTAAATCATTATGAATGAGAATTTCGCGAAATTAGTCAGTTTTATCAAAGCTGCTTTTATTTAAAATAACTTATATTTGGTTACCAAATTCGGCGATATCTTGAAGTTCCTGCCATTTTAAGACAATATGGTGGATGAGGCTAACGAGTGAACTTGGTCGAGACCTTAGTAATTCCTGTGCACATGCTCACTCACATCGGAATCGGTTGATATATACAAGTTCTGTCGCAGGCAAAAAATCAGATTTTTCAAAATGTCACCCACATTAGAAATTCAAACTGCTATATCGGAACCATTTTCTAAGATAAAGACAAAAAAAAATGCTCCGGAATCCTTATATCATGGTTAAATACTTAAGAAAGAAACCTTTTCTAACTTCTAATTTTTTTGCACCTCACTTTAAATATAATTTTTTTATTTAATTTAATGGCCTCCATTTTGAAACAAGATGGCTGATGAAGCTGGCCAGCGAACTTGGTCGAGACATTACGATATACTATCCACATGCCTTCTTACATCGAAATAGGTTAATAAATACGCGTGTTATCACGTGACAAATATCAGATCGTTCCAAAATTTCAGCCATGCTAGAAATTCAAAGTGCTATAATTCAACCATTTTTTAATATATATACGAAACAAAAACTGCTCCGGAATCTTTGTATCAAGGTCAAACCCATAAAAATCTTTTTCTTTTTTCAATTTTTGATAACTCATTTTAAATTTAAAATTTAATTTTTTTAAATGGCAGCCCTTTTGAAACAAGATGGCGAATGAAGCTGACCAACGAACTCGGTCGAGACATTGGTATGTACTATGTACACACCAAGTTGCATCCAAATCGGTTCATAAATACGCCTGTTATCGCGTGACAAATATCAGGCTGTTTCAAAATGTCAGCCACAATAGAAATTCAAAATACTATAACTGAGCGATTTTTTTAGATATAGAAGAAAAAAAAACTGTTCCGGAATTTTGGTATTAAGGTCAAACACATACAAAAAAATCTTTTTCATTTTCTAATTTTTTGGTACCTCATTTTAAATTTTTAAATTTTTAAAAAAATTTAAATGACCGCCATTTTGAAACAAGATGGCGGATGAAGCTGGCGTACGAACTCGGTCGAGAAATTGGTACGTATTATGTATACACCAAGGTACATCCAAATCGGTTCATAAATACGCCTGTTATCGCGTGCAAAAATCAGGTCGTTTCAAAATGTCAGCCCCGCTAGAAATTCAAAGTGCTATAACTCAGCAATTTTTTAAGATATAGGCGAAACAAAAACTGCTCCGGAATCTTTGTATCAAGGTCAAACACATAAGAAAAAATATTTTTCAATTTTAAATTTTTTGGTACCACATTTCAAATTTTAAATTTTTTTAAAAATTTTAAATGGCCGCCATTTTGAAACAATATGGCGGATGAAGCTGGCCAACGAGCTCGGTCGAGACATTTGTTTGTACTATGTACACACCGAGTTTCATCCAAATCGGTTCATAAATACGAGAGTTACAGTGTGACAAAGATCAGATATATATATATATATATATATCCGTATATATATACGGTTATATATATATCAACTTTTGAACGGAGGGTGGTTTCGCGGTCTGGGGGTCATGATCGATGAAAATATACCAAAATTTTTTGAAATCGCTTTTCTCCGAACGGCTGCAATTGGTAGCTTTTAGGTAGCTTTCTTTACAAAAAGCTACCTATTGCAGCCGTTCGGAGGAAAGCGATTTCAAAAAATTTTGGTATATTTTCATCGATCATGACCCCTAGACCCCGAAACCACCCTCCGTTCAAAATTGATATATATATATATATATATATATATATATATATATATCTGACCTATGTCACACTGTAACTCTCGTATTTATGAACCGATTTGGATGTAATTCGGTGTGTACATAGTACATACCAATGTCTCGACCGAGTTTGTTGGCCAGCTTCATCCGCCATTTTGTTTCAAAATGGCAGACATTTAAAATTTTTTTAAATATTTCAAATTTGAAATGTGGTACCAAAAAATTGAAAATGGAAAAATATATTTTTCTTATGTATTTGACCTTTATACAAAGACTCCGTAGCAGTTTTTGTTTCGTCTATATCTTAAAAAATGGCTGAGTTATAGCATTTTGAATTTCTAGCGAAGCTGACATTTTGAAACGTCCTGAATTTTGTCACGCGATAAAAGGCGTATTTATGAACCGATTTGGATGTAACTTCGTTTATACATAGTACAGACCAATGTCTCGAACGAGTTCGTTGGCCAGCTTCATCCGCCATCTTGTTTAAAAATGGCGGCCATTTAAAATTTTAAGAAAAATTTAAATTTGAAATGTGGTAGCAAAAAATTGAAAATTGAAAAAATATTTTTTTCTTATGTGTTTGATCTTGATAAAAAGATTCGGGAGCAGTTTTTGTTTTGTATATATCTTAAAAAATGGCTGAGTTATAGCATTTTAAATTTCTAGCGTGGCTGACATTTTGAAACGTCCTGATTTGCCACGTGATAACAGACGTATTTATGAACCGATTTGGATGTACCTTGGTGTGTACATAGTACATACAAATAACTCAACCAAGTTCGTTGACCAGATTCATTCGCCATCTTTTTTCAAAATGGTGGCCATTTAAAGAAATTTAAAAAAAATTAAATTTAAAATGAGATACGAAAAAATTGGAAAATGAAAAAGATTTTTTTTTGTATGTGTTTGACCTTAATACAAAGATTCCGGAACAGGTTTTGTTTCGTCTACATCTAAAAAAAATGGCTGAGTTATATCATTTTGAATTTCTATTGTGGCTGACATTTTAAAACGACCTGATTTTTGTCACGCGATAACAGGCGTATTTATGAACCGATTTGAATGTAACTTGGTCTGTACATAGTACATACCAATGTCTCGACCGAGTTCGTTGGCCAGCTTCATTCGCCATCTTGTTTCAAAAGGGTTGCCATTTAAAAAAAATGTAATTTAAAATTTAAAATGAGGTATTAAAAAATTGGAAAATGATAAAGATTTTTTTTATGGGTTTGGCCTTGATACAAAGATTCTGGAGCAGTTTTTGTTTCTGAAAATTTGTTCTTTTTTTTATATCTTAAAAGGTGGTTGAATTATAGCACTTTGAATTTCTATCATGGCTAACACTTTGAAGCGATCTTGTATTTGTCACACGATACCACACGTATTCGCCTATTTCGATGGAAGAAGGCATGTGGATAGTATACATCAATATCGCGACCAAGTTCGCTGGCCAGCTTCATCAGCCATCTTGTTTCAAAATGGCGGCCATTAAATTAAAAATAATTATATTTAAAGTGAGGTGCAAAAAAATTAGAAATTGAAAAAGGTTTCTTTCTTAAGTATTTGACCTTGATATAAGGATTCAGGAGCATTTTTTGTTTGTCTTTATCTTAAAAAATGGCTCAGATATAGCAGTTTCAATTTCTAAAGTGGGTGACATTTTGAAAAATCCGATTTTTTGCCTGCGACAGCCCTCGTATATATGAACCGATTCCGATATGAGTGAGCATGTGCACAGCAATTACTAAGGTCTCGACCAAGTTCACTGGTTAGCCTCATCTACCATGTTGTCTTAAAATGGCAGGCACTTTAAGAAATCGCCGAATTTGGCAGCCAAATATAAGTGACTTTAAATAAAAGCAGCTTGGATAAAGCTGAATAATTTCGCGAAATTCTCATTCATAATGATTTAGTATTGATAAAAATTAGTATTGAATCTCCTACATTCGGTTTCCACTTAATTGAGCTTCGTGTGTTTGAATAATATAAGTTGGCTTTTTAAAAATAAGGAATATGAAAGCTACCTCTTCCTCCCGGCACTGGCCGGAAGGACTTTTTGTAATGAAAGCTACCTAAAATGCTATAACTCAGCCATTTCTTAAGATATAGACGAAACAAAAACTGCTCCCGAATTTTTTTTATCAAGGTCAAACACATAAGAAAAAAATATTTTTTCAATTTTCAATTTTTTGGTACTAGATTTTAAATTTAAATTTTTCTTAAAAATTTAAATGGCCGCCATTTTTAAACAAGATAGCGGATGAAGCTGGCCAACGAACCCGGACTAGACATTGGTATGTACTATGTATAAACGAAGTTACATCCAAATCGGTTCATAAATACGCCTTTTATCGCGTGACAAATTTCAGGACGTTTCAAAATGTCAGCCACGCTAGAAATTCAAAATGCTGCAACTCAGCCATTTTTTAAGATATAGACGAAACAAAAACTGCTCTGGAATCTTTGTATAAAGGTCAAATACATAAGAAAAAAATATTTTTCCTTTTCTAATTTTTTGGTACCACATTTTAAATTTTGAAATTTTTTTTAAATTTTAAATGGCCGCCATATTGAAACAAAACGGCGGATGAAGCTGACCAACGAACTCGGTCGAGACATTGGTATGTACTATATGCACACCGAATTACATCGAAATCGGTTTATAATTACGAGAGTTACAGTGTGACATATGTGATATATATATATATATATATATATATATATACATATCAATTTTGAACGGAGGGTGGTTTCGGGGTCTGGGGGTCATGATCGATGAAAATATACCAAAATTTTTTGAAATCACTTTCCTCCGAACGGCTGCAATAGGTAGCTTTTTGTGATGAAAGCTACCTAATATTACAGTGCTGTATTAGTTTACAACTTAAAAAACTATTAAATTTCATATGTACTAGTGTGTCATTTCTCCCCAGCACTAATGTATCATTTTTCCCTATCATGCCTTACTGGATTTTCAATCACTTTTTATAAATGCAGCTGTAAAATGCCAAACTGCTTTCTAATAAAACCCACCCTAACAATGTGCTTTAGAAACAAAAAATAATTACAAGATATTATCTTCACAATAATAAGAGTTATGAAAGAAAATCAGTATTTAAAAAAAATTACATTGACGTTCCAAAACTCTTCAAAATTAAAAGAAAAAAAAGTTATCAGTTCTTCACTGCTAAGTCCAGCTAATGATGGCCCCTGGTAATAAAAGAAGACTTTACATCTGTTACAATGACTGTTAATGCCATTTGTTGAGAAAAATTGTCAATGTATCAAACCTCCCCTACCTCCCCTACATCTCTTCTGCATGTGAAGCATCCCGCCTGTTACGTTTACAAAGGTTTCTGCAAATTTCGTTCAGAGACTACGCCATATTATTGCTGCGCATGGTGGATATGTTGAAAATATCGTGGTTTAGATTTTTCCAGACTGCAGCGCGATCTGTGTTGAAAATTGTAGCTAATTTCGAAAGTTTGTCTGCCTGAAAATTTACTGTTGTCCCAAGCATATTGCAACAAACGGTGTATTCCTATCGCGGACCGTTTAGTTTTTATTGGTTTTTTAAATATACCGGTCATTTTTGAAACATCATGTATATCAACAACAATATTACCAAGTATTATAAAAATTGGTATAAAATTAAGGCTCATGGAACATTTTGAACTTACTCAGTCGGCGAAAATTGTCATTTTGAGAAAACTGGATTTAAGGTTTTATTTTAAGTGTAGATTAACGATTGTTTACGTTAGAAAACAGCTGTATCTCTGCAAAAAATTATCGGATTTGAATAATTTTTTTATTTAAATGTAGAAGATTGCCAGAACATTTTTTTCCAAAAAAAAAAAAAAAATGATTTTTTAAAAATGTTTTTTGTGATTTTGAACGTCCACTATCGCCTTAATTTCATCATGGATTCTTAACCAGAAACAAGTGTAAATATTTATATTGGTTTAAGTTCAAACGGGTTAATCTTTCGTAATTGGGCTGCACTTGTTAGAGATAGGTTGATTATAAATCATGCTCTTTTAAAATCTATAAAATAACTGAGATATGGTTTCAAATAATTTCATTTTAAAGAACGGTTTGTTTTCTATTCAGACGGTCTGAAAATGGACATTCTGCGATATCTAGAAGTTAAACAAAACTGCAGTAAAAGCAAAATTTATTGCCTAGGCATTGACACCATGATAATGACACCAACTTTACTCAAGAACATGTTTTTACTTTATAATATAGATGCTTTATGCAACCTTATTTTATAATTGTCTTATCGTTTCCGCAGATTAAAATCCATTAGTTTAAAGTTTAATAATATTTTATGAAGCCTTTAGAGAATTGATTAAGATTAATTGATTAAAAACATTTTTATAAAAGTAACTAAAAGATTTTCAAATGTTTCAGAATTTGCTGTTTGATTTTAATTGATTCCATCCGAGTTTTATATACCGGGTGTACATAATTAATTTTCGCATACTCGCTGTTTGCAGTCGAAAGTATTCATCAGAAAAATAGAAATTCTGTATATGTCTAAATGAAGGTATGCGACAGACATTGAGCAAAAAAAAAAAAAATAATAATAATTTCAAAAATTACCACCAGAGGATATTTTGATACAATTTAGGCATATTTTCAAATTTTTGGAACTACGTGATATATGTGCTCGCGCACAGTGAAAATGTTAAGTAAAAAGACCAACGAATTTCACGTCATTGCCACGCCTTTTCACGTGAAATGTCGCGCAATTTACACGTACTTAGTTGGTGAAACAGTTTTATCAAAAGGCTACATTCCTCACATGAAGGTTTGCGGAAGTTTCTTGCTTTGAAAAATATTCGCAGTGGTATAGCGACTGCAACGAAATTAACGGATTACGAAAAAGGATTAGGAAATTTTAGGAAACGGGATCGTTTAGTGTTCTTCCTGAAAAAAGAAGAAAACCAATGTCTGCAGAGATAATAGGAGAAGTTGTGCTCATGGTGGAAGAGGACAGGAGTTCAAACCCAGTGGGTTACACGAGAGTTCCCCACGTTACAGCAGCATTAGATCATCTAACTGCTACTTTTTATTATAATCTTCGGAAAATTCTGCTGTATTACTCTATGAAATGTAACGCGTTCAGCAATTGCTGCCAACTGATTACCCTGCACGTTTAACATTTTCATTGGGATTCCTTGCGTGTTGTCAGGAAGAAGTGGATTGGCCTTTGAAGATTCTGTGAACCGATCAAACTCATTTTCATATGGAAGGTGCAGTATATGCGCACAATTGTCGCATCTGGGATGAAGAAAATTCTTCTTCAAGTTCCGTTGCATTCTCAGAAGGATACTACATCTTGCGGATTTACAGAAGAAATTAATGTTCTGTGCGTTTTTCTGCGAAGAATTAACGCCCAGAGGTCTGGTGGCATGCTCCGTGACTGGAAGGTATTATGCATCGGTGCTGAAGAGTAACATTTCCCCGTCCCTGCAGGCACATCAGTGACTTCATAGAACAATTTTGATGCAGGATAGAGCTCCCGCAAACATTGTCACTTGCGTTAAAAATGGGCTTAGGACGCATTTTACAGATAATCGTGCCATGAGTTGCCATTTTCGTCATATATGGCCTGCAAGATCCCCAGACATGAATCCCAGTGATTTTTTAGTTTGGGGCTATTTAAAACAGTTGGTCGGTCGTGACAATGGAAGAACAGGGCTAGATCTGAACAAGAGCATTTCGGATCATGCTTTTAACATTTCGAAAAATTTGCTTCGCGTGTCTGTTAAGCGTGCTATTTTACGATTTCAAACAGTACTTCACAATAATAGTGAACAAACTGAACAGCAGTTGCCTTGATGACCCAATTCTACTTTGTATATAAGCGTGTATTTTGTTAAATTCTTGAGAAAAATCCTGAAAACCTTCTCTGGTGGCAATTTTTGAAATTATTTTTTTCTGGTAAATGTCTTGTAAGTAGGTTTTTGTATGTTTGTACGTAGGTTTTTGTATGCTTGTGAGCACATTGGTTTGTTTGTTTTTACGTTTATTTTGTACAATTGTTTGTTTAATTGATTTCGCGTTTGTTTATTGAATTGTTTTACGTTTGTCTGTTTGTTTCTTTATAAGTTTTCTTTTACATTTTTCTTTGTCTGTTTGTACGTTTCTCTGTTTGTAAATTTGTTTGTACTTTTGTGTTTGTTTGATCGACTGTATATTTTTACGTTTGTTTTCATATATTTTTTTTTGCTTGTAGGCTTGTATGTCTGTTTCTTTGTTTGTACGTTTCTCTGTTTGTAAATTTGTTTGTACGTTTGTGTTTGTTTGATCGACTGTTTATTTTTACGTTTGTTTTCATATATTTTTTTGCTTGTAGGCTTGTATGTCTGTTTCTTTGTTTCTTTGTTTATATATATGTTTATACTTTAGATTATTTGTATATTTGTTTTATGTTTGTTTTTACGTTGGTTTTTTGTGCGTTTGTGTGCTTGTAGATTTTTTATATTTGTATTTACAGTTGTTCATTTTTACGTCTTATCACGTACCTGATCTGAAGATTTACTAATTGTATGATAATGTCGGTAAAGAAATGTTGGCATTTTTCGCAAGATAGATTTCATCCGGGTCAGACCGAGACCAGGCCGGATAATTTCGGCAACTGCTGAACTCTAAATAGAAATTTAGCAGGGCAATAGGGTAACATTTTGCACGATTATGAGTTTTGGGGTATATTCAATGTATATTAAGGAATTTTTCTAAAAAGCCTTCTGCAGACGGGCAGGGGAGGATAATGATGAATGGGAACGATAATCAGAAAGGACATTAATACCTCACAATTTATTAGGACGATGTAGGAGTAATTTAGCCCGTTGTTTGGTTTCGGAACATCAAAAGAGGGAATTTCTTTTGATGTTACTATATATTATATTGTCTGATCTGATATACTATATATTATATTGTCTGATCTGATATACTATATATTATATTGTCTGATCTGATATACTATCTGATATACTATATATTATATTGTCTATTACTCTCGTGGTTCGAAATAATCTGTATCTCGGAATCTGGCACAGCTGTAGACGCCAAATTTTGTCTGATGATGTTTCTTGACACATAAACCAGACACGATAAGGAAATTTATCGGAATTTACCCTCATCGTTTACGGAAATTTTACGATTCTGTTTCATTCTTCTTACGTATGTAGAATAAAGCAAAAAAAAAAAAAAAAAAAAAAAAAAAAAAAAAACTGAGCAATTATTTTATCTATTTAATCTTCTTGTACTACGACATTTTCGTAACGTCGTCAGAAGTTATTTTATAGCCTATTGTTATTAATATTAACATTACTCAAAATAATTTCATTTGCCAGATTTTAATAAATGATGTAATCTTTAAATTTCGATAAACCTTAGTTTTCGTTATTTGGATAGTTACTTTTATTTTTTTAACATAATAATGTTTTTACCCCATATTTAAAAAAAAATCGAACCCGAAAGGGATTACCTCGCATACTCGCTACAGAATTTTCTTCAATAAACCAAAAGATTCCTTGAACAATAAAAGAAAATTCATTTTGTTTTTAATTCTTTAGGGCAGCGTTTCTCAAATTTTTTGTGTCGCGTAGAATTACGTATATCTGGCGTAACCTCACCACTTTTTAACACTTTCCAACATAAATGAAACTGTTTATGAATTCAGTTTGTCTGTCTGTCTTCCATCTGTCTGCTCATATCGAGTAATTATAAACAGATTTCCGTGAGATTCATATATGTTATTGTGGTTTACTATGGCATTTTCGATATTAAAACGGAAGTGTTTAGCATTTACAGTTCATTTACAGGGACGCTCAAAATAATTCCCTTACATTGCGGAATATGTGCGAAACTCGTTTGCGGTGTATTTTAATGATATTACACTATATTATACATATTTAAATTTATATATATATATGTCACAGAGGTGTACTGTAAAGCGCTTACTGTAGAGTCTGGAGTGTATATAATTTATTGTTCATTTACACGACACACAAAGGAATTTGTATACAGTACTGCATATGAACAATAATTTCTGAAAATGCGTTTTCAGTTGTGGTACGCGTTTTAAAATTTAACTATTACTGTGCGTATTACTTGGCATGTAAATATTTTATAGCTCATGTACAGGGCTTAACAAAATATATCTAGTACATTTCTGTTCCTTGACGAATATTGCTAAATGGGAATTTTTAACTGTGTTAAGCACTTAATTGAACTAATTTTTAGCATACTATGTAGTATACATTACAGGTCTGCATGGGCCGGAATTTCCAGGCCTGGGCCTGGCCCCGTGTAAAAATTAAAAGATCGGCCCGAGCCCGGCGCGGCCAGTTTATATTTTCACAGTTCACTGCCCGACCCGAAGATCCAACTCAATTTTTACAAAAAACTCAGATTTTTCTTAACATGTAATTAATCTTCCTTTAAAGAATATTACATACATATTTATGGGATAATTTTGCAGTACATTTTAAAATTATGATGTGTTCACCAGACAGAAAATACACAATAGCAACGTTAATGACAACTTGCTACTGGGTTTCTGCTTTTTTCAACATTCAAATGGTGATTCATTAAAAGATTAATTTGGTTTAGATAAAAAGGAAAAAAAAGAGGGTTAAAAACATCATAACTTTTGAAGCTGAACAATAAAAGTACATTTGTGAAAATATTTTTCTGACATTTATTAATGCTTTTCTCAAATCCAAAGTAGCCACTTTCTGACATATATCTGAATTCATTTCTTTTTGGAAACGCGTAAGATTGGTAACTGTTCTTATTCTGAAACTATGTATAGTCGTCTCCGCTTAAACGAATATCGACGGTTCTAGAAATAATATTCGATTAAGCGGAGTATTTGATTAAACGGAGATTCATAACTGTAATATTTAATGAGTAATACAAAGACCATCTACGGTAATATTCAATTAACAGCATAATAAATCGTTAATAGAATACCATAAACTAAAATAAATACAAATGATAATATAAAGTAAATACGTATTAATTTAATGTCAGTACATGCATTTATATGGTTTACATTACATTTAATGCAGCTCATTTGAATTGGGTCAAAATTCTGCTACTTCTAATTTACGTTACTTATAATGCCTTAAAAAATCGTTTAAAATGGTTTGTTTAAGTGGAATTTTAAAGAAGTAAATATCGAGTTATTTTTCGAATGAGTGCAAAATACCACAACTACCATCTCGAGTCTCGAAGTGACGGCATTAAAGCCTGGTTAACAGCAGGAAGTGATGGTGGGGAGATCAAGGTGGGGAAATTATTTGACCAGTCCACTATACACCTACCGGCCGAAATCATTGCAGGAAGAACTGAAAATTTGTTTTCAGCGTAAAGGAACCGAAATTGACAAGAGGTGGAAGGAAATTCCAGCTGAAACGTGCTTTTCGCGCCTATTTTCAAACATCGACCACACACTTGTTATTCTATTAAGCCGGGACGTTCGTAAAAGGTATTTGGTTTAAGCGGGGAAAATAACATAGAACCAATGGGAATAAATTCGGTTCCGGAGGATTCTATTCGTATAAGCCGGATTTTCGATTATCCGTGACCCGATTAAGTGGGGAAGACTGTAATTGAATGTCATTATCCATTTTTCAATAAAAGCAATATATCTTTGAGAAAATACTGTCAAACTTAGCGTTTTGAATTGAATTTCGGAAAGCGACAGCACGGGAAAGGAGAAAACCTGTAGGCAAGTAACAAGAATCTCTTATATCTCGACAAGTAAATTATTTATTAAAAATGGAAAACGTTATTCGATTCCAAATCCCTTCAATAGTCAGGCTTGTGAATTTTATGCCTTTACAGTTAAAAATTACTCAGAAAATGTGTCAAAGTTTCGCGTTGTTGAACAGTATATTTGAGAACCACCTTAAGGTATATTTCCAAAGATTACGTTAACAGAAATTTATCAAACTGTTAAAAATTTTGCAGCATTCTGGCAGGTCATTCGACTGTTTTTTGAAAAAACGGTTCCATAACCATAATTTAACCATATTCTGACCATAAAATGGCCAATAATATGGTCAGAATAGTGTTAAAAGTACGGTTGTGTAACCGTTTTCGGAAAAAATGGTCAAATGACCTTCCAGAATGCTGCAAATTTTTAACAGTGATCGCTATTAATAATTTTACAAAATATATTGCTTGCCCTACACATCCTGAGCTTGATCTCGGCTGAAATGAGATCGGCTGCTGATAAAAAATTAAGCCCGGGTCTGACATCCTAGTATCATCTGACATTTGTAACTGTCTGGTGCCGATTTCTACGCTGGACATGTTACATTTCTGTATTGATGTTTTCAAAAGAGCATTGGCTCGTGACGCAATATTTATACTTATTTTCACGAGAGTAATTTTCTTTGAAAATAACTCATATTTTATGGACTACGTTCAAATTTTTACATCAGGCCGGCAGGCCCGCTAAACTTTTTTATCGACCCACCCCAGCAGGCCCGTTCAGTTTTTTTCTGGCCCGGCTCGTTGAAAAAATTGTATTAATTCTGCAAGTCCGGCCCGGCCCATTTAAAAATTCGCCTTCATTTCGCCGGGCCTCGGGCCAAGCCCGGGCCCGTGCAAACCTCTAGTATACATGCAATTCTCCAGATCATATGTACAGGGCTGCACAATAAAATCAGATATTTTTCCGACTATTGATGGCCATTCAGATATTGAGTTTTCAAATGCGTTATGCATTTTCTAAATTGTATATTTAGACATCATCTTTCACCTAAATTAATTGTTATATTTTGTTATTATGTTATTCTGAATGTATTGGAAAGGTGTTTCATAATGTATGCTAGGCACATGATTTTTCGTTCTTATTTTTTACTTGAGAGAGTCATGAAAAAAAAAGGAAAATAGCAATAAAGGAATACAAATAAACTTATTTTTATATACACTATATTGCCATTAATGACCGGCAACTTTCAATTTTAGACATTTTCTCGAATATTTAGAAATATACTTGACAGATTCTTCTGGAATTTCAGGATTGAAAAGAACAGGTATGACCTCATATTTAGCAATGTCGATTTGATAAGGGAGGCATTTAGGGGGGCCAACAAAAAATCAAAGAAAAAAAATAATACTTGGGATCACCGTGTAAAATAAAATGTACGAAATGATCTCATATCGCTACCGAATATAAATAAACAGACATGAAAAAAATGTGTATTCTTTTGCGTAAGAATAGCATGTATATTAAGAGAGATATAGCGATTTATATAAAAAAAAAAAAAAAAAAAAATCTTGCATGTTTTTTGCTTATAACATGCAGGGTTTTCAACCAAATTTAACTCCGGTTTCAGAAAAATTGACAAAATATAGTGGAAACAATATAGTGTAATTGGAATATAAATATATTAAATATTTTACGAAGTATTACAGTTGTATGAAATAATTTTTATCTGCGCATGCGCGAACGATAACAAGAATCATTTTGCATAATTTAATAGTCAACTCTATGGTGCAACTTGTTTAAAAAAAATTAGTCAAATATCGCAAAAATTCAGAAAGATATCGGCGTTAGATTGAGCAAATTTTTAGTTGTTCTCTAACAGCAGCTGAATGATAAGGGATTTTCCACAAATTGTCATTTTTAATTTTCATTTTTTATTGATGCTTTAGTTCTTTTTGGATAACCACCAGAACGAGCCTATGCCATGATCAAAAGAAGTATAAAAATCGAAGCATGTTTTCCAAATTTACTCGTTGATACTCACTAAATACTAATTTTTTTTCTGAAAGTCAGTTAATAAAAAATGATAATTTGTGTAAAATCCCTTATCATTCAGCTGCTTTTACAGAACAACTAAAAATTTGCTCACTTTAATGCCGACATCTTTCTGAATTTTTACTATACTTGACTAGATTTTTTTTTAATAAGTTGCTCCATAGAGTTGACTATTAAATTATGTAAAATGATCCTTGTTATCGTTCGCGCATGCGCAGATAAAAATTATTTCATACAACTGCTCATATTTCCTAAAATATTTAATATATTTATATTCCAATTACACTATATTGTTTCTACTATATGTTTTCAATTTTTCTGAAACCGGTGTTAAATTTGGTTGAAAACCCTGCATGTTAAAAGCAAGAAAAATGCAAGATTAAAATTTTTTTTTTTAAATAAATCGCTATATCTCTATTAATATACGTGCTATTCTTACACAAAAGAATACACATATTGCACAATGTCTGTTTATTTATATTCGGTAGCGGTAGATCATTTCGTGCATTTTATTTTACAGGGTGATCCCAAGTATTATTTTTTTTCTTTGATTTTTTGTTGGACTCCTAATTGTCCCCCCTTATGAAATCGATATTGCTAAATATAAGGTCATACCTGTTCTTTTTAATCCTAAAATTCCAGAAGAATCTGTCAAGTATATTTCTAAATATTCGACAAAATGTCTAAAATTGAATGTTGCCGGACATTAATGGCCATATAGTGTACAGTCGTGGAAAAAAAAGTAAACACCCCCTACTAACTCCTCAACAAATAATCGTAGAAGAAAGTTACTGGTACCGAACGATTGGAAATAAAGTCTACTTTTAAATGATGTATATAAAATTTTCTTAGGGGGTCATCTACATAGTAAAACGAATCCAAACTTCATTTGTTTCAATGGCAATACCCAATTTTAACGAGATATTTCAAATCTTCGGTTCAAACTATGCCTAGACACCAAATTTCTAGTCATTTGAATGATAAGTTTTTGAATTATAAACATTCAAAATTGAGTGCTTCTAATGTTAAATTACATTTTCATATTTTTATTTATATCTCCCGAAATTATGCTCCTAATGGGCTAATTTTTTTTTGTAGTAATAATACTAACATACCCAAACATAAATAAGCTGAATTTGCAATTTTTATAATTTTATGATATGAATTATGAATTATGAAATTAATATTCGAAAAAATTATGAATTGCAACCTACAATTTTTTTTGATGGATTTAGATTTATTAAGTCCTGCTTTATGGAAATTCAAAAATTTCACATTTTTCTTCCAAGTAGTTTTCAAATTATGCTTAAAAAACGGCAAAATGATGGTTTAAGTTTCCGTCTATGATGGAAGTAAGTAGACATTTTGAAATTTATTCTCCTGTACTGTAATCTAACACGCTTCATTGACTCCTTGAGTGGCGCTTAAGGCGCCTTGATCAAGGAAGCGGCTCTCTCGGTTAACAATCCAGTACGGAACTTCAATTTGGATACAGCCCTTAAAATACGCTCGTTTTAAAATAATTAATTTCTCAGAAACTTATGGTACGAATTGTATAAAAATTCGTTTTTAGGCTAATTGAAGGGTGTAGAGTTCATTTATGCTGTCAGAATTGGGTACTGCTATTGAAAAAAACAAAGTTATGGTTCGTTTTAATATGTAGATGGTCCCCTAAGCAAATTTTATATACATCCTTTAAAAGTAGACTTTATTTCCAATCGTTCAGTACCAGTAACTTTCTTCTACGATAATTTGTTGAGGAGTTAGTTGGGGGTGTTTACTTTTTTTTTCCACGACTGCACATTTAACCCTTTGCGCTCGGCGTCTCTTAGACAAATTTTATTCGATCGGCACCACTTTTTTAAAAGAAGTTTCGTTCAAGTACTGAATTTCAAAAATGCTCTGATTAAATAAGGTACATTTTATTTTCCTTTATTACTGGTGACAAAAACAAATTTTGCAATAAAGATTATGTCTCCGCAGTGGAGCCCTCCAGTGCAAAATGTTAATGTTGTTTAAGATAATTTTTTTTTTAATGTGGCACTTGCTTTTGTACTTTTGTTGACACTTAAATAATTGTTAAATTTTCGGTATTAATTTAATGAGGTATAATCATAAGTCATCTTTAACATATAATCCTAGTATGGGTGTTAGTTTTTTCTAAGTCAATGAGATGATAAAACTTTTCATTGACTCATTTAACTGCACCATGTCCTTTGTTGGCTGTTGATCTGTCGCGTACCTCTATAACCTCACCGTATAACACTTTAGAAACCCTGATCTAGCGCATAACGATTTAGCGTATGCAAGGGCGGCGCCACAGGGGTCCCCCCCCCCCCTCGGAGTCAAATTTAATCGTCGTCGAGGGAAATTTTTTGACTTGAGTTTAGAGTCCTGCATCGGTTCGGGTAACCCGATTTTTCCTGCACACGACGCAAGTCGTATCTAGTCGGGGGCAAGTTAATTAAAAAAAAAGGTCTTAGGTTAGTTTATAGAAAACGCGTCCCGCGGATAAGCTTGCCGCTAATTTTTAAAAGTCGGATTGGCTTGGCTATAATTTTTTCGGTTTCGAGATGAGTTTTGATTCTTACACGTGCGTCGGTTTTGTTTAAGCTGATTTTTCAAAAAAGTGACCAGAATTATATCTCAAATTAGAGTCCTGCATCGATTCAGGTTATCCAATTTTACCTACACCCGACCCGACTCATGGCTCGGATTGAGAATAACATTTTTCGTTGTGGTTGGGTTCGGTTTCGTGTTCGGATGGGTTCAGGGTTGAGTTTTGATACGTACGAATAGTGTTGCCAGGTGTCCAGATTTAGGTGGAACGTCCTGATTTTCCCCAAAATTTCCGATCCAAAATTAAAATTTTATTCCTTAGTCTGCGACGAGAAACTTTAAGAATTTAACCACATGTGGGTTAAAGTCTGTCATCACAACGGCCGTGTGTTACCGAAAACCTTATACATTTTGTCTAGAACTCATTTATGTGCTCTCCTGTTCAATGTTATTTCGATTGACCGCGAACTTACTCGCCTATAAAAAATACGATTTCAAGAATAGACAGGACGTGGAAATTCACCTGCTCACTTCTCATTAAGAAGCGTAGTGTAAGTATTTTTTTATAAATTAATGAGTAAATAAAAATAGAGCTTTGTATAATTATTTAAGCAAACTTAGTATCAAACTAGAAATTTTTCTTTCTTCATTAATTTCAATATACAGTAGAGTCTCATTTTAAAATTATATGGACATTAACCTCTATGTAATATATAGAAGAGAAATAGAAGGTGTAAAAAAGAAAATAATTATATACATACACAACTTCATTGTAAATTGCCGGAATATGTATATACAGCAACGACTAAAATCTTGCATCGGGTCAGTTAACCCGATTCTACCCGAACGTGTTGGTCAGTGGCTCTAAAATTTTGCTGCTGAGTATTTCCGTTTTCGGGTCATCTCATATTAGAGTTTTGTTTCTTGAGAGTCGATTCGAGTACGCCAAATTTTTCCAAAGAAAAGTCCAGATTATTGTTTCAAATGATAAACAAAATACTTTTATATGAATGAGTAAATGTATGCATTAATTTTTCGAAATATAAAACTGATTTTAGAGATATGATTGCAGACTATTTTCCTGAATTGTTTTACATTTAGGATTGATTTTTTTTTTCATTTCATGCTTAGGATCAAGTTGCAGGCTCGAAAAAGAATATTTTGTCAATTTCAGATCTGGCATAACTCGAACCGTGCAAGGTTGTAATTAATAACTCGTATTAAGGGTCGCAGGTTTGAATTTAGAAATTTAAAAAATCGTGTAATACAGAACACCGACTTACTTGATAATTTAAACTTGATTGTATTATTAGATTGAACAATTTTAATTAATAACTTAGTTATGCTTTATAGAGGGTCTGTACGGGCCGAAATTCCCAGATCCGGGCCCGGCCCGACTCGTAGAAAGAAAAGTTCGGCCCGGCCCGGTATAAAAGTTAAAACTTCGGCCCGAGTTCGATCCAGCCCGATGGAATTTCTACTAAACATGTATTTTTACGTCGATTTTGTTAAAAGGTGGAGTTTTGACCAAAAATACTTATTTTAGCCTTTTTTTTCATGTTTATAGTCTTCATTTTTAATGAAGCGCCCTAGGTTGCTATATACATTCTTTTTATGAATCTCTATTTCTAGGTAAATGTTTCAGCTATAATTAATATCGTTAATCTGAAAATTATGTATAGGAGACTTAATAATCTGAAAAAATTCTATACAGTAAAATTTTCCAAGACGGAATCGCATAGGAAAGAAAGGAAATGCGTTATGAACAAGTTCCTTTCTTAGCAGGTGTAAGTGTATTATATTCTTTTCTCACGTGTTATTATATTAATTTTGCACGGATCAGTAAATTTTTCCATATAAGACAGGATTCCGCCATAGGCTGGGTTTTTTTCACACGTTTTATTGTATTTCAATATTCTTGCCTTGAAATCTACTATTTTTTAAAACGAATAAATTTTAATGTTTAATTGTAGAATAATGTCGAATTAAAAATATAAACACTTTTTGCAAAAATTTTTGGGATGGGCGAAATTTTGCTGATTTTTGAACGGACCAGGCCATGCCAAGACAATGATTTTCATACGAGCTGGATCGAGACGGGGACTGAAAATATCGGCTTATGAAGACCTAGGAAGAATGAAACCTGTCTCCCGTCTTGGTACGAAAAAAAAAAGAAGTTAGGTCAGGCCCGATCCTTCAGAAAAAAGTAAGGCCCGAGCCCGACCCGGAAAGAGTAGTGACTAGCCCGACCCGGCCCGAGTGCCATGAATGAAAATAGGCCCGAGCACGGCCCAGACCTTTAAACTTTGGCTGTTTCAAAATAAGTATGAATTTAAAGATTTCTTTTTTTAACATCAACAAGACTTTGTTTTATGATTGATCTGATATTAAAATAATGAACTTTTACATTCTAAGCTATTTTACAAGTTTTCCTTTAACTTACATTTTTTTATTTTTTTTCAGAATTTTGTATTTCAGTTTTAGTCTCAGATTTAAATTCTGTATCTTATCAGAAGTTAGAGGACCATGCTGTCTGGTTTCAATCAATATACACTCTTAAAAAAAAAAAAAAAAAAAAAAAAAAGTAAATTGAAGGTGTTTCTTCAATTGCTCTTATTATTATTATTAAAACACGAAAATTCCTGTTTTAATTTGCCTATTTTCCCCAAAAATACAGAAAATTATTAATCTAACGTAAAAATTATCTGAAGTTGCACTTTCGCCAAATCACAGGGGTGTTCTCGTAACTGTGCTGCATGTTACTTTTTTGTATCTGAAAACCGATTTTTTACTTTTCCTCCAAAACACGAAAAGTTCGCGAACCGAAGCTCATTTTTTTTTTTTTTTTAATTCTCCCGTCAAAAGGCGGAAATTTCTTCGAATAATAGAAAAATCTGTTCCAACCACTGGTATGTTCCGGCAACTTGCTGGCTGTGCTTTTTACGTTTGACGAAATGTTTTCTTGAGAGTGTACGTAATAATAATTCCTTTTTTTTTCAAAAACGGCTGAAATGGAAAATAATGAAAGAAATAAAATGCGAAGTAAGAATTATTGTCATAAAATTACTGTTAATTATTTAAAAAGCTCTAGTTCGACTAATTAATTTCACACTATTACTTTATGGATAAAGTATAATTCAACTACATTCAATACGAAGAATGGAAACTATTTAATACAGCAACCTGTTAAGATGGAACGACAAAGAATCGGATGAATTTTCAATTTAGACAGGTTTTAATCCTAGCCTGTTTTAGCCGATGTTGCGAAATTTTTCAGTGTAAATCATTATTCTGTTACACTGGTTCCGTTTTAACAGGTTTTATTGTACTGCTTAAGGATGTCCCGATTTTCAAGCGCCTGTCCCGCTTTTTTTGTCTCTCTGTCCCGCTTTTTTCGAAGACCTGACAATACTACTTATACGAGCCAAGTTTGAATTAGCTCAATTTTACAAAAAGAAAGTCTAAGCTATTGTTTTAGATTAAGAATTATATTTAAATTTGAAAGAATCGCTTTACATGTTTATTTTGTACATAAAAGATAGAATTGATATTAGCGATATGATTGCAGACTATTTTTTCATAACTGTATTAAATTTTAGATCTTTTTTGTGTCGAATCGGGTTCGAGTTGAAGTGTTTCGTTTTCAGTAGAAAATTGTTGTCGGGGTTTGGGTCAACGGGAATTTTTCGTAGGTTTTGGATTGACTTTAAGTTGAACGTTTGGCTCGGGTATAACCCTACCCGCGCAGGAATCCATTTCAGATGAAAAACTACGTATTTCAATATGAATGACACCTTACACGTTTATTTTTCTACAAAAAAGATAACATTAATATTGGACATATGATTACAGATTATTTTTCTATAATTACATTATATTTTGGATCAATTTTCTCTGATTCCAGGTTTCAGGTTGGGATTGGAATTAAGTATTCCGGGTTCGATCGGGTTGCGGGCATACGGAATATTTTTGGTTGGGTTCGGCTCGGGTTGCAGCTTGGTTTTAAATAAAATTTGCAGGGCTGCAAATTTTATCTATTACCCGGGCAGGACCCTATTTAGGTGTAACGTTTAACTGCTAGTTTTCACGATGACACTTTCACTAACAAATTTCAATAATTTTAAATTAAAATAATGTTTAGTCACTTCACGCGTTTTCGATAGGATTTGAACTGATATACGAACTGATACGAACTGATTTTTTTCAGTTACCTCCGACATTAAAATACATGGCCAACCTGGCCTGAACACGAACCGCGTTTCGAAAAAAAAAATGGTTACCCACCTTACCTGCGCGACTCTTACTTCAAGTCCTTTGCATTTCCTTAAGGGCAGGGTGGTCCGCAGTGGTTCGACTCATAACCGGAGAACTGTTCCATACTTTGCCACTCAAACACTTCTGTGTAAGTGCCACATATGTACACGTAAAATCTGTAATATTGAATGACCTCTTATTGGAAGGTTGCTCGGTGGAAGAAGAGTACGAAACAGAGTTTTTCCTCAAAAGTGTGGAAACTTATTTTTGTTGTGGATTCGTCCACCTATAAAGATTAGGTGACTATTGAGGTGTTTCAAAAATACCCTTAAGAGATTTTTTTCACTTTATTTATCTACAATATTCTTTGGCAAGTTTCGAAATTTATGTTTCGAATAAAATTCGTTTGGCGCTCTGCAATTCATCTCTAATTTAAATAGCTGTATGAGTGTTAGAAATCTGCGCGCTTCGGGATATGCCAAATCCGGACGCGAAAATTTTATGTTTTTCACGTGATTAACCAATATATTCCACCTGTTATTTAAAAAAAATGAAGAAGAAAAAAGAAGCAAAGAAATGTTTTATTGTTCATTTACGCCACTAATAAAGGAGATAAGTTACCACAACATTACCGTGGGGGACAAAATCTGAAGTATAAATACAGTCCCGGTACGGCCGAATCTACAGAAAAGTATAAGACCCGGACGTGTTCCCAGGGCCTGATTAATGCACGGGTCTCCGGGGCTTCGGCCCTAGGCAGGGGCCTACAAATCTGTGTATTTTCTCACTATTTAAGTTTTTCTACTGTTTGCATTTTATACTTTGGTCTCTGATGCAAAAACAAAGTTTTACTGTAATAAAAACCTCCATAATTAATTTTTCTGTAAAATTCCTTTTCAATTTGAGAGTACCTATAATTTTCAAAACTTGCCGTATCTAGAAAATCAAATTTGGGGAAAATGTCAAAAACTGCATACTGTGTCTATTGGTTTCAATATAAACGAGGATTTTACAATGCCAGAATTATAGTTTAAAATGATTACTAGACTGTTCGGAAAAACACAATTTTTATGATTTCGGATAAGGCAAGTTTTGAAAAAGACGTCCACATTTATTCTGCAACATAAACTGTGGATCATAGATGTTTGTGAATTATACAAATGCTTATTTGAGAAAGTGGACGGTAATTCATTTCCTTGATTATTCTTGTAAGTTAATTTTTTTTTTTTTTGTAAACTTGAAACTTTCACCCAAACAACTTTGTCAACTCATCAAATAAACCTACTTTCTTTTCTGAAAGTGTCGCCGGGAATGGAGAGGTGGTGGGGGGCAACTTTTTAACAGGCCCATGGCTCAACTTCAGCTTGATCGGGCTCTGCGTGTTTTGGGGGGAATGAAGTTCAGGCCCGGACCAATTTTTCAAAAGCTAAAATTTAGCCCGAGCGCGTACCGAGTTTTCAGATAAAATTAAGCCCGGCCCGAGTTTAATGAAAGAAACTTTTACCGAGCTCGGGCTTCGGGCCAGGCCCAGGATCGCGGAGACCTCTAATATATATTATGAATTCGCCCCCCCCCCCTGTGGGGGATACTGTGCCCCCCGTCGGGCAAGTTCTGGTGCCGCCCCTGAGCGTATGCAATTTATTAAAGTTCAGCTCTCTTGCGGGTAAAGCTTACTCCCCTCTTCTACACCAAGAAGGAACGGGCTGGAAGGAGCAATCTTTATCTACAGTAATGCGAATACGCAAGAGCGAAAAAGTATAGCACATGTCTCTGAATAAAATATTTCACGTAGATGATTGCGTTGCATGCTGTGTCTGATACCGTCAAAGATTGTCACGATTCGTGTATCGGAGATGATTCTTGATAAGATCGGATCGGGTACGAATAGCCATACTTTGATTGGAGTCATCGAGAAATAATTGACACAATCGAATGTAACGATATTCAAACAATCGAGACAATCAATAATTAATTAAAACATCTCGACACTCGACATCTCCCAACGCTATTTCATTGAATCCCTTAATACCAAAAGGAGTGTTCAAATGTCACCTAAGAGGCATTCCACTGGAGGCAATAGGAGAAAATTAACAACGATGTTTGTATAGAATGCAGCTTATCTCGAGGGAAAATGCAAATGATTTTTAAACAGCACATGGATGTGAATTTGGATGGGAATCCCATTTATTATGACAAAAAAAAATAATAATAACAAAATATTGATAACTAGAAATATTGATGTGTCGCAAGAAATCAATAAATTGAAAATAATATTATGGAAATCGGCAATCAAATCATCTTAATTTGGAGTAAAAACAGCGTAAGGGCATAGTTAAAACCAAACAGTTTTCTGAAGAATTAATACAGGTCATCTAAAATATACAGTTTTTAAAATTTTGGAAAAAAAAATATTTCATTATACAGAGTTGACCACGTCTCCGCTATAAGGAATGTGGGTGTTAAGTTACTGGCGAAGGCCATTTTCAACATTTACTGTGAAGTTGCGCACAATTACTTTATTTATTATTTTTTACAAATAGGATTATTTTCAGCACATTTCGGCAAGGGTGATTTTTCGTGGTTCACCATGCTTATTATTTTAATTTTATTAAGATGAAATAATTTTCTGATTAAAACTTTTTCTCAGGTGCTATTTAATTTATTGTCACAATTGATATAAGTAATAGCCATTTCTTGTTAGCACTGTTGTAATTTTTATTTATATATTTAATCAAGCTCTATTTGTAGAATTACTTTGTTAGAAAAGAAGCGAAAAACTTCAGTGTTCTATAATAAAAATCTATGTGTATTCTGCAAAGGGGGAAGGAGGAGCCATAGCAAATTATCCTGGATTGGGGATGAACAATTGCAGGATGTGGAACACTGCTCAAATTCCTGTTTTGGAAGTGCTCAAAAAAGCCGTATGAAGTTTATTTCAACTAATTTCAAATATTGGGTTACCATTTTTAATTGTCAATGTGTGCATGTAGAAGGAAATAAAATTTGTTTTTGTTTTGATTTTGTACTTGTGAAAGTTCAAACGGTTTGCTGAAATTTCAGAAAAATAAAGTTAAATATGTGTTGAGCAAAAACAATAGCATTTTCTAAAACGTGTATTTTCAAGTAAATAATTTATACTAAGGAGAGTGAGAAGGTATTGTGTTTTATAACTCTTTAGATAGCGTAAATATGTAATAGTGATTTTAAATGTATGAGAAATACATGTTTACAGCATAGGGGAGACTGGGGAGGGTTGACCCACCCTTCAATTTTGATATTTAAAAGAATTTCAGAGTTTTGCCAATAGAACAACTGAACTACCAAAGCTACTGAAATGTTTAAACAATAGTTTTTTTTGTTTCATGAAGATGGTTGCAACCGGTATAGAAAAATCAATTGTGAAGAGTTTTCAGCTTAAAAAGTATATTTTAGAAATATTTTGTAAGATTTTTTTCAGATAAAATGTATCATAGAAATTTAAGTAAGTAGGTTTTAAGTAATGCATAAATATTGAGCTTACTTTCCAGGCATAACGATTGTACAGTAAATTCGGCTAAACATAACCGTGTTCTATACTTTAAAAAGTGGCTATGTGGGGAGGCTTGACCCAATCAATGTGAGGGAGGAAAGACCAGATGGTCAAAGATCCCTTAATTAAGTGTGTTTGGAAATCATTTTATTATACACTGTACATAATGAAGGATTAATGGTTATATTTCTAAAATATTGAAAATTTATTCTGTAAAGCTACAGTAAGATGTGGTGATAGAAAGGAAAATGTTTAAAATTGATTAAAGGAAAATGTGAAAAACTGCTATAGAAGCAAGAAAAAAAATTAATGAAATATTAATGGAAAAGTTCATATGAACTTTTATTTCATTTAAATAGTACCCATAGTAGAAAAATAGAAAGAATGGACAAGATTAGAAAGGGTTAAAGCAGCAGCCTTCAGAACTGTTAAGTGTTCATGCCTCTGCAAAAGAATATAACATTGATCAAAACACTTTATGAAGATATGTAGACAAATTTCACCAAAATGAATACATTGAGATGAAGCCAAAAGACGTGGCAACTAGTGTTGCCAGATCGAGTGTCACAAAAAGTGTGTGTTTAAACCGGAATCTTTCTCCTGTGACTTGAATTCCGTCTAAGTAGGTTTGTTTATGCATCACATTTTCAAAAATAATTTTTTAAGAATAATTAAACCATGTAGCGTAATGTTATTCTGCCTTTTTAAAATCTGATTTTATTTTCCTTAACACTTCAAGCACCCCGTCAGTCACCGGTGACTGACACTGAAATTTTCGTTTAGGACGCATCATTCACCGATGAGTGACGGTCTAAAATATCGTATAAAACTAAATATATATATACTGTTATAAGTAATCACTGTAAATTTATTTAAAATTTACTTACATTTTATTTATTACAGGATTATACTTTCTTAAAAATTACTTAAAACATTGTAAATTTTTCAGCTTCAGTGTCAGTCACCGTGGCACTCAACGTATTAACAAATATTTCAAAATAGAATAAAGTGGATTAAGCCTTCCATATAGTGGGTCAAGCCTCCCATATGTGGGGAGCCTTGACCCATTATTTTCTCATGATCATATTTTCTCAATCAATCTTTTTTCAAGTTTCTTATATATTACACTTACGTCGCAATTTTATTTTGATTACTGATTGTATAACAAATAAAATGATATATGAAACTATATTCTAGGTTCAATATTTAAAAAATAAAAAATCATTTTGTCAAAAATAGGTCATGCCTCCCCAGTCTCCCCTATAACAAGTTTCATCAAGTTCGACCTTAACCTTAGAAGATAGTTCGGAACATATACACCACTGAGTGCTACTAGAGATTTCCATTTGATCGAATGAATCCACTATTTTATTACACACGAATTAAATGCCATTACTGTAATATAATTTTAAAACGATTAATCGTATTGTTAGATAAAATTATAATTTATTGAGTCGGAAATTTATGTATGTAGAATATTAAAAGAAGAGCAATGGAAAAAAATACCTGGATTATAGAAGAATTGTATAGTGTGGAAGTTACATTAAATCTATTCAGTGGTTGTAGAGAAAATCGAGGACATACATACATGCACATATAACGACCTTTACCAGAAACTTCATTCTTTTTAATTCGCTTTTTATAATGAAATTCAAACAAAAGCTATTACTTTTGCAAAAAAAAAAAAAGCTATTGCTCATTTTGAATATTTTCAGGCGTTATTACACAGGCGCTTACAAAAATAATGAGAATTGATAATTTCCGAATTTGATAAAAAAAAATTATTACAGTAAAGCACCGTTTATACGTCTTTTACATTTATACGTCGTTTCAGTGCGGTCCCGATTCATCCTTGTGTTTTTTAATGTTGTAATGTTTCGTTTATACGACGCACTGAATCGGTTATACGTCGTTTCTTTCATATGCCGTAACCGATTTTCTCATAATATTTTTCTCCCAGCGTCGATCTCTTTTCTTTTCTGCTAGCAACATTTGGTGAAATAGGAAAGAGAAATAACATGTGTGACTGCTACAGGGATTATTTCACAGAACCTGTGTAGGGGTGGGACGAAAAGAATGGACAGTGCATTGGCATTGACACACTTAGAATCTTTTTTGTTTCTCACAATACAAGTGATAAAACTTTCCAGAAACTCCCTACATAATGTTTTGCTTAAATCTCAATGTAAATCTGCACGTCAGACGACTATTAAAGATCTGTTTGTATGTTCGATAATGGAATAAAAAATGGGTAATTCAATGTGTGCCACTGTTATACGGTTTGATAATTCTCTTTTATTTTTCAATTTTAGAAATGATTATTTAATTTTTTTTTTCAACATTTAAAGTTTTTTCAATATACAGTGCATCTTAAACAACAGAACATGTCAGCAAAATTAAATTTGTGTGATTGCAGCATTATATTTCTACAGTCAAAGATTATATACTTTAGGCGACTACAATTTCGATTGTACGTCTTTCTCAGTTATACGTCGTTTTAGAACGGTCCCCTGAAAGATGTATAATCGGTGCTTTATTGTACTAGAAAATGCATTTAAGAGGAGATTTTTAGTGTCAACATGAGTACTACGGCCTATAACCCCCCTCACCCCACCTTCTCTTATGTAGTCGAATGGATGTATCACGAATGCCGAGGGAGACTGGTGGAGAAAAAAAAAAGAGAAGGAAAGAGCGAGACGGTACGTGAGAGGTTGTTTTTTGCTGACACGCTTTTTTTTTTTTTTTTTTGTATGTATACAAATGCTCTTTGGACTGAATAAAGAGAAGGAAGAGGCAATGCGCCTCTTGATCCTTAAATAGTCGGTCAATGTAAATATAGTTATTTTTATTCTTTCAATAAATTTTATTTGTTTATAGGGGGAGGATTTAAATTAATTCTTTCTGATGTACAAATTGCTTTGGGGCATGATATTCAAAATTTGACATGTTTCTATCGATAGAAACATGACAAATTTTGACATCCCTATGTTGAAATAAATATACACTGATGTAGATGGGCATTCAAAATTTCTATAACAGTTTTCTAAAATAAGCGGTTTCGTATTGCAATTAGGCGTGTTTTAACCCTATTTGGTTGCGCATGTTTGGGCGAACAAGTTTTCTGATGAAAATTACAAGACTGACAAGCATATGAAATCAATTGGCTGTAACTCAACAAATTTCATCAATTTCTGAAGAATTGGTTAATGAACAACATCACAAAATTTATTTTTAAAATATTAATACTGTTTTATTTAAATAGTTTAATTAAAAATAATAGCTTTTATAGATTACACGATTTGTCAACATTGTTGAATTTTATATGTACAGTCCTGGAAAAAAAAGTAAACACCCCCTACTAACTCCTCAACAAATTATTGTACACGAAAGTTACCGGTACCAAATGATTGGAAATAAAGTCTACTTTTAAATGATGTATATAAAATTTGCTTAGGGGCTATCTACATATTAAAAAGAATCCAAACTTCATTTTTTTTCAATAGCAATACCCAATTTTAACACGATATTTAAAATTTTCGGTTCAAACTATGCCTAGACACCAAATTTCAAGTCATTTGAATAGTAAGATTTTGAATTATAAACATTCAAAATTAAGTGCTTGTAATGTTAAATTACATTTTCATGTTTTTATTTATATCTCCAGAAATTATGCTCCTAATATGCTTTTTTTTTTTTTTTTTTTTTTTTTTTTTGTAGCAATAATACTAATATATCCAAACATAAATATGCTGAATTTGCAGTTTTTATAATTTTATGATATGAATTTTGAAATTAATATTCGAAAAAATTACGAATTGCAACATGCAATTTTTTTTTTGATGGATTTAAATTTATTAAGTCCTGCTTTATGGAAATCCAAAATTTCACATTTTTCTTCCAAGTAGTTTACAAATTATGCTCAAAAAACACCAAAATGATGGTTTAAGGGGCCATCTATCATAAAAGTCAGTAGATATTTTGAAATTTATTATGCTGTCCTGTAATATAACACATTACATTGACTCCTTGAGTGGCGCTTCAGGTGCCTTGATCATGAAGGGGGCTCTCTTGGTTAACAATCAAGTACGAAACTTCAATTTGGATACAGCCCTTAACATACGCTCGTTTTAAAATAATTAATTTCTCGGAAACGTATCGTACGAATTGCATAAAAATTTGCTTTTAAGATAATTGAAGGGTATAGAGTTCATTTATACTGTCAGAATGGTGTACTTTTATTGAAAAAAAAAAAAACAAAGTTATGGTTCGTTTTACTATGTAGATGGCCTCCTAAGCAAATTTTATATACATCATTTAAAAGTAGACTTTATTTCCAATCGTTCGGTACCAGTAACTTTCTTCAACGATAATTTGTTGAGGAGTTAGTAGGGGGTGTTTACTTTTTTTATTCCGCGACTGTACGTATTTTATTTTATGTAAGTAAAAAAAAAAATATTCTTTTAGATTCTTAAAATATATATATATATATATATTCAATAAAATCCGATACCGCTGTGTACCCATGGTAGTAAAAGTGTTTGATATGTTTGATAGGCCGTATTTACACAGCACGGAATACTGTCTCTAGTTCTTAGTTTAGAAAAGCAGAGAAAAATTTCAATAACTGGAAGAAATCTCATAAAGTCATTTCCTTTTAGAAGTGCTGCCCTCTCTCGATAGAATTTCATAGATGAAACCATTTTTATCGCAGCGGATAAATATTTTCAGAAAATAAAACCGATTTTAAAGGCTCCGTACTTAGTTTTTACGCTTAAAAGAATTACTGTAAATATAAACCAACAAATAATGTTTATCAATACATCGTAACGTTTCCCGATTTCCTACTTTACATTTTGAGTATAGTATATTTAATATTAAAAGTAATACAACTTTTAAAATTATTTCAAAATTCAACTTAGCTATTTTTTTTTTTTTTTTTTTTAAGATGAAGGGGTATTTTTGTCGAATAACATAATAATCTATAATTAAATTTGTATTGTCTACATAATTAAATAAATCTTAGATGAATGATTCCATATAAAATATTAGATAAGCGATTGATTGTGAAAATTCTGATAAGTGGCTGATTCCGCTTGTATGCTGCCAGCATGATTTATGCTTTTAATGGCTTTTATATTGCAATGGCGGGAGATGCGATTATCATCAGTCTTGTTTATATAGGTTGGTTAAGGAAATTTTATGGTGCAAAGTCCATTGTCTGGACAGGAGCGTTAATTTTGAAAACATTGCGTTAGCTCAATTTTTATTGTGACAATAGAAGTGTTAGTCTTACCAATTATGCTAAAGGCTGTTTTAAATAAAGCAGGTTGCAATAATAATGGTGCAATATTTCTTCATTCATACAAAATTGTTAAACATACACTGCTTCCAATAAACAAATAACATTTTTACAAATGATCTACAAAATTGATACATTGATTACAAAAACATTGATAAATGGGAATTTTTAATTTTAACCCACTCATAATATTGTGAAAACCAGATTTATAGTGTATTATTTAGAACTGAATAAATGTTTTTATTCAGGATTTAATTGAACAAATTAGGCGCAATAAATAAGTAGTTTTTTTGCTCAAAGCAAAATAAATAAGTAAATATATACTGTCTTGGAACAAGAAGTTAAACTTTTATGTATGCATGGCCATAGTGTAATATCTACTGATTGTAATACAAAATGAATTTTGACCAGGGTCATCATTTATTAAGGACATGGTAGGGCAATTGCCCCCCTCTGAGTTTCAGATACTTATTATAACAATGTCCGTATTTATTTTCTTATTACTGGTTGAATCTTTTAAATTTTTCACCAAATTAATAATAATTGCATTGAAATATATTAAAACAGTAAAAATATTCCTGTTATATTTTTAAATTAATACTTACTTTATTAAGTATAACATTTATTTAATAAGATAAACTTCAACATGCTGCTTAGCTTCAGCTAGCAAATCATACAAATTACAAACCGAGCTACAAACTCAACAACACACAGTGTTGCCATTCATTCGGTCATAATAATATGTTGCCACACAATATTAATAATAACAATGTATAACACCTCCACCACAAATTACAATATAAATAAAATAACATAATATATAACACCTCTCCTTTAACATTATACAACATAATCTCTGAAACGATAAGGTTGTCTTACAGGACGACCTCTTCTTGTTACATATCCACTGTTACTATTTTCTGTACTCTGATTCTGCAAATCATTTTGATGTACAATATTCCCCCTTTCCCTTTGAATGTCAGTTATCTCTGGAGTATCAATATTACCATAAAAATCTTGAAATGAATTTTTTCGCTTTCTTAAATGAAAAGAATTTCGTCTTAATATATTACCTCTTACCATTTTTACTAAATATGATCTAGGATTCTTACATTTTCTTACAATTTGAGCTGGTTCCCAAATATTATTGACCGTCAAAAGATTGTAAAGTAAGATTGTAAGTATTGATTGTTTGTGTAAAAGATTGTAAAAGTATTGACCTCCTATTACTTCCCCCTTCACTAAAATCTGGCCGCTCTCTGGTCTGTCTGTCATAGTAAAATTTACTCTTATCCCTTTTCATCTTTAATTTGTGCTGAAATTGTATTATTTTTGTTGCAAAATAGAAACTGTTGCAGGTAATTTAGTTCGAAGACATCTGCTCATAAGTGTCTGAGCAGAAAAAACATTCATTCCACTGATAGGTGAATTTCTATGTTCAAGCAATGCTTCATTGATTTTATCCGTTTCAATGCCAGATTTACGGAGCAACAATACCCTTGGCAATACCTACCATTTTTTTAAACAAATCCATTTGATTTTGGATATCTGGGATTAATAGCAACAGATAACGAGAAAACTGTATCCCCGATGCTCACAAATATCTATTCTGATTTTTTCATAAGGTAAGTTTGGGATTTCATGATGTATCAAAGGATCCTTTATGTTTCTGGACCTGTATCTCTCACATATTTTACATCTGGAAACCATATATTTAATATCTTTCGTTATCTCCGGCAAAAATAAAACCTGTCTGGCCTTAGCTTTAAGCCTTTTCCATTCCACAATGAGCACCATGAAGTAATTTTAACATTTCTGCTCTTAAGCTTATTGGTACTATGACACTGTCATTTAAAAATACCAGCGCCTCTTCTATATATATATTATCCCTATATTTAAAACATTCCTGAGCTTCATTTGGGATATTTTTACAATTAATAGGCCACCCCTCATCAAAAAATTTCAAAACATGTGCGAGACAAACATCAGAAAGTGTTGCCTCCCTAAATTCAATTATCCTAAACTCCATAATTTCCAAATGTTTAGTTAAACTATAAACCATTTCTGTCATTTCCACATCATCTTTCATGGGTTTTACAATAAATGATCTTGACAATAAGTCAGCTAAATACATGTACTTACCAGGTAAATATTTAAGATTTAATTGATATTTCAAAAGTTTTATTTTCATTCGTTGCAACCTAGGACTCACTACACTACCTACACTTTTATTCATAACAGAAACTAATGGCTTGTGATCGGTTAACACTTCAACTTGTCTAACATAAATAAAATAATGAAATTTGGTTGCAGCAAAGACAATACTTAAAAATTCCTTTTCAATTTAGGCATATCCCTTTTCTGTATCTGTCAAACTGCGAGAAGCAAATGCAACTGGCTTCCCAGCGTGCAACATGCAACAACCCAACCCATCTTTTGAACTATCTGCCTGTATCACAACAGGTTTAGAACTGTTACCCCTAATACTGGAGAATTTGCAATTTTACTCTTTAATGCTTTAAGAGCATTTGTGTGGACAGTAGGGTGGTCACAAGAAATCAATCTTCGAATTTTTTCTGGGGGACCTCAAAAAAAGTTGCCAATTGACTAGAAAATGAGATTGGCAAAGCTTCAGCTCATTTGGATAATGTTAACCCGTGCCTCACTGAGGTTAAAGTTTGAAAGAAACGTGATTTTTCGCAAAAAAATACTGTTTTTCCTTTATGAAATGAATACAATTAAACCTAGAAATATAATTTAGGTTTCATTTTATAAAAAAAGTTTTACTTTGAAGATCGACACACCATTTTTTTTCTAAAAATGTATAGATTTAAACATATGGGCATTTTTTAGGACCAGATTTCAGCCATATCCTAAAAATTGACTTTTTATGAATACGCGAAAAAATGTTGTAACATTCCATTTCATCTGCTTTCCACCTTTTGTTTTTCTTTTCTTTTTCATTTTGTACAAAATAAAGGGTTTAATAAAAAAAAAAAAAAATCCAAAGAAAATGAAAAATATCGAATTTTAAACTGAAGGAATTAAAATAAAGGGAGGGAGGGGGGCAAATAAAGTATAAAAATGAGAACAAATATGATCAAATGCATTTTATTATTAAAGTTGTGTAACAAGAAAGGAAGTATAATGAAGAAAACAAATTAAAACAAAAAAGTTCTGTTCGTAACATGATGAAATGATCGACTAACACCGGAATTTACAAACGACTTTTTTAGAAATTAGGAAACACATTACGTTAAACTTTGTAGAAGTAAAATTTTTTAAAAATATTCTTGGTGCCGTTTGTAAATTGGTAGTTAAAATTAGGTGGTCTCGATGTAGGACCACTGCACTGGAAAGGATTAAGGGGGTAATGGCTTAGATAAGGTTACTTTTGAAGTTTTGCTTTTGCTTGAAAAGTTTTTCGACATCCAGATACAACTTTTAGCATATAATGTTTTTGTTTACCGTCTTATGTTAAACAGGAATTAAAATCTCGGGTTAATTATATTTCCCTTTCAGCTGTGTCATTGACAACTTTAAAACCATTCACTATTTTTTTGCTTTCAAATAAGGTTCATTTTCACACCATACATTGGGATGAGTATTTAAAATTTATTTATTAATATAAAATCTTTTACAAAAAAATTATAGTTTGAGATGAAACAAAAACATCGATTTCTTTGTTCAATAAATAATCCACTTCGTTGAAACCTTTTGTTGCTCTTACATTCCTGTCATCATCATCATCATTTTCTTCTTCAAATGGCATTAATTTTACAGCCATGCTTATATTGACTTCTCCCCACCACCAAAGTATCATCTAAAAATGAAAATGCAACTTGATCCGAGTTAAGACACCAAACGCGGTTTATCATTTTAGTTTATCGCGGTTTGTTATGCTTTGTCTGCAACGTATTTATAAATTTTTCTGTAGTCCATAAGTGATTTTATTAATTGAAAGTCTGGGTTTGGGAGTCAAAGTGGGAGTGGGAGTATTGAAGCACGCTTTTACATAAATTTTGATTAGAAATAAGCAAAGGTCTCTAATACCTTCTTTTTCTTAATTTGTTATTGATATATGATCCCTGAAACCATATATTTTGAGAAAATAAATAGCCATCCATCCCCTGTGCCCTCCATCCGACATGATTAAAAGCACCAGGTGCTCTGAAAAAAATGTCTTTTGGTTGGTTGGTTGTGTTTATGACGGCCAATTATCAACACGAGGGATATAGGCCCTAAAGGGGGGAGTGCCCTTCGTGGGGGTCTTTCCAAGGGAACCTAACCCGTATTAACGCTTGGAAATCCAAGGTGTCGTGTAGAAATCTACACAACAAGGCTTGTTATTAATTTAATTAATTAAATAATTTTCGCACGATCCAATAACATTTAAAAATAATTGAATTCTCGGAAAATAATTCTTTAGTAATTAATTAATACAATAAATTAAAATAACATAAAAAATACTCCAAAATTAAAGTATATTAAAATGAATAATTATATAATGCATAAAAAAAAATAAAAATATATATGTTGTTTGGTATTGGTATGTTTAGAAAAAAATAAGGAATATGAATTGTGAATTTATTTTGTATTAATACTGAAAATTAAAAATTTCAAATTGCAAATATTTATATGTGCAAAAACAGTGTAATAAAATAAAACTCCCCAAATAAGACCAGACAGAAAATAGGAAATTACAGATAAAGCAAACAGTACTGACGCCAGACTTGGACAGAAAATGTATAGCGAAAGAATAGAAAATTTACGATGTTGAAACCATAAATTTTCTATCAATTAAGATGGTTTTACAACACTCGACGTGGGTGGTGATTCCCATGAGAAACCTGATGCAAGGGGCAAAAATTAAGTTAATGTTATGCAGTGAAAAATAAATTGGCACGCCCATAGATGGGGATGCTTAGAGTACCAATAAGGGACCAGGAGTAGTCTCCAATCAGAATGACAGCTCTGGGTTAATTTAGCCCTCCCCCCCAAAAAAATTGGATCTTGGAATATGGAATGAGAGAAAATTATTAAGTCTTGTGTCTCGTCCTCTAGAGGCTCTATAACATTTTAAGATGTGACTTCCTCTAAGACAATCCAGATACTTCAACATTTTACATCAAGTTCCTTCGCAGCAAATTTTAAGGACAATACAAAAATTAGCGATGGAAATGAGTGCTGAAAGCAGACAAGTCTTTGAAAATAAATTGATGCAGAAAAAAAAGAAATGATGATGGAAATTAATGCTGAGAGCAGACTTATCCTTGTCAAGATCTATTGACGAAGATCGCTGAGAGCAGACAAGTCTCTGAAAATAAATTGATGCAGAATTTTACAGAAGAATTCACTGATTTGAAGATATAAGTTCAGTGGATAGTAGAGAGATGTATGAAGTGTCTGCAGATTTTGCCAATGAAAGCGTACATTGTGGAGTTGGAGCTCGAATAATTTTCATGCGTCATAGAGTGCCTAAAGAAAGTGAAATTGGTTGGTGAAAGATCCCCATGAACTCTACATATATAAAAGAAAAAAAAAACTTTATGCCCAGATGAACTCATTTGTGTTTGTTTTGGATTCCCTGAACTATACATATAAAAACAAGGAACTTTATGCCCAGATGAACTCATTTGTGTTTGCTTAGGATTCCATAAACTATGATAGAACTGTATGATTTGGATGATTACAGAAAAGATCGAAGTCTATTTGGGTGAGAAATTCCTTATATTTATTTCAATATATATTCGTGGCTATTGTTTTCATGTTTTCTTATAATGTGTACATTTAATATTAAGCAACTAATTTTCTAAATTTTCACTAAAGTACATAATCTTATGTCATTGAATATTATGATTGATTATGATAAAGATTTTAATGATAGCGGGAATTATCTTTCCATAAATAAAATTTTGATTAAAATTTTGGCAAAAGCCCCATCATCGGATCGTGCTGTGAACAAAAGGGCAAGTATAGGATAACATAAATTAATAAAAAAAAATAAGTAACAAAATATAATTTTGATGAAAATTTTGCTGTTCTAATGAGAATGGAACTATGTTATATTCTAATGAAAATAATAGATAAGTTGAATCTTAATTTGAAAAGATTATTGTGATATAACAAATCATATTTGAGTTATGAAATTTTATATAAATGAAAATAAAGTTTGTTTATGTATGTATACTTATATGTCTTTCCTTTGAACTCCTTCCTTATTCCCTCTTAGATAATATTCATAATTTATGGTGTCTTAAGAACTAATATTTTGAAATTATTAGAATTGGACGTTTCTCTATGCAACCTACAAGTTCGATATTTCCATTTCAACGTTAAATAAGGCGTCCTTGAGTTATTGTCAAAATTAATTTTAATCCAAAATTTTCTTCTCTCCTAATTTATTAATTAACATTATCCCATTTGATCTTCTCACAACGCAGATCGGGATAACTGTTTCTATTGTACTAACCATTTTACTGTCGCGTGACCCTGTGTGTTATGATGTCCAAATCGTCACAACACAAGGTTCGAAGAAAACCACGAAAACTCCGAACGATTAGGCCGACGGGCGCCATTGGGTTCGAACCCAGCACCTCCCGTCTACCAGCTTCGAGAGCAGAACCTCTCGGCCACTGGTGGGGCAAATGTCTTTTGGAGGAGGAAGTCCTATAAAAATTAAACAAAGTTGAATAAATTCTTTATAATCATCCCTGGGCTATTAATTTTTTAAAGGTTCTGTAAGAAAACTTGAAATTTCATCTAAATTAACTATTTATATCTTCTATTTAATCTTGAATAGCCTTTTTATACTTAGTCTGGTATAATTTAGGCTACCCAATCAGAATTTTTCTTAAATATCTGGCTGAGGGGCAGTGATTGTGCCCATTTTACAATCAAAAACAGCTTTTAGGGTAATTTTTAAATTATGGTGGCGACATGGTAAACACAGATTTTCTTTTCCTTTAACGATTGCTATGGAAAAATGCAGGTTCCCATGAGGCTACCGGTGTTTACCGCAGTGGTATCAAAACACGTTTCCTGGATTTTTTCAACTTCCACCCTCTCTTCAACTGATGAAAATACCTTGACGATAGCCTGGATTATTTCGATACTATTTTCAAACAGAGGAGCTCGTAGTAACAGTTCTTCATCTCCACAACTAATTAAAACGGCTATCCGCTCTAAATTTTCTTTATTCAAAAAATGAGGAAGCAGTTTTCCATCCCAGTGAACAACAGCGCTCTCTAAATCGGAATTTTTAAATCTGTTTTTTTTTTTAGCTCAGTTCTTTGCTTACTAAATAGTTATTTGCGGAGTCGTATTGCACTTCTACTTAAAATTAAAGTCTGTGGTTAATTGGTGGATGTACCCTAATTCTAGCAACTTCTATGGCATTCAGTTTCACTTAGCGAATATTATAAAATAAAATACGTATAACGTGACAATTACTTGGTAAATTACTGTCTACGATTTGATGAGACATGAGGCCAAATAAAAAAATCTTATATTTCTGCCATCATACCGAAATGGGGAGGGGCTTTTTCCAGAATATTTCCTCAATTCTGAAAATAGATAACGATAGCAGCCTTGTAATTAAAAGAGAAATCCAGAGGTTCGTTTGAAATGCGCTTCAACCGCAATACAAATCGAGAAGCTCTTCCTTTCTAGACACAGAACTAGATAATTATTAATTATAATTCGTGAAATATTTTTAAAGTTACAAAAATTGTTCAAAAATTTTTGCCTATTAATGCAAATAATACAAAAAATTATCAAAAGTAATAAAATTATTAATTTGTCTTTTTTCACTGATTTTTCTAAAATGTAAAGTTTGGGGGTATAGTTGACGAGCTGACCTGAAAAATACTAAATGTTTAATAAATATAAGTTTTGATGAGAGTAAAAGTTCAAGGCAACACCAGTTTCTATGAAATAAAACAAGAATCAAGTTTCGAACACAAATAGTTTGCACTTAAAAAAAGAAAAACTACAATTTTTTGCCAAAAATTGCAAATTTTCAAGAATTCAACCTCGATGAGGCACGGGTTAACGTTATACAATCGAGCTGAAACTTTACCAATCTCATTTTTATCTAATTGGCAACATTTAGGGGGTCCCCCCCAAAATATGTAAAAAACAAATTCCACCCTAGTGGACAGGCATCCAGTGCCAAGTTACATTTTTTTAGAAGCTCTCTTAAAGGAGCAAATGTTGTGGATGCCTGGGGTATAAACTGTCTGAGATAATTGATCATACCCAATATCCTTTGAAGTTCAGTTTTATTTGTAGTTTCAGGCATATCAATTATTGCTTGGACATAGTCAGGATCAGGTTTCATACCATAGAATATATCCTAAATATTTAACTTCAGGTACTTCAGGTTCGCTTAAGTTGTATTTTACCTTTAGTGAATTTTACATTCAATTCTTTAGTTCTTTTAATAACTTTAGCCAGAATTTCATCGTGTTGTTCTGGAGTATCTGCTGCATTAAGGAGATCATCAAAATAAATTAAAACCACTTCAATATCCCCAAAATTTGCTTCATTTCTTTTCTGGAATATTTCAGGTGCGCACGATAATCCCATTGGAAGTCGCAAAAATTTATAACATCCAAATGGTGTACTAAAAGTACACAAATCGGTGCTTTCCTCATCTAATTCAATTTGAAAAACCCATCTTTAACCCGGGAGAACTCGCTAGTGAGAATGCCCAATTGCTTTTCTTTTACTTTACATTCATATAATATCAACTTTTTTTGGTTGGCTTAGTACTTTTATTCACAAAATAGGTAAAATAATTGTAAAACATTTTGAAATTTTAATTAAAATGAAAAATGATTTAAATAAGAGTCTTAGAAAAGTACGACTGTGAGAGAAAATCTCATGCAGCGAGTTCTCCCGGGTTAAGATAAAGTACTGTAAATACTGTTTTGTTACATAATTTGGAAACGATCTCCTCAACCTTAGGTATTAGAACATAAGCTCAAATTATTGCTTTATTTAGATCTTGGGGTCTAAACAGAGCCTGATTGTGCCATCAGGTTTTTCTACCACAACTAAATTACCCACCCAACCCTGTGGACTATAAACTTTGGCAATAATTCCCTGATTTTCTAGCTTTTTTAGTTTTTCTTGTAATTTAGGACGTAAGCTAACCGGGATTCGTCTAGGAGGACGAGCAATAGGTACTGAATTTTTTTCCATTTTAATAGTATACTTCCCTTCAAATTTCCCTACCCCTGTAAATACTTCCATGTTATTCTCCATAAACTTAGTTACATTCATATTTATAGATACATTATCAACACTTTTAAGAGATTTAGTTTAACACATGCGTCTAATCCAAGTATAGGCTTTGCTACCCTTTCACCATCCGAGGGTTTTGCAGTAATTTTATAAGAATGCTTGTAAATCCCAGGATATATATATTTTAAATCTCAGTTTGATGCTATAATATCTTTAATATCACTACTTTCTATATAAGGTTAAAAATAAAATTCTGTTTAAAATATTTTGGCCTACAGCCATTGTAACATGATTTCTAGGGACGGAAAAATCCGGGTCAGACGGTTAAAGGGTTAATATTATCAATAATAACAAAATTCACATTAGCCTGCTTATTATCGACATTACACATTAAATTAATCATATCTGTAGGTTGAATTTTAGAGCCACCATAAGCTTCCAATATGATATTAGTATCTTCAAATTTAAATCCATTATTTAAAATAGAAAAAACATGTAAAGGTAAAATATTAATTTGTGCATCAGTATACAATTTGAAATTGATACTATGACGACGTATGTATACATCCTTAGTCCATTAATTTGTTACAGTCACTTTACCTACCACAAGAACACTTACAGAGTCGATAAAAATCATTATGGAAATCAGAACAAGAAAAGTACTGTTCTTCCTCTTTATTTTCAGTCTAGGTTACATCTTGAATGTAACGCATTCTACACACGGAAGAAAAATGATTAAATTGGTGACATTTAAAGCACTGCTTGCCAAAAGCTGGACATTCTGATCGTTTGTGTTTCCGATTACACTTCTTACATAAATAAACAGTATTCTGACCATTTTGTGATGCACTGTTCATAATAATTTGTGATGCATTGCTCTGAGTATACTGTGAAGTACTTTCACCTCCGGAGTTCTTGAAGGAAAACAACCGATTTTTTATGTAAGAGGGCGACTGTTTCTTGACAACGGCATCTACATTTTTAGTTTGTACAGCCTGGGCTTGTTTTTTTTCCAAGTTCTGCCGCCTTACAGATTTCTGCAGCTCTAGCTAAAGACAAATCACCACCTTCACGTATTTATCTTTCTTGCAATCCGGTGTCGGCGATTCCGAGAACAATACCATCTCCGATAACACTGTCAGTTTGTACTCCAAACTCACATGACCTCAAAAACTTGTTTAAGTCAGTAAAAAATGTGTCAAAACTTTCATGGATGTCTTGAACGCGATCATTAAACACAAATCTTTCGACAACAACGTTTGTTTTTGGACTGAGATGCTTTTCAAAGGCTTCTAAGACTTTGTCATAATTGAAGAGGTAAGTGGAAGAACATGTTAAGTAACAAAAATTACATTTGAAAAAATTTGATGTGAAAGTTTTTGTTCTCAATTTTAATGATTTATTTTCTGTTTGATACCATGTGTTTAAAGTATTAACAGGTGTGGTACTAAACGCATTCAAAAAAACTTAATCATATTTAATTTTTATATATTAAAAAATATTATTATTTGGATTGTTAAATATTAAAATATTAAATATTAATGAATAATGCCTTAAATCTTCAAGGCTAAATAGTACATCGGTGAGTACCATGTGATAGTACCATTTGATAGAATACCTGATAACACCTTCATCCAAACGATAAAATCATTTTTAAGAAAATGTAGCATAACATGCTCTTCCACTCAGCTCTTCAATTATGTCTGCCATCGTCTGACAGCTCGAATGTGTTGAACAGTTCTATACCTTCTTCACCCACCGCATTTAGTAGTAAGGCAACTTTCACATCAGGTTCCTTTTTATCGTGACCCGAAGCTTTCATATAAATACTGAAACTTTGTTTGAACTTTCTCCAGTTCTCAGCCACGTTGCCTTCTAGGCTTAAGCCTACCGGTGGTCTACAATATTCATTCGCCATGCTTTACTTAACTTTTTTCAAATATCCACGGTCTGTTCAATTTCGATTACGCCATGTTATATTTTTAAATTAATACATACTTTATTAAGTATAACATTTATTTAATAACATAAACTTCAACATGCTTCTTAGCTTCAGCTAGCAAATCATGCAAACTACAAACCGAGCTACAAACTCAACAACACACAGTGTTGCCATTCATTCGGTCATAATAATATGTTGCCACACAATATTAATAATAACAATATATAACAATTCCATTGGAAATATGCACGAAAAAATTATTTAAAATTAGTACTACATTTCAAGTACAAGCAAAATTTGAAATTATGTTCCTGATTTTTTGACATAGAAAATGTTAAACTATATAAAAATAATTACTTTTTTTCCTTATATAAATAACGAGAATTATTATTTTTAATGATTGCTGCAATTATATTTTTAAATTTATCTTAACGTTACAAAATCTCAGGAATAAGTCTTTCAGTACATATTGTTACTGAAAGTAAGAATTTTCTTAAAAAGTCTGCGAAATGACTAAGAAGGCTTCTTCATGTCAATTGATCGAAGTACAGTCGTGGAAAAAAAAGTAAACACCCCCTACTAACTCTTCAACACATTATCGTAGAAGAAAGTTACTGGTACCGAACGATTGGAAATAAAGTCTACTTTTAAATGACGTATATAAAATTTCCTTAGGAGGACATCTACATATTAAAACGAACCCAAACTTCTTTTTTTTCAATGGCAGTACCAAATTTTAACGCGATATTTCAAATCTTCAGATCAAACTATGCCTAGACACCAAATTTCAGGTCATTTGAATGATAAGTTTTTGAATTATAAACATTCAAAATTTAATGCTTCTAATGTTAAATTACATTTTCATATTTTTATTAATAGCTCCTGAAATTTTACTCCTAATGTGCTAATTTCTGTGTAGCAATAATACTAAAATGCTCAAACATAAATACGTTGAATTTGCAATTTTTATAATTTTATGATATGAATTATGAAATTAATATTAGAAAAAATTATGAATTCCTACCTACATTTTTTTGATGGTTTAGATTTATTAAGTCCTGCTTTATGGAAATCCAAAATTTCACATTTTTCTTCCAAGTAGTTTTCAAATTATGCTTAAAAAACGGAAAAATGATGGTTTAAGGGGGCATCTGTGATAGAAGTGACTAGATATTTTGAAAATTAAGTTATCCTGTAATCTAGCAAAATTCAATGACCATTTGAATGCCGCTTAAGGTGCCTTGATCAAGAAGGGGGCTCTCTCGGTCAACAATCCAGTATTGAACCTCAATTTGGTTACATCCCCTAAAATCCGCTAGTTTTAAAATAATTAATTTCTCGGAAACTTATCGTACGAATTGCATAAAAATTTGTTTTTAGGCTAATTGAAGGGTGTATAGTTCATTTATGCTGTCAGAATTGTGTACTGCTATTTAAAAAAAAAAAACAAAGTTATAGTTCGTTTTAATATATAGATGACCCCCTAAGCCAATTTTACATACATCATTCAAAAGTAAACTTTATTAACAATTGTATGGTGCCAGTAACTTTCTTCTACGATAATTTTTTGCAGAGTTAGTAGGGGGTGTCACCTTTTCTTTTCCATGACTACATTTTAATGTATTGGAAAATCGTCGAATATTTTCTTGATACAAAGTTTTCGATGTAGCAAGACGTTTTAATAATCAAAATTTTATAACGCGTCTTTATGCGATACTTTTGTATGATTTATTGTGGCTTTACCACGTTATTGCGCTTTATTGGCGGTTTGAAAACTTCAGGAAACAGAGGTTTGTTTTTTATATTTAAAAAAAAATATATGTACAGTAGTGGGGAAAAAAAAGTAAACACCTACTAACTTCTCAACAAATTAGCGTAGAAGAAAGTTACTGGTACCGAAGGATTGGAAATAAAGTCTACTTTAAAATGATGTATATAAAATTTAATTGGGGGGGGGGGGGCATCTACATATTAAAACGAACCCAAACTTAATTTTTTTCAAAGGCAATACCCAATTTTGACAGTATAAATGAACTATACACCCTTCAATTAGCCCCAAAACAAATTTTTATGCAATTTGTACCATAGGTTTCCGAGAAAATAATTATTTTAAAACGAGCATATTTTAAGGGCTGTATCCAAATTGAAATTCAGTACTAGATTGTTGACCGAGAGAGCTCCCTTCTTGATCAAGGAACCTTAAGCGTCACTCAAGCAGTCAATGAAGCCTGCTAGATTACATAGTCCATGCAATAGGGAATTTTACCTAAGCAAAATTACTGTTAGTCCTGGAAATCGGCTTACTTTACGTTTTTGGGGTCGCTGAATCCGAATTCGTACCTTCCCACCAAAATTTCCCCCGGCAACCCCCCCCCCCCCAAATTTTGGTAAAAAGCCCCCAAAAAAAGTTTTTATTAAAAAATTCCATTTTCTTATTGTTTTAGGGGAAAAGTATCTAGAAATTCAGAAAGTAGACATAATTTGGAACAAATTAGATATATGACATTATGACTTCGGATGAAGGGGAAGGGGGGTATCAGCCTCGGATCATGCGCGTGGTACTGCGTGGACTAAGTTGCGCAATTCCACTTAACCACTCACACGTTTACATTCGGCCTCCCATCTCCCCTCCGAACTTTCCTTATAAGGTTTACTTTAAGTTTTTTGGGTCGCTGAATCCGAATTTTTAACTTAAGCCCTAAATCCCCCCCCCCCGAAACCCCCCAAAATAGTTGTTATTAACATAAATTTCTTATTGTTTTAGGGGAAAAGCATTAACGAAATTCAGAAACTAGACAAAATTTGCAACAAATAGGATATATGACATTATGACGTAGGATAAACGGAGAGAGAGGGGGCTGCGTCGGAACATTCCCCGCGCGCTTTTCTCAAAAACCAAAATTTTTCAAAAAATCAATTTTTTTTTGGGGGGGGGGAGGGGGGTTGCCGGGTGAAATTTTGGTGGGAAGTTACGAATTCGGATTCAGCGACCCAAAAAACATAAAGTGAGTCGAAATCCAGAACTAGTATTAATTATTCCAGGTAAAATCCCCTATTGCCTGGACATCATATCTTAGTGCACGTAGTGCCGCAGTGCATGTTCAGAGGCAGCCCTCCTCGTCCTCGTTCATCCTACGTCATAATGTCATATATCCTATTTGTTGCAAATTTTGTCTAGTTTCTGAATTTCATAATGCTTTTCCCCTACAACAATAAGAAATTTAAGTTAAAAACAACTATTTGGGGGGGGGGGGTGGTCGGGGGAAGTTAAAAATTCGGATTCAGCGACCCAAAAAACTTAAAGTAAACCTTATAGAGAAAGTTCAGAGGGGAGATGGGAAGGCGAATGTAAACGTGTGAGTGGTTAAGTGGAAATGCGCAACTTAGTTCACGCAGCAACGCGCGCATGTTTCGAGGCAGATCCTCCCTTCCCCTTCATCCTAATTCATAATGTCATATATCTAATTTGTTGCAAATTTTGTCTATTTTCTGAATTTCTAGATACTTTTCCCTAAAACAATAAAAAAATTGATTTTTTAATAAAAACCTTTTTTGGGGAGCATTTTACAAAAATTTGAGGGGATTACGGGGGGGAATTTTGGTGGGAAGTTAAAAATTCGGATTCAGTGACCCAAAAAACATATAGTAAGCCTTTTTCCAGAACTACCATGAATTTTGTTAGGTACATCCCCTATACGGTTTCTATTGTCTGGACTAACTGCAGAGTAGAAGAAATTTCAAAATATCTAGTCACGTCTATCATAGAGGGTCTCTTAAACCATCATTTTGCCGTTTTTTAAGCATAATTTGAAAACTACTTGGAAGAAAAATGTGAAATTTTGCATTTCCATAAAGCAGGACTTAATAAATCTAAATCCATCAAAAAATTGTAGATTGCAATTCATAAATTTTCGAATATTAATTTCATAATTCATAATTCATATCATAAATTTATAAAAATTGCAAATTCAGCGTATTTTTGTTTGGGTATATTAGTATTATTGCTACACAAAATATTAGCACATTAGGAGCATAATTTCAGGAGATATAAATAAAAATAGGAAAATGTAATTTAACATTAGAAGCACTAAATTTTGAATGTTTATAATTCAAAAACTTATCATTCAAATGACTTGAAATTTGGTGTCTAGGCATAGTTTTAACCGAAGTTTTTGAAATTACTCGTTGAAATTGGGTACTGCCATTGAAAAAAAAAAATGAAGTTTGGATTCGTTTTAATATGTAGCACCCCCTAAGTAGGCTTTATTTCCATTCGTTCGTACCAGTAACTTTCGTCTACGATAATTCGTTGAGAAGTTAGTAAGGGTGTTTTTTTTGTTTTTTTTTTTTGCACGACTGCACATTGTTGAACCAAATAAACCCCACCAGTGGCCGAGAGGTTCTGCTCTCGTAGCTGGTAGACGGGAGGTGCTGGGTTCGAACAAAATCGCGCCCGTCTGCCTAATCGTTCGGAGTTTTCGTGTTTTTCTTCGAACCTTGGATTTCCAAGCGTTAATACGGGTTAGGTTCCCTCAGAAAGACCCCCACGAAGGGCACCCCTCCCCTTTGGGCCTATATCCCACGTGTTGATAATTGGCCGTCATAAACACAAACCAAAACCAAACTGAACCAAATAAAACAAACCGCATGAAAATATTCAATCAGAATCGGGTCGATTTGAAATTAGTTTGTGTAATTTAATACATATTCCAATAGATTTTTAAACTTTCATATGCTTTTTTGAAAACTTTGGCGCACTGTGGAGAAAAATTCGTTTGCAGATGGATAATAAACAGATATGCATAAAATGATCATACCTACCCTCACAAACTATTGTAATAAAAGGATGCAAATTTTATTTGTTGCTTTAGAATATGCCTTTAATGTGATACTCCTTAAAAAATACATCATAATCGCAAAAAAATAAACTTTGCGTTGTTTAATTAATAAAACAGTAGGTGAAATATGCATGTATTATCATTTCATAGATGTCTGTGCGAAAGAATTTATCTAGCTACAATCGATTTTTTTCTACAGAGCTCGAATTTGCGAAAAGTTTTCAGAAAAGCGATAAAAAAATTTAAAATAAATCGGAGTCTGTTTTAAAAAACTCATAACAGTTTTATATTAACTGGTTCTAATTTGAAATTTTTCATGCGGTTTGTTTTGTCAATTTAGAATTGTATAAAATTTAAAAAAATATATTTAAAAAATATATTGGTTTAAAATTTAGGTTTAAATATAGGTTTAAAACTGACTCAACTTCATTCTGTTTTATTATAATCATTATTATAACAAAAGTATTACATAAGTTATTTAGTGGCGCCATCTATATACGAAGAGATTAATCATCTTATATTTTTAAAATGGTGTGATATGCATTATGCATAAAATATAGGGATTCTTTGTCTATGATTTAAAGATTAATAGTCCCGATCGTTTAAGTATTTTTTGTGATCGTTTATTTATTTAGTTATTTATTTGTCTTGGCGGGAGAGGGGAGGGAGATGGTTATGTGAAATCACTTCTTACTGCTCTTTAGTCAGTGTCAGAAAAAAAATCATGTATAAAGGGCTCCTAATAAATGATGATTTTAGAATATCGTAAAATTCGTTATCAAAGCAAATAAAATGCATGTTTAAATATATATAGATATATATTGGCATAAAATTTCATTTACATTAATTTCTTATTTATACCACAATGCAAACTATTTATGCCGCATATTTTTTTTTAATTTGTGTATAAAGTCCCATGGTGGACATAAAATAAAATAAATCATGCTGTGCTATTTAATGTTAAATATCCAACGCGTGTAGTGCCACAAAAAATTCAAAACAAATTAATATTTTTTAACGATTTTTTTCTAAAACATTACACTGCGGCGCGTCACCCGTACATTCAGGATGAGACGCCGCACTTGTGCGGTAGTAATGCCGCGCTTGTAATAAGAACCGAATGAAATTATAAATAAAAATATTTAAAAAATATATTCATATCTGGACTATAATTAACGATGTATAACAAAATGAAACTAAATGAGTACAATGAAACCTATTAGTAGATTCAAATTAATAATTGTTGCCTACTTTCACTATTAAAATTATCGACTTATGTTTTTACTTTAAATTTTAATTGTTTTTTCAGCAACAACGTAACATCAATGTATTAGAAAGGGAAAAGAAAAAAATGTAAAATTGTGCTTACAAAATTTATTTGTTAACCCTTTCGGGATCGGTGGCTTTTATACAAATTTTATTCGGTTGATGCCACTTTTTTAAAAGAAGTTACCTTTGCTTAAATAATCATGAAAATGCTCTAATTAAACAAAATATTACTTTTCTTTTTTACTGGTGCCAGAAACAAATTTTGTAAGCTCTTTATATAGGTGCTTATATGCAGCTTTGGTCCCGAATGGGTTAAAATACCGATTTTTTCGACTACAATCTACAGAAAAATTGTCGAAAAAATGAAACTACATTTAAACACATGATGCAACGAAGCCTATTACACTTCCTCTTTTTTAGAGTACTTTGCAAAGAACGTCTGCGTTACGCGTAATCCAATTTTTCGTTATTATCATATTGACTTACATTTTTCTTGCCCTTACATTTTACTTTTTATTTTCCCCTTTTTCTCCTTTGGTTTTAGTTTAAACTTGATAACATACCTAGCAGCATAGGTGCCAACCTCAAACTAATCTTCCATAATACTTGTGTTAATTTGACCCTGGTTTAATAAGTTTCGTACCAGAAATTTTTTTAAGAAATGCAATTAAATAAATAAGCATTCGTGAAATAAATTTTCTGGTTAGAAATGTGGTTAACATGTGTTAAATTAATCCAGACATTACGGAAGATTAGTGGAATGTTGTCAGCTATGCTAACATGGTTAGTCTGTGCAAAAAGAAAAGGAAAAGTTAATAACACTTAATCATCCTGTAAAAAAGAAACTGCGGCATGTATACCGGAATAGCAGTGCGGCATGTGTCCCATTTTTCATGGTGCAGACGTCGGCCATCACGGTTACCTGCCATCGCTAAGGAGAATGGCGTAACCATACACGCAGTACTCTATACAAACGCTACACTTAGTTTTGACTTCGAAATCATGTATTCATTTAGTAATTAATGTACGAAAAGTATTTAAAAATAACGTGTTTAAAAGTTTGGAAAGTGAAATCATGCACTTACGTCAAATTAAGGATTGTACTTCTACAAGTAAAAATCGAAATGGGATTCACGCTATACACTGGTTAAAATAATGTCATTGCGCGTCTATACTGTTCGTTTGACGACCATCTATCGATAATTACAAGAAATACCAGGGGTGCGGCATCTATCCCGTATGAGGCGACTCTCCCGGAGTTACCCTAGTAATCATCCACACATTAATATATGACTTAAATCATTTTATTTACAGGAGGCAGTTTTAGATGAATCTATGTTTTAGGTATTGAAGTTATTCATAGAGTTTGGTCACGTGTTTAAAACATCTTATAGAAAATTATAAATTTATTTATTAAAAATTAAACATTGGTTCGATATTTTTTTGCGATTAATATAAATTTAATACCTAAAATAAAGTTTAAAAACAAGATTCTATAATCATGACTGTAAATCAAGCACACTATTGTTTTCTGATTTCATTAAAAAAAGATCCCTTTCAATGCAAAATGAGAAAGAACAAAATAAGCACAAATTATTTTCTTTCGATAATGATCACAACAGTTTTTTATATTAATTTTTACTTTACCATTTAATGTAACGAGATTTAGGAAAGTAATTAAGATAAAAATTAACTTCACTGTCCTTTCATAATTGTCTCAAACTGAGCGGATTGGAAGGCTTCCACGTAGGTTCCATCCATTAATTATATTACACGAATTTTGAGTTATTTTGACCCCTCGCTCCCATATGCCACATTGTGTAACACTCGAGTGATACCTCTGCCCCTGTTTTGACGTCACATTTTTTGTAAGTATTAATTTTTAACTAATTTTTATTTTTAAAAACATTTATGTGCGATCTATTATTTATAAAAATCATCGAAATCTTGCGTGTTTCTAATTCAGACTGTTGCAGTTCGAGGGAAAAATATACTTAATGTTACCTGAGTAAAATACTTATTTTTATAATTTTTTTATTGTTCTAATTGCAAATAATGCCTATTTTCATATTTTAAATGTGATGTCAACATATTACGCTAACCTTATTCCTGTGTCACGTCCTCGCCCCTTCTCTTGAAGAGTGATGAAATTAGAGATACCCCTTAAGCAGTATAGGGGGGAAACTTCAGGGGAATGGGGCCAGTCGATAGCGATGTTTCCACCAATCAATCACAGAAGTGAAAGGTATATTATTGCCAGATATTATAATACTAATATATCCTAATTTTGACAAGACTGTCTAGTTTAAAAATAAGCTGTCGGTATCTAGTTCTTTATATGTGACCGGACGCAAAATATCCTGTTCATTCATGCATTGAAATGAGTCCTTACATATTTTTTAATTGCCAGTCTTAACTTCTGTGTATAGCACATTTAAACAAAATCGCAGTTCTTCTCAAGGTCGATTCAGGAAAAGTAGCAGTAGCAAGATTAGTAGCTATTGAAAGATTTTCGGAGTACTGAAACACAAGTAGTTTTTCTATGTGGAAGAAAAGAGTGCATCTAATGCATCTGAATTTGAAATGTAATTTGAGCTGAATTCACGGAAAAAATGAATTTCGTTCGTCTCGCGCTCAGAAATTCATAATTGAGTGAGATTAAGTTAAACAAGTGGGTAAGTGTGATCTAAGATCGCACAAGGTATTTCGTTTAATATTGATTTCAAAACTCTTTATTTTTTAATTACTAAATCTAAATAATTATTTAAAATCATTAAATCCTTACACAGATGGCAGCATCATTAAATTTAATTTTTAAATGGTTACAAAAGGAAGCTATATTCTATAATAAAATTAATTTAATTAAAATTCAAAATTCCGAAATTTCAAAAGTTTTGCAGAGGTTTAAATAAAATTTAAAATTTCTAAAAACAAAACAAAAAAAAATGTTTAAACGAAATTTGAAATTCTGAATTTTCAAAAAAAATAGTGGAAGTTTAAACAAAATTTAAAATTTCGCAATTTCTCAAAAAAAAAAAAAAACTTTTTGAATTAAAAAAATAATTGTTAAAATATTTTTCAACAACTTTTGGCCTTGACAAAAAAAATGGCAAAAATTCTGTAAAATTGAATCTGTCAGATAAGAAAATCTATTCCAGGGAAAAAATTTCAAACTCCGATGCGTAGCTTCGAACCAGGATCCTTTTGTGCTACCACTGAGCGATCTAGCCAACACGAAAAAGACCGAAATTAAAGTTCGGTTTTAAAATCTAAATCGCAGAAATGGTTGTGTGTTATTAAATTAATTCATTTAATTAAAATAATATAAGACTTTTTCAAAATTTTATGATTTGTCGTGCGATCGGAGGTATTCAGCTATAAATATGCAAAATTTCATGATGTCTCTAATTTATATTTTTTCCTAGAACGAATGCTCAGACAGACAGACGGAGGAATGAGACGAATAGTGTTTCGTTAGATGAACAAAACCCTAAAAATCATCACAATTGAGACAGATTAGTCAATCTCGACTCAATGAGCTCGCTCAGTTACAACACTCATTGTTCTAACGCATTGTCCATGTTACCAAATGGCAAGCGGATTCGATTGCTTTTGGTATCACTTATGTTTATTAAAGCAGGTACTCTTTTGAAAAAAATATTGTGTATTTGAATTTACAGCCAGACTTCCTGTACTTAAAAAAAAATGTGTAACTTTCAAACAGAATAGAAACAAATCAACCCATCTAGACACAGCAAATGTTTTTGATCGGTCTCTGTTTATTGAACTGGGTAAAGCAGACCCTCTAAATAAGTTTTCAAATTTGCTTCTGGTTTGTCAGAACTCTGTAAGCAGACTTACAATTCTGAAAAAAAAATTATCGGGATTAAAATGCTTTATATATTTTATTGTTAAGTCTTGCTCAATATCAAGAGAAATTAGACTGTATACATTTTGCTATAAATTCTCAAATCATCCACATTATTCTACCTTCTTTTTTATATGAGTAGTGGGAAAACGTCAGTTCAGGTTCAGATGGCACTGTTCCGCAGCTTCCGGACATTGACCCCATCACCGGAACTACCTCCGCCCGTCTCTCCGCCTCTTTCTCTGCAGCCGCCCGTATCAGAACCTACGAAACCGATTCGAACAACCCCTGTTTAAAAAATGACGTTTTTAATTTTAAAAATGGGGTTTATACTAAATGATGAGGTTAATGGAAAAGGATTATCATACTATAAGATGGAGATTAAATTTATATTTGCTTTTTGAATGACCCTCACCTTAATGAGTATTAATAATTAAGCAAAACAATGTAAAATATCAAGTTTTAAAGAAAAGGCTGATTTATTAAGAATTTTTCCGTCATAAGGGGATGATATCAACTCATAAGATAAAGTAAAACTTATATTTCATTTTTTGAACAACCACCACATTAATGAATATTAATAATTATGCAAAACAAAGGAAAATATCGATTTTTTAGGGATAAAAGACGATTTTAAACGAATTTTATTAATTTTTACGATATTTTGATATTACATTGCACTGTATGTCACTAGTTTTATAGGATATTATCCTTTAACGACACACACCACAAGAAATTTTCATAATTAAGCAAAACAAATAAATTTTAAACAAAAGAAATTTATTTTTAATCTAATGAATAACTTGGAAAATGCGCTTTAAAAAATATATTTTTCCTAGAAACACAAAATTAGGTGAATATATTTTAACAAAATGTATCGAGCATCCACCCGAGGAGGAAAAACAATATTTTGAACGAAAAAAGACAAATTTATCGATTACTTTACACATGTTTTGCATTTAGATCATCTTTGTAAACAGTACACGCGATTTTAATCTTGTAAAACAAGGAAATACTCAAATTTAGATAATTTTTAGTAGAATTTTAGCAAATTTCTTAAATGTAATTAATATTTCAATGTTTTTACCACATCAGACAAAGCTAATATTCGAATGATACATTTATTAAGTTTTTATATAATACCTCAAACATTATTAAAAATTCATCTCTTTTATTCATCAATCTTTTAAAGAGTTTTTAGAATTTCATGAATTTAGACATAAAAATTCGAATTTATAATCTGATTTCTTAATTTTAGCACATTCAACGAGATTTTATCTTATTCAAACAGATTTTTTACACACAACTAATTATTTAATGAAATTCAGATCGATTTTTTCTTTTTTTAAACTAATTCTTAAATAACTTTAACGCGTTTTATTTCAAGAAAAATCTCCCTACTTCTTTCACATATGAAGGGAGAAGAATTGGAAACACGAACCCCCGCTTGCTAATCCCCTCGACATTCCTTAAGCAGTAGGGAGAGGACAAAAGATTTCCAATTCAGAACTGTACATGCTAAGATATGAACATGCGTACACGAAGTTTCTTTTGTAGCTCTTTTAGTCATTAAACGATACAGAAAATTGAAAGTCTCCAGATGAATTTTCAATGTCTGGCAAAGATGAAAGAGGTCTATGAGATAGATACTGACTTGAGATGGAAATAGAGTTGAAGTCAAAAGATTCTGCCTTACCCTGAAATTCTTCAAGCAAATGATTTTCACTTTGCATGAATTGGTCTTGCATAGCATTTCTGTTACAATCATTTAACATATTAAAAATAGCCTGAGTTATTCTGCTCATATTACTAATGAAATTATCACATGTTTCACCTTGCACTTAGGAGATTTCTGAATTGTCATCCGTCAAGTTGTTTAAAATATGAATACTATCTTTATAGTTTTTAATGATACAGACATACAGAGTATACATGAATATAATTTTAACTACACTTTCAACTAAACATTTCATATTTCAAATAACCTATTTTTCAAAACCAAACTATATGACTTTTCAACACATAAGAGCAAATATTAGACAACATTTCTAGATTAACATATTTGTTTTTAACATAGCTTAGATCAATTTACCATTGCCTTGCTTTCAGAAATATCAGATATCCACTTTTAGATTAATTTTCTAAGTCTGTAACTGAAATTAAGTAATCTACTTATAGAAAAAGTTCAGTTTTCACATAATTTCATGAAAATTTAGCAACGAATTAACCTTTACCACAATACTTATCCATATCAAACTTGATTCTTTCCCTTTATATTTTGACATCACATAATTTTAACAACTATTTTTAGATCCACCCTATCATTTATCGGAAAATTATTAAATCACAAAACGATTTGTGCTTTATACTTTCACCTATATTGCTTATTATTCTAATAATTATCAGATATTTATTTCTCAGAAATATTTCTATCATACGAATCAGTAAAGGAAATTAAATATATATGTAATAACCTCATACACGAAAAGTATCACAGAAGGAAAATACAAATAATCTATTAAAATAATTAAATATTGCATAAAATTCCATCTATTAAATATAGAACTTCAACTATTGAATGAAAACCTATACAAGTTACCACAAAAATTAACTGATGAATGAAAAATATACAAGTTCTCAAAATAGTTTCTGAATTTTTTAGAAATATTTGTAAAAAGTTTTTAAAAATTCATAATTTAACAAAAAATTACAAAAAATTACAAAAATTTTTAAAAATTTATAAAAAAAAAAGATTAAGCAAATTTACAGAAATTTTAAAAAATTAGTAAAACTTAAAAAAATTTACAAAATAGTTTTAAAAAATTGCAAATTCGTTAAATAATTATTAATCATTTCTAAAAATGTATTTAAAGATGTACGAGTTAGTGGAAATTTTCATAGGAACCCATAAAAAATTAACAGATGTATGAAAAAATATGCTAGTTCGCAAAATAATTTCCGAATTTTCCATAAATATTTACAAAAAGGTAAAAAAAAATTACAAAACTTTTGAAAAATTTACAATAAAGTTTAAAATTTACACAAAAGTTTAAAAATATTACATATTAGTTAATTATCAATGTTTTCTAAAAATGTATTAAAAATGCACAAAGTAGTGAAAAAATTTCTCAAGAATACACAAATTTAACAAATAAATGAAAAAACATGCAAGTTTGCAAAATAATTTCAAAATTCCTAGAAATATTTACAAAACATTTTAAAAATTCAGAAAATTACAAATTTTATTAAAAATTTAAAAATTACAATTTAAAAAAAAAATGACAAAAGTAAAGAAAAACCACAAAACAACAAAAAAATTTTAAAAAATACAAAATTAGTAAAAAAATTATCAAAGTTTTCTAAAAATGTTTTAAAAAATGTATAAGGTAATGAAAAAAATTTTATAAGAACGCACAAAAATCGACTGATGAATGAAAAAATATGAAAGTTAGCAAAATATTATAAAACTTTTCTATAAATATTTACGAAAAAGTTTTAAAAATTTCACAAATAAACAAAATTTTTTAAAAAAATACGCAGATATGCACAAAAATGTTAAAAAATTAACAAAAAAGGTTAAAAATTTACAAGTTATTGAAAAAAATATCAAAATATTCTAAAAAAAATTACAAGTTAACAAAAATTAACACTAAGTTTAACTGCTACCATAACGATCATTGACATACCATCTCTTAAAATATAATAATCTGCGGTTTACTTTAATGAAATCTTTAACTTCAGCTATAACCAACACTATCATTAACATAGCACAAGTATAAGAATCCACAAACACTCTTTGGATTTTGCAGTGATCGCATGCACTAAATTTTATACAATGTTTAGCGAATTTTCGAATAACATCTTCTTTGCTATGTAACTTTTTCATCTATTGGAAATTATCTCTTAACATTTTAAACGAAACAACATTTTTATCAAGGAACATAGATCCACACTCAACAGAAATATTCACTAGTTATAAGATTAACACTAAAAAGACCGTGGGGCTCATTTTGACCCCTACCATATGAACATATTTCGGTTCGAACCAGAAATTTCTTTGTAAAATAAGTTTAAAAGACACAAACAAGAAAAATGTTAAATAAATATGTTAAACAGATTTGAATAAAAATTCCGGAGTAAAGTATATTCATAAAACTTGAGTAAAATTTCCGTTCTTTGTAGTGTTAATAGATGGATGAAAATATGCAAGTTAGTAAAAAAAATGTCAGATTTTTTTCTAAAAATACATTGAAATTATCAAAAATTGTTAAAGATATAAAAAAGTTTACAAAATTTATAAAAAGTTTAATAAAATTCACAAATTAACAAAAAAGTTTAAAAAATGAAAAAAAAATAAAAGTTAGAGGAAAACTAATAAATTTTCCAATTTAGTGTGAGAAGATTCAGTGAAATTAAAAACTGTCTTCTTTGACAAGTAGTGCAGGGGAAATGTACATTTTACCTTGCAAAAGGTCGGGTGGAAGATTTTTTTTTCTAAATTGTTTATAATGATGCCAACATGGAAAAAACAAGTTTTCTAACAAAATTTCTTAAGGCTAAATTTTATGTGGCCGAAAAACAACAAAATTTTGGGACATTTTTTGATTTTTTGGAAATATCTCCAGACTCGTTGCCGTAGCATAGTATTTGTCAGTAACAATATTAAAGAGGATAAAATTCTCTTCAACTTTCACATTTACAACTTTTTTATACACTCAATAGCAAGCGCAGTACGCTATTTCAAAAATGGGACAATTTTTTCAATTTTCTTAAAAACATAGTTTTGCCGCGATTATTCAAATGTTCCCCGCGGAATTAATTGTGTATGTAGGCTTCTAAGAATTGGTAGCAGTAAATTATCTATTATTTGCACACTCACGTCTTTATTTTCATCTCAATAGACATTTTATATGGAATAAATGTATATAATTTTGAAAATGGGGCAGAGTGTAGATGAATGAGACAATTTTCATATTTAGACAGTAACTTTAAGTGTATACAATGTTAACTTCAAAGCATTGTTTAAAAGAATTTTCAATAGATAGTAAATTATTGGCTTTGGTTTCAATTAAAAACGATTTATTGCTTAATTTTAATAAATTTTATAATTTTTATAATGCATACAATTTTTTCCGGGTATCAGTGGAATAGGTGGGTCATTTTTAAAATCTGTGCATGTTTTGGAATAACAAAATCAAATTTTTAGAAATAATCAGAAAGTTTTAATTGTTTGTAAATAATTAACTTACCTCATAAACATTAATATACAAGCATCAGCAGGGAACCAAATTACCAACTTTACATTTTAAAACTAATTTTTATATTTTAATACACTTGGTATAATGACATAAGTGAGCAAGGTGATGACAAATTAAGCAAAATATTTTAATTTTTCCCCACGCATAAATGGCAGTCATTATATCTTCTGGCCCATACAATGATTTTCTATTTCTCATACAGGGTGTCCAGCGAATAAGATCCTGATTTCAAAATTAAATATCTCAAAAACAAGGATCAATAGAATTATGCGGTAAACGGTTTGTTTATTAGCTAAGCTGTAAAAATGTTATACAGAAGTTTTAAAAATTAGTTGCAAAAACCGCTAACAGATGGCGCTGTAATCGCAATACCTATAAATTGTGTTTTGAAGTCCAGAGCACTAGCGTTTCATTCCTAGATAGCTTCCTATGGAAGAACAAAAATTGGGAAAGACCGCTTCTTCGTTTGGGTGAAGTGCAGAAGTGCAGGCATCTGGTCACAGAATTATTTCATCATCTTCAATTTTAGAGAATTTCAATTAATAGAATTTTCAATAAAAAAATTAGCAATCATTAATATAAGAAGTTATTGAAATATTTTAATTGGATAATGTGCAGAAGCGGAGACATCTGGTCACAGAATTATTGCATTAGCTTCAATTTTAGAGAATTTCAATTAATAGAATTTGAAATAAAAACTTTAGCGATCATTATATAAGAACTTATTAAAATATTTTATTTGGGTAATGTGCAGAAGCGAAGCCATGTGTTGAGAGAATTGAGATTTGTTTGAAATTTTGTTATAAGCTACTTCGATCCGGATACCACTATCTCTATGGTATGTCTTTTCTCTCCTAATTGGTAGATCGTGAAATCGAATCCAAGTAGAGGAAGATTTGAAAAAAATGAAAATCTTTACTTTTTAATATTTATTTAAACTGTGAAAAAAGATTGAATAAAAAAATCCAAAGTTTCTGGTTTTAAAATTTAATTAAACTAAAAGAAACCCCTTTTTTAAAAATCATTGAGCATTTATAATAATGATTCATAAATCATTTTTTTAATTGTACAGAATAGTTTGAATGAAAAAATACAAATTTTCTATTTTAAAAAACTTAATTAAGTTAAAAAAATAATTTTAATTTTAAAAACTCGTTTTTATTTTTTTTTATCACTGAGCACAGAAATATGATGTATCTTCTAACGACAGGATCCAAAGTGTTGGAAAGGAATGCAGCATCCAAAATACTTTTGCTTTGACGTTGATAATATGACTTATCATCCTTTCCTTTTAAAAAAAGAAATAATTTAATGCAGAATTTATGTCTCTAAAATTTTGTTTACAAAGTGTTGTGCTACAACCAAAGATTTATGCCGTGATTTAAAAATATAAATGAAAAGTGCAAAATTACTTTTTTCTTTATAATAATTCAGGTATAAACAATAATACCAAAATATTATGCCGTGATTTAAAAATATAAATAATAAGTTAAAAGTACGAAATTATTTTTCTAAATATATGCATTTTGATTTAAATAATTACATGACATTAAAAATTGAATTTAATAAAATATTTTATTAATTTCTTATATAATGATTTCTAAACATTTTTCTTGAAAATTCTATTAATTGAAATTTTCTAAAATTAAAGCTAATGCAATGTTTCTGTGACCAGATGTCTCCGCTCCTGCACATTATCCAATTAAAATATTTTAGTAAGTTCTTATATAATGATTGCTAAATTTTTTATTGAAAATTCTATTAATTGAAATTCTCTAAAATTGAAGCTGATGCAGTAATTTTGTGACCAGATTTCTCCACTTCTGCCCATCACCCCAACGAAAAAGTGCTCTTTCCCAATTTTCGTTCTTCCATAGGAAGCCGTCTAGGAATGAGACACTAGTGTTCTGGACTTCAAAGCTCAGTTTACAAGTATTGCGATTATAGCGCCATCTGTTAACGATTTTGAATCTAAATTTTGAAACTTCTGTATACTTTTTTACAGCTTAGCTAATAAACAAACCGTTTACTGCATAATTCTATTGATCTTTGTTTTTGAGATATTTAATTTTGAAATCAGGGTCTTATTCGCTGGACACCCTGTATAATAAAAGGAGATTAAGAAATAAAAGTTCATTTAATTATCAATTAGAAATGGGTACGGTAATGATTTACAAAAGAATACTCACCAAAACATTCAAAGTCTTTGCTTGTTTTATTGAAACTATAAAACTATTTACTCTATTCACCTAAACCTGATAGCAAGTTGACTTTTAAGGTGTGCTTTTACCTTGATAAAAAGGCATGTCCTGTCCTCTAAAAAAATCCAGATGAACTTTTTGTCAGAGGTATGGCAATGACACTCATTCTTGGGAGAAGGTTTAAAAAAATATTATTAAGAATTATACATAAGTTTAAATAATGAAAATAAATATATATTTTTTAATTAGTAGCATCTTAATAAATAAAAATGTATAAAAAATTACAACCATCTGTTTTAAATAGAACTTTGTCAAGTCTTTACCTAATAAATTGCTTGTTGGGATAGCCTACGGTAATGACATTTTAACTACAAAATAATATATTTCTTATTTTTAAATTTTTTTTATAAATAATAATATATTTGAAAATTATCATTAAAAATATGATAGTTAATGATAGTTAAAATTATGATATTTAACTTTTTTTCTGTGCAAATATGAAAGGACAGTAAAACATGAGACTTTTTTTGAAAATCACCCAGGTATGAAAATTTGCGAAAAACATACACTCATGTCCAAAATTAAGGTCACAAACATGAAATCTGTGAAAACTGATCAACTATTTATTCACTGTGTTGCCACGAAATTTGGCACAGAGGTATATAACAATGATAGAAAGAAAATAGCAACATAACAATATTGAAAAGGTTTTAATTGTGAGTTAAGAAACAGGGTATATCAAAAAGTGTTAAATCATGAATGAGAGATAAAGCATTTATCTCGGGAAAAGTCTGTTTAGTATGGGGTGCGACCGCAGTGTACTGCTATACAAGCCTCACAATGAGCTCTCATACTGTTTATGAGGATGTCAATAAATGTTTGTGGCAACAAAGCCCATTCATCCTAAAGCGCAGCTTTAAACTCCTGGAGGGACCTGGGAGGGGAGGGGGTTACGATGTGCAGGGGCTCTTCCTAGACTTTCCCAAACATGTTCAATAGGATTGCGGTCCGGAGACATCGAGATTCAATTCATACGGCAAATGTGCTCTTCTTGAAGAAAATCATCAACAATGTGAACTTTATGTGGCTTCGCATTATCGTCCATAAACATGAAGTCCGGGCCTACAGCAACCCCGAACAACATGACATAAGCTCAAGGACCTCATACCCATAGCGATATTTGTTGACAGTACCCGCATCGAAGACGTGCAGTGGTGTAAGGCTGCCCAACATTATGCCGCCCCAGACAAGGATTTCTTTGTCACCAGATCTATCGATTTCTTTTACGTAGATGGATGATAGTGAGCTCCATGTTCTCCCCAAATGAAGATTCGACGAGCATCACTCTGCGTGGTGAACCTCGACTCACCACTGGAAAGAAAAGGTCCTATTCTTGTTGTGTCCAAGACTGATGTCTTAGGCCTCACAACAACCAGGCAATCTGTTGGATGCAGTAAAAGGGACACACACGACTGGTCACCGGGCGTTAAAGATGATGTCCTTGAAGCCTATGTGAGGTTGTTCCGGGGTGCTGTAGGCCCGGCATCATGTTTATGGACGATAATGCGAAACACACAGAGCTCATATTGTTGATGATTTTCTTAAAGAGGGGGATATTCGCCTTATGAATTGGATCTCGATGTCTTCGGACCTCAATCCTATTGAATATCTTTGAGATGGTTTAGGAAGAGCCATTATACTGCGTAACTCCCTTCCCAGGACCTGCCAGGAGTTAACAGCCGCGCTTTTGGAAGAATGAGCTTTGTTTCCACAAACATTTATTGACACCATCATAAACAGTATGAGAGCTAGTTGTGAGGCTTGTATATCAGTGCACAGTGATCACACTCCATATTACACAGACTTTTCCCGAGATAAACGCTTTATCACTGATTCATGATTTGACACTTTTCGATATCTCATGTATCTTAATTCACAATTAAAATCTTTTCCACGTTGTTATGCTGCTGTATTATTTCTCCCATTGTATAACATGAAATAACCTGCCGAACTTCGTGGCAACACAGTGAATAGTTCATCAGTTTTCCCATATTTTATGATTGTGACCTTAATTTTGGACATGAGTGTATTTTATTCCCACTACAATGGTATATTTTATTTATCAATTATTGATAAAATATGTTTTAATGTTTCACTGTTTTAAAGATAGAGATAGCAAACATTGAATTGTAGTTCCATATAAAAGGGGGGACTCAAAAAAAAAGAAAAAACTTTTACCTTATAAAATAGCTACAATAAAAAAGACACCAGATTATTTCACAAACTAATGTTATATATTTATATCTTGTAAAGTTTATAAATTCTGTTAATAAAATATTTGAGATCACTAGTTTTATAAAAAATATTTAAAAGATTATTTTTAAAACATATTGTCAATTTTTTCCCCACATATATCAATAAATATAACAAGAGATTATATCATTTTAGCATGCAGAATTAAAAGTAACAAAAAGCGAGCGAGATATTTGTCAAGAATGCTACCATAGGTTTATTAGTACCTTACGAATGTCTTTCGTGTGACTAATTTAGTCCCATAATTCATATAACTGTGACTTTAAACGCCTCAATACGACAGCTACCGTAAGATCATTCAAAATGAAATCTGTACATACGGAATTCGGTCTTTAAAGAAAAAGTATATATTTTTCCAAGAGAAAAAATATGAACAATTATACCTGCTAAGATGGAAACTTGTTTAAAGCGGAATATATTTCGGTTCCTTTCGGTACGATTTTCAAGGTTTTAATGAATCAATATTTGGCAAAGCTGATTACGTAATTCAGCATTACGTATTTAATGCTTACACACTTAAAATTTTCAAAATCCGGCTATTAGAGATTTATTAAAATTCCCGTGATAAATTTTCTTTTTAATAGAAGGGGGGGGGGGAATCCATGTTTGCAAAAAAGGCTAGTTTTAGCCCTTTTACACATAATTTACTGCTACTAATATATACAATTTGACATACACGATTAAATCCGTGGGAAACATTTGAATAATCGGGGCAGAACTGCGTTTTTCACGGTTTTTAAGAAAATTGAAAAAAATTGTCCAATTTTTAAATGTTGTATTGCACTTGCTATTAAGTGTATAAAAAAGTTGTAAATATGAAATTTGTAGAGAATTTTATCCTCTTTAATATTGTAACTGAGAAATAATATCCTACGGCAACGGGTCTCGAGATATTTCAATAAAAAACGGTCCCAAAATTTTCTTGTTTTTTGGCCACAGAGAATTTAGCTTTAAGAAATGTTGTTAAAAAACTTGGTTTTTCCGTGTTGGCATCATTATAAACAATTCAGAATTTTTTTTTCTTCCTAACTTTTTGAAAGGTAACCTCCTTTTTTTGGTACATTTGTCCTGGACTAAAGAACTTTCACGACGAAGTTTTATCTTAGTGTGGCAACCATTGGTAGGGTGATTTTATGTAACACTCTCAACAATTTTCTACATCTAGACTGCTTCCTCTTATGGCCTTTCTTCTTTTCATTACACACCCTTAACTTGATCTTCTATAATTGCGTTTCTCGATCGAATTCTTTATTGTCAATTTCTTCAAGTGATTGTCCTAATTCTTCTTAAGAATAGTCAGCTTATACAGTTTTAACAGACAGGGCGATGCACTACCATATGCCATCATATGCAATTTTAACTCTCGCTTTGTAGCAAAAGATTTTTTAGAAGATTTACAAATATAAGTTTTTTCCACCATATGTTTTTCCAAGTTGCATTTTCTTGAAAACGACCTGTTACAGTTCTACAAACCTGTAAAAAGAAATAAATATAATCACTTAAGATTTTTTCTACAACTGTTATCGAAAACATAATACGTTATTTTTTTTTACTATACATTTGTTATAATTTCTTATACTTTATATATACAACATAATATTTCATATACAGGTGTTTACATGTTTATTACGACCTTTCTTTTTATTTATTGTAGACAATTCGTCCACACTCTTTGAAACAGGTTGTTGCTCTTGTGAAATAGCCTGCTGGAGCATCTATACTTAAAAAAGAAATATAAGTTTAGCAAGACATTTAACAGATATTTAATCTTTAAAGGATATAATTACGACATAGTATTCAAACTCACTTTAAGACTTACCGTAGAAAACGACTTTAAACCTTCCATAAAATAAGAAAAAAATATCTGCACTATGAACTCGCACATATTCCAAGTGTTCGTAGACAGAAATAGAAGCTACTACTCAATTTTCCAAAATTCATATTAAGAAAATTAATAAAGGCAGATCACGTGACACACACACACTTAATAAAACCTGTTATACTATAGGCGTTTTTACTGCTAGGGAGAGTGTATGAATCGTTTTGTTAAAAATATTTTCAAATAATTTTTTTCCTAGTAAAAATATTTTATATAATGCAGGATTTTCAGCTATTAAGATAAAAACTAATTTCTTTTGTTTAAAATTATATGTTTATGCTTATTTAAGAGAGCATTTCTTGGGGTGAGGTCCATCCAAAGTTAAAACCCTACAAAACTAGTGTCATACAGTACAATTAAATCTCAAATTAGCGTAAAAATTATTAAAATTCGTTTAACCCGGGAGAACTCGCTGCATGAGATTTTCTCTCACAGTCGTACTTTTTAAAGACTCTTATTTAAATCATTTTTTATTTTAATTAAAATTTCAAAATGTTTTACAATTATTTTACCTATTTTGTGAATAAAAGTACTAAGCCAACCAAAGAAAGGTGATATTATATTAATGTAAAGTAAAAGAAAAGCAATTGGGCATTCTCACTAGCGAGTTCTCCCGGGTTAAAATCCTTTTCTTTTTCATAAAAAACGATAATTTCCTTTTTTGCGTAAGTATTAACATTGATTAAGATAATGGTTGTTCAAAAAGTAAAGTATAAGTTTAACTCTCTTCTAAGTTCATATCTTAATTTTATAGTTGAAAAATTTTATAGAAATCAAATATAATCAAATTAACTCATCTTATAGTAACTCATCTTATTTAAACTCATCTTATAGTATAAAACCCTCCTTTTTTAATTAAAAAACGCCAGTTTTTATGCCAGGGGGCGTTCGAATCCATTTCAGAGGGTGTGATGAGGGCGGTGGTGGAGTGGGATGCGGAGAGGCGGGTGGAGGCGAGGAGAGTGAAGGTCTTCGGAAACTATCGTTTTCCGAATAATTATAACCATAAATATTCTTTCATATATAATTTTGCTATTTGCTTTTATTTTGTGAAGCGATCATTTTATTTTAAAATTTTTATCTCAAACAGCTTATAATATCACAAGATTCACAGAATGCTTTGTATCGTTCACCCGAAAGAAAACTGACACAAATCAATAATACCTTATTAGACAGGAGAGTCAAAAGACGATAGGCATGTTTTTCTCCACCCAATTCACAGCTTGTCTTTTCTCCTCTATTTTAATGATATATAAATACAGACAGTAGTAGAGAGCAAGACTCCCCCCCCCCCCCCCCCCGTCGTAAAACTTTTCATAACAAAAATTTTAAATCTAATATAGGGGAGACCGGGGGAATGGCGACACCTTAAGGGAATTAAAATTTTTTCACCTCGAAAAAATGTTTATTTTTTAATAGTAAAAATTCTAAAGCTGAATCATGATCTTTAATATCTGTATAAATTTAACCGTAATCATAACTGTAAAGTAAGCATACATAAAAAAATATTTTTTAAACCTCTGCACAGTGGCGGGATTACCCAGGACACTGGGGTAATTCCGCCACTGTACCGGGGTAATGCCGCCACTCTTTAATGACCTAGTACATGCATCAAATGGATACTAGGAAACACACAACTTACTGAAAATAGTTAGAAAGCAATGTAATTGAGCAAAATAATGATTAAGCTTACAATTTACTTCATATTGCAAAAGTCACTCTGCTGAATCGGCTCCACAACATTAAAATGAGGCCATTTCTCACCCGATTTGCATGGTGGCGGCATTACCCCGAGAGGACAATATGGCGGAAATTCTCAAGCAAAGCCGAAACAAGAACCGAACTTGTTCAACACATTACATCAAAATGTCGGCGAATGCATATAGTTTACGGGTCATATTATCTTAAATACCTAATGTTACAATAAAAGGTGCTTATCTCTACTCATTTGAAGCTCCAAAATAACAAGCAACTAGATGAAAACTACATTTTTCACTAGAACAAAAGAACGACGTACAGCAAAGTCACTCTCACTTTAGGCACTGTTTATATTGTTGGCCGCTATAGTGCAGGCACATTCACTATCTCAAACTGCCCTTAGTTTTTAAACTAGGTGGGGTGGCGGCATAACCCGGGTTGGCGGCATTCCCCGGTCTCCCCTAGATGATAGAATGATTGGGAAATCTAAAGGGGGGGGGGCGGTGTCAAGAAATTTCTAAGGGAGTGGGAGGCTCAGTTTACCCTTCCCCCGTTTAGTTACGGACTTGTTTTTTATTGTAAAATAAAACTGTAGCACTTAGTCTTTGCATGTAGATATAAAATCGTACATAAAATAGTAAAACATTTGAGAATCAAGACGTAGAACAGATAGGGAATATTGAGTAAATTAATTTTCCCCTTACTCTTTCTCACCCTTATGTTGTGAGAAAATGGTACATAACGTAATCTAGTAGTTTTCCGGATAACTACACTTATGACACGTTCCCTGTAGCAATACGCACAAAAAGTATGTCACAGCAAGTATAAAAATACGCAAAAGGAATTTTTTGGTGTTGCCCGTTTTCTTGCGAGTGAGCGATATGTAAATACCAGAGGAAAATGATTAAAAAAACCATTAAAGCAATATCTTTCGGATTGACAATTTTGTTTCACTAATGCATGCACAACAAAAGTTTGAATCAGGAAGCAAATTATTCAGCAGCTGTGCATAATGACGCTCTTTTCATACTTAATATTAATACCTTGCGTGAAAGCGATAAATTTTATATTCCCCCACGGAAACTTCTTTTGGCAATATTTCTCATAAAAATAATCGAAAGCAATGCCATTATTTGGGAAAACAAGAGATAGGCGGCATATTTAATGACTACACCTGCATTGACAAGAAAGATCTCCAGTGATTGAAAGGTTTTACTATATATATATATTTTCACTTTTAGTTGTCTAAAGGCCTTCAAAATTTATGTTAAAGCAAAAATTTCTGAAAACTTAGAAAGGTAATCACATTTTTTAAAATTTTATTTTTAACAAAAGTTATTTTTAAAAATCTTCAAAAAAGCGTAAATTCAAATATTTGTAAGTGTTTCCGTAAGTTCACGATTTAAATGATTTATTTTGGTTTGAACGAATGCGTTGTGACTGTGGGTTCTTATAAACGTTTTAAAAAATTGAAGCACATTTAATTCCATGTTCAATTATGATCTGCCTATATTAAAATTGCTCGAAGTGCAAGTAAGTATGACTTTCCCCCTCCCCTCAAGTTAGAATGAACACTTTATTTTTGCAAAAAATCCCAGATCGAGAAATTTATTATTGAAGCGTGTTACAAAAGATTTTTTATTGAAAATAATTTCAGTCGTTTCTTAGTTATTAAAAAGTATATATAGTCTTTGTGGGTTCATAAGTCAGTAATCACTCGTCTAGCTTAAAAAGGCACTATTTTGATAATCAAGAAATTATATTTTTAACACTGTTAGGTATTTTGAAATATTTAAAATGGAATAGCTTCGTTGGATTTTGATTTTTAGGATGGTAGATATTAGAATGTTTCGAAATGTTTTAAATCAAATGCCTAACAAATTATAAATCCACTAGTGTCTTTTACAAAAAGATGTCCATGATTTTTTAACCTTTAACTGATGTTACCGGTCTCACAGACCGGTGCTTTTTTCAATTTTCATAGTTTAACTTGCAAATTTCAGTTTATCTACAAACACTACTGAAATTTTGTTTCGTTTGGAACTTTAATACTAATATCATAGACTTTTGAATAGGTGAATTTTAATTATAAAACTCCTGTACAAAAAGTTTAGTATAAAAACAACATCCTATGAGTTAATCGCGGCTTTTATTCATAGTTCGATGGAGCGGTCTCACAGACCACTTCACACTAGTTATGTGACAATTTCTGTGACATCAGTTAAAGGTTAATCCTGTTTTTCAATGTAAGTTGATTTCTAATTTTCAATCGGCTTAATAACAAAACTCGCATGAATTAATGTTTCATTTTTAAACAAAAGGCACAATACGCTCTTAAAACGTATATTTATATATACGAAAAAACAATAAGTTTCCAGATTATGTGAAATGGCACTTGCTGCGTCGTGTTGTCGATGAACAATACAGGGAAAATATCTGACAACCTGTACTATTTTATCACCAAACTGTTGCAGAGAGATGCGAGAGGTATCATTCGACTGGTAATTGTATCTACTATCCGAATATAATATTCAATTTTTGATGTGAGTGTCGTCTACATAATAAAAATTTAATTTTTTAAATTGTAACAGACATTTTTGACACTATACTTGAGTTTTCTTTATCAAGGCAGCACAGAAATGGTATAGATTTTGTAGTTTTTTTACTTGCACACAAAGATATTTTAACCGATGAATGTATTATCATACGAATTGAATATTTCCAACTGAGCGAAAAAATGCCCAGGCCGGGAATCGAACCCAGATCCTTGGCTTACAAGGCCAATGCTTTTCCATTTAAGCTAACTGGGCCGACAACCAGCCAGCATATTTCGCTCAGACAACCATATTGGTAATAACATCTGGTCTGTCATGTAGACAGCTCAACAGAATAAACCGCAGGTAAATGAACTCCATATAAACGATGGATACGTAGATGAACTATTATTTTTAACACAATCAAACTGATTGGTAAAGTTATCATACGAATTGAATATTTCCAACTGAGCGAAAAAATGCCCAGGCCGGGAATCGAACCCAGATCCTTGGCTTACAAGGTCAATGCTTTTCCATTTAAGCTAACTGGGCCGACAACCAGCCAGCATATTTCGCTCAGACAACCATATTGGTAATAACATCTGGTCTGTCATGTAGACAGCTCAACAGAATAAACCGCAGGTAAAGGAACTCCATATAAACGATGGATACGTAGATGAACTATTATTTTTAACACAATCAAACTGATTGGTAAAGTTATCATACGAATTGAATATTTCCAACTGAGCGAAAAAATGCCCAGGCCGGGAATCGAACCCAGATCCTTGGCTTACAAGGCCAATGCTTTTCCATTTAAGCTAACTGGGCCGACAGCCAGCCAGCATTTTCGCTCAGTTGGAAATATTCAATTCGTATGATAACTTTATCAATCAGTTTGATTGTGTTAAAAATAATAGTTCATCTACGTATCCATCGTTTATATGGAGTTCCTTTACCTGTGGTTTATTCTGTTGAGCTGTCTACATGACAGACCAGATGTTATTACCAATATGGTTGTCTGAGCGAAATATGCTGGCTGGTTGTGGGCCCAGTTAGCTTAAATGGAAAAGCATTGGCCTTGTAAGCCAAGGATCTGGGTTCGATTCCCGGCCTGGGCATTTTTTCGCTCAGTTGGAAATATTCAATTCGTATGATAACTTTACCAATCAGTTTGATTGTGTTAAAAATAATAGAATGTATTATCTTTAAAAATACAAATTCCTAAATGTAAAATGCAATAGAATATTTATTTAAATTCTTATTTTTATTTTAACACTTTGCTTTAATTAATTATTAAGGCTGTTCTTAAGAACAAAGAGATTAAGTGCAGAGAACAAAATTCTATGATCACAAAACATCTCAATAAGAAATATGTTGTATAAAAATACATAAATATAATGAATCTGTAGGTTTCAACAAATACCTTTAGACATGTTTAATATACCAAAGACATGTTTAATATACTAATTAACGATAAAAAAATTGTTTCATTATCCTCACAAATTATCTTTACGATATTTATAAGTGATATACAAATATTCATACTTTCGTAATTTCTTTGTTTTCAAACCATATTTGACAGGAAATACTTGTCAGACAGATCTAAAAGAAACGTTTTTTCAATGCTTTTTAGTCATTCGTTTGAACATGGTTTCCAATTATTTGTATCAAGTATCAGTTTTTTTGAGTTGCCATTTATCTGACAGACCGAAAGAAGCTCATGTTTATCAGAGTTTTTTTTGTACCACGATGTGAAGGATCGCCGAGTATTTCACTTTCTTCTTTATGTCTTCCAAATTTTTCCTACGAAGCTTCAACCTTTTATAAAATAAAATGTTAGTGTGATAGAAGGCCCATAAACACATATTTGTCAGATTCATTTGCTTTAGAAAAATGTTTCCATTACGGCACCTCCGGCTATAACTGGCTAGTCAGAACAAAAAAGTAAGTTTTTAAAAATATGCACACTAATTTCATAACGTTGTATTATTGGGGAAGCGAAAGATTAATTTCGAAACTTTACTTAGTCCAAATAAACAGCATGCTGGGTAAAACATTTCAATTGAGATTTGCGAATTTATATTACTCACTATACAAGTATACAACATATAATTCACTTCGTGAGGACAGACTTCGGTTCTAATACTTACTTCGTATAATACTAATTTTCGCATATAAGTTTCATTTACTTTAAATCGTTTTCTAAATAACTCACATTTTTACTCAAGTAATATTCTTGAAGTTTAACTTTCATTTCTTCTGGGAGTAGGAATGAAATGAAAAAAAAACACCGGAGGAATATATTAATACATGTAATTAGTAATAATTGAAGTACATGAACATTTAATATGTAAATAGACAGAACAGATATTTAATTAAAACTAAATGTGACCAGATGTTTAATTAAAACCAGATTTGAGTTGAAATTATAAAAGTCTCTTAAAACACAGAATAACATTTTCTCTATAAAACACTTAATTTGTTTTGAAAACGTTAAGCTACTGAATGAAATATATTTATAAATTAAAATGTGAATGTACAAAAAATTATAATTGTTTCATTGGTAATGAGATTAATGCTACATTTAACATACAACCAAAATTGATATCGTGAAGCTAATTATTTAGCAGCTGTGTATAATGATATTTTGCCGTTATTTATGTATATATATCTTATGGCAAACAACTAGATTTATATTTTATCTTGATTTGTGAAGCATTCATTTGTACAAATGTTCAAAAGAAGCATCATTAATGAAGGTAACAACATACTCAAAGCATACTTAATCATTACACTTACGTTGCTCAGAAATATTCCTTACGTGTAAATATTTCCATTAGTCATTTTTAAATGTGAACAATCTAAGAAATTTATTCATTTATATTAGAGGAAAATAACTATAATTAAATAATATTAATAATTAATTAATTAATTTGATTAATTAATATTAATTAATTAATTAATTAATTATTAATAATAATTAAATAATAATAAATATATATATATATATTAGAGGAAATGCAAAAATAACTGAATTTTCATTGCATTAATATAATTGAATTATTTTATAAATATTTTCATATAGCACGCGTTTTACGTTTTCCAAAGGTTTATTAATTCAAAACTTTATTTTATTCATAACATTATTAACATTTATTAATTCATACACATAAGCTTTAAAATAATTAAAAAGGTAGAAGTAGAGATACTAATATTTAATGTATAAGTTTATATATAAGCTTCTAAAACCTAAACAAACATCCCCAATAATGTAGCATAAGGCCATCTTTACTATGCAATGCGGCCTAACTTTGTCAAAGATTGAATTGTGCTAGTCCTGGATGATGGATAACGGCATATTAAACCATTCCTCATGGAGAAGTAAAAGTTCTGTTAGAGATGTTGGTGGAAAAATTGCTCCGAACTCTATTCTCGAAAGCGTACTGCAGTGGCTGAATTATGTTAAAGGCATGGGTTTGTGAGGATCAAATGTATATTGGACTTCGTCGTTATTCTACCAAACTAATATTTTGACAGGTTTTACTGGATGAATGGGGCAATTATCGTTATTAACCTTTAAAAACCAGTAGTTTCGGCTTACTTAAACTTTAAAAATACGGCGTACTGAGTGCACCGCTTTATGAAAAAACAAGTACGCTTTCCAAAATAATTGCTTGATTAGCACCTGTGCCTCATTTATCCTCTTCCAAAAGACCCTCCAGAATTCAATCAATGTTTAAAGTTGATGTTTGCAATTTTTCTCATCTTTAAACGCTTTCAAGGGTGGTTGTATGTTCATGAAACCACTCAATTTTAATTCCCGAATGCCGCAATGTCACCAAAATTTTGGTATAAATTTTTTCCGTTCATTGTGTATGTGAAAAATAGCTTTTTCTTATTTACAAATAAATTCTAATTAAATTCTGGTGTCATTAATTCATTTCAAAATTTTAGAAATGGAAGTGCTTTGCCCCTGAAAGGGTTAGATATTTTTATTGGTAAGTCACCATTGGCGTATGGAACACGACGCCCATGTATTTGTGCAATTTAGGGGAGACCGGGGGAATGGCGACAACTTAAGGGAATTTAACTTTTCTCACCTCGAAAAAATGTTTATTTTTTAATAGTAAAAATTCTAAAGCTGAATCATGATCTTTAATATCTGTATAAATTTAACCGTAATCATAACTGTAAAGTAAGCATACATAAAAAAATATTTTTTAAACCTCTGCACAGTGGCGGGATTACCCAGGATACTGGGATAATTCCGCCACTGTACAGGGGTAATGCCGCCACTCTTTAATGACCTAGTACATGCATAAACGGATACTAGGAAACACACAACCTACTGAAAATAGTTAGAAAGCAACGCAATTGAGCAGAATAATGGTTAAGCTTATAATTTACTTCATATTGCAAAAGTCACTCTGCTGAATCGGCTCCACCAGTGGTGTAGCCAAGGGGGGGGATCCAGGGGGTCCGGACCCCCCCCCCCCGAAAGTAGACCAGGTTTACTGAATCATGGATACAAATACAACAGAAAAAACTGCTAAGACAGAATCACAAAGGATCTATAAAAATTTCCGCTTTAGAGATGTGTTCGTCTTAGAAGGTATAATTCAAAGGTATGTCTTTTTTCGGGACTATGAACTTTTTCGTTTTAGACAGGTTTCCGTTATAAACACTTTCCGTTTTCACAGTATCCCTTAAAACTGCTAAAACGTACTCACTTCCCAAACTTTTTTCTTTCACGTACCCCTTTCTTAGGTTTTTCATTTCGGAGTACCCCCATTTCTCATAAACACGCCCCCCTTCCCCCCTCCGCTCTAGGAGATAACGAAAACATGCTTTTCTGCATTAGTAATCTTCTTAACACAACCATATAATAAATCGATGCAAATTACATTGATATTCCTAACATTTTTGTGACTTCCGCCATTACCGATATTATTTTCACATACCCCCGGCAGACCCACAGCGTACCCCTAGGGTTACGCTAGCCCAGGTTGGAAACCGCTGCTATAACACCACCTCTGAAGAGCATAAATCTATTACGGAAAAATCTGTGAAGATGACCTATCTCAAAGGAAAACTATTCAAGGTTCGACGAAAACAACACTATATATTTGTGCTTGCTGACGTTTGAAACCAATCTGAAATGAAACTTGTTCCAATTGTGAATCCTTCTTGGCAGGTTTTCTGAAAACACGGAATCCTCTCATAAACAAAAACATTTTAATGTCCCGAGACGGATGGATAACTATACAAGTATACCTGCTATTCCTTTTACACAAATTTACTGTAACTAGATTAAACGTAAAACTTCTTTATCTTGGACTTCGATGGGGTTCTGTTTTCGACACTTATGGGAAAGAACGAGTTCATACGAACACAATAACGGTACATTGGTTGAGTTTCGTGACCCTGATCTTTGTTCACTTTACATAGACAATATTAACAATTATTTTAAATCTGCTGCCTGCAATTAATAAAAGTAACTTTATTTTTGGACTGGTTATTTGTTACCACTTTCAAAATACACTGGCGAGAAAAATTAAAGGAATAACCGTAAAAAAGGTGCTTTATGTTAATTCTATTAAGGGAACTTCCAGAAAGGTAACACAATGTCAACGTTATCACGTAGTCCAATTTGATTAACATTCGCTACAGAAATATATGCAAATTTTTCAGACTCAGCCCATTCTTTCGGTTCACGTGTGAAAAGGAGCGCACGTGGGTAATCTGAAGTCTAATTTTAAGGATTGTACGTGTAATTAGGTAAAACTTTCGCTTCTAGTAGGAGAAATATGTCGTCCAGAAGACATTTGACCGATTTTGAGAAATTGCGCGCGATAGGGAGAATGGAAGCAGGACAGACACTCTTAGGGGTCTGTAAAGACTTGTAAATAGCCAAAAGCGTCACGTCAAGAATCTGGAAACGGTTTAAAGACACTGGTATAATGTCCACAGACAACCAGGTCAAGGTAGAAAACGCACCACAACAGGCACTCAGGACTGTAATTTGCCAACGATTGCTAAAAGAAATAGGCAATTGACGTCAGTTCAGATTGCAGTGAGTTTGCTGCAGCAACAAGAGCTCGACTATCCTGGTTTACCGTGAGTGACAGGCTGCATGCAAGGAAACCCATGATTTGTGTTCCACTAACTCCGATAGCGAAATGCGCCCGGTTAAAGTGGTGCAGAGATCATCGTCATTGTAGTACCACGGACTGGAGCCGAGTTCTCTTTACCGATGAATCTCGATTTTGTTGAGAGTGTTACTACAGACGTGTTACCATATGGAGGGAGAAAGTCACACGCAATAAGGCTACAAACATCCGTGAAAGGCATCAATACAAAGGTCGTAGAATCATGGTATGGACGGACATCATTTTGAATTGCCGCAGTGACCGACACATTTTTACCAGTGCAACTGTGAATGCTGAAATATACAGAGATGAGATTCTTGATGCTCCTGTCAAGTTGGTTAAGGGTGCAATCGGAAGATTCGGAATTTTATGATTATTAATGGTCTAGAAGGGCGCTACCCCCTTCCACGGAACACATAAGTGTCCACTATAGAGCTGCATAAATCCGACCCGTCCGAAGCTTACTTCTGAACTTGGAGAATGTTCTAAAACTGTTTCGAACCATCTAAAATAAATTGGCTGGGAAGTACAAAAACAGAAACAACCATGAATCATTTTTTACGCATTCTAATACTTCCAAAATAGTGCTAATCCATCACAAATAAACTTATTACAAAAATTTAACTTCCTTAACGACGATCAGATATCGGAAGCAACTATTAGATCGAATATGGTATCAAAAGTGGCGAGACATGAAACATGGAAACCCAAAAGAATTATGGCTGAATAAGACAATTGTAACAAAACTGCTTTTTCCAGCATGAACTATATTTGATGTGTGTGCTTCTTACATTACTAGTTTCTCTAGCTGAAAATGCAAGATCTTTTTCTTAAAGTTAAAACCTTCCCACATAGCATTTTTAGTTTCCAGAAAATTTGCAACAGTTTTGCTTTCAAAACCTGCAAAGTTGCAGTACGCTCAGCATGACAAGACTGAAAGTTCATAACAAGACTGCAGCAAGATAACGCAAACGCCGAAGTCACCACACTTTGAATTTGCAGCTAACTTATCGTTCAAGTTAAATTCATACTGTATCAAATTTATTGCAAACTAATGGCAAACAAGTTATCAAAAATACTGCAAATTTACTGCAAAGTAGTAATCTTTCAATGTCACACTATAAGTTTAATCCCTTCGAAGGGGTCCGTAGACCTCATCAAGTCTATTGATGTGAAAGCGCCGTCAGAAGGTGCATGCATCGGTTTTATCGCCATAAACAAGTTTAGGTAATATTTGTACTATTCATTTCGAGCATTTTTTGGTATTTAATAAGTATCGCGCGTAGAAAAAGCGGTGCCTACCGAAAAAAAATTCTGCAATTTCTGTGTATGTGCTGATTGTCTATTCTCGGAACAGAGAGATTTTTTGCTTTTGTCACTTTCGTGAATTAAAGACAGTCTTGCATCAGTTTCACAACAAACTACTCATGCAAGGGGGTGATGGTATATCTTGCGGGAGATTTGCTGCGAATTTCTCAATTCAAATTTGTTACGGCAAGATAATATCAGAAAAAATAAAACTTGCTGCTAATGTTCATGCTATGTGAGTTATCTCAAAAACTCCCATGGGGAGCGCGGCGGATCGCATGAACGGCTCATGCGATTGACACTTATGCGAAATCATTATCCAATATCTATTACAACACAAGTTTTTAATTCAATGGCAAGAAATTAAACATGGAAATTGCTGTTTTAAACTTAACCACTTGACCCTAACTTTATTGTAGGCAAATGTTATGTAATATGAAACTTGATTTAACCCATTCGCTGCCAAAACTATAAAGTAATAATTTTCAAATTTTTTGTTAAAAGTCGTTTGCTACCACAAATTCAGAAAGGCCAATTTTGCTTTACTAATACAGCGAAATTTCTGCCAATAAATGAGGCAATTTTTTTAATTCTAAAATAGTGGTGACAAAGTAATTAATAAATTAAAGCCACGAGTATACTCGCGAATGAGTTAATTAAATTTAACTCTTCAGTATGCGCTCAGCTTTTTACATCATAGTGAATCTTTTTCATTGGTAAATATTAATGTAACTTCAATGTATTATTAGTTGCAATTATAGAGATTGGACTTACATTTTTTATCTATGCTTTTTTTTTTAAAAATTAAATAAGGATATACCTAAATTCTTAAAGTTACTCGAAATACTTCTATTATACATACACAGTCAAGACAAGATTCAAAGGGACTGGTAAAAAGTTCCATTTTAGACAGGCTTCCATAGAAAGAAGTGTAATTAATTATGCTTCTAAGATACACTACTTCAATAAGATCTATTGTTCGTTTCGCAAGTATTCTGAAACTCTTCCGTTTCAGACAGGATTCCGTTATAGACAGATTCCGCATACACAGGTTTCACTATGTTTTACTAAAGAACAATGAAAATCCCTATCAGACAGGTTTTCAGCAAATTTAATTGTATCGCAATTCATATTAAGACCATGTAACGTTTCCGTTAAAGACAGGATTCTGTTATAGACAATTACTATTTTGACAAGTTTTATTCTATTCACATGACATAAATAAGTATATTTATATAAATACACAAAACTTGTAAAAATGGAACCTGCCTATGACGGAATTCTGTCTTAAACAGAAATGTTCCATGCTACGGAAAAGAATACTATACAAATACACCTGGTAACACGAAAACCTGTGTAAAACGTAATATTTAAGCAATATTTACGATTTGATCTTGACAGGTTTTACTATATATATAACCCGATGGAAAAATTCTGGACCCCCCCCCCCCCCAAAACGAAATCCTGGCTACGCCACTGGGCTCCACTACATTAAAATGAGGCCATTTCTCACCCGATTTGCATGGCGGCGGCATTACCCCGAGAGGACAATATGGCGGAAATCCCCAAGCAAAGCAGAAAGAAGAACCGAACTTGTTCAACACATTGCACCAAAATGTCGGCGAATGCATGTAGATTACGGGTCATATTATCTTAAATACCTAATGTTACAATAAAAGGTGCTTATCTCTACTCATTTGAAGCTCCAAAATAATAAGCAACTAGATGAAAACTACATTTTTCACTAGAACAAACGAACGACGTACAGCAAAGTCACTCTCACTTTAGGCACTGTTTCAATTGTTGGCCGCTATAGTGCAGGCACATTCACTATCTCAAACTGCCGTTAGTTTTTAAACTAGGTGGGGTGGCGGCATAACCCGGGTTGGCGGCATTCCCCCGGTCTCCCCTATTCAATTTTCTTTCTTAAGTAAATTATTTATTTAAATAAATTTGATATTTAATACTTTCATATTGTTATTAGATATTGAATGAAAGAAGAATGTCCATAAATGTTGATAATTAGGCTTTAAAAGGCGCTGACGTATGGAGTACGCAACACGTGTTTTTATGTTACTTCAAACCGTCCATATTATACTGATTTTAATTAAATTTGTCCTTTTTTATCAATCTGATGTCTTTTATTTTATACTGCTACTGGACTTTACATTAAACAGATGTCAATAAAAGTTGTTATTTAGGCTTAAAAAAGCCTTGGCACATACAGTACACCACCCGTGTTTATATGTTCATATACAAAGCGCCCGTTTTTTAAAAAGCTAAAAATGTCATCACCTAGGCAGGAAATAATGATCGGACAATCAGACGAAGATAGTTGGTTGAAATTTCGACATAATCGTTCAGAGTTAATTCTTTCTCGGAGGGTTTCTGCAAGGTCAGAATAACTTCATGAAATTGCAGCCCAAATATAAACAATTCTGCCTTCAAGCTTGGAATTTCAGAAAAGTCAATCCGGATCATACAATTTCTCTCGCATTCTCACTTAACTATTTTCACTTGAAAGATTCCGGGATAAATAATAATTAAAAAAATGATGTGTAATAGCATATTTTGTTTAGATATTTAAACAATATATTTAGTATATTTCGAAGACAAACAATATTCCCCACTCAAAAGAATATATGAAATTTGTATTAAATCTTAACCTTAAAGTAATTGTTTTGTCTTCTGTGACGAGCCTCAAATTAGCCAAAATTATCTCTGGAACTGATCATAGAAACTTCGCGCGAATTTATGCATGGGGTAACATGAGGTATATTCGTATTCTAGTGTCAAAATTACGTTTATTGAAAGTTTTAAAGTTTGTTACTATTTCAGGATAGAGATGGCGCCCTAAGTTTTTTTTTAAAATATAAATTTAAACAAGATATAAACTCCAATTGGATGACTATTTTCGTTTGCTTCTTGGAAAGTTCCGATTGAAATGTATGGAGGTTTTTTTTTTTTTTTTGTGAGAGGGACTGTGCACATTTATTCTTATTCACACACTTTTATTAATCTATTCATCTACCTATCTATATCTTTGGATGTAGAAGTAAAATCTGTATTACTTAAACTTCCATGTTTATCTCTTTTTCATAGTCTATATGCATGCTATATCATCATATATTTAATTCTTCAAGATAATGCTTACTTTTAAATACAGTTTTTATGTTGACAGACCTTTTCTTTTTTTTCACGAGTTTACAAAAGGGAATTGCCAAGCAAGACAAAATTTCTCACAAAACAGCTGCGTTTGTTTTCCATTTATTGACAGTCTGTTAAATTCAGGATTTACTCAAACGGGAAACATCGTAAAGTTTTTAATTTTTCTCCTTCCAGAAAAAGAGCTGGATGGTTTGAGAAGCAAAACCTTTCCATTTTTTGATTTCACTGTTGCCTTTTTAACCTCCTAAAATACATGATCTTATATATATTTTAACCCTCTAGAGCATACTGTTGCCAATTGGCAACATATTAAATTTTCCCTCCTTATTGTTTATTTACAGTTGTCTCTTGACAACTTTATGCTTTACGTATTCATGTTGGTCCTATATTTAGGTTTAGTTCATAAAAAGTATCATAGTTGGCAATAGTTGTTTCTAAATTACAAATAAAAAGCGACTTTTGATATCTTCCATTTTGTAAGCCGTAGTCGGATTTCTAACTCATATAAAAAATAATTAACATGCGAAATTTCATTTGAAAAAAAATATTTCTGAAAAGAATATACTTTTAAAAGTTATTTTAAATAATGTTCAGTAATGTTTATTCGAACAAAAATTGCATGCACATGAATATACATTTGTTGCCATTTGGCAACACCATTAATTGAGTTCCGCTTTTATAAGCATTTTGAGCATTGTTTGTTTTACAAGGGGTTCACATGATATTTAATTTTTTTTTTCACTTTCATCACCATATGTTACCCTAACTCGATAAACGACTCTTATTAAATACAAAATCTTCTCAGTTTACTGTAAAACCAGGGCCTGACTAATGCAGGGACATGGGGTTGCTGCCCCGGGACTTCCAATTTGAGGGTCCCCCTAATGGCAGATATAAGTTTTTTGTTAAACGTGAGTCAAATGCTAAAAATTGGCCAAAATACTTCTTTTTCAGATTTAAAGGGGCCCTATTCTCCTTCCCTTGTGCTTCCGTGTCCATGCTCTCCTGAAGGTACCAGTTACATCATCAAAAAAGCCAATGATTAAAATTTTATAGTAACAACTTAGTAGTCCATTGTTTTCAGCTTTAAGAAATTTCTAAAGGTGTCAGGAAGGATAAAATTGATCACTGGCCACTGTCCATAACAATTAGATAAAAAACAACGGTGTAAAGTTCTGGGCTGTATAGGTTACACTAGAGTAAAATGCATTAAGTAGGGGAGACCGGGGGAATGCCGCCAACCCGGGTTATGCCGCCACCCCACCTAGTTTAAAAACTAAGGGCAGTTTGAGATAGTGAATGTGCCTGCACTATAGCGGCCAACAATATAAACAGTGCCTAAAGTGAGAGTGACTTTGCTGTACGTCGTTCGTTTGTTCTAGTGAAAAATGTAGTTTTCATCTAGTTTCTTATTATTTTGGAGCTTAAAATGAGTAGAGATAAGCACCTTTTATTGTAACATTGGGTATTTAAGGTAATATGACCCGTAATCTACATGCATTCGCCGACATTTTGATGCAATGTGTTGAATATGTTCGGTTCTTCTTTCGGCTTTGCTTGGGGATTTCCGCCATATTGTCCTCTCGGGGTAATGCCGCTGCCATGCAAATCGGATGAGAAATGACCTCATTTCAATGTAGTGGAGCCGATTCAGCAGAGTGACTTTTGCAATATGAAGTAAATCGTAAGCTTAACCATTATTCTGCTCAATTACATTGCTTTCTAACTATTTTCAGTAGGTTGTGTGTTTCCTAGTATCCATTTGATGCATGTACTAGGTCATTAAAGAGTGGCGGCATTACCCCAGTACAGTGGCGGAATTACCCCAGTGTCCTGGGTAATCCCGCCACTGTGCAGAGGCTTAAAAAATATTTTTTTATGTATGCTTACTTTACAGTTATGATTACAGTTAAATTTATACAGATACTAAAGATCATGATTCAGCTTTAGAATTTTTACTATTAAAAAATAAACATTTTTTCGAGGTGAAAAAATTTAAATTCCCTTAAGGTGTCGCCATTTCCCCGTTCTCCCCTACCTCTATGTTTAAACAAAAAAATAAATGATCTATTGGTTACCATTCAAAACTTTGATAAATATTATTGATATAAAATTCTATATTATTCTGCTGCATTGCCCGTAAATTTATGGAGTATATTTTATTAGCCTGTGATTTTTTTCATTGTATTTTGCATGTGATATTACACTTTATAAGCCCATTTTGGTTTATCAATTTTAAATGATTTCAATTGGTTTAAAATACAGGATAAATATGACTGCTTTTCCGCATTTTATTATGTATTTACTTAATTATATTTTTTACAATACTTCTATTGTGTTCTGTATTAGTACAGCATATCTTCTTATTCATTTATAAATTAAAAATGATTCTATTGTAGCATCTAACTTCATATGTTCATTTAATATCTTAGAACTATAATTTGTGCCATTATTATTTTGTTGATAGATAACAATTAATGTATAATATTATTACATGCCGTCTTTATTTAGAATTTTTGTTAATATTGTTATATGACTTGTAAGTTAAATTTTTATTTAAAATTATATATATATATATATATATATATATATATATATAATATTTGCGTATATGCATACATGTATATATATATAATTTTATTTTTCTAAGTGTACGTAAAGTATTATATGCATTTAAAATCTTATAATTTACAAAAAAAAAAAAAAATTGCAATAAAACAGCACAGTGTTGCTAATTGGCTAAGTTCAAAAAAATTTTTTTTGTATTAATGCATGGTGTTGCCATTTGGCATCAATTTAAAAAACTTCAATATACTAAAAAATATAAGAGGGAAAATTTTTTCAATAATTTTCCTGTAATTTATAGCCGTCAAGGTAGCAAATAAATTTTTTTAAAGAAAAAATAAAAAATCATGCACTAGAGGGTTAATCCACGAAGAATTTTATTTTTAAAAGTATTTTTATATAACTTTTAGATGTATCAAATTTAAAGCCTTTTTTTAATAGTCACGTTAAATAAGCGATTTACATTCACTTTTACTTACTTTATATATATTTTATTAACTTAAAAAATATTATTAAAAGTCATTGTACAAAATTTTTTATAAGGTTTACTTTTGTAATTCTTTGTTATGACACACAAATCTTTCACAGAAATATTTGTAATAGTTTTAAGGAACGATATTTTATTTATTGTATATGTAAGTAGCAACATGTTATCAAGCAAGGAGTGTACTTTAACAACTTCGCACAGTCGTCTGGGACTGGCAAAAAGCTCAATTTTTTAGTTAATATGGGCAATCTAACTGGTACTAGTTTTGTAGATTACACATGGAAACTAAACCATTTCGAGGGTTTATGCATATAAACACTGAATTCATATTCTTCTACAAGCTTCGAAAGTCGGGCAACCAATACTACCTGGTTAGCAGCATAAAATCAAACACTTACAAAGAGGATCAGCATTTCTAGTGAATTGAAGATATGCCAAAATAAATGCTTTTTCTGATTTATGTCAATTAAAATGTATTCAAATGTTCTGCCTAAACAGTTTTCTCTATTTTTTCAAGGAGTTTTAACACAATTTAATTACTCATAATGCAACTGCATTTTTAAAAAAATAAGAAAAGTATCTATCTTGCTCGCATTTACGCCAAGCAAAAATCTTATCTTGACTTAAGAAAACAAAGGAAAATTCCATGTGCGAAAACCTGCGACTCTTTTTTATATCTCAGACAGCAGTGTTTACCGAATCCAAGTTGCGAAGAATACCTAATTAGTCCAGTCAAATACTCATAAATAGATGCGAAAAATTTGCTAGAGGATTTTACGTTTTTAAACGGTTTATGGTGATTCTAATAACAGTAATTAATAGTTTTCAACAAAATAACTCGAGGTTAAACTTTGTGGATCCAAAAAAAAGAAAAAAAACCCGCTAAATTTTTGGACGTTTTTCAGTTTTTTGCTTATAACTCTAAAACTATAAAATTATTGTGTACCATACTTAATTGAAAAAAGAAAGGGCATTACATTTTCTACAAATTTCATTATAAAAAACTTTTTTCTAAATTCATTACTAAGCATGCTACAGCTTTTTAAAACCGGACTTTTTTTCCCAACTTTATGGAAAATCTCAAAAACCAGCTTTTGACACCATTTTTCATTCATTTTATCCTCTTTAACGCAACTTCTTTATATTACAGGTATTTGCATGATATCAACAATAATTAACTGCAACGGTAGCATTGCAAAAAAAATGACATCATTGTAAATTGTTTTGTATTTAGAACTTAAGTGGCGAGCATTAATAGTAAGTATTTACATGTATAAGTAAAAATACTTACGGTAGGGGAGACCGGGGCAAATTTTCCAACTTTTTATAATTTTATTTTTGTATTTATTATTTTCATCTATTTTGATATCTACAGGATATCATTGTATTCCCCAGACCTTCCTCTACAAACTGACACAATTATTATTCAAAAAACTAAATATACTTTTCACAAAAAATGGTTAAGTATAATGATGTTATGTTGGAAAATGTGCCCCGTATGCGGGGCAAATTTTCCATCCTACTAAAAATGGTCAGGGGCAAGTTTTCCAACTATACTTTTAATGGTAAAACACAGGTAATAAATCTTGCTTGTTAATTAAGAATTATTTTTTATTATGTACTAAATGCACAGTAACATAACATTAACATGAAAACAGTTTTAATGCATTTCACATTTCAAGACGAAGGTCCAAACAGCACCCTGGCCGGGATTGGATTTTGTTTTTTCTCGCCCTTTTTATCTGATTCCATTTGCAGTTTCCCTTTTTTTAGATGAATCTTTTTTTCCATTTTCAGTTGATTTTTAACAGGAGAATTACTCAGTACAATACTTCCTATTTTTCTTTCCACGCCGTGTTTGCCCCCTTAGTGCAGCCTTCGCAAAAGTCCTAACTTCTTCTGGTGTAGGCGAAGTTTGTTTGGATGTAGAAGGAATGCCTTTTTCATAAGCAATAGGGAAAGGTAGAGTAGAACTTAAGGAACAGCTTCTTTGCTAGCCTGCTTTGGTGTAGAAGGATTTGATGCTTTCTGAGTTCGTTTTTTTTGGAGTGGGGGGTGGGGAGGGGGGAGGACAATTGATTATTGAGGAAAGTTTGAAATATTTTCAGGATTGTTGGTGCTTTCAAGATTTGGTGCGGCAGGAGCTGGCCTGTCAGAAAAGTAGGATGGCATAAAAGCAGTCTGTAAATATTTCAGGATTCAATGGGAAAATTCTTGAACGTTTAAAACCCGCCATAATATTGACTGTGGATTAACGCCAGTGGCGCAGCTCTAAGTACGGTTAATTTGCTTTTTGTGGGGTCCATACATACTGCGATCTCAGTGCTATAGCTTATGACTATCGAGGCATAATTAACATAAAATGGATTCATTAAATGAACCCATTTTAGAAAAAGTTGACATTTTATTATATTTTTTAATTTACCTTGTTTTTTTTATATTGATAGTTTTACTGAAATGATTAAATGATCAAACGGGTTCGTAGTATGTATGGTTATTTAGCCGATTTAACTTCACAATAAATACATTTTTGATACAATAATACTAGCTGGTTTAGAAGGGGGACGTTTTCCAACAAGAAACATGTTGGAAAACCTGCCCCGTCGCCATATTTGAACTTTTACACTACCTGGGCGAATAGCGGTGTAAGTTATTTGCGAAACAAACGCATAGTTACCTGAAGAAAGAAACCATTTTTTAGCGCACGCAATGTCAAAATAGTAAGTTTTACGCTAGTACGTTTATTTTACGTTTTAATAAGGACCTGAAATTTTACTCGTCGTTGAAAAAATTAAAAAACATCTCTCCTGACGAAGTGACAGCAGCTACTAAACTATAACTTTTGTATATGGTGTGTAAGATGTTGCCACTTCAGCCAGCTCACTCCCTAGCGTCACCTAGTGGCTCATTTAAAAACTAAAGCGAGTTGAAAAACTTGCCCCAATGGAAAATGTGCCCCGGTCTCTCGTAACATTTTTATTGTACTTAGCAATGTCTGGCGTGCTTACGGGTTGATGGGTCTAGTTCGTCAAACTCAGATTGTGAAGCAGTCGAGCAGGTTACGTGTTCTTGAACAGTTTTGATCTTCTTCGAGCTTGTTGCGAAGTTATCACCTGGTCTTCAAAGTCATCGTCATTGTTGGTTTGATCGATGGTTTCGCAGGCATCAGCTTCATGATCCTCTTTTTCTGGGTAAAAAATGTCGTCCACATTTTCGTAGTTGAATTCGTTACAGTTTCTACAAATTTTCGAGCCCTTCAGTCCAGTTTTTTTGTCAAGAAAATGCTTTTCTGCACCCCTTTTTACAGCTACATGAGACCACATGCATCAAGGATTCATGTGCTAGGTTTTGGCACATTTGAACTGGCTGAAAAAGACCGTCAGACCTGCGAACCCATCCCCATTCTTCAGGAGGGATGTTGTTTCCCAGCCAAGCTTGCACCTGATGGTAACATCGGAGGAAATGATGTTGCGCAGCCTCTTGCGTTGGTGGTAGCCTTGAAAGATGAACTTTGCTTTTGTCACAGATTTTGCAAATAACTGTTTATTCAAGGAGTTCAATGTCTGTGTGGTTCCTATAAATCCACTGTACTGTGCGATGACGAATTTTCCCCTAGACTTGATGATTTCTCGACGGATGGACACTGGTTTATTTAACAAACAGGTTTATTCCTCAAGCGGATCATGTTTTTGCAAAGTTTTACAAAACTTACACTTTTCTTGCCGCATCCGCTGACTGCATGAATGAAAAGAACATTGTTGTAATTATATTTCTATGACATGGTTCAGAAGCACTTGTTTCAATGTTACCTCTTCCTGGTTTTTGGAAAAACAGATTTTTGAGTTGGTGTACCAAGCTTGTTACGATCACGAGAAGGTCAATCTCATCTCTAACAAATACGACACTTTTAGAAGCTTGGGCCCTTGAAATGTCATGATGAAAACAATCATGACGTCAACGTCTTCTTCTTCGATGTCAGCTTTAATTTTGTAATTTTGAAACTCTGTTTTAAGCAGTGAAATGAACGTTTCTTGTTTTTTGTCATTCACCCGCAATTTGTCCTGAGGGACTCTGTTTAACATTTCTGCTGCAACAATGACTTCAGTAGAAATGTGCATTCTAGATCGACGTACTCTTTCTGCGCTTTTCGCTCCAATCTGTTCCCTCTCAGATGGATACTGATCGATCTATCGGTCACAACCGCGACTTGTGATCCAAAATTTTCCTGAAGGTAAGGAACATAACTTTTAACAATAAATTTGAAGGAAGCATTTCGAGGCCAAGTTACTTTGTGAAGAAGGTATCCTCCGTCAACAACAAAGAACTTATATTTTCCGATAAGATACAGATTGTTTAGAGGGATGAATGCATTGTACAACGAGGATTTTATGCCTTTTTTGATCTCTTAGTCGGAGAACAGGGACATCGGATTGGGAGCAAGTTCAAGTGTTAGTAGACCCTGCCCGTCTTCATATCTCTGCTTCATTAAACAAACCCTTTGCAAGAGATTCAGTGGACGAACAGATGTAACTGTAACGTTTCCTAATCTTAAACTGCGACAACAGAAGCCAAATTTACTGCCTTATCCTTTTTCTTGAATTTCAAACTCTTGAAATTGTCATCAATAAGTCTTCTAACTCCTGCCTGTCCTAGGTGTCCAGCCAAATGCTGCTAACGTCAGCGGTTCAATAATCCCCCTACAGATGGATAATACAAAATCTCTTTCGGGGAAAGGAGGATGCTGTAACAACCAATCTCTCAGTTTTTTTTAGTCATTACTGTCTATTTCAGTGGGGGATTTCTGATATCCACGTGTTGTTCAGAAACTTTGAAGAGTATATATCGATTCAGCGTGACAAAAAAAAAAAGCGCGTTGTATCCAAATATTCTTGTTAAAACGGAACTTTCCAACAGTTTTCCATTTTTGGTCCACTTCCGAACACTGTGCGTCTGTTTTAAGGGAGTCCCCAGGAAAGAGTTATAACATAATTCTTTCTCAAATATTTATAATAATTTTAATAACTGTATTGTATTTATTGTATATATCAGTCAGAGGAAGTTTCTGTACAAGGTGTGGATTCAGAACTGCTGCGGTCCGACATGAGTTCAAAGTCTCTTCAATCCTGCCTTTCTTACCATGAGAATGGGTGTAACATAATTTTCAAAATTATAATATAAGCAAATAAATTTTCTAATTTTAAAGAGTTGAATTTTAATATTTTTAAAACAAATACTGTATCATATATGAAAAACAACGAATAAAGATGTCTTTTTTTTCAATTATTACAGAATATTTATAATTAATTATCTCTAATTTAACAATATGTTTTACTAAAAGGCAAATACAATTTAAGGTTTATTTTATTCCATTACCTAATTTTAAAACATTGGAAAATCATTCAAATAAAACTTTGAATGAATGATTTATTGTTTCCTTTGCGCCATGCAATAGCTTCTGATATTGGAAAAATTATAAATCAAGTCTTATATCGATCCATTATTTAAAACACTTATTTAAATAATGAAAGCAGGTATTACGCTCTAAACTCTTAAAGACACAGAACAATGCATTTAAAATATAGGTTTCATTTATATGATACTCCAAATAAGCTTACTCAATGAGTCTTAAATGATTTTAGGGAATATTTTGAGGCCTTATTCCTTTAAATAACTTTATTTATTCAAATTTTCATTCTAAATACACATTTACAATCAAGTGAAAATAAATTCAAATTCAGATTTTGCTTTTAATGATTAAAGATACCTTTGGAAAAGATATTAAACAATGCAATGAGGCTCGTAATAAAGTAAATTTTAAGTCAAACATAATTATTTCAAAGACTAACTTAAGTATGGTTCATTCTATGTCAGATAAGCCCATGAAATATTATCTAGATAAATATCCTGCAAATTCATTACTGTCAAAGAAATTTACACTTATAGATGAGGTATGGCAACTCATGAAAAATACCTCAATAATAGTGCTTTCAGTTGAAAAAATATTTTCTTGAAGTTCTAAATCTATCTCAATCATCACAAGCTTTGGATTCAAATTATGCATATTAACCATGAATAAAAAACAGGTACTGATATTTATTGATGAATAACAGTTTGAATTACAACTCCTGTCAAGCGCTAATAGTTTATGTGGCGAAAGAATGTTCTTTATTTTGTGTTTCCCATAAAGCTTTATAATTTTTTTTGCTTCTAGAATAGAGCGAAAAGAAAGAGAGATAAGAGTGCTTTTGTTTACATCAGTTTCGAGAAAGGAAAATGTTGGTGTTAACCAATATATTTTTTAATCTTATTTAGCGTTAAAAATATATATGCATTTTTTGTTGGATTATCTAGTATGATTTAAGTGTCAATTATATACCTGTTTATATAATTAATATATATATATATATATATATATATATATATATATATACTGGTGGACAAAACTTAAGGGCTAACAAGAAATGTACACGTAAATGAGAATATACGTGAGATTGCGGGCCAAGAAGCAAACAATAGTATTAACAATTTAATATACACAGAATTTAATATAAAAACTTTGTTGAAAGTTTGTATACCTGAGGTCCTTTTTCTGAAACGTGAATATTGTCCGAAAACATGACTGTACAGAGAAAGCAAAATACTCACAATTAATAATTGCTAGTGCCATATCAATAAGAAAAGTGGCCACCGTGTAATGCGAGACAACTTTCAACACGGCGTGACATACTAAGAACAACATGATTCAGTAGGGGTTGAGGCAAGTTGCCCCATTCGTCCTTCAATGCACAGACGAGGGTTTCCTTGTTTATAGGGGGAAATTGTCCAGCAGCAATACGTCTTCCCAAGGCATCCCATACATTTTCAATGGGATTCCGGTCAGGAGAACGTGCTGGCCAGTATATGCGATGGATATCTTCGGCCTCAAGACAATTTTGTATAGACTGTGTGCGACGACAATGTGCGTTATCGTCGATAAAACGGAACTTTTCGCCGACAGAACCTCAAAAAGTCGAATATGTGGAAGTAGGACGTCTTCAATGTACCGTCTACCAGTCATGGTCCCTTGGTCAAGCACATATAGATCCATGTGGCCATTGAACATGATGCATGCCCACACCATGATACTTGAAGTCACATATCGATCTCTTTCTAGAATATTTTCGCGACAGTAAGCACTACCAACCTCGCGCCATATCAGTTTACGTCTACAATCAGACGATAGACTGAATCTACTCTCATCTCAGAAGAGCACGGTAGACCAGTCGTCATCAGTCCAATTGCGATGCATACGGCAACACTGTAAACGGACTCTACTTTGGCGTCTCAATTGGAACACACACAACAGGTCTTCGGGCGTATAGGCCACCCTTTTAAGACGTCTTACAATAGTGTTCCGCGATATTTTAGTTCCTGTGGCAGCAGAAAGTTGATTTGCTTATTGACCAGCTGTGCTGCGCCAGTTTCTTTTTGCCAAAATAATAGTTATCTTCTTGAGATGTCGTACTGCTAGGACGACCTCCTCTCGAGCGCCTAGTACACATTCCTCTATTTTGGAATGCCACCCATAGCCTAGAAACAATACTGGGCACGATGTTAAATTCATGGGCAACATCTGTCATTTTGCGTCCTTCTTCCAACTTTCCGATTATTCTACCTCGAGTAATATCATCTAAACGATGCCTTGAAAACATATTCAAAATTTCAATGTCGAAGCTTCACTCCAATCCCTTCAATTTTTACATCTAATGACAACTCACAACACCGGCCGATTGCCTCAAATCTCTTATCTATGCTGTCACGTGATGGACAAAATCAGAAGTGCAAAATTTTGCATAAGCTTCACAAAACAGAGTGCATCCCGCATTCATGCAAATTTACACGTGCTGCTGCGGTTCTAACTTTAATCGTTGAAAATAACAGTGGTCCTTAAGTTTTGTCCACCAGTGTATATATAGATGTATTTTATTACATCGAGATTGTTTACATTATTGATTTATTTATTGATATATTTTATTTTATATGTTAAGGGGGCAGTGGAGTTTAAAATCCTAAAAAATAATTTTTTTATTTTTGTAAATTTCAACTTAAATATTATTCAAGGGTACATTATATACATTATGGCATGCATTTATCTAAAAAAAATAATAATTTATTTTTGAGAAAAAAATGGAATTTTATGCGTCGTGTTAGAAATCTTCGAAATGCCCCATCCGTCTTCCATATCAATGAAAATCCCCAATAATTTTTATAAAAGTTTGGTTTATATATATAAATAAAATAGAGCATCGAATTTTTCATATTTGAATTTAAAAGTTAAAAAAAAATGAAAAATTTTGAAATTTTTTCGAAACATTTTCAAAATTTCAAATTTTTTCATTTTATTTCTTGTAAATTTTATCTTAAATATTATTCAAGGGTACATTATATGCATTATGGCATGAATTTATCACAAAAAAAAAATTATTTTTGAGAAAAAATGGAATTTTACGCGTCGTCTCAGAAATCTTCGAAGTGCCCCCTGCGCGTTCCATATCAATGAAAATCCCCAATATTTTTTATAAAAGTTTGGTTTATATATAGAAATAAAATAGAGCATCGAATTTTATATATTTGAATTTAAAGGTTAAAAAAATTTTTTTTTGAAAAATTTTGAAATTTTTTCGAAAAAATTTTGAAATTTTGAATTTTTTTTTACCTTAAATTGAAATATATAAAATTCGATGCTCTATTTTATTTATATATATAAACCAAACTTTTATAAAAAATATTGGGGATTTTTATTGATATGGAAAACGCATGGGGCATTTCGAAGATTTCTAAGACAACGCGTAAAATTCCATTTTTTTTTCTCAAAAATATTTTTTTTTAATTTTTTTGTGATAAATGCATGCCATAATGTATATAATGTACCCTTGAATAATATTTAAGTTGAAATTTACAAAAAAAAAAAAAAATAATATTTTTTTAAAGATTTTAAGCTCCACTGTTCCCTTAATTATTTGAAAATCAGATAAAAATGGTGCATTTTATAATAAGATCGAAATTGATTGATCTGATTACTCTGGTGATAGAGTTGAGAAAAATGTACCGAAAAATGCTTTTTCGAAAATACAATTAGTGGAATTAATTGTGAAATCCGATGAGTTTAATGAAGGTTTAGTTAAAAAAAAAAAATTGCTATAGGAGGTGGTGAGCGAACGCGAGGAAAAATGACAAACTATTACAGCTTAAAGAGGCAGAAAATCGCGAGTTTGAATTAACCTCTTCTGGACTAGCGTCTTTTAAGGAAATTGTTATCTTTTACCGCCGGTTTTTTAAAACAGAAATTTTTACCTAATTGGATAGGGAAAATGCTCGTAATGTACTAATTAAAGCAAAATTTACAATAACAATTTACTGGTAAAAATAATCACGGATTCTGAGCACCTTACGCGGCACGAATACCGGTCGCTTGTTCCCAAGGAGTTAAAGATGTTACAACTGGAAACTATCCTAATAGCCCATTTACACAACTCAGCATCCACGATCGTCGAAAAAGGTTCCAATGTTTCAAAATTATTGAAAAGATACAATAATAAGAGGAGATCAGTATATACTTAATCCTCTTCGAGCGTCAAATGAAGATTTTAGAAATAGAAAAAGAGGAATGGGTGACCTAATTTTTGCGTTGTTACCACTCGAGATAGTTTAATAAGTCACGAAAGAGAGGAACAGCCGAGTGATTATGACTATGTTAAAAAATTGCTTTTAAGACGTATTACACTTACGTCAGAGTAATTCCGGCAAAAAAATCTTATACTATAATGCGAGCAAAAATTGTGTGTGTGTGTATGTAAATTTTATCTTGAAAACGGCTCTAACGATTTTGATTAAATTTTGCACCCTACCGTTTTCGGGAACGAAAAAACCATTGGGATGGGTCTCATGTTCGGGAAAATTAGATTAGTGGGTCATTTTGGGTCATAATGGGTCAGGGTCAAGCTAATTATATCTAGAGAACAGCTCAATCGATTTTGACTAAATTTTGTATCTAACCATTTTCGGGCAAGAAAAGACCATTGGGATGGGTCACGTGTTCGAGAAAATTCGATTAGTGGGTCATTTTTGGGTCAGTGTGGGTCAAGCTATTTTTATCTCAAAAACGGCTCTAACGATTTTCACTAAACTCTATATTCTACAATTTTGGATTGCGAGAAGACCATTGGGCTAAGTCACATGTTCGAGAAAATTCGATTAGTGGGTCATTTTTGGGTCACCGTGGGTCAAGCTAAGTTTATCTAGATAACGGCTCAAACGATTTTGACGAAATTTTGCACTCTATTGTTTTCGGGCACGAAAAGGCCATTGGGATGGGTCTCGTGTTCGAGAAAATTTGATTAGGGGGTCATTTCGGGTCATAATGGGTCAGGGTCAATCTAATTATATCTAGAGAACGGCTCAATCGATTTTGACTAAATTTTGTATCTAACCATTTTCGGGCACAAAAAGACCATTGGGATGGGTCTCGTGTTCGAGAAAAATTGTTTAGTGGGTGCTTTTGGGTCATAATGGGTCAGGGTGAAGCTAATTATATCTAGAGAACGGCTCAGTCAATTTTGATTAAATTTTGCATCTAACAATTTTCGGGCACGAAAAGACCATTGGAGTGAGTCTCGTGTACGAGAAAATTTGATTAGTGGGTCATTTTGGGTCATAATGGGTCAGGGTCAAGCTAATTATATCTAAAGAACGCCTCAATCGATTTTGACTAAATTTTGTATCTAACCATTTTCGGGCACGAAAAGACCATTGGGATGGATCACGTGTTCCAGAAAGTTAGATCAGTGGGTTTTTTTGGGTCACTGTGGGTCAAGCTATTTTAATATAAAAAACAGCTCTAACGATTTTCACTAAACTCAATATTCTACAGTTTTGGATTACGAGAAGACCATTGGGCTAAGTCACATGTTCGAGAAAATTCGATTAAAGGGTCACTTTTGGGTCACCGTGGGTCAAGCTAAGTTTATCTAGATAACGGCTCTAACGATTTTGACGAAATTTTGCACCCTACTGTTTTCAGGCACGAAAAGACCATTGGGATGGGTCTCCTGTTCTAGAAAATTCGATTAGTGGGTCATTTTGGGTCATAATGGGTCAGGGTCAAGCTAATTATATCTAGAGAACGGCTCAATCGATTTTGACTATATTTTGTATCTAATCATTTTCGGGCACGAAAAGACCATTGGGATGGGTAACGTGTTCAAGAAAATTCGATTAGTAGGTCATTCTTGGGTCACCGTGGGATCAGCTAAGTTTATCTAGAGAACGGCTCTACGATTTTGACGAAATTCTGTAATCTATCGTTTTAGGGCACGAAAAGACCATTGGGATGGGTCACGTGTTCGAGAAAATTCGATTATTAGGTCATTATGAGTCATTATGGGTCAGGGTCCAGCTAATTATATCTAAAAAACGGCTCAAGATATTTTCACAAAATTTTTTTATATACGGCCGTTTCTGGTCATGAGATGGCCATGGGGCTAAGTCACATGTTCGAGAAAATTCTATTAGTGGGTCATTTTGGGTCACAACGGGCCAGGGTCAAGCTAATTGAATCTAAAAACATGCTCAAAACATTTTGACCAAATTTTATATTATACCGTTTCTGGGCATGAGAAGAGAATTGGGCTAAGTCACATGTTCGAGAAAATTCGATTAGTGGGTCATTTTGGGTCACAATGGTTCAGGGTCCAGCTAATTGTATCTAAAAAGCGGCTTAAACGATTTTGACTAAATTTTGTATTCTATCGTTTTCGTGCTCGAGAAGACAATTGGGCTAGGTCGCGTGTTCAAGAAAATTCGATTAGTGGGTCATTTTGGGTCACAATGGGTCAGGTTCAAGCTAATTGTATTTAAAAATCGCTTCAAAACATTTTGACAAAATTTTGTATGATACCGTTTCCGGGCATGATAAGACATTGAGCAGGGTCGCATGTTCCAGAAAATACAATTAATGGGTCATTTTGGGTCCTAATGGATCAGTATCAAGCTAACTGTATCTAAAAAATGGCTCAAAAGATTCTTACAAAACTTTGTACTACACCGTTTCTGGACAAGATAAAACCATTGGGCCGGGTCGCATGCTCAAGAAAATTCTATTAGTGGGTCATTTTGGTGATAATGGGTCGGGGACAAGCTAATGGCATCTGAAAAATGTTCAAACAATTTTGATAGTTTTTTTGTTATACCGTTTCACAGTACAAAAAGACCATTGAAATAGCTCACATGTTCGATAAATTTTGGTTAGTGGGTTTTTGAATCAACGTGTGTCAAGCTTATTTTATCTAGAAAACGACTAACTATTTTAAATAAATTTTGTATTCAATCGTTTTCAGGGTCGAGAAAAGCATTGTGTTCGGTCGCATGTTCGAAAAAATTCGATTAGTGGGTCATTTCGGGTCACTATGTCTCAGTTTCAAGCTAATTGCATCTAAAACAGCAAGAATGATTCAGTGGGAATAATATATCGAGATAAACACAAAGATAATTTTGACCGAGCTTAGCTCGGTCATTCCTGCTAGTTCTTTCATAAAAAGGAAAATTCGGCGTCTTAGAAGGATTTCTCGTTTGAACTCTCAAATTTCTAGAACGAATGGTTTGCTGGATTGCAGATTTCAACGTTTGAATATTTAGAAATTATTTTAATTATTGACCAAATCAGGAGAAAATGGTCCCTCGAAATGAAACAAATCTTTTGCGATGAATTACCCAAAATTACGAAATTTGATGATTTGACGAATAAGTTAGATGATTTTGAAACTGCCCAAATTAATTTGCGGAAGATGGAAGTTAAACATCCAAATACGGAATTTAGAAAACGCCCAACTCAGGTACTGAAAATAATAGAGCGTTCCACCGGAATGATATTTGCCGCGTACCATATGCAAAAAATTACACCTATGTCCAAAAGAATTCAAATACAAAAATCCGTTCCTTTAACTGTAAAGAATTTTTTCACTGGTCGAGGGATTGCCCCCGAAGAAACGAAGGCCCGATTTGCTGGAAGTGTAATATTTCTGGTCACAGATCTGACCAATGCACACATATTTCCCTAAAAATGCAAATGCTGCCGTAAACAACACCTCAAATCCGGTAGATAAAATAATAAAAAGAAGGAGGATTTTAGGAAAAATGCGGAAGCTCTGGTCGACAGCAGAAGTGATGTTAATATGGGGAGACACGATACTTATAGTGCCCTGGGTTGCACTAAACTACACGAAAATGACTTGGTTTTGGGAGGTATTGGTGGCAACCAAATAACACCCATAGGATTTATAACAGTAAATATTGAGATAGATGGCTATACAGTGAATGCAAATTTATACATCGTAAAACATTTGAATCATTCTATAATTTTAGGGAATAACTTTTTGAATCAATTAAATTTCAATATATCAGAAAAGGGATTGCACATTACGGGGAAACGGAAGTTAAAGGAGTTAGGGTAAACTACATCACTGCTTTCCCACAAGAAACAGCCATGACGAAAATCAGACGCATCAGCTATGTCACACCCAGATTTCTTACCATGTTGCGGTCAGAAACACAAAACAATCCCACAAAAAATCAAAACGAAAGAGCTTTCAACCTTAGTGAAAAAGTAAACATGCAATTAAGTACTGATAAAAGTTGTTTATTAGAAAGTGAACTGAGTTCTATCCCACAAGTAGACTTAGCGAAAACCACAGACATTTGTTTAGCTGAAACATCCAAATTTATTAATTTTCAAGAAGTTGAGATGAATCATATTACAAACAACACTATTAAGAAAGAATTAACGGAACTGATCCCTAATTATAAGCCAGAAAAGGTTAAGGACACAGAGTTAAACGTAAATATAATATTAACTGATGATATTCCAATTGCGCAGCGACCGCGTGGATTAGCATATCCGGAGCAAGAATTTGTAGACAAACAAATACAGGAATGGTTGGAAACGTGAATTATAACGGACAGCAACTCTAATTATTGATCTCCTATAAAGAAAAATAACTCTTGGCGACTTTGAGTAGAGTACAGACCCCTAAAAAAATAATTAGAGATAATTTCCCCTTACCAAGGATAGAAGACGTCTTAGATAACATTAAGGATGCAAAGGTTTTCACTACCTTGAATTTAAAAAAATGTTTTTCTCATATATCCATAGCAGTAGAGAGTAGAAAATATACAGCATTTGTCACGCATAACTCACAAACCGAATACTTGAAGCTCCCATTCGGATTATCGATTGGCCCACAACTGTTTCAAAGATATATTCAAGTTGTTTTTAAACAGTTAATTAAATAAAAAATAATATTAATTTACTTAGAAGATGTCATAGTACTTGCGCAGAGTGAGGAAGAAGCCTGTTAAAACTGAAACGCGTCCTAGAAGTTGCATGGGATTACGGACTTGAATGTAATTTCGCCAAATGTCAATTCCTTAAAAGGAAAATTGAAGTTTTAGGCTATATTATCGAAAACGGAACTACTAGACCCTCGGAAGCCAAAACTTTGGCAGTAAAAAAATTTCGTGAGTTCCGCACCCTTAAACAATTACACAGATTTCTGGGTCTAACCTCTTACTTCAGAAAACATATTCCACATGATGTAACTACAGCGAGACCTTTAAGGTATGTGCCTACCCTCAAATCGCTGTTTTTGCGAAATTTTTTTTTTTTATTCTTTTAAATTAAAGTTGAAACATTTAGGATTCTAAAAATGCTTTACTTTTGGTTCAGCGATAATAAGAAGCAAAGTTATAGCCCAAAATATAAACCGGAAATGAACTTTCTGTAACCGAAAGTGCCCGTTTAAAGAGTCACTGAATGATAAATAATACATTTTAATACACAAATATATAACATATAACATATACACAAATGTATAAACCCGTACAAATATGGTGTATTTCAAAATTGTAAGCTTTATTCATAATTTTTCGTGCTCTATCAAAATCCTAATTTGCGTTTTCTGGAAAACTGCGTTTTTCATTGTGTATGTTTACAGGGAACATAATGTTTTAAAAAGTTTTTAAGTTATTGGAATAAAATATTGTGACAAAGTTATGCTCAACTATAGGTATGTTATGAAGCAAAATATAGCTTGTAAGTTTGTATATATTAATTTAAGAGCCTTTTTTATTGAAAAATACACATTTTTTTTAGAAAAAAAAAATCATGTCTTGTAATACAAAATTTGGCATAATTTAGTAAATTTAAGAGGTTTTGCAAATATTTTGCTTCATATCACAGGTAAGTGGTTTGCTAATATATTGTTGAAAAAAAAACAGTGAAATATATTGAATAGATTTCGTTATAGAAGTTTTGGCATAAACGCTTTTTTACTAAAATTTTACTAAATATTGCCTAAATTTGAAAAGGTAATAAAAATTCCTTTAAACATTTATATGAATGCGTAGTTTTATTCCCTGTTTTAACTAAAAACACATGTGTTTGATAAAAATTTCATATTTAAAAAAAAAATGCCCGAAGGTTAAGCACATACCTTAAGTGATTTATTAGGTTGAGCAAAAACTTCTGGGAAATTTTTAATCTAATAGTTACCAGAATTTGTCTCGTATATAGGAGTACTAGTGGTATATTTATAGGAGTTCAGGAACTTTGGCTCCAAAATGCCTATTGAACAGTATGATTTGCGTGTTTTGACCCGGCATTATTAGAGAAAAGTCTTAACGATTCTGAAAGCCGTCGATGAGATTAATGAGGATGAAGGTGCTGGTAACGGCGACAAACTTAGCCAGCAAATCCGGAATCTGGCAAAACGGTGGCAGAAAGTCGTGGATTATGATGGTTTCTACTTAAAAAAATAGTCCTTGTTGCTTTTGTTGTTAATTTGCGCATAACAACGTAACTTTCACAAATTTCCCAGAACTTTTTTCTCAACCTAGTATTAAAAGCAGGAAATACATTTAAATTTAAAATCCTCGAAAAGCAAGCTTTTGAGACTCTTAAAGAAAAATTAGTTAACCTCCCAATATTGCATATATTCCGACGAGGCACTAGACTAGAATTGCAAATTGATCTTTGCGCCACAGGTTTTGGTAGTCTTACTACAAGGAGATGAGAAGAAAAACTTACACCCCATTCATTACATGAGTCGTACATCTACACCCACTCAAGCAAAATATTCGTGTTATGAACTGGAAACCCTCGCAATAATAGAATCAGTTAAAACATTCCGAAACTACTTATTAGGCACAAAATTTAAAATTTTGACAGATTGTTCGGCCTTTCAAAAGACTATGGACAAAAAAAAAAAAAAAAAAAAAAAAAAAAAAAAAAAAAAAAAAAAAATTGCGCCAAAAGAAGCCAGAAGGGCACTATTCTTCCAGGAATTTGACTATGAAGTTGCCCACCGATCAGGATCCGAAATGAAATATGTAGACGCTTTAAGTAGAAATACCGTGCTAATAGTCACCCGATCCCACGATGAATTAAGATTAAAAATAAAGAATGCACAACAACAAGACGAACAGATACATGCGATAAAAAATTTAATTAAAAAAATGAATGTTTAGAATATTTTATAAGAAACGACAAATATGAAATATGAATATAGCTATACAAATATGAAAATGGTAGAGAACTTCTGATGATTCCCACCAAAATGCAGGGATGACAGGGATGACCGCCCCGGGAACCCAGTTTTCGCTTTAGAGTATAAGTGCAATCCAGGGGGGGTTAGACTCAAATTCACTGCATATGGTAAGATACATTAACAATGAGTAGTCTTTACAATATTTTTAAAACAGTTAATAACAAACAGAAAAATAAATTCAGTTTGCTGTTTTTGACTCTGAAACTCACAAGAAGTGTCATCAGTACATACATTGACAGCAATTGCACTATGTTGTATACATTCATAAACAATTACAAGACATATTTATTGAATATTAGAGCTGAAAAACTTAAAGTGAAATGCATAAGCTGATAAATATAATGAAAATACTAAATTACTAAATAAAACAAACCAAAGGAAATAAGACAAATATTTACATTATGTACAAAACAGGGGCTCCTGTCTGAAATGGGAGCTGAAAACAATGGGTTTGCTCAGCTAGCTCAGAAAGGGAGGGGATTGGTAAATGTAAATTCGTTGTCTTCTAAAAATTTCATACAATCCGCTATACGTTGCAGGAGAACTGGACGGTCGAGCAGGTAGGTTAGCCAGTCAGGCAGTGTCATGTGTTGTGGCTTTTTTACGTGATAGTGGGACGTTAATGTGCAATGTAAAATATAGTGTAATGATGTTGATAAGGATCCACAAATGCAAAGAGGTGAGTCTCGTTTATTTATGGTATATAAATGTTGTTCGAAAGGTCCATGATTAGTGAGAAAGAGATACAGGTATCTGTTACTTAGGTTGGTTGCGGTCGTGTTTATGACGGCCAATTATCAACAGGAGGGATATATGCCCAAAGGGGGGGAGTGCCCTTCGTGGGGGTCTTTCTAAAAGAACCTAACCCGTATTTACGCATGGAAATCCAAGGTTTCGAAGAAAACCACGAAATTCCGAACGGTTAGGCCGACGGGCGCGATTGGGTTGTTACTTAGGAAAATGTTTTGTGAAATCTCAGGTATGAAGTCACGGGTGTATTGACCCACCTGCACTGTGGACCAACGTTGTTGCCATCGGTGTAGCATTTGTTTTTTGAGTTCTGATTTCAATGTTGATTGTGGGAATGGAAGAAATGTTAGTGGTAAAGTAAAATCATCGACTGCCGACCTCGCCATCTGATCGGCTAGTTCGTTGCCCGTTATACCAGAATGCCCTTTAACCCAATTAAAGAATAACGATTTATCTGAGGACTGAAGGAGTAAGATTATATCTAGAATTAACTATGTGATTACTGTTATCAAATTTTGAAAGGTCCATTAGACCTGATAAACCGTCTGATGAAATTAAGTATAGGGATTTTAGAGTCCTGTTCTGCCCAACGAATCGCCTCCTTCATAGCAGAGAGCTCCGCATGGAAGACAGAGTTCCCCGGATCAAGATTTGCGCGCCAGGAAAAAAAAAGTGTGAACCTTGCCTATAGACACAAAAAGCTGCCGCAGTTCCTACTTTTGTTTTAGACTCGTCTGTAAAGATGTGTGTTGAACCGTTAGTCTTTTGTTGCACAAATACTAATACCGTTTGAAAGTGAACAGATCTGATACTTTGAACATTTTGTTGAATACAATGGGGAAAAATAAGAAATATTAGAAGCACCCAGGCGAGTGATCCGAGCGAAGTCAGCCTCCACTTCTAATTGTATATCCAATGAAGGAAGACCCGTGAGGACCTGAAGGGCTGCGGTAGATGTGTTCCTATAGGCTCTGGAGATCAGGAGAAGTGCCCTTCTCTAAACCGCTAGAATATGGAGAACTCCATGCGACTTGCGCATACGCGGAAACCAGACTGCACATGCGTACGCCAGTTGCCGCAGTAGGATGGATGAGTACCAGACTTTAAAGAAGTATGATGGAAGAAGATCTGAAACTGAGGAGATATTGTATAAATTTTGCGTGATTTTTATTATTTCTTGACGTTTTGATGCCAGGTGGTGAGAGAATGAGAGGTGTTGATCAATTTTGATTCCAAGATTATTGTTTTTTCTGACTTTACATTTTTGCCATGTAGTTTAAAAAGTGGGCCCCGTTGGAGAATTTTCGGTTTACCAAACGTTATAGAGCGCGACTTCTCGAAAGAAATTGTTATTTTGTGAATTTTCGCCCAATTTGGAATAAAGTCTAGTACTCTGTTCCCTCGTTGTTCAAGTAACGCTGGGCCCCAGTCTATAAGTAAAACATCATCCGCATATGTGACTATCGTACAGAACACAAACAGGAAGGTTCGCAGTAGAGTCTCGAGGTGAGCTAACCATAAAAATGGCCCCAGACAGGAGCCCTGAGGACAACCCCTTGAGAAAAAATACAAAAGATCTGGCAGCTGCCAGCCCACCAGAACCCGCCTGCCCGACAGGATGGAGGCAATTACATTAATTAGCTGAGGTGATAATTTTAAATGGTGCAGTGCCTGTAGTGCTAGATCCCATGGGAGATTATCAAAAGCCCCCATAAAATCTAGCGAAATAAAGGATGTATAATTTTTATTAGATTTGTTCATATCTATGTAAGATAATGCCTGTTCTAGTGCTGTTTCGGTTGATTTTAATTGAGTAAAACCGTGTTGTAGGCCTGTTAATGCGTTACTTTAAGTTAGTGAATGATTAATTCGTCTTAAGAAAATTTTTTTCATAGATTTTACTAAATATCGGAAGTAGCGTTATCGGTCTATAAGAAATGTGTTCATTTGCTGGTCTACCTTCCTTCCCGAAGTAGACGAGCTCGCTCACTTTCCAGGACTCCGGGAAATAGTTTAAACGAAGTGCACTGTTATACATTTCAAGAAGAGTTAAGGGGGATTTTAGAAAAGAGAGATCTAATCATCCGATGGTCTATTCCGTCGGGACCTGGAGCTTTGTTTTGGTTAAAGCTATAGATTGCATTTCGAAGTTCTTTTATTGTAAAGTTAGGTTAGTCTGCGTGAGTTTGTTGTGAGGTAGCCATATTTGGCTGAGCTGGTGATCCCGATGATGCACCAAAAATTTTTTCTGTCAGTGTAAACAAAGAAGAGGACATGGAAGCTGGGAATGACGAGTCCGGCAGATAGCTAATCTGACTGTCTTGAAAGTCCTGAAAAGCCAGTTTTTTAGATTTGCGAAATGGGTCATTTTGTTTCTTACAAAAAATTACCCAAGCGTCTTTCTTCACTCTTTGAATCAATTTCTGATATTTGGCACGCTCTCTTTTGTAAATTTGATATTCTACCGAGTCTAAGTTCGTCTTGTTAGCTCTTATATAATGTGCTTTTACTTTATTTCTTTGAGAACGAAGGTCCGATGACCACCAGGAGAACTTGGCCTGTCTGAATGGAGGTTTTAGTTTAAAGGATGCATTTGCACTATTTTGAATAATACTTTGAAAATATTTGTAGGTCAGGGCAAAGGTCTGAGGTGAGTCTACTGAAGTAAAAATTACGGAATTTAAGCAGATTGAGTTTTCAACCCATGCCTATGAATTTGTTGAATGGGCCATTTTTTGTTCTGAACCGATGCTTCGGAAGAATCGGGATTGGAAGCAAAAGATCTGTTAAGATAGGCCGATGGTCACCGAAAATCTCAGGGAAGACATACCATCCTCGAAAGTAGCTGAATAATGGTTGTGTACAAATTGAGAGGTCAGGACGCTCTTCCTTTTTGCCGGACTCGTAGGTTGGTGTACAGGATAGTGAGTTTAAGACAATCAAGTTTTTAGCTAATAAAGAATCTACGAGAATCCGTCCTCTGTCATCGTCACGAGCATAGCCCCAGAGCTGGTCGTGTGCACTGAAGCCACCCAGGACTAGCTGGTAGTCACTCTGGCGTGCGGAGCCCAGCCAGTCTTGTACGTCCACTTCAAAATCTGAACGTGGAGGGCTGTGCAGGCTGCCTATGCTCAGAATATAATTTTCTAGTTCTAGGTTTAAAAAGATCGAATGATTGTTTTTTGCCGAGATACAGTGCTTAAAATTTTGATCCAAAATTATTATGTGGCTATTGTTGGAGCTAGAGCTGTAACAGGGAACATCAACTGGGAGAGAAGATGGGAGTTTGTTAAAGAGATAGGCATCCTGGTTGCATGCCACTGAGAATTTTTCGTGAATTGTGAAACGGATAAATGCTGCCGTGTTGGACTTACTGTTCTGTAGGGTACATTGTATTGCACGGAATTTTATGCAATCTTAGTGTCCTTTGTGCTACTGCTTCTCGTTGTTGTTTAATGTATGTCTGGCAGCGTCCATCGAAACATGTGTGGTTTGTTGGAGCTTCTCTACATCTGTTTTCCTGTATGCAGTTGATACACTTTGGTTCTTTCGCCGTACATTCGTTTACATGCTGATTCTCTGAGCAATAAGCACAAGTTAGTTCATTTGTACAGTTTCTTGATGCGTGCCTAGTCTTTGTCAGTTGAAGCAACGTGGTATTAGAATATATGGCTTTACTGTACATCTGTTAAAACCAAAGCACGGTTTCAGCGATTGCAGTTGCAATGCGTCCCTTTCATGCATTTGGAGAACTAGATGTGAAGTTGCTTCTCCCCTTCTTCCTTTCATCACTTTCAGCAACTTGAAGGAGACATCATCCTTTCGTAGACATTTATTAAGAGCTGAGATTATGATATTTTCTTCATAGTTTTGAATATCTTCATCATTTTCTTTGTCTTGGTTTTCTGATTTATTGTCTATTCTTAACTTCATCGGGGCTTCTGGCTCTCCAAATACTATCACCCGTAGCATCTTCGGTAGTTTCTCTGTTATGTTTATCATGTGATTGAGTTTTTCACTCGTTTGGAAGCTGGTTCTTATCTGTGCAAGTTCTTCATCAATGTTACAGGTTATTAGGAATTACCCAGATCTTGTTGGGATACAGTTTGCTGTCGGTAGTTTTCTTTGATCCACTTCAGTATTTAAAACATTCTTTAACTCTTGTACTTGAATTCCATCTGTTTTCGGGCTAAGTATTAGGGTTGGCTTTTCCGTTGGCAGAGGTGGGAATTGTGCCATTTGTGCGTAACTAAACATCTGTTCGCGTTCCTTGTCATTTCTTCTCATATCTGCTTTTTGTTTTGGTGTTTGTAGTAATGGAGATTTTTTGGGGGATTCTTGTATTTCTTCTATTTCTTGCTTCTGTTTTTTTAACTCTGATTTCAGGAACGTTCCATGTTGACCCAATATGAAAGTCATAATTTCCTTTAACTCTGCTAGAATGTCTATTTGCTTTTTGTTAACTTCTACATATTTTCGGTGTTCTATGCGTTCTGTTTTCCAGTTTTCTCTTTCTTCATTTATTTGCTCCACTAGTTCCATCAGGCTGTGGAAACCTTCTATCATTTCATTTTTGATAGTTAACTTTTCGCTTTTTGGGCCTTCATTTTTATTTACGAGGAGACGATTAATGTTATCTTCTATTTTTTGGCGTAAAACAGAGGCAGTTTTAATTTTTTGGCTTTTATGAACCGAAGTTCCTCTTCTATTTCATTTTTTCGTGCTTGGACAGACTTTAACTCTTCCACTAATTTTTCCATATTCGCCTGCTTGATACGTGCTTCAGCTAATTCCCTCTGCTTTATTATGATTTCTTCCGCCCGGTGTTCCCTTGTTTCTTTTTCTTCTTCCAAACCTGCTCGAATACGTTCCAAATCCGCTTTTGCCTGATTTCCCTCGGTTATGTTCTTTATTATGTATGCTTTATAAGCTTTTACCATGTTTGGATCAACAGATCTCCTAAGCCTTTTGCACTTATCATATTCTTGGAATATCTCGTCCATTGTCATCTTTTCCAATTTACCTATTTCGCAGATCTGTAGTTTTCCATCTGCTGTTGTTGTTCGCTCTTACCATTTGATTTCCTTGGTGATTTTGATTGTTCAGCATGTACTGGTTTCGATAAGTCTTTTTTCTGCGATCGCTGTTTTCCCGCTTTTTCTGATTTCGCTGGCTTCTCATATTGTGACCCTTTGTCAGACTGCATCTGTTGCAATGATTGCAATCGTTATTTTTATTGTGACCTATCCTTTCTTGATCTGAGACAATGCGAGGGTGTATTACTTTCATTCATATTTTTTTCCGTGGGAATCTTTGCCGCAGTATAAAGTTTTTGAGATGAATTATAAACAGGTAGCATAGACGGTAAGCTCTTATACACTTCTTGGCTTTCGACGAAGTTGATGGGGAAACACAATTCACAAGATTGTTTGATTAGCTTGTTAGTGCCTTAACCACTTCTTTGAACCTCACCTGTTTAACTCAATAAAACTAACTAGTTATCGCCCAATTCAATATAATATTGACAGTTTAATTCCTGAACGGAAGAGGCTACGCCAGAGCCCATACTACACTCTTTTGAAAGAAAGGGAAATAGAAAGATAAAGCAAAAATCAGTGATCGAAATCACCGGAAATGACTAAGAATAATAACCGAAATTTTGGGATAATTTTGAATACTTAAAAAAAAAGATAGAATTTATTTTTTCCTTCTTATGTACTAAAATAAATTGGGCCAAGACATATGTTGTGATGGGAGTTGCCTGTGTTTTTGAAGCTCATACACATACAAAGTAGTACAAAGAAATGATAATAACTATGATCAAAAAGGTATTTTAATAATTGATATTTATAATGTTTGCATATGTACTGCAGTCAGTGCTTCTCTGATAAAATATGTTGCTTACTAAGTTCCTCATATTAAAAAAAAAGTACAATAATAACTGAAGAAAAAAGAAGAATCTAAGGATATTTTTAATATTTACAAAGATTTTCAGTATGTTAAAAAAATCTCATGCTTATGAGAGTGTATATAAGTGATTTACACACACTGAATTTGTCATTTAAATGGTGAAAGTATCTTAGTAACATGTCTGGAGACAAGCAAAACGTGAGGGTATGTTTTACTATTCAGAAAAGGAAATTTAGAAAAGAGTCACCCCCTCCCCCTTCTAAAATAATAAAAAAAATTATATATATAAGTAACATTTATAGGATGTGCTATAGATTTTCTTATCTTTTTTTCCTTTTTATTTAAGATTGAAAGTGACTAGTTTCGCAGAAGTGAGTGCCAGAACTGAAAAAGCTAGTACGTTTGTTAATCGTTTGTAATAAAATAGATGTGAATACCCCTGAAGTCTGTAAGCCATACTGCGCTTGAATGTTGTTGAAAAGTGCAAGATAAAATATATGAAAAATGCTAGATGTTAAAATATGTCGTGGTGGAAGTAGAAAATATGGTAAGGGGACGAAGAGGGTGCGAGCTAGAGAGGTGTAAAGATCTTGAAAGAAAAGTATTATTTTAGAGGGCATTGCAGAAAGTAAACAAAGAAAAATGTTGGGATTGATTAGCTAACAATTTAACAAGAAAAAAAGGTAACTTAGTAGAACTGTTGGGCATACTTTACTTATTTCCAGCAGTTTTCCTTTAAAATATAGTATTTATACACAGCATGTACCCCCCCCTTTTTTTGTATATCATTAATAGCTTGGTTCTATTCGAAATTATTCAATATACAATTTCTTTATTCTTAAGAGTTAAGTTTAAAGTCAGATGTGTTTTTTAAAAATAATAAATTAATTAATAAATAAATAAAATTAATTTACTAAATAAAGGCCTCCCCCCTTTTTTTATTAATTTCTGGTAGTAAAATTATGTCACAACATGTAGATGCTGTTATTCAAAAACCATCCATTTATTGTGTTTCTGTAAATAAAACCTTTTTATTTTGGGGATATTCTCTCACGGATTCAAAAATCCACTTTCTTTCTTTTACTAGCAAACGTGGGATAAATTGTCAGCTGTGTTCAAATACTGGAAATTCATAGCTTCCAGAAATAATTGAGGCCACACACGTTTACATTTTTTAGATACGAGGATTTTTGTGAAAAGTACTATTATCACAGCATAACAGCCCCTTTTACAATGCATTTTTATGACTGTTTAAGAAAACAGTTTTAAGCAGGTGCAGTTGTTGCTGGGGATGGGCGAAAAAAGGGGGAGCGTAGGAATTTCCGAGAATTGATAGGTCACGTTGGCCCGGGAGAGAGATTTAGCAACGAGAAGCTGTTGCAAGGGAATTTGACCAATGAGGAAAGTTTTTGCCCCCCCCCCCCCCACACTTTATAGTTTCCAGGGAAGAAACGCGGGGAGATTTATACGGTTCTAGAAGCGAGCGTGTGGGCTGAGTGTTGAGCAGGCGTATTTTTTTTTTGTTGGTGTGACCCGGGTCCAGTAAGATGTAAGAAAAGTAATAAAATTGGAAGGAGCTTAATGGGGCCTGTACTCCCCCCTGTTTTGTCCGGGGCTAAGTGGATTTTTCTTACCTTTTTTGGACAGTTCAGTCAAGAGCGTTCAAGAGTATGCAGCGAAAAAAAATCCTATGTGATGGAGAGTTGATTCGAGTAATGACCATGGGACTATAAGAATAAACTTTGTAAGGAGGAAGCCAAGAAACGAGATCGCAAAAGAAGCAGTGTTGCTGCCATAACAGGAGAAGCTGACGATAAATTGTGCATCAGTTCCCCCATTCCAAAATCTACGCAGTGATACCTGCCCTTTCTGGAGTTGCTGCCATAAGAGGATATGCTGACGATAAAATTGTGCATCAATTCCCGCATTCCAAAATCTACGCATGAATACCTGCCGTTCTGGAGATGCAACCACAAGATGAGATCTTGATATCAGGGACAGTATCCAGACCACAAATCACGAAATAATAACTCCCCAAGAACTATAATAAATGAGATAGGCCTTTTTTAACTATAGCACTGCTAGCAGAAAAAAAATGTGGACGTTCCTGTTCTTAGTGACGTAAGAGAAGCCAATACCTTCCAAAAAAAAGGAAATGTAAGTTTTATTTTTATTAATTTCAATATGTATGTTTTAATTCTTATAATATTAATGATGGTAACCGCCTTTCTCAAACCGTATAGATATATATTCTTTTATGAATTTTCAAAGTAAAATATGTGCCTCATCATACTTGTAAAATATTTCAAAAGATTAAAATTTTGTGACTGAGTAAAAAAAAAAAAAAAAAAAGAATTGGATTACATTTAACTGTACTTTAGAGTGATAAACTTAGCCTTTTCATTTAATTAAATAAAACTATTTTATTTACTTTAATTAAATCTCTGTTTTTATTGAATTTAGTAAATATCATTCAAATAAAGAGCTATGATGTTTATATACAAAGTAATACTAATAATAACAATAACAATTAAGTATACAGGCCCTAATTAAATCAAAAAAAATAAATATGGTCTGTCTATATTGACTTAATCAATTTTTAATAATCATATTCTATCAATTTAAAATTAAAAATTAAAAATTATTCATAAGAAAATTGAAATATATATAGAAGATGAACAGTGCTTTTCTAGTTTTTTTTTTTTGTAAGTAATGAGAGTAAACAGCATAAGTAAATTTAAACATTTTCATTTAAGTGAGTAGCAAGATATTAAAAATTAAGATAATAACAACGCAACTTAACTAGCTATTTCAAGATCACTGCCCATAGAGTTAGATTTTTTTTTATGTATGACTTTAAAATGTATTTACGTATGTCAACAGCTGGCACTTCCTTGTAACTTATTCAAAATTCTTAAATTAATATACTCACTTAGTTTATTTAAATTCCTTTCCTATTAATTTACTTCAATTTTAAGTAAATTTTCTTGCGGTATGTTTAATTTTCCTTTAATTAATTAAATGTATGTGTTTTTTAAGTGATTCTTTCTGGTCATGCATGAATCTGACTCTATGAAAATTGTTGGGGTTGATCTGAGAAGATAATTTGAGAAACCTGTATTGCTTTCGTAGTTTATTCCAATTTTTTATAATTTGTTACATGTGGCATTGATTCATTAATGGTGAAAAGTTTATCTTTTCAATAATTTTGGTAGTTCTGCTTGAAGTAGTTGTTATGATTTTATATACAGGTTTCAATGTAGATGGAAATTTAACTGCTCAGAAAAAAACCCTAATAAGAATGGTGCCTTGTCATTAAAGGCCTGGTCATTGTATTTATTTTATGTATGCAACTAAATTTTTATATTACAATAATTGGTTGGGAATTAACTGTTTGACTGAATTTGGAACTCTGTACTGTACAAGTTTTCAGTTTTTCCCCCAATGCAAAATTCCAAAATTTACCTTTTTTTCTTTTTTTTTTGGTTGTGATTTAAAGGTGTAGGTAGTTCATTTTTATTGGTAATTGCCATTTCTTAGAATACACACTGTATACAGAGTTCATGCAAGTAGTAATTCAGTTATTCATAAACCCAAAAATTTATGGGCAGTCTGGACAGTAGGTATATATATATGTGTTTTCCATATGTTGTGTGTTATAATAAATGTTTATAAGTGTATGCTACAAGGTCTGAATTTTCTAAGTATATGCACCCCCCTAGGTTTTTTTTTCTCTCACACTAATTTTTCTGTCATATTTTTCATAATTTTATTAATGTGTAAGTGTTTTAATTGTAATGTGCCCTTGTATACCGGGTATAATTTTTAAATCTTCATAGGGACGTAATTTTAGTTCACAGTATAGATTTTTTTTCTGTCTAACATTAATATTATATATACGGATTTAAATATGGCAAATGACGCCACTAAAGAACTTTCACTTGTGCAAAAGAAAACTGCCTTAGTCGATAATCTTTCAAGCGTTCCCCCTTTAAATGGTGAATCCACAGTTTCATGCTCACATTTTCTAGAAAAGTGGAAGGAATTAGCAGATTTTTTTGGCTGGGATGAGGGAGAAAAAAATTCGCTTTATCGAACAGAGTTTCTGGAACAGCTGCTAAGCTGTTGAAACTGCATAAGGGTAAGAATAGTGCAGAATTGGTTAAAATTATTAAAGAGCGGTACATTCACCAGGAAACCCCAGACGTAGCTTTAAATAAATTTCAAAATTTTAAGCAGACACCTGCTATGTCTGTTCAAGAATTTTTTGACAGAGCTTCTGATCTTTCCCTAAGGGCTCTTGTTATGGATGGGGTATCATCAACAATCGCACAACAAAGTAGAGATGCAATGCTGCAATCCATGTTGCTGGGAAATTTATTACCAGAAATCAGGAAGGGCGTAATCTCAAAAGATCCTAAAACACCTGCTGAAATTTTAGCTTATGCTCGATTAGAGGAAAAATCTTGTAGGAGTGTTACCCCCTTATATTCCCACGATTTGGCACAAGTTACCCAACCGCAACCTATCAATATAGCCTGCGCTGCAACACAAGCTAAAAAACCCCATGTAAATAATCAGAAGCAGGAAATCAAGTAGTTAAAACAACAATTACAACTGTTAACTGCGAAAATTGATAGTTTGGTGGAGAAAACAGATAGTGACAGAAGGGTGTGGAACCCGGAACAAACAAGTTTTTCTAATTTTTCTTGCTATGCGTGTGGGGGTCTTAACCATTTTCCTCAGGATTGCTCCCAAAACCCCGGAAACCAGTTTTGGAGAGGTAGCAATAGGAGTTATCAGGGTCGTAGGGGTATGTCTGGGTACCAAAAGCCTCAGAGAGGTAGAGGGTATGATAATTCTCAAAGGGGAAATAATTATAGAGGTAGAGGGTACTATGCAAGAGGTAGAGGTGGCGACAACAATGTCCCACAACAGCAAACGAGCCAAAATAATGAAAATCAGGAAAATAAAGGTTTAAACGAGTTGGGGCTGAGTCAGAATCAGTCGGACTGACTCATGATAGGCATAACGACATCCCTCCCTCTGTATATAATGTTTTCCCCCGGTCTGTATATAATTTGCCTACAATGAAAATTTTTATAAACAATGATATATTTTTTAATGTATCATGCGACACTGGTTCAGGAATTAATCTGATATCCAGACAGGCCCTAAATCTTATTCCATATGCAAATACTACTCCATGCAATACCCAATTTTAACGGTAACAGGTGAAAAGGTTCCACTTACAGAAAAAAATAGATTTAAATTTTAATTTCAATGATGTAAACTGTCAGTCGGAATTCTTCGTGGTACCAGGGAAATTAGCGAATGAATTTGTTGCCATTTTGGGTATGCCCTTTTTAAGTAAATATAGTGCCATTATTGATTGTCAACAAAAATCCATTATCTTGAATATGAACGAGCAGACTTTGTGTAAAAATATTGTGCAAAACTCCCCCCCCCCCCCACTGGTTTACAGCAAAGGTGAATATAGTAAGGTAAACAATGTCAATTTTTACAAAACTGAATCTGTAGCATGTCAAACAGATTTCCCGAAGGAGAATTTTTTTAAACATAAAACTTCTGTGGAAACTCTGAACAACATGGAGCATAATCATAAATGCGAACTAGAATTAAGAGAAGATAAGGAAGATAGGAAAATACATATTAGGGAGAAAAACATTAATGAAATGAATAAAACTGTAATTATTGATAATTGTCAAAGCAAGGTAAATAAAGATGACTGCTCTGTTGTTCAGGATATCTCAGAGATTAATTCAAATGTAGAAAATTCTCTAAACATGAATGAGGTTTTTAATGTAGGGGATAATGTAAATAATAATAAACTGTGTGTAGAGGGTATAAGTACTATTAGTAACAGTAATGATGTAAATAGTAAAATAGGTTGCAACAATCCGAATGAAAATGAGATAAGTGTTATTGTAAATATTCATAATGTAAATACTAATGTAAGCTCAAATATAATGAATGAGGAGGAGGGAAAAAGTGGAAATAAGGAAATGCAGAATGTTTATCCTGTTTGCCAGGTCAATATAACTGAAAGTGAAGATGCACATTTGAGTGAAACAAGTAATGAAACATGTAATGAGGACAAAAATTCAAAAAATTATCAGATTAGTTTTGCTATACTCACCAATGTAGTAACTATACTTCCTTATTCCAAGGTTTTAGCAAAAGTTAATTGTTCGAGAGATAATTTTACTGAAAGTAAAGATAATGTGATTTTGGAACCTCTGGTACAGAAAATTTGTAATGGTGTGTTATCGTCTAGAAGTGTCTGTTCTCAGGAACATGGGCTATACATATCTTTTGCAATTTTTTCGGATGATTATGTAACTTTTAAAAAGGGAATGAGGGTTGCCAAAGTTTGTAAGTGTATCGACGATTCTGATTGCGACTATGATCAATGTAATTTTACCTTCAATGTAAATACACCCGCTCCAGGTGATGATTTTGACCATGCTGACCTGACATGGAGCACAGATACCAATCTTGATCATTTAGAACCCCCCTCAAACTTAAGATGCAAAAATTTTTAGATAAAAATAAAGATGTGTTTGCAGCTTCAGTTTTAGACTTACCAGGCTTTGACACTATCCCCCATGTGATTAAATTAACCTCAAATAAACCCGTAAAATGTAAAGCGTATAGAGTGCCCCATAAGCTAAGAGAAGAATTAGAGAGTCAACTTTATATCCTTTTAAAAGCTGAAATTATAGCTCCCTCTATGTCTGAATTCGCCTCCCCTGTACTTTTAGTGAAGAAAGCGGATGGTCCTTACAGGTTAGCGGTCGATTTCAGAGCCCTTAATAAAAATTTAGTTAAGGATGCTTATCCTATCCCGAATATAACAGATTCGGTTGATGCACTTTCTGGGTCATTTTTTTTTTCAACCCTCGATTTAACGAGTGGTTTTTTCCAACAAGTTGTGCGTCCTGAGGATAGACACAAAACAGCAATAATCACCCATAAAGGTCTCTTTGAGTGGGCCAGACACTGCTTCGGATTTTCCACGTCTGGCAATTCTTTTCAAAGACTTATGAATGCTATTTTTGGTGACTTAGGAAATTTAGGTATCCTAGTTTATATAGACGATATTGTGATTGCTTCGAAAGATGTAGAGTCCCACCTTGAAAAATTAAATTTAGCGTTCAGTAGACTTCGCCAACATAATTTAAAGTTAAAACCTAGTAAATGTTTTTTCTTATCTGATACAATTCAATATCTTCGTTTTGAGATTAAAAAAGGTAAAGTTTCACCAATCAATAAAAATATTGAAATAATTAAAGATTTCCAATCCTCTAATACTCGTAAGGCTGTTAGATCCTTTATTGGTACAATATCATTTTATAGGAGATTCATTCCAGATTTTCAAAAAGAGCCAAAAATTTAATTTTACTAACTAAAGATAATGGTCGTTTTGTTTGGAATCAGGAAGCGGAGGCATAATTTGAAGATTTAAAAAATGCTTTGATCTCTAAACCTTGTTTAACCCTCCCTGATTTTAATAAGGAATTTCATTTACATACGGACGCTAGTGGCTCAACTCCCGGGGCAGTATTGTCGCAATTTGATGATAACAACTGTTTACATCCTGTCGCCTTTGCCAGTAGAAAACTAAAAGACCCAGAGACCAGGTATTTGACCACGGATCGTGAATTATTGGCTCTAGTCTGGGCTACTTCACATTTTAAGTGTTACTTAGCTAACACACACTTCTTTATTTATACACATCATGCCCCACTTGCTTATATGCTCAAAATTCAAGACCCAACCTCCCGAATTGCGAAATGGATTTGCACTCTTGCAGATTTTACTTTTACGATTAAATTTATCAAAGGTCGTTGTAACAGTATAGCTGATTTCTTATCAAGGTATGTAAATGAGAATGATTTTTCTGAAAATGTGACCAGCTGTAATTTTTGTATTCAAGTGGAAAAAGGGAATGTGTTTATGCCACAATCTGATTTGTTAGAGAAAATCAGGGAATTGCAAAAATCAGATAGAAAGTGTGTACAGATTGCTCAAAAATTAGACAAAAGGGCGGAAATTGCACCCTAGTATATGCGGTTTTTCTTCCGAGATGATCTTTTAGTGGGCGAGGACACTAGAGATTCTCTTGTGCTGAATAAATTGCCCAAACTTGTGGTACCAAGAGAACTTATTCCCCAGGTGTTTGCACTAACTCACGATTCTCTAGCTCCTTCTCATCAAGCCTTCCAGAAAACCATAGTTCGCATTCGCGAAAATTTTTACTGGCCAGGCATGTCCGGTGATGTCCAGCATCTAGTAGAATCCTGCATTAGTTGCCAACAGAGACGTGCACACAAGGCAAAACATCTCGCCCCATTCCAAAGAATGCCTACCCCTGAATTCCCACTCTCAAAGGTAAATTTGGACATCTTGGGTCCCTTGACCCAGACTTTTTCGGGTAATAAGTTTATTGTTGCACATACTGATGCGTTTTGAAAATGGCCTGAAGAATACGCAGTATCCGATATCACTTCAGATGTGATAGCTGATACTCTTGCTGACTTCGTGTCCAGATATGGAGCACTTTCATATATCACAACTGACCAGGGAAAAAATTAAATATCAGAAGCTATAGAGAATGTCTATAAGAATTTTGTCACTAAACACATTCATACAACCGCATTTCATCCAAGCGGGAATGCACAAGTCGAGCGACAAAATCAGACGTTGAAAAATGCCCTATGTCATATCGTCAACCAAAACCAAACAGACTGGGATACAAAACTCAAATTTGCTCTTTTAGCCCTCCGCACAACAGTACACTCATCCACAAACTTAACCCCCGCTGCAGTAATGTTTGGAAAAAATCTTAACCTTCCATATAAAAGTTTTTCTACCCCTACAACTTTAAATTACAATTATACTCCTTCATATTCTGAACTCTTATTTCCTGCATTGAGAAAAGTATACACGGAAGTACACAGCAGTCTTGTCAAAGTTTCAGAAAAACAAGAGAAGTAACGTGAAAAAACTGCAGTGTGTAAAAATTTCAAAGTAGGTGATTCTGTCTGGTTATTTACTCCTTCCGTAAAGCCAGGTCAGTCAAAAAAGCTATCTAAATTTAATAATGGTCCTTACACTATAACTGAAAAATTAAATGAGGTAAATTTTAAAATTGCTCTTCAATCTAATTTATCTAAGATGCAAGTTGTACATGTTGACAGACTGACGGAGTTTAAAAGCAGAAATCCCATTTTTGTACCAAAACAACAACAGCAGGATGTCGATTCTATATCGATTGAGTCAAGTCCGATTGTCACTGACGTCCCTTCGACAAGTAACTTCGATTTTCTTGCACCACGGAAGCGCAGGTGCGGACGTAACTTCGTCCCAGTTTTTCCGACCCCACGGAGCGCGCCAGATATCGCAGACAGCGCAGAGCAACCGCCCTTAATTTCAGCAGAAGCAGATAGCGAAAGTATGGCTCATCATTCTCCCCCCCCCCCCAGTTTCCAGCGATACGCATGGGGAAAATTCAGGCAATGTTCAGCTCTCAGATCCAGCACCGGAAGGGAATTCAGCTAATCAGGGTACGTCGGATTGTAATGCAAATGCATCGCGTAATTCGAATGTTAGTCACTTACAATCGAGATCAACTAAATCGAATGTTGTCCCGACCAGTCAATATGGATTCCGTGAAAGGAGAGATAAGCCAAATTATAGAGTTTAGAAACTTTTTAAGCACCAATCTTTGCCTAGAGTAGCTTTTATTTTAATATTTTTTTGTATATGTAAATGCTTAGCATTCTTTTAATGTTATTTTATGCATTTTAGTACGTAAATAATTTTTTAGGATCTTTAAACTTGTTTGTTTTGGTTTTGTGTCCGGGTAACGGAAGTTTGTTGTCAATATACTAGAATTTTTCTAACTTAATTATTATTATTTCTAGTATGTATTTAAGTTATTTTAATATTAAAACGTACTCCGCACATAGATTGTTTAACTTATTCTGCATTTTTCCGAACTTTTAGCTGTATTTTCTGAACTTTGAAAATTTTCTGTACATTTTTTTAATGGAATTATGCATGCATCGAATTTTTCTTTCTCGCTTTGTGTTTTAATGTATATGCATTGTCTTTAAGGTAATTGTTTAGCAAGGATAGGTATATTTTATTTAATATACGTAATAAAGTACTTAGGATGTACAAATTTTGTATATTAGTGTGTAATTTTAATTGGCTTTCTAGGGTAAGTACTAGAATTGTTAATCTTTAATGCAAACGCACTTTTAAATACTGTTTGAAATTACGCAGGCTAGTGTATCAGAGGTGTGATTTAGTGTATAAGTATAGGAGTATACTATTTGTTTACAACTCAGGTGTATACATCTCAAACATTTTTCTTGTTTTGAATTAAAGGGGTTTTAGTTCAAAATTTTCTAGTATGTAGGATGGAACTGAGGTTTGTTTTATCTAAATGTAAATATTAAAATGTTTAGTGTGTATTTACATTAATTCATCTCATTTTAAATCTGTATACTCACTATTTAAATTTTTTTTTTGGTTTTCTGCCTTCCCTTTTTCGATTTTTGGGTGTAATTATTCACCATTATACTTGGTGTATCAACCTGTTTAATGTTTGTTAATATTTTAGCAAAGTTTGATAACCAGAGTTGGTATATAATTTTTACGTGTTCTTATCTACAACACACATTGAGGCATACACTTACCGGATGCACAGTGACCCTGCAAGTGAAGTTGTAAAACTCAGAAAGAGCTTCCATGTGTTACTACAGTTCAAACGAACAATATTTCACCAGAAACTGTAAAGAACTCTAATACATACTTTACCAAGTGATATGTATTTGTCAAAAATGTATACCTAATGTTAATTTTTTTTTGTTTTATCTCTGATTATATGTATTCTATTGTCCAGCTGTGCACTAGTGTACTGATTTTATATTTTATTTATATATCTGTGCATATATATTTTATGTCCATATCTAGCTGGCAGTGCTATCAGTCAAAATTAACCCCCCCCCCCCCAGGAATAGGTAGTAAATATATTGCTGTACAAAGTTGGGGATATTCGGTTAGTGTCATTAGAGTGGAGTTTGGGGTAAGGTGAAACTAGAGCAAGCTCTAGGGGTAAGTCTGAAGCCGGAGATCCCACATAGGAACTTTGCTCGCCCGTTTCCAGAAATAAATTGGAGTCAGGGTGATTTTCGTCTCTGAATTGCGTGTGGGAAAGTGGGTAATTTTTATACATAGTATGGGTATCTTCGTTTTTATTTCTAATATTTACAATTTTGGACCTCTGGGAAGTTTGCTGTGGTCAAACTACTGTTTCACATTTCCGGAGTGTGTTGCAGTAGTGGGGAATGCGCAATGGGACTCTGATCTGTCTTTCGGGCTGAAGTTTAGTTTGTTTTGATGACCAAAGATCCTTGAGTGGATTCACCGAGATTGAGTAAGTGACCCATCGGGACATGTACTGTTTTTTTTTAATTTTTTCGTTTTGAAATATTTGGCTTTGTGTTTCTTCTTTGGCATTCAAAAAATAATTTTTTTTTGTATTTTGTTCAAAAAAATTGATTTTTTTCCACCCACGGGGAATCCCGTTGGGCATACTTTACTTATTTTCCAGCATTTTCCCCTTTAAAATATAGTATTTATACACAGCATGTACCACCCTTTTTTGTATATCATTAATAGCTTGGTTCTATTCAAAACTATTCAATATACAATTTCTTTATTATTAAGAGTTAAGTTTAAAGTCAGATGTGTTTTTTAAAAATAATAAATAAATTAATAAATAAATAAAATTAATTTACTAAATAAAGGCCTCCCCCCTTTTTTTATTAATTTCTGGTAGTAAAATTATGTTACAACATGCAGATGTTGTTATTCAAAAACCATCCATTTATTGTGTTTCTGTAAATAAAACCTTTTTATTTTGGGGATATTCTCCCACGGATTCAAAAATACACTTTCTTTCTTTTACTAGCAAGCGTGGGATAAATTGTCAGCTGTGTTCAAATACTGGAAATTCATAGCTTCCAGAAATAATTGAGGCCACACACGTTTACATTTTTTAGATACGAGGGTTTTTGTGTGTGAAAAGTGCTATTATCATAGCATATCAGTCCCTTTTACAATGCATTTTCATGACTGTTTACGAAAACAGTTTTAAGCAGGTGCAGTTGTTGCTGGGGATGGCCGAAAAAAGGGAGATCATGGGAATTTCCGAGAATTTATAGGTCACGTGGAACCGGGAGAGAGACATAGCAAGTAAGTAAGTAAGCACCCACCCTGGGAACCCGCTTTTGGCTTATGGTTAGGTGTAACCCCCAAGCCCAGGGCAGGGAAAAGTTTTACTACCTGCGGAACTCCTTCAATGATTTTTTTAACACTTTAGGAGAAATAACAATGTTAGATATATGACAATTATTGTCAGTGTGTGCAATAAATATTTACAGATGACCCCTATAATTACATTTGAGAGAAATATTCATTATTATAACACATAAATGTGCATACTTTTTAGAATTTGATATTAAACTTTTTTTATCATAATTACCTACATATTTACAACACTTTTATGTTATTTTCAGGATTCACAATACTAACATCAATTTAAACCATGTACAAATGTGGTATTTGCAACACTTAAAGCTATTTTCAAGGTATATGATGCAAAATTATTTTTAACTCTATACTAAAAATAAGTATTAAGGTACAAGATGCAAATAATAATTAATATTATGCACTATTATGAAAGTATAAGTAATTGTAGCTAATAATTATTTACGAATTTACAATACAATGATACTATTTTTGAGATATTATGTAAGATACATGATGCAAAAATTATTTTTAAATCTACACTAAAAATTTAGTATTAAGATACAAGATGCGAACAATAATTACTATTATGCACTATTATAAAAGCATAAGAAATTGTGTATAATAGTTATATCTAAATTTACAACACAATAATACTCCAATAATAATTAAGAATCTGTACTGGAATAATGAAAGTTGCTATTTACACATTATATAAAAGATTTGGTATTTGAAGATGACTCAGTCGAAGAAAACTTGCCAGGAGTATAAATTAATTACATTTTATATAAAATATGATCACGCCGACACGAATACCCCAGAACTAAGTTTGGAAAAGTTAAATAGTATAGAATTAAGCTAGAAATTTATAATTTATAAATGAGTAAAAACTGTTGAGAATGTTATAGTTTTCATATAACTTTTTGAGCTGAATGGGATCATTAATAATCTTAAGAATATCTGCGAAGATTGAGGGTCCTGTTCGCTGGAATTTAAATTTCATAAATTTGCAATTGCCAAATATATAATGTAGTGGGTCTCCTCGGACACCACACTTGCAGAGATCGTTATCTTTCTTGTTTATGCTATGAAGAAAAGATGGAAAGCTACCGCAACCCGTTAGGAAATAAATGGAAACTTTGTCGTTAACAATTAGCTTTTGTTGAACCTTTGGCACAAACTGATGCGTAAATCGGCCGCTCCCTGAGTGATCCCAGTTGTGCTGCCACCTATCCAGTAATTGTGAATTGATGCATTTTAATAAATATGATCGAGGTAATCTAGTACTCCGATCTACTGGAAGGTTGCAGTACTGATCAGCGTCCTTCGCTAGCTTGTCCGCCAGTTCATTTCCTGCTATTCCAATATGACCTTTAATCCAAGTTAAGTTAATTTATTTTGATGTTTTTTAATTTTAATTTGAATGTTATAGATATCGGGATTTGTTGGGAATAATTTAAGTAATGCTTTAATTGCCGATTGGTTGTCAGAGAATATTTGGAATCTGTTGTGAGTAGAATTTATTGCCCAATTAATGGCTGTGATGGCTGCATGCAGCTCCACCTGAAAAATGGAATTATCTGTACGTATTTTAACAGTTTTTTCAAAAATTTTTGTGTTTTGAAGGTAGGCCACTACAGCATATGCCGTGCCAGAGTCCACCTTTGAACCGTCAGTGTACATCTTGATAATGTTTGGATGACTGATTATTTTGTCAGTATTAATTAAATTGTTAATATTTATTTCAGGATATATTTGATATTTGTGTAATTTATTTTCTACGTGTTTTTTTACTAATTGGTGTGTGTTTAGTTAATATTATTTCTTTATTATGTAAAAACGTGTATTTAATGGATTAATGTTCTAATGTGATTAATAATGGAAAGATTCCTAATAAAATTTGTAGTGTGTGCGTTGAAACGTTTTTGTATAATTTAGTGATAGATGTTAGACAGATTCTTTTTATGGACTGGAGGGCATCCTTATCGATCACCCTGAGGTCACCGAACCACACCTCCGATCCATAAGCTACAATTTTCTCCAAAACAGTGATATACCACGCTCTGAGGTATTCCCTGGACACGCCCCACGTGGTCAAGAAGACCCGCTTTATAGATGAAGTTAGTTGAGTAATTTTGCCTTTAATATTTGTAATATGTAAAAACCAATTTAGTGTACTTTGAAAAATTAGTCCTGAAATTTTAATGTTTTTAACTAACTGAATATTATGATTATTTAGTTTTAGAATTGGTGGACGATTGTCCATAGTATTTTTGCCGAGTAAAATGAATTTAGTTTTATCTTGCGATATAGTTAGATTAAGTCTATTACACATTTCATAGAAATATTTTATTTTAGTGTTTGTTTCTGTTTCTAGAGATTGTCTGCTGTTAGCTTTAATTATGAGGTTGAAAAGACATAGCAACGAGAAGTTGTTGTCGTCAGCAAGGGAAATTGACCAATGGGGACAGTTTTCGTCCCCCACCCTTTATAGCTTCCTGGGAAGAAATGCGGGAAGATTTAGACGGTTCTAGAAGCGAGCGTGTGGGCTGAGTGTTGAGCAGGCGTTTTTTTTGTTGGTGTGACTCGGGTACAGTAAGATGTAAGAAAAGTAATAAAATTGGAAGGAGCTTAATGGGGCCTGTACTCCCCCCTGTTTTGTCCGGGGCTAAGTGGATTTTTCTTACCTTTTTTGGACAGTTCAGTCAAGAGCGTTCAAGAGTATGCAGCGAAAAAAAATCCTATGTGATGGAGAGTTGATTCGAGTAATGACCATGGGACTATAAGAATAAACTTTGTAAGGAGGAAGCCAAGAAACGAGATCGCAAAAGAAGCAGTGTTGCTGCCATAAGAGGAGAAGCTGACGATAAATTGTGCATCAATTCCCGCATTCCAAAATCTAAGCAGTGATACCTGACCTTTCTGGAGTTGCTGCCATAAGAGGAGATGCTAACGATAAAATTGTGCATCAATTCCCGCATTCCAAAATCTACGCATGAATACCTGCCGTTCTGGAGATGCCACCGCAAGATGACATATTGATGTCAGGGACAGTATCCAGACCACAAATCACGAATTAATAACTCCCCAAGACCTATAATAAATGAGATAGACCTTTCTTAAACTGTAGCACTGCGCGCGGAAAAAAAATTTGTGGACGTTCTTGTTCTTTGTTGAGAGAAGCCAATACCTTCCAAAAAAAAAAAGGCAATATAAGTCTTATTTTTATTAATTTCAATCTGTATGTTTTAATTCTCATAATATTAATGATGGTAACCGCCTTTCTCAAACCGTATAGATATATATTCTTTTATGAATTTTCAAAGTAAAATATGTGCCTCATCATAACACTGTAAAATATTTCAAAAGATTTAAATTTTGTGATTGCGTTAAAAAAAAAAAAAAAAAAAAACCTGTATTACATTTAACTGTACTTTAGAGTAAGAAACTTAGCCTTTTCATTTAATTAAATAAAACTATTTTATTTACTTTAATTAAATCTCTGTTTTTATTGAATTTAGTAAATATCATTTAAATAAAGTGCTATGATGTTTATATACAAAGTAATAATAATAATAACAATTAAGTATACAGGCCCTAATTAAATCAAGAAAAAATAAATATGGTCTGTCTATATTGACTTAATCACTTTTTAATAATCATATTCTATCAATTTAAAATCAAAAATTATTCATAAGAAAATTCAAATATATATATATAGAAGATGAACAGTGTTTTTCTAGTTTTTTTTTTTTTTTAAGTAATGAGAGTAAACAGCATAAGTAAATTTAAACATTTTCATTTAAGTGAGTAGCAAGATATTAAAAACTAAGATAATAACAACGCAACCAAACTAAATATTTCAAGATCACTGCCCATAGAGTTAGATTTTTTTTTTTATGTATGACTTTAAAATGTATTTACATATGTCAACACCTGGCACTTCCTTGTATCTTGTTCAAAATTCTTAAATTAATATACTCTCTCAGTTTATTTAAATTCCTTTCCTATGGTTTTACTTCAATTTTAAGTAAAGTTTCTTGCGGATAGGATGCTAGTAGAAATAGAAAGCAAGTCTTTTAGAATGATGTTATTAAACAGGTCTTTGAAATCTAAAGTAATAGTATTATTGACATTTGTTAATGGCTTTATTTTATCCACCAAATCAAAACTGTTTTTAATGCAGTGAGTGTTGTCTGTTTTAACTGATAACTCATAAATTTGTGTAAGAATATTTAAAAAGAGTGTATTAGCACGAGTATTATATGTATTACATCCTACAGTGACAGTGCGGTATTTAAGAGGATTTTTGTGAAATTTTGGAATCATGACTACATAAGGATAATTGAGGTTGTTATTTTTAATGCCTAATAATTCGTGATAGCTTAATATATGATTATTATTTTCCTTTAAAGTAACATGATGAAGTTTGGAAATATTATTAGAAGTGACTGCTTTAGTTAGGAGGTGATGATAGTAATATTTGCATATGATAGCATAGTTGTTAGCAGCCTTATCTACATATGTAATAATGAAATTATTTTGAAGTTCTGCAACATGTGGTTTAAGGGTGGAGAAAGAAACTGAATTTTTGGCAATATGCAGTTTTAATAATTGTTGTTTCAAAAGAAGGATGACATGCTTCTTCCAATCTACAAAATATTCAGTAGGTTTATTATAGATGATAGCAATTTTGTGAATGAAGAAGTCGAAATCATATGTGAATTGTTTAATGATGGACTGTATATTACACTGTGAAGGAATACGATATTTAGTGCCATGACTCATCAAAGATCTTAAATGAATATTATTGACAATGTCTAAATTACCAGTTATAACATGTCCATGATGGGCATTAATATATGTATTTAGATGGGGATCATTGCATTTACATGTAAAAGTATCAGTGTGTGTGAAATTTTTTGAATACTTATTATAATTGATAGTTTTACGACCTAAACTAATAGGATATTTAAAAGAGCTTTTTAGATTAACACTTTGAAGTGGGAATTTACATTGCGCGTTGGGAAATAATTGATTAAGTTTAATTTTATTAAAAACAGGATTGGTAAAGGTAACGATTAAATGTGAATTACTTTTATTTAATTTTTGTGGGTTTTTGTTAATATTGACATTAAAAGCAGTTAGCCGATAATGGAGTAAATCAAAAAATGTATCACTAAAATGAGAATTGAATGTATTTGATGTAAAAACTTTGTGATATTGATTAATATGATATTTAGGAATTGCAAATATAAATTTACGAAGAGACATCCAGTTGTAATTACTACTGAAAGAAGATTGTAGGCGTATTAATGATTTTTTAATATGAGTATTAGTTAATTTAGATGATGAATGTTTAGTAGTAGATTTCCCTCTTTGTGTGCGTGTGGTTTGCTTATATAATTTATGATTAAGAGAAAGATAGAGAGATTGATAGTTAATTGTATATGATGACGTAGAATATACGACATGAGGTTTATTGTTTGAGAGTTGATTTAGTCCATATGGATAAAATGTGTTATAATGTTTGATATAAGCAGATTCCAGAAAAAGACGTTCATGGAATTTATTTTGTATATTAAGGATATGAATAGTGATATTACTAAATTTGTGCATTTTAAAGTGCCTATACACAACATTGCAGTTTAAAGGATTGCGAGAGCATTTATAATTACTGATGGCAGATCGATGACCGTTGATACGTTTATGAATTGGGCTACCAGTTTGACCAATATATTGCATGTTACATGAATGTGATATAAGGATGATATAAGGATAAGGCCTTAGTTAATGGAAAAAAGGAGTTTAATGGTTCTGGATTATAGTTTTACATATTAAGTCGACATTATATTTACAAGTACGGGAGGGTAGGGGGGTTTTCTGCGGCATACGCGCTCGCAGCATCGGAGAATCCATATCGGCCTCAGCTCTCGTCTAGAGCGAAAAATAGGTTTTCCCTCCGCCACTTCGGAATGAAATCTGCCCTTTTTGTTACTTGTTTCCAAGCTAAGAAAATGCGAAGCTGCACATCAGCAAATTCAATCCATCTGCTGCTCTGCGGTTACAAGTTCTCATGGAAAACGCTGATCATATCCTGTTGCTATGCATAGAGTTTTATGGGAATCTAAAACCACAACTCACACAAGGCCATTTTGTCCGCTTGTCGTCCTCGACAGCGAATTAAATAAGCAACAAGGTATGTCAAAAAACAAAAAAAAAAAACTATCTAAAAATAATTAAAATCCAAAGGAAAAAAACTGTCGTTAAATAATTAAGAAAATTGAGCTAAACAAAAAAAATTAAGTCTAAATTTTATGTAAATTAATGCTGAGCTGCCGTGGGATATCTCCAAAAAAAAAAGAAGCAAAGGAATAAAAAAAATATCAGGATAACATCAATTTGCGTCATGAGGCCGTCTTTCTCATGAGCCCATCAGGTCTCATCAGGGATGAAAAATATAATCTGAAAGGCCGTCTGCCCATTATATTATCATCAAGAAAACATACTAAAATCTGCCTCATCTTAGGTAGAATTTCGTAAAAGAAACATCTTTATCCCAATGTCATTCGGGAATAAAAAAAGAAAAAAGTTTGCCTCGTCTAAGCAAAAAAAAAAAAGGATTTCCCACCAAAAGGCTTTTTTTCGGCAGCCAGCTCTTACTTCTGTAAAAAAATATGCGAGGTTGGGGTGTGTGTAAAACACATACATATATATAGCAATTCAATAAAAAGTTTGCACATAAAACACAGTTTTAGAAATATAAATACAGTTTTAGAAATACAAATACAACAATTTTCTTTTTTCTTCTTATGAAATGTCAAATAGAAAAAAATAAAGTCCTGTATAGATAGTCATTTTAAATAAAGCTATTTACGCAACATAAAAAAAGTACGTGTTGCAAACAGGCAAATGAAAAAAAGACACCATTTGCAGTCCGAGAGAAAGATAACTTGACATGCGAAAAAAAAAAATCACCGCATGGGTTCAATAAAAAAGTTTTGAGCAGATATATATCGCTCAGAGGTTTTTTTTTAAAAAAGAATATTGACAGAACTTCCACAAAAATGAGCACTGAAAGTCTGTTAATATAGGCTGAAAAAATGATAAATATTTTGCATATTCCACAACGAAGAATAATAATAAAAACACTGTTGATAAAAATGCTTGGCACATGGTACCTTTTTAAAAAAAACACTTGAAGTTTATCGTACTGTAGAATGGCATGAAACACAATAATCAGAAAATCAAACTTCTTGTGTAGAAGGTTTTCGTCACTAATTGAATCTTAGCTATGAGATGGTGAGTCAAAGTTGTAAACACCTCATTTTAATGTTTCGTCCGTAAAAAAAATCGTTCATGCTTGCTGCAATCGTAAAAAAACGAAGATATTGAAATAAAGTTACTAAGAAAGTCACAAATAGTAGCAGTCTAATAGTCTGTACGATATAAATGTTCTCATGAATATAAACACAGATAAAAAATAGTAGTAATAAAAAAAACACATTTATGATATATTCGGTGGTTGCACTAGTGACCCATATGTGTGAAGCATATTTCTTTTTGGAAATTTAAGTCTACGTTTTCTCTTTCTCGTTGTTGACTTCACAGAATGTCGGCGTATAAAAAATAAAAAGGGAATGATAAGGACACACAGAATTTCGGTCCAATTAGTAATCCCACTCAAATGTTGAGATGGTTGGGCCTTAGGGAGTGTAGAATGATGATAACTGAGTCCGTTGACAGAAGTAAAGAGTGATAAACAGATGGTCAATAAGAGGAACGCGATCATAAAAAGCTTGTACGAACAGAAAGTTGAAATGAAAAAAAAATACTCTGGCCCTGTTGCGAGATGCGTCAGATGTGCTGAGTCAGTCACTGGGTCAATTTGATATCACTAGGAATATTTTCATTCGAAAAATCTTTATTTACTTTCGGTGTTTTCAGATCTTGGAGGAAAGAATTTGAAACAAATGTTTTTCTCGTACATCTTGCATCAGAAAATGGATGTACATCGGATTTATCTTGAGATTTCGTTGCAGATGCATTATCAGAGACAGAAATGCAGCTTATAAAAACGCTTGTGGGTGGAGATTTAGTTAAATTAACGCCGGTTTTTGTCGCACGTGAGAGTACCCTGAAATATGACATCTGTCCCCACAATAAATGGCATGGGCATCTGAGAAGACATAACTACGTAAACAGAAGTAGAAAAGTGTTATCGTGTATCTCTATATTGGTAAAAAAAGATCCTATAGGTTGAATAACACGGTTACCGATGCCCGACAATTGTACAAGAGCTCCGGTGAGGGGGGACCCAATTTGTTCATAAATGTCTTCTCTCAGTATCGTCAGTGGGCTTCCGGTGTCCACGAGCGAATCTATCGGTAAAGTGGAGATTTTTATGGATTTCTGCATGCGTTGTAGAGAGTGATGCATCTCTACCATATGAATTTGTTTATCTCGTCCCGTTATCGGCTTTTGTGGAGGGGAGGTGCCCTGAGTCGAACGCTTACGCTCCGGAGTGCGTTCCGTACACTGGCTGGAAACGTGACCGAAACGCGCACATTTCATACACTTTTTCCCTTTATTCAAATGCACACACTGGTTAGACCGGTGACCTGGGGCTAAATAATTCCAGCAGGTTAATTTTGCAGTTTTCTCCGCTTGGTTAATTTTAGGAATGTTGGGTGTAGCCGGTGACTTTGTTTGGTAAACTTTAGTGCCCTGTTCACAAATTAGTTCGAAAATTTGGAGCTTGTTTTTAAATTCGGCAAGCGTGGCGCATCCGAATAATATAGCTTTATTGATAGGCGTGTTTTGTATGCCATGAATAACATAATGCATCAAGGACGCGTCGTCGACATTACCCCTTTGGGCTATTTCCTTCATGATCAGGAAATATTCAGAAAAATTTTCATTGGGTTTACAACTGCGTGCTCCCAACGTCTCATGGATCAGTGCCGGCGATGAGATGTGTTTGAATTCATTAATCAAGGCGTGCATCAGCGTGCTATACGAGGTAATATTTGACTCACTACGGGCAAATAATAGAGCTGTCCCTGTAAGCGCTCTCTCAACGAAGACGAATTTTTGAATCTCGGTTAACGCGAAGCTGTCTGCTAACCTTCAAATCGCTCAAACCACTTTAGAATATTGTCGGAATGTTTTCCCGAAAACAGTTGTAACAAATTTTCAATGTCGGAAAATGCAATCGTGTGGCGTGGTGCAAATTGAGTACTCGTCGGAGTATTATTTGCAGGAGCTTGTGTGTGGTCCGATTTTACGGTGTCATTTAATGTGTTTTCATATTCGATTTCGGTTTCTGAACCTGTATGTGAAGTAAGGGAATCCCGAAAGGCTTCTAAGTTAGTTAGAGCTTGCAGTATACGTGTCGCAATATCAGATTCGCTTCCATGAACGTCTAATTGTAATAAATTCGCCATACAAACTGACTGAACTTGGGAAAATTTATCCAGAATTTCCGCTAATTTAGCTTTAAATTGATCGTCGCCCTCTTTATATGGAAATCTTTCAAATTCCCTTACATTTTTCCTATTCAACCGTCCATTGTCTGTTTTAAAAATTAAATTACGTAACAATTTAATACGATCAGTCCTCGCTGAATTAATTTGGCTAACTACCACGCGAATATCTTTTAACATCATTGTCGAAAGTAATATAAATATACCACTTACTTCCTTTTATGGTAATCCGTTATGAAGGGAAAAAAATAAATAATCAAAGCCTAGATTAGCGTGAACTGATAAGCACACTGGATAATTGAAGTACTTTCGTTTTCCTGCTGCCTGCGTACCGCACGAGAGAAGAGAAAAAAAAATCTTGAATCATTCGTAACTAACAGAAGAAAAATAAAATCGTTGCGTCCGATGAACTTCACAGCTCTGTCCAAGTAATTTACGTTCTTCTTGAGATATTTCAACATGAAAAGAAAATTTCATAAGGAGTCTTTGCTGATAAGAAAAAGAAATCGGTATCTTTCTTCAATGATTCACAGCGAAACACTTTTTGTACGTCTTCAGAGTTGAAAGAAAAAAAAAACGTCGTTGAGTTAGTTGCTTGAACTCCAGTGGCAGGTGGGTCTAGGGAATTTAAGAATTTAACTAGGTTTTAATAGGATAGGCCGACCCCCATGTGATATAAGGGTGATATAAGGATAAGGCCTTAGTTAATGGGAAAAAGGAGTTTAATGGTTCTGGATTATAGTTTTACATATTAAGTCGACATTATATTTACAAGTACGGGAGGGTAGGGGGATTTTCTGCGGCATACGCGCTCGTAGCATCGGAGAATCTATATCGGCCTCTGCTCTCGTCTAGAGCGAAAAATAGGTTTTCCCTCCGCCGCTTCGGAATAAAATCTACCCTTTTTGTTACTTGTTTCCAAGCTAAGAAAATGCGAAGCTGCACATCAGCAAATTCAATCCATCTGCTGCTCTGCGGTTACAGATTCTCATGGAAAACGCTGATTATATCCTGTTGCTATGCATAGAGTTTTATAGGAATCTAAAACCACAACTCACTTGAATTACATTTAATACGATAAATAACATTAAAAGCTTTTCAAAAATTAATATAGGAAGTGTTATGAACAATTTGTGATGGATCTGCATGGGGGCAGGTCAAGCGGCGAGGAGATGAGCATTTGCTAAATTGTAAATGTGGTGAGGGAGAAGAAAATAGGTAGTTGGATGGCGATCCATGGTCAAGCCTATAATTAACCATGTACCGGTCATTACGCTGAGAGTTATCAAAGCCCAATTTGCCAGTCGCTAAAAATTTACTAAGAATTGCCATTAGGAATAAGTCGACATAATATTGAACATGTAATGAATATGATGAAAAAAGTAATATAAATAATTATATATATATATATATTAAGCAAATGAAAAAATAAGTATTGTGCGAAAATATCCGTTTGAGCGTAGGGTAATTTCTTGATGTTTTTCTTTCTTTTTTTCTTTTTGAGTACTTTAGGAATGAATTTTTATCGAGATTAGGATGCTAATCATATTTTATGGTGTTAAATTCGACATGAAAATATTATAAAAATAAAATATAATAGATGTATATTATTTCAACTAAAAATATCTGCACAATATTTTATCTCTTTTTAAAAGAGATAAAATATATGGGGTTTGCCGTCTAGTTTTGTAGTGGATAAAATATTATTAGAATGCTTATAATTTTTTTACTTAAAGTATAATTAATTATTTTGCCTATACTAACGTGATTTTGAGTGTCATTTGTTTCTCATGTTTTATGATGTATTTTGGTCTGTTAGACAAATTGTCTAACTAACAGTGCAAATTTCAAAATCTTGTAATATGTTGATATCACAATTTTGGTTTATTATCAGCATTTTATATATCACGAAAAATATAAAGCAGCTGATAAATCATTTTTAAGCAAATAAAAAAGAAAATTGTTAAAAATTTAAAATATTTAGATCTCCAATTGAATTGTTAAATTGTATCAATCAACCTACCAAACAAAGCATAACCAATGAAACATAAGTAAAAAACGCACAATCACGTGATCAAATCGCCCACATAATTTTTTTGGGGTAGCTTGCGCGAAGTATGTGCGAGGTTGACTGAATGCTGATCAGGCTGAAGTGGATAAAATAGGTCACGTGACTCTTTTCCGAATATTTTGAATTTTATCTGAGAGAACATAGGCATGTATTCCTGTTACGAAAACCATGTTTTGGAAAGATAAAGAAATATGGTCGTTGGTTTTACCTTATTTGAATCATAAAAATAATGAAATAATTTAATTATTTGAAAATTCCTTTCTTCGATATGACCTACTCCATGGCAAAAACTTCTGAGAGCGCGCGCGGAGTAAGCTGCACTTCTGAACAGTCCCATAATCATCCAAAGTTGGGAACATAAGAATAAAAAAATTGTATAAATAGTCTACATAGTTATTAAAAGGACTAATAGGCCCATGTCCGAATACATACAACCAGCGAGAGTCTCTAGTAAATATTTACTATTTAAGTGATACTCACACTAACTCTAACAATATTCTCCCTGGGCATAGATGCTACAACAACCCCCCACCCCGACAAACCTGGATCATTTAAAAGTTAGGTGCCAAAAACCTCTCAACATTACAGGAGTACTGAACTCAAGTGAAGGCATGCAACAAACCTACCAACCACGGGGGAAAAATGAAAAGTTAATATTTTATAATTAAATCTAAAAATACTTAGAGCTAATATTTAAGAATGAAACCTTCACCGCTATGAAGAGCAAAGTTTAAAATACACAACAGACACAATTTTATTAATTAAAATCTTTGATTAATAATATTATTTAGTACCTCAAAAAGTGTAAACAACAAATTTATTCTATGGGAGAATGAATGCTCAAAAACACCAAAGTGACTCTTAGACAACAATTTTAAATATACAGGGTGCAATATGTTATCTACCGCCGGCCTTTAATTTCTCAACCGTTGGTCGTAGACATATAGTTCCAATTACAAAAACATTTAAAATGAAGTACATATTCATGTTGTGGCATTATTTAAAGTAAAAAGTCAATTTTACAAAAATTACAAAATCTAACTTTTTATACGGTCCCCCAGTCCCTATAGTTATATTTAGTAAAAGTTTACACATATCATAACAGATATAACACAAAAAATTTGACATCTGTACCACAAAAATTGACAGAGTTATTAAATTTCAAAGTTTGAGATTTTTTCGCATGATTTTTTCTTTCAATAAGGGATCAGTTAAAAGATTAATTAAAGTAATTCGAGATCAAAATCAGGATGCAATGCCCTTTTTACGGCGAAAATACCTTTAGCCGGTATCGCAAAATTAGGGTATCCCCAAAGAAGTTTATTTCATTAAAAAATTTTAACTGACATTTAGGGGTCGTATACAAAGCGAAGAATGAAATGTTGAAATTAAACTGAAAAATTAATATCAATTTATAGTCCAGGCAATAGAGACCGTATAGGGACTCTACCTAGCAAAATTAATGGTAGTACTGGAAATCGGCTTTCTAGATGTTTTTTGGGTCGATGAATCCGAATTTGTAACTTCCTACCAAAATTTCCCCCGGCAACCCCCCCCCCCCCCAAATTTTCGTAAAAAGCCCCCCAAAAAAGGTTTTTATTAAAAAATTCCATTTTTTATTGTTTTAGGGGAAAAGTAGCTAGAAATTCAGAAAGTAGACAAAATTTGAAACAAATTAGATATATGACATTATGAATTAGGATGAAGGGGAAGGGAGGATCTGCCTCGAAACATGCGCGCGGTGCTGCGTGGACTAAGTTACGCAATTCCACTTAACCACTCACACGTTTACATTATCCCTCCCATCTTCCCTCCGAACTTTTTCTATAAGCTTTACTTTAAGTTTTTTGGGTCGCTGAATCCGAATTTTTAACTTTCCCCAAAAATTTCCACCCCGAAACCCCCCTCAAATAGTTGTTTTTAACTTAAATTTCTTATTGTTTTAGGGGAAAAGCATTACGAAATTTAGAAACTAGACAAAATTTGCAACAAATAGAATATATGACATTATGACGTAGGATGAACGGGGAGGAGGAGGCTGCCTCTGAACACGCGCTGCGGCGCTACGTGCACTAAGTTATGAAGTCCAGGGAATAGGGGATTTTACCTGAACAAATTAATACTAGTTCTGTATTTCGACTCACTTTATGTTTTTTGGGTCGCTGAATCCGAATTCGTAACTTCCCACCAAAATTTACAACAAATAGGATATATGGTATTATGAATTAGGATGAACGGGGAGAGAGGGGGCTGCCTCGGAACATTTCCCGCGCGCTTTTCTCAAAAACCAAATTTTTTCAAAAAATCAATTTTTTCGGGGGTTGCCGGGTGAAATTTTGGTGGGAAGTTACAAATTCGGATTCAGAGACCCAAAAAACACAACGTGAGTTGAAATCCAGAACTAGTATTCATTTTGCCAGATAAAATACCCTATTGCCTGGACTTCATAATTTAGTGCACGGAGCGCCGCAGTGCATGTTCAGAGGCAGCCCTCACCCTCCCCGTTCATCCTAATTCATAATACCATGTATCCTATTTGTTGCAAATTTTGTCTAGTTTCTGAATTTCGTAATGGTTTTCCCTTAAAATAATAAGAAATTTTAGTTAAAAACAACTATTTGAAGGGGGTTTCGGGGGGGAAATTTTTGGGGGAAAGTTAAAAATTCGGATTCAGCGACCCAAAAATCTTAAAGTAAATCTTATAGAGAAAGTTCGGAGGGGAGATGGGAGGGCGAATGTAAACGTGTGAGTGGTTAAGTGGAATTGCGCAACTTAGTTTACGCAGCACCGCGCGCATGTTCCGAGGCAGACCCCCCTTCCTCTTCATCCTAAGTCATAATGTCATATATCTAATTTGTTGGAAATTTTATCTACTTTCTGAATTTCTAGATACTTTTTCTCTAAAACAATAAAAAATTTGATTTTTTAATAAAAAACTTTTTTGGGGGGCTTTTAACCAAATTTTGGGGGGTTGCCAGGGAAATTTTGGTGGGAAGTTACAAATTCAGATTGAGCGACCCAAAAAACATCTAGAAAGCCGATTTCCAGTACTACCATTAATTTTGCTAGGTAAAATTCCCTATTGCCTGGACTATTATTATAATATTAGAAAACGGTCTACCATAAAAAATGAATATGTAAAATGACGGAATCTACTAGAGATACTGCTCCATGGTGTTCTCCATTGGTGGCAATGCACAATTGAATGCCTGACAGTACTGAGTCCTGGGCACGTTACAGCTCAGCAGGTGTGTAAACTGTGTGACAATCAAGGATGATGCGCTGTTTCAGATAAACCAGAGAAGAGGTCTCAATTACATAGACCCATCCCTTGATATAACCTTGATGTGAAAGCGGTGTCCCCCCTACCGGACCACCATATCCAAGGATCTGTTGACGGTGGCCATATACGCCCGGACGTTTGATGTTTCGTGTGGAGAGGGCTCCATCATGTTGAAACCACACTCGGCATGCATGTCGGAGAGGCAGATCTTCATACCAATCACGTACCGTGTTTGTAGCAGATGCAGGTGACGATCGCCCGTTAAGGTCCCATTGTGGAAGATGGGTACAACAAGTTCCCCATATACCGCACAACACGTGTTGTACTGCGCGGCCTATGTGGAGGTTTTCCAGAGACCAGTAATCCACATTGTGCACGTTCACAATGCAACCCCGTATAAACAATGACTAGTCTGTCACACAGAATGTCACAAAGCAATGACGGATGTTCCTCTAAGGTGTTGAGCATGAAATTACAATAAAAAAATCGTCGTGTGTGGTCACCCAACATCAATGCTTGCACCAGTGTCGGATATGGTATGGATGCTCATCAAGTGCATGAAACAAATGCCAGACATTCTGACCACATACCTCGCTTATTTCCGCCGAGCTCAATTGTGGAATTAAAAGGGTGAATCCCAGCACTTCCTTCGGTGTCACTCGAATATTACACCTTGCCTGTCTACTTGTTCTGGGTCGTGGTGAAACAGAGCCGGGCTCTCTAATATGGTGCAATGCATTAGTTATAGTTTCATGCGTTGGATGTAGATCCTTAAGGAAACGTTCTGAATAAACACTCGTAGCCTCTTTGGCATTAGTTTGACACTCACCATAAATAAGTATCATTTCGGCATATTGCATGGATCCGTAGCTTGCCATCACGATCTCAGCGCTGACTAGCATGTCCACTGCTAGATGGCTCGTGTTTTATCCCGAACTTGTGGCGCTGCGGTACTATTGTAATTTGCATAATCCCAATTTTTATGCTCGCTATAGCTCGGCTGGTCGTTTTTATTCCGCTGCCAATTATCTAGTCCTTAGTGAGTATGTTTTGTTTTCCGGTTGTCGTTTCTACCTACTTTGACGTTTGAAGGTTGTTCGACCCATAAAAGAATTAAACAACCCTTTGAGCAGTATCTCTAGTATATTCAGCCATTTGACATATTCATTTTTTATAGTAGACCGTTTTCTGATATTATAATAAATTGATATTTATTTTTCAGTCTAATTTCAATATTTCATTCTTCGCTTTGAATACGACCCCTAAAAGTCAGCTAAAATTTTTTAATGAAATAACCCTCTTTGGTGATACCCCAATTTGGCGATATCGGCTAAAGGTGGTTTCGCCGTAAAAAGGACATTGCACCCTGATTTTGATCTCGAATTACTTTAATTAATCTTTTAACTGATCCCTTATTGAAAGACAAAATCATGCTAAAAATTCTCAAACTTTGAAATTTAATAACTCTGTCAATTTTTGTAGTACAGGTGTCAAACTTTTTGTGTTATATCTGTTATGATATGCGTAAACTTTTACTAAATATATCTATAGGGACTGGGGGACCGTATAAAAAGTTAGATTTCGTAATTTTTGTAAAATTGATTTTTTACTTTAAATAATGTCACAACATTAATATTTACCTCATTTGAAACGTTTTTGTAATTGGAACTATATGTCTACGACCAACGGTTGAGAAATTAAAGGTCGGCGATAGATAACATATTGCACCCTGTATGAAGGCGGCCCCATAGAAACACAAAACCAGTCACCGGAAGTAGCTTAAGGATTGGGCTATCCAAAAAATGTTGCAGTTTAGTATAAAAAATAAGATTTGATATATTTTGATAGCAATGAAAAAGGTAAACAGCGTAATGTTAACTCTATGGGACCGCCATTTTGTTTCGCGGTTACGATGAGCAATACAGTGTTTTTTAAAACGCTTCTCTCGATCACTAAACTTAGTTAAAACGTTAAAAAAATGGTTAATTGGTATTCTATTAACATTAGAGTATACAAATTATACAATTGTTAAGCTGAAATGAATTTATAAGATATTTTAAATTGTAACTGAAGAACATAGAATTTTGAAAATTTGGCAAAATGGCTCCTGAAAGCAAAAAAGTGTATGAGCTTCAAACGTTAATAACTATTTAAATATTCATCGACGGTGCAAATATGACATATTAAAAATGTTCAGAAAAGTTCTAGGAATCATGAAATGTCAATTATATGCATGGAAATATACACTGGTAAACACGGGAAGCAGTGAAGTAGATGGTAATCACCAGAAACAATGGAGAAATGAGAACGAAAGAAGTAGGGAGTTTAAGTAATCATTACTCCAATACCACTGCTTCCAAAAAAAAACACAACATATATCAAAATTTGGAGCTTAAAGAGAGGAAAAGAAAGATATGTAGTACAAGTCTCTAGCTGACCCCATTCCTGAGAAATTTAGCTGGACATCGGGAGCTTGACTCACACGATGCAACTTTAGACACACTCACCGAACCATCCCCCACCAATATGCAAAAGGAAATAAAACGCGACGTTCATAATAAAGGTCATTACACTTCGGCTCAAACTGAAATTATTTTAAAAGAAAATTATTGTACACCCCAATTAAGAAAGCAAATTGAAAGCGTCATTGTCAAGTGCATAGAGTGTATACTTTGTAATATAAAGTAAGGGAGAAGAGAAGGTCTATTAAACCCGATCTCCAAAGAAAATATGCCCCTCGAGACCTATCGCATTGATCATATTAGTCCAATGACCTCCACAAATAAAAATCACATACAACTACCGTCGCCAAAGAAGTCATCGATAAGTTTACCCTACAACACAATATTTTCGGAAATCTGTCACGAATCATCATCGACAAAGGACCGGCATTGACCTCTGCTAATTTTGAGAAATATTGTAAGGATGAGAATATGGAGCATATTCTAATAACAACTGGGATACCTAGAGGAAACGGTCAAATAGAGCGAATGCATAGAATTCTTATCCCAATTGTGGCAAAACTTAGTGTAGAAGACCGCATTAAATTGTATAAATTTGTTGCGCTCGTACAGCGTATCATGAATAGTACCATATCGAGAAGTACAAAATTTACACCCTTCGATCTACTGACAAGAACAAAATTGCGACAGAAAACCGACCTGCAAATCAAAACACTGTTAGACGATGAGGAGTTTAATTCATTCATATCGGAAAGAAATTCTAACAGAGAAATAGCCAAGGAAAACATATTAGAAATACAACAAAAAACATGAAATTATACAACAAAAAACGAAAACACGCCTACACCTATAAACTCGGTGATTTTGTGGCCATTAAAAAAAAACAGTTTGGGACAGGTACCAAACTAAAGCCTAAGTTTCTCGGTCCCTATGAGATTACTCCAGTAAAAAGAAACGATCGTTATAATGTAAGGAAAGTTGGATACCACGAGGGTCCAAATGCGAGCTCTAGCGCTGCGGACTTTATGATGCCCTGGACGAAACCATAAAAAATATGGGGCATTCTTTTATTTTTATTTTTTGACTAACAAAAAATTAGGCTATTGGAGGACTAGAGAACATTTTTGTGTTTTATGGACAATTATTTTTTTTTAGTTTTTAACATTCAACTATTGTTCAGTGTTCTGTTAAGATTTTAGTATTGTTCTGCACTCTATATTAAGTAAAAGCACTATATGTCTAATATTTCTTATCTATCATTGTGTATTCGTTATGTTTGTTTTGTTATTATGTTGTTTTTTGCAATTAATATTGTTAACGCTAATGCTCGTGCCGACACAGCATCGTCAGGATGGGCGAAGATGTAGAGGTAAGATTGAACTTCGAACAGCATAGCCCAGCGAATTCTTAGATGAGGCTCCTGAAGGGAAAATCCAATGGCCGAAACAATAAGAAAAGTGCAGAGCCTACAATTAAAATCGTGCGAATTAGGCAGATGACACTGTGATGCGCTTGTGAGCAGAAGTCCCACTGACGTGGGTGTATGCGATTTAAATCTCAGCTCGTCAGACGGACCTAGCGAAAGCGGAACCGCATTGATGTTCAATACAAATGAAAAAAGCTAGCAGAAGTTTGGCAATGCTGTTTAAACTTTACCCTCAAACTGTACATACATTTGTTATATCTATTTATTCAAGAATTTTAAATGCGTTAAGAGTTCATTAAAAACCTGCTTGGATATATTACGACCCACTAGACACAGGTCCAAATGTTTATTGTTGACTAAAAAGATATCTTACATATATGTCTATGAATAGGATGATAAATATATATGATGAAATAGTAAAAAAAAACATTTCTTATAAGCAATCATAGGAGTAACCTTTCAAAATTTCTTAGCAGTATGTAGCTTTTACATTGTTTATTTTCCTTTTTGTAACTAAAAGTTAGAAAAGTAAAATTTTATGTTACATGATAAATTTGAAATTCTATTGTGACGTAATAATATTTTTGTTGATAATTTTCCGTTTTATTGCATATATTTTACAAAATTATTAAGGCTGGCAATATAGATGCATTTAATATTTTGATAAATATTTTATCAAAATATTTTATATGCTAATGACTATAAGCATTAAACACTAAAATAATTGTAGACTAGCTTTAACAGAGCAATAGCTATAGTCAGAAATGCAAATGGCACTGATCACGATAGATATAATTCAAGATACAAATTTTAGCATTTAATGTGTATAGACAACTCTGGGACCTTAACATGATCATTAAATACCATTAAAGGAAAATAGTTGAAGTATAAAATAAAAGCAAAGATTATTGGACTAAAAAATGATTTTTTCCCTTCTTAGTTTTAAGAAGCTTAGGTGGTAAAAGTCAGCTGCATGCTTTAAGGGGATTTATCTCGTGGGGAAGAAAAAAAGTGGAATTCCGTGTTATCTTATAGGAAAAAATACGTATCCTTCTTGTTCATTCAAATTTGAAAATTTCAACAATATTTCTTTCAGCACGTAGAAAGGAAGATTCTTTGTCCTTCTGTAAGCTTAAAATATTTTAAAGATATTATGAGTGTTTTAAAAATTGTGTTAAAGATTAATAAAATTCCGAAAAGTATAAAGAGTACTCTTTACTCGTTTGGAAGTTTGGACTGGAAAAATATATAAAAATTTAGAGCTTACAGAGGGATAAAGGGCCTTCCTATATAAGTGCTGAAAACAAATATTGTTGAAATTTACAAATTTGAATGAACAAGGAGGATAAGTATTTTTTTCCGTAGGATAACATAGGATCTCACTTTTTTCTTCCCCAAAAGATAAGTCCCCTTAAGTACGGAGAAACCAAGCGGTTCCACATGAAGTGGCCTTTTTTTACATCAATTTTCTCAAAGAAGATTTGTCACGTACTGTCGGAAAGTTAATGTGAAGTTTTTTTCCCACTAAATTCAGATAAGTTGGATTATCCACTAGTGGAGAAGATACAATCATTAGGATCCATGTCCTAGAATCTAACTTTAGACTACATTTAAGGACTGCATAATTGTCAGGGAATTTATTCAAAAGAAAATACTGCTTCAATTCTCCACTATAAATATTCACATTGTCTAAACTATAAAAATACTTGCGAGGCACGATATTATCGAGGGTAGTTTAAGGTAAGGTTGGTAGCTATTGCAGAGACACCTCTGGGACACTCCCATGACCACTGATCATCATAAAATTAACATACCCGAAGTAAAAGCTCATTTCATTGGACTAAAAATATGATATCTTCCTGCTTGGTGAAAAATAGTTAATATAGTAAAAGTCAAAGGCACATTTTAAGTACGGTGAAAGAAAACGATCCAGCCTTTTTAAAAAAAGTTCCCGAACAACAACTCTGTATACCTACCTGAATATCTGTATACAGCTAAAAACGTTTAGTCTATCAAGAATGTTCACATAACTTGGTACTCAAATTTTGTAAAATGACTAAAATCACATTTCTGTACTTAAAATTTTTTAAAATTAGAAAAAAGAAACTTATCTAATAATTATGAGACCCGCGGACAAAAAATTAATCGTTATTTAAAAAAAACTAAATTAGCTTATCATTCTGTCCTAATAAACCTTAAAGCGGCTCAGATATCTTACTTCACTTAGAAGGAACCCCCAAAATCTTACTTCTCACTGCACTACTCATATATTTAATGCATTGGAAAACAAACTGGGAACACCCTTGTTATTTTCATAAGTACAAACAGTTAAATCACTCTTCTTCGGCAAGCATTCATACTTTGGAAATTAGAAGGAGATTAGAGTAGGGAAATTATAAGTAAAAATAGGTTAAATAAACTAAAATTTATTTATTCACACAACTCAAAACCCACCGATTCCACTAAAGTAAACTATTTAAAAAAAATCGCAAATATATTCCTAATTCGTATTGACTTCGCATTTTTCGCACAAAACTCGCTATCATAAATGATGTCAATGTTCATTATCGATGAAGTTTTAACTTCTCCATGCCATGGACAAAAAATTTCATAATATCATCTAGACCTCCATTGTTATCAACAAACGACATCATAACTCACTACCGATCAGTGTTGGGTATGAGCGCGCTCATTGAACGAAAGTTCACGAATTATTTGACTTCCTGTGAACGTTGAGTTGAACTTGACTCACTTTTTGATAAACGAACGTGAACTGAACGAAAGCTAAAAAATCCGTGAGTTTGAACGAAATTTACAACTCAAACTCAATTTTTTCATAATTTATTAAAAATTTTCCATCCGTTAAGAACACCTTTTTCCCATTCAAATGCCATTTAGAGACCTACACTGACTCGGGACGGGTCGAGTCTGATCATAACTTTTTCTGGGTCGCGCCCGGATCTTGCAATCTCTGCAGGCTCGGTTTATGCCGAACCAGACAATATTTTTTGGCTGAACCGGGCCTTTATGTTATTCTTCCTTTCATTCTTCACCAACTTAAATTTACCGCCCCCCCCCCCCCCCCCACTACCCTGCTTGTATGAAAATCATTGACCCGTCCCTGTCTGACCCTTGCAAAAATTTGTTTAAGGAACAGCCTCCTTGGCTCAAGAAATTTTCCCCGAAAATACATATTTTTAAAATTACTATTATTATAATTAAAATTCTCTTTAAAGAATAGCACACTGTTTCTTTGTTCACTGTTTTTGGTTGACTTCTGTTTCAGATTCTTGTCTGTTTCGGATTCGTGTCGGTTTCGGATTGGATTTTGACTCTTACGTTTTGGGTTCGGGTAAACCGATTTTTCCAAAGAATGTCGAAAATAAAAAGGTTAAAAATCTGTATGCAATAAAACATCCATAGCGGACACACACACAGGAAAAGGATACTTCTATTTAGCAAACAGTTTCCAATTTTTTAACACAATTATATAGTTGTATTATACGCTTTTACCGCTGAATACTAGAATCTTACCATCTATAGGCACGTCTACGTGTACATAAACTATCGCAAACGCTGTATATGTGTTTTGTCGTGTCAAAAACGAATTGTAAATCATATTTTCCATATTACGAGAAAAGAAAAAATGATTCTTAACTGTACAGTAAAGAAAAATAGTCAATGACTGCATTTCATATATACATTCTATTTCACAAGCAGTAAATTGAATTTACGCTCATACGTATGAAATGCGTATGTATTTTCATCTGGAACATAATTCTGCTCAAACTTTTTATGAAAATCCCAACAACCCGATTAGCAAAAATCTTAAATCTGACCCCTAAGAATTATTGTAGAGTGAAACCAACCCACAGAAAGAAAATAGAAGAAACCCGTCCCGAATTTAAAAAAAAAGTACGACCCGATCCGATGCAGGACTCTACTCAACGATCCCGAGTTGTTTGCTTCTTAAAGGTTTTACAATATTAAAGAATATAATAAATATGTATATTTCTTTCTATAAGAGATAAAATTGGTATTAAACATATAAATATAGATTATGGAACTTTTCGGTTAGCCCGGCGCCAGTGTTATATATACATATATACATACATATATGTATATGGACATATATATTTATATACATATCAAGCAGGACGGTCGTTCAGCCAAGCCAAGCTGAAAAAAAAATGCTAACCCCGCCAAACAAACAAACGCCAAGAATAACGGCAAGACACTGTAACTGCTTATTATACTGAAGCCAACTTCTCCATGTTAAATCGACCAAACATGGCAGCGTAAAATTTCCCATATCAAAAGAGCCAATCATCGCAGAAAAATAAAACCAAAACCAGAAGGACCTAAGGAAAAAGATGTTCAATTTGAGACCAAATGCATCTTCATAAATTAATTATAAACAGGGATGTAGATTTTTTTAAATAACGTCGACAATTAACACTGTAAAATACAAAAGCTGAAGTTAAGGTACAGGGAAGACTTTCAAGAGAATTTGCAGTGAATTCAGGTCTAAAGCAAGGTGATGTTCTCTCGACAATTCTTTTTAATTTATGCCTGGAGAAAATAATTAGAAGCATTTACAACAACAGAGGTGGTACTATTATGAATCGCTCCCTCCAAATCCTTGCATTTGCAGGTGATGTTGATATAATTGCTGGGAATAAGAAAGTCTTGATTAAAACATACAATAAATTAGACACGGAAGGAAGAAAACTAGGCCTCGTGGTTAATAAAGAAAAAACAAAATACATGAAAATGGACCGAATGAAATCACAGGCAACAGTAGCTTTAACAATAAATAATGAATTACAATTTAATGAAGTAACAGAATTTAAATATTTAGGATCTACGATCACCTGTGATAATATGGTAGAAGCAGAGATTAAAACCCGACTTGCAGCAGGAAATAGATGCTATTTTTCTCTTCGAAACATTCTAAAATCATCTCTAATATCTCGTACATCCAAACTTAAAATTTATAAAACTGTTATAAAACCAATAGTAATTTATGGTAGTGAGACCTGGACCACTACACAAAAAGATGAAAAGCTACTTATCACTTGGGAAAGGAAGATCTTAAGGCAAATTTTTGGACCTATTAAAGAAGGCAATACATGGCGTATAAGGACAAATATGGAGTTAGAACAGTTATATAATGAAAAAGATATAATAAATACTATAAAAATAAGAAGAATGCAATGGTTAGGCCATCTAATCAGAATGAGGGATGAGCGAAGCACAAAGAGGATTTATAGTGGTAATTTATTTGGGAAAAGAAGTATTGGTAGACCCAGGAAGAGTTGGATAAAAGAGATAGAGAAAGATCTTGCAGAAAACCAAATTATAAATTATAAAGTAAAGGCCAGAGATCGGAAGGTCTGGAGAAGTATATTGAGGGAGGTCAAAATCCTACATGGATTGTAGCACCATTGTGTAAGTAAGTAAGTAAGTACATTAAAAACAATATTTCTATTTTATCTGTAAGGAAGTGAAAATGAATAAATTTTAAAAGATTGTTGTAACGACTGGTTTAATACGTTAAACTTCATAAATTTATAAAACACGGCCTATAAAAATTTTCCTGCCAAAGGGGAATAATTATGAAATTTTCTGGGACTTGTAGTGTTCAACATTTCGTATATTTTTATATTACACCATTGCTTTTGATATATAGCATTCAAGACAAAATTTTTACCTAGTATTCGTTGCACTTAAAACCGTTCACTAATCATGTAAAAAAGAAAAAAAAACATATATCCGTTCATGAACATAGAACAGATATTAGATATATAAAGTAGAATGTGTATTCTATGTTCATGTATCGGTGTAAGATTCTATCGAAAACGTAAACATGCAAGATTAAAAAAAGAAAGATCACAATAAGGTAGATACTCAATTATAAGCATACTATAAGGATTGGGAGTTTCTTCCCCATTGTCACTAAGGGCGCTACGATCGCAATCGCATTACCATTACGCTCTATGGACCATTACGCTATACGGAATGTCCGATCTTGGATGTTAATCTATGTAGAAATATTATACTATTCTTTTATATTATCCTTTTGCATTGATTTTTTCATCGAAGAAAACTATGGCCGAGATCCAGATAGATTTTTCGCTGTTAGCGAAATGAGTTTGACCAATCAGAAGCCAGCATTTTTTGAGAATTTTTGCTGCTTCTGGATCCCGACATATGCCATAAAAGTTTTGAGTCATTTTCTTAGTGCCATGGATGAATGCAATGTTTGTAGAAATCTAGGCTGGGATCCACATAGATTTTTCGCTGTTAGCGAAACGAGATTCACCAATCAATAGCCTGCATTTCTTCGAACATCGAAAAGTTCACAAAAATGCAGGCTTCTGATTAGTCCAGGCAATAGAGAATTTTACCTAGCAAAATTAATGGTAGTACTGGAAAGCGGTTTTCTAGATGTTTTTTGGGTCGCTGAATCCGAATTTGTAACTTCCCACCAAAATTTTCCCCGGCAACCTCCCCAAATTTTGGTTAAAAGCCCCCCAAAAAAGTTTTTTATTAAAAAATCAATTTTTTTATTGTTTTAGAGAAAAAGTATCTAGAAATTCAGAAAGTAGACAAAATTTCCAACAAATCAGATATATGACATTATGACTTAGGATGAAGGGGAAAGGGGATCTGCCTCGGAACATGCGCGCGGTGCTGCGTAAAGGAAGTTGCGCAATTCCACTTAAGGGGTCTCAGGACTCTTAAAGCTTTAAAATTTTCGAAATTTTATTTTTTTTTAGATATTAAACTACTATCTTTTCTGAACATTTTGGTATAAATGTTTCCATGAAATTCCTATTAGAACAGAAGTTATGGCTTTTAGAATTATACACGCTCAATAGCTGAAGCGGCGTTTCAGAAAATTTGAAGTAAATTTTCTCCAAATGACGTTTTTGGGCATAACGCGCACGATATCTAAAAAACTTCTGATTTTTTTTTCATGAAATTTTCAAAACATATGTTTCATGTTAGTCTGTATAATCTGAACCTAAAATTTCCTTCTTATTGTTCAGAAATATATTCTTTATAGGTGATTATACTGTTGAAAATTTCTAAATTTTGCATTAACTAATTTTAACTTTGTATTAAAAATAGAAAAATACTTAGAATACAAATTTATTTAGGTTCAGAGTAATTATTACAAAGTGAAGCATAAGTAGGAATAAAAATTTCCCTTCTACTTGCAAAATTTATTTTGTAATCGTGCGTATAATCTGTTATGCCGATTTTCCGCTCGTCAAATGTCTGACATTTTGGAGCCCACTGTAAATTCTAATTCTGCATCTTGTAATTTTTCAAATACATGAAATGAAAGAACATACTTATATCTTTTATCACAGTATAATATTTTGTCTTAAAATCAATTACATTTTAAGCAGTGGCGTGGCGTGAAAATTTTCGGTGGTCATCGCAATTATTTAAGTTTGTGGTGAAAAATTATTAACTCTAAAATTCAATGGTTGAATGTTCAAAAAAGAAACTTTAAATCTTACCTTCACTTATACATGAACTCCAAATGTTCTACTAAAACTGTATTGTAGAGTTTTAAAAGCTTATTAGGAGTTTTAAAATATTGCTTGGTCATCGCCGCATCCAGCGATGACCGGACGCCACGCCACAGATTTTAAGACATTATATGTTGAAAATGGTCTTTTTTTTTCGATTTTTCCAATTTTAAGAGTCCTGAGACCCCTTAACCACTCACACGTTTACATTCGCCCTCCCATCTCCCCTCCTAACTTTCTCTATAAGGTTTACTTTAAGATATTTGCTGAATCCGAATTTTTAACTTTCCCCCAAAAAATTCCCCCCCGAACCCCCCCCCCCAAATAGTTGTTTTTAACTTAAATTTCTTATTGTTTTTGGGGAAAAGCATTACGAAATTCAGAAACTAGACAAAATTTGCAACAAATAGGATATATGAAATTATGAATTAGGATGAACGGGGAGGGTGAGGGCTGCCTCTGAACATGCATTGCGGCGCTACGTGCACTAAATTATGAAGTCCAGGCAATAGGGGATTTTATCTGGCAAAATTAATACTAGTTCTGGATTTCGACTCACTTTATGTTTTTTGGGTCGCTGAATCCGAATTCGTAACTTCCCACCAAAATTTCACCCGGTAACCCCCCCCCCCCAAAAAATGATTTTTTGAAAAAATTTGGTTTTTGAGAAAATCGCGCGGGGAATGTTCCGACGCAGCCCCCTCTCTCTCCGTTTATCCTACGTCATAATGTCATATATCCGATTTGTTGCAAATTTTGTCCAGTTTCTGAATTTTGTAATGCTTTTCCCCTAAAACAATAAGAAATTTAAGTGAAAAACAACTATTTGAGGGGGGGGGGGTTTCGGGGGGGGGAGAATTTTGTTGGTAAGTTAAAAATTCGGATTCAGCGACCCAAAAAACTTAAAGTAAACCTTATAGAGAAAGTTCGGAGGGCAGATGGGAGGGCTAATGTAAACGTGTGAGTGGTTAAGAGGAATTGCGCAACTTAGTCCACGCAGCACTGCGGCGCATGTTCCGAGGCAGACCCCCTTCCTTCCCCTTCATCCTAAGTCATTATGTCATATATCTAATTTGTTGAAAATTTTGTCTACTTTCTGAATTTCTAGCTACTTTTCCCCTAAAACAATAAAAAATGGAATTTTTTAATAAAAACCTTTTTTTGGGGGGCTCTTTACCAAAATTTGGGGGGGGGGGGGGGTTGCCGGGGGAAATTTTGGTGGGAAGTTACAAATTCAGATTCAGCGACCCCAAAAACATCTAGAAAGCCGATTTCCAGTAGTACCATTAATTTTGCTAGGTAGAGTCCCTATACGGTCTCTATTGCCTGGACTAGATTCATGAATCTCGTTTCGCTAACAGCGAAAAATCTATCTTGATTGCGATTGATACACAAATTGCTAGGCACACATTTCCATAAATTAAAAGCATAAAATGTTTGCTTTAGCAACAATTTCGTACTTCCGATTTTAACAACGTACTTGTGTGCTTAGAAATTTGTGTAATATATGGAAAGATGGCCGCCAAGCCCATCATGCATAATTTAAAAAAAAATAATTTTCAGAAACACGTTATGATGTATTTTGTAAAGGAGAAAAGGCTTTCTATCAACGCATACTTAGGTACTCGACTTACATATGGTAAATTTTTAATAAAAAATGTTAAATAAGTACCATAATATAAGCTTGGAAATTTGATATCACACAATTTTTTTAGCCACAACTTTCACCTTTTTTCTTTTCTTTATTTTTTTTACTTTTGAAAAGTTGTTTTTAGTAGATATTATATATACACACACACACATATATATATGTATATACATATACATGTATATATAACACTGGCGCCCGACTAACCGAAAAGTAACTAGATTATTTTCAAGGATTGCATTAAAAATGATTTTATTTTTCTTTCATTTCGGGTTCGATTCTTTCGGGTTGCGGGTTGAAGTGTTTCGAGTTCGGAACAGGTGCGGCTTGAAATATGTAGTGTTGCGATTGTCGAAAATTTTTTTGTCGGGTTGCAAGTCAAGAAATTTTTTTGGTGGAATAGGGTGGGGTTGACTTGACTTCATATGAAATGTTTGGGTTTGGTTTGGGTACAACCTGACCAGCTCAGAACTCTACTTGGCCTCCTGAAGTGCGTGTTTAAGATAACTTTTAAATGGATAAACTTAAAAAGAAAAACTTAATTTAAAAATTGTTTCCCACTGGGTGTCGACGGCGGAAACTTTTCATTCTTGGTTTTCTTAGAATTTAATTGTTTTGTGTCACTTACGACGGGTAAATTTTACTATTATTACATCACAGATAGAGTCCTACCCAAAAATTCTATTTGAAGTCAACCCGATCCGAACACGACAAAAAAAAAAAAAAAAAAAAAAAAGCTAGATCTGCATTTTGCAATCCGTCCTGAATGCTCCAAAATAAATAATTTTCGGCGACCAGCAACCCGAATCGAACCCGAAATGAAACGAAAGTAAATTATGTTTAAATGCAGTTGTGAAAAGTAATCTATTATTTTAACTCCACTACCAAACTTATGTTGTTTTTATAGAAAAAAGTACAAATATGTATTATTCAAACATTCATAAACTTCGTTCTTTTCTACTCAAATATATTTAAACCTCTGAATAGTAGAGATGGCGGGATCATTTAATAGAGTACTACATCGGATCAGTTTATCCATAAATTTCTGTTTCTGGCCTTAATGATATTAATTTTTGTTTTTCCGCGTTGGGTTAGCCTAGGATAATTCTTGCAGGTATAGATTTTTTCTTTTTTTTTTTTTCAAATCAGGTTGTTTGGATGTTTACAAAATGTTTCAGAACAACTACGTTTCAGATGAATATAAATACAATAATAAGTTTGAAGATTATATATTCAAACTCTTGCATGAGAAATAAAATGTATAAGAAATGTGATCATAGATTATTCTTTCGTTACGGCACAGTTAAGAACCATTTTTTCTTCTCTCGGAATATGAAAAAAATATCAACAATTGAAAAAGTATTCGCTGAATAGATGTGTATTTTTCAGGTATATCCATCATGAAGATCTTATTGTTTACAGATTTTTAATATTAATAAAACAGTTTCGGCATTCTTTTGAAATATTGGGTCAAACCGAACACGACCCGCAGCAGTCTAAACCAACCCGAAACAACGAAAGTTGCAGAACCCGCAGCAAAAAAGTAGAATTCAACCCGACCCGCAACGAAAAATATAGTGCACACCCGACTCGCGTCTTCGGATAAAAGCGTGGGTTCGGATAAAAGCGGGTAACCCGAGCCGATGCCGGACTCTACTAACTTACCGGAGGGACGGGTTGGGTGGGGAGTTGATGGGACAGAAGCGGATCTTCCTAAATGAAAATCACATCTGAAACATGCTGAGGTTTTTCCTGATATATTTACGTATATGTTGTATTTCAGTAATAAAATTTCGATTGCTTAAATTTGTAAGCTACAAAAAAAAAAAAAAAAAAAAAAAAGAGAAATTCTTTAAGAAAACTACCTAGAAAAAAAGAGTTAAAGGTTTTCATTTTCTGGGAAAATATTTAAAAAAAAAAAAAAAAAAAAAAAAAAAAAAAAAAAAAAAAAAGCATTCCATGTCAATAGGTTTAACATTAATGAAGATAATTTAAGATCTCACTGACAAATACCCTTAAACAAATAAGCATAAGAGTAAAAATAGTTCTTTTATAAACACTTTTTTATAAGCATTTAATGCTCACCTTAAAAGTTATCCTTATCTTTTGACAGCAATTCATGTTCTTTCCTAAAAATTTCCGTTATAATACATTAATTTGGCGTGGGCACTAGGGTGGTGCGAAAAAAGTCAAGTTGATAATTCCGAGTCGCTATAGTGCGGAAAAGTTGCGATTGGTCAATACAAGAAAAACAAAAAAAAAATTCTTTAAATCGGACTTTATCTTCCGATCCCGCAAACCGCCTAAAAATTCAAAAAAATTGAAAATTTCCGATTTTTTCAGAATTTTTTTTTTACGTATATATATATTTTTATCATTATAGTTTAAAATATTTGCAGATTATAATGCTTAATAAGAATAATAAGAATAAACAGTTACTTTTAAAGAATTTCTTCCGATCGCGCAAGCTCAATAAAAATAGGGAAAAATTCAATTTTCAGTGAATTTAATGAATAAAGAAAATAATCACCTGAGATCACTTTGCGTTCCAATGTTAACATTTACATATAAATTGTACTATTTTTTGCTTGTTTAGATATTTGATAATATTTAAACAAATCAGAACTCACAACGGGAATGTAGCTGCACTTCGAGTTCAATCCACACCTTTCCTTTCATCCAACCAATGAGGGTATTTGCTATTTACATTAATTAAATACACAATTTGTTGTAATCGAGTCAAAACACTGTATTAAAAAAACAAGTGTCGTGACAGTATAAGAAATGTAATTTGTTTTTTAATTTGTTTAAGTGTGACTTTTAGACGTAATTTTGTACTGAAAATTGGTGGTAATGTCTGGTATCATGGACATTGATTTCAGTGTGGCCCTGATGAACCCATCTCTTGATTGGGGCCTACAGACCTTAAACAATGCTTCCGTTACCACCGTTTGACGCACGCGTGTGGCAGGGAAATTTTTCATCACCCCAGCCTGAGATATCATCTGATTGAACGAAGAAATGTATTTCTTCATTGGTTATTCTCCGAAAAAGAGGAGGAGATGATAATTTTGCTACATTCCAATCAATTAATTCTGTATAGTCTGCCGCATAGAAGTTTAAAGTAGGAGTGATAAATATTCAGATGCCTTTACCCTTTGAAACATTCTGCCTGGCTTTTAACACTCTTCTTAACCCTAGCTCTCTTATGTGCCTCCTCTTACCAAAGACCATTGCCATCAGTAGGTTTTCCGAATGAGCAAAGAACCAGTTTCGTTCAATATCAGGGACTAAACTTTCTTCAGGTTGTCACGCAAGTATCGAGATGTTTCTATTGCTCTGTACAGATGAATAGGACCTTCTGTACTTACTGCATTTTATTTCAAACCAAACTGGCATGTAGGATTTTAAAATAAATGTCAATATGGCTTTTAAGGCATCCGATGGGTTTTCCACGCTCACGTAAAGTCGAAGGACACTATTTGCACAAGTGAGCCATCTGGCATGTGAAATTGGGCTGGGGTTACACTTTGATAAGTCATTTGGAAAGTTGCCACTTTTTATTGCTTGACTTACGTCAATGAGATATCTTTAGTCCTTGCTCAATAGTTGTCTGTTCACGTCTGGAATTTCACAATCGGTCAATTAAAAATTTATGACAGAGAGCTTTACACAACAATGAGATTCTGCCCAATTGGTCTACTAAATGATCTTGGGCCAGTTGTTTCACCATCCAAATGTTGAAAAAGATGGCGGAAAGGTAATTCAACAAAATGGAATAAATTAAAAACACACTGCAGCGGTCGTCCGAGATGCATTTCAAGCTGTCTAATAGCAACACCTTTCTGTCCAGTATTGGTATTTGTACCACCACAGTCTACCACCACAGTTCAGTAAGACATGATACTATGAAAGCTACAATGTCCTTTGCAGACCTGGAGGTTGGAGACACATGGCCAAAATAAACTGAGTCTCGTTCTTTTATGATAGAATAGTGTCCCTCTTTAATACTTCGACGAACCTGTTTAGATCCAATATTGGATCTAAGGATATCCTTTCTTTAACTAGGGTATTTTCTTCCGTCAAAATATATGTCATGTAGTTCATCTGAATCCAATTGACTTTGCTGCAAATTTTATGGAGTTAGGTGAGACTAGGTGGGAGTGCGTACGCCGACTTCAGCGCTGTTTTGCAACGTGGCAAACAGCAGTTGGGTTAACTACTAAACTTTTCAAACCTAGAACGAACTCTTCGTAATAAGTTCTAGGTTGTTTAAAAATAACTTAATATGCTCAATAGTACGAATTAACACTTAAATCTTAACCTGAGACCGAAAACTGACCACAGTTGATTATATTCTTAATGCATGAAAATCACTCAAAAAGTGAAATTTTGCCGATTTTTATTGAGCTTGCGCAATCGGAAGATATTCTCTAAACACAATTTTTATTATTATAATTATTAAACAGTACAATCTGCAAATATTTGTCACTATAGCGATAAAAAATATATAAACGTAAAAAAAAGAATTAATTCTGAAAAAATCGGAAATTTTCAATTTTTCTGAATTTTTAGGCGGTTTGCGGGATCGGAAGATAAAGTCCGATTTGAAGAATTTTTTTTTCGTTTTTCTTGTATTTACCAATCGCAACTTTTCCGCACTATAGCGACTCGGAAATATCAACTTGACTTTTTTCGCACCACCCTAGTGGGCACCGATCTCAATTAGGAAAAATTCAAGCTTATTTTATTCGCTTGGTGGAAAGCGCAAGCAAATGGATTTATTGGAAAATATATAATTTTTTTTTGTGATTTTTAGGGCTGTTTTCAAATCCAAAGGAGCTACTCTCTGTAACATTTCTTAATTCATTTTCGTTCGTAAATGCATGAAATTGGCTAGTGTTCTTGTTTAGAAATTATGTATGCGAATGGCATTTTTCATTTTTTGGTAAAGTCAGAATATCTTCCAGAAAATACTGTCAAAGTGGGAGTTTTGAACCAAATTACCGTCGCAGCAACGAATGAAAGAAGAAGAACTTGTCGACACGTAACAAGAATCACTTATAACCCATTTATGAAAATATGAAAAACGCTATTCGGTTCGAAATCGCTTCAGTGGTCAAACTTGCCAATTTTATGCTTTTACTTTTAAAAATTAGTGACAGAATGTGTCAGAAAGTTTCGTGCTGTTGAACAGGGAATTTGGGAAAATGTTAAGATAGAACAATAAGAAATAAACAAAAAAAATTATTTAAACTATCTTTTTAGGATATCTTAATTGATTTCTCAATGTACAATCCTAAATTAAATAATGGTAAACTGATTATTAATAAAAGGGTATGATTATTATTAAATCACGGACTTCATTTTTTATTTATAATAATTTTTGTTACTTTAAAGCCTTTAAAATGTTTCATTGACGCAAATTGACAGTCATTCGGAATATTTCGGCTTTTATTGGCGCATAACTGAATTTATTATTGTTTCAACTCGTACATAGTAGATCAATAGACATTTTTTTTTTTTTTTTGGCCCGGTAAAAAAGTTCAAAGTTTGGCCAAAAACTGCTCCGAGCACAACTCGATCCGTTCCAAAAAGATATTGACTAATCTAACCAAATATTGAGTATAAAAACTAAATCTTCAGCTCAGCCTGCACAAAAAATTAATTGTCTCGGCAAAGGCCCACGCCTTTTTGTACGAGAAGTCCTAACTAAAAAAAACTTATTTTTATCTTTTACATTATGTTTATATTCTTCATTTTAAATAAAGTTTTCTGAATTGTGGTATTTATTTTTTAAATGCATCTGATTATATGTGAATGTCACAGTTACTATTATTATCGTTAATCCACATTCTATGGCTTAGAGATTTAAAAATTTAAAATAGTCTATACAATAAAATGTTCTAAGACGGAATTGCATAAAACGAAGAAAAATCCGTTATGGGCTCATTCCCCTATGTGCAAGTTCATGTACAAGTTCATTGTCTGTTGTAAATGCATTACATTCTTTTCACAAATACTGTTATTCTCATTTTAAATAGATCAACATTTTTGTTTTATTTCGTTAAACACAGGATTCCGTCACAGGCAGGTTTTTTTTTCTCTGAGGTATTACCGCACTTTAATTTTATTGCCAAAAAAGCATCTACCCACCTTAAACTAGTACGTTGTGGCCATCACAAAACTTTCTTCTATATAAATCACTCAATTAAATCATTTAAATAGTACAAGAAATTTCATCGATTTAGCACCAATTCATATGAAAGTATATCTGAAATTGAAGTTTGATGAAAATTCGTGCATTAGTTCTTGAGATAGAGCTATAGCGGAAATTCTGAAAAACGTAGCATAGCAGCGCCACCTGTTGAGCGATTTTCACAAAACATAAACAGCGCTAATACATACCAAGGTATAATTGATTCTGAAGTTTGTTGAAAATCCAAGCATTAGTTCTTGAGATAAAGGTATTGCGGAAATCGAAAAAAATGCAGCATAGCAGAGCCACCTGTTGAGCGATTTACACCAGTAGGGGAGAAAGGAGAGTTCAACCCCATAAGGCGGATTGCGGATTGTGTGGATGTGGGTGAAATCCACCTTGTAAGTGGAATACACCTTGTGGATGGAGGAGGAGGGTGGAATCCACCTGGAGGTGGTAAGGGAGACTTATCCTATAGTATGAGGGGCTGGAGGGGGCTTAATTTTTGAGGGGGCTTAATTTTTTTTTCGAATCGACTTAGAGTAGAGATGGAAATATCATACTATAACATAGGTCTTTTCGAGAGGAAGTATGAAGACACTAAATTTTTCGATGGGCTTAATTTTTGAGGGGGCTTAATATTTTTTTTCGAATTGATTTAGTATTAGAATGGAAATATCATACTATAACATAGTGAGTTAGGTGTTTTCGGAAGGGAGTTTGAGGGGTCTAAATATTTTAGTGGGGCTTATTTTTAGGGGGGCTTAACTTTTTTTTCTTCGAATCGACATAGAGTAGAAATGGAAATATCATACTATAACATAGAGATGTAGGTATTTTCGAAAGGGAGTTTGAGGAGCCTAAATTTTTTAGAGGGGCTTATTTTTTTAGGGGGGCTTAATTTTTAAGGGTGATTATTATTATTATTTTTTTTTTTAATTGTCTTAGAATTTGAATGAAGATAAAAATGTCTTATGTTTTCTGAAAAAATTTTTTGATGCTGCCATCTGTATGCGGTAGTGCGAATTTATTATTGAAAATAGTATTTTATTTTTGAAAAGTTTTGAGGAAGGTTTGAAACTACAAAATAGTCTCTTGGCTCGATGATATGTTGAAGACTTAACTAATCGAGCCAAGAAACTATGTCTATATGTTTAGATTTTAAATGTTTCAAAACAAAAAAATTGTATTCCCCCTTCTGTATGCGCAAAGAGAGGTTGGTTTCTTAAGATAACTCATTAATACCTATTTTAACTGCTCACTCTGCGAATTCTTTTAATGTGTATGGTTTTTATTTTTAGTTTAACTGATTTTATCGATTTTGTGAATGAGAGTTTGATTATTTTACCAAGCTAAGGTTTCGAACCTGCGAACTCCGATTCAAATTTAATTTTTTGTAACCGATAAGCTATCCACTATCCAGACCGCGTCCCGACAATTACGGAATTACTTTTGAACACTATATATTTTTAAAAATACCTACCTCTTCCTCTTTCTTATACTAGGGAAGTTCATACAATTTATGTTTAAATTGAAGAAATAATTAATTTTTTATATTTCTTTAATAAGCAAGTCATTTTTTTTAAATCGATTAGAAGGCTACCAAACGATTTGAATTAAAGATTGTTTTTACCAGTATTAATCCTCTTACCTAATTTTAAAATTATAATTTTTCTTGTGAACCATATCATATTCATTTAATCGTCTGAAATACACTTCCTAAACCCTCTTATCAACGTTACTCACTATCTATCACAAACATCCGATAAGTCTAATCAGCTTTTTTCAACAGAAAATAGCTAATATGTAAATATTGATAACTATTGAAGAGATTATTTCACTTGTTTACAGATTTTAAGTGAAAGTTTGAAATATTTGTCAGATTTTCTATTTATCAATTATTATAAATTGAATCAACTCATAGTTTGTTATTGCAATAGATAATTATTTGATGATTCTACACTAGTTCTAATAAATTTTAAAACTACTGCTTCACTTCAACTCATTCTTTTATACAGTTTAATAAATTTAGTTTGAATTAATCCATTGGTTTGTCATATATTTCACTGAAATAATAAAATTAATGTGTAAAACCTTAGAATGACGAATTCAAAAACGTAACGTGATGAATCATATACTTTTTAAACATTACATAAAAACCTTTGGATTGATTCACTTCCTGTGAACTTCCTACACATACTCTTTTATGCCACGTGTTTTTCTGAAATTTTTGCACCGATCATATTACATGATTTGCACTATCGTAATAATTTTTTAACATGCGCCCCCTTTGATTATACATAAAATTGAATGAAACGAGACTTTTTCATTAGTGTTTGTTATTTTTGAGTGTGTGAAGACGTTTTTTTTTCACTTAAGATAATATGGCTAGTTTTCAAGATGGACATTCTACTATGTTAAGCGATGATGTATCACGATTGAATAATCAATATTTTTCATCAAGATTAAATGATCAAGACATGGGATTAATAGTACAACCTAAAATAGAACCCGTTTCAGATAATGAAGCGAAATCCTCCTCATCAGAACTGAAGAAACAGAAGCCACCTTTTTTGTGTACTGTTTGCAGCAAATCTTTTTCACGAAAAGGCAATTTAAAACAACATTTGATGATTCATTCAGAAGAAAGACCATTTATATGTGACATCTGCCAAAAAGCATTCTCTAGAAAGGCTATTTTGAATCGTCATAAACTGTCCCATTTAAAGATTCCTTAAAAACATAAATGTGATTCATGCGGTGAAACGTTCTCAAGAAAGTATGACTTATTAAAACACATGAAGATCCACAAGCCTTCCAAAAAGGATAAATGTATTCAGCGCAGTGAAATATTAAATCACAAGTCCGATGTTTTATATCATTTGAAAAGTTCACAGAGAGTTAGATCTAAAATTGATAATTCATCCTCTTTGAAAGATATGTTTTTTGAGAAGGTTAAGCATTTTAAAAGGCAAAATGCGTTAAACATATTTACTAAAACTGTAATCAACTCTAACGAGGAGAATGTTACAGACTTTAACACATTTTTTAATAGTATTCAATCGGATGTTTTAAACGAATTAAACTATCAGATTCAAGTTAAAAGATCGATGAAATGGTATGCAAGTGTACAAGTTGTTGTATATCGCATAACACAGGAGGGTGACTTAGAGGCTGCCACTCCCTATTTTCTTTCAAAAACTGTACTTGAATGGACGAATCAAAACTTATCTGAGCATGTTGAGGATGCCTTTGCAAAAATTATTAAGTCCTATGAGAAGTCCACCAGACGTGGTTTTAATTGGACATTAGATAAAATATTGAATTTAGAACTATCTACCTTTAAAATATAACATGATTTGAAATGTTTATACCGTTTTGAAATATGTGTACTCATGTTTTCACTATTGTAACTATTGAAAACGACGAATAAATAATGTGTAAATGAAAAAGCTGTTGACTGTTTATTTTTGTTAGAACAACTTGTGATTTTTAATAACTCATGAAGTCGTAACGGCTTTACTTAATATTTTTTTTTTCAATTTCTTATCAAATGAATAATGAAGTTAACTATCTTTTATTAATTTCATATTGAAAGTCTGAAATTATCCATTGAAATAGTTATTTTGCAATATTTCTAATTTATGATAAATATTTTTAAAGTTTAATATATCACTCGTTGTTTGTATAAACAACTGTTATTGCTCAATAATAATAATAATAATATCATTTATTACCATACAATTCTTTAAAAAAAGCATAGAAACATTAACATAATATATCATTAACCACTTTTTTAAAAACTGTTACCTTGTGTTGCCATTGAATTCTTCAAAACAAAAAAGAATAAAACTAAAATCATTATCATTAAATATCATACACCACTTATATAAAAATTGTTACTTTGTGTTGCCATACAATTCTTCAAAAAAAGAATAAAACTAAAATTATTAACATTAAATATCATATACTGTAAATATAAAAATTGTTACCTTGTGTTGCCATACTATTCTTCAAAAAAAGGATAAAACCATTGACATAATATATTATTCACCACTTAAATAAACTGTTTATATATATATATATATTTTTAGACTTAAACTAAAATTAATAACATTACTAATTCTTTTAAGTGTTTATCTGTAACCGACACTGATTTTTAACATATATTAAGGGATGTGCTGTTTCAAAACATTCAGTTTCCAACTGACTTTTGTTCTAACTTCATCTAATGTTACCTTTATTATTTGAAAATGAGTTCTGTAGTAAATATGTTAAAAAGATCTTCCGACAAAGTGGCTTCTTCTTCAAAGTATCAACGTTTAGAAGAACCTAATGATCCCACTTCTGCGAGTGAATTAAATATACCAAGATTGGAAATTCCTAATTTATTAAACACTGACTGTGGGACAATATCACGTGATTTATCCACTACTGATTACTCACCGAATGTGATTTCTGTCGAGGACTATTTGAATATATTTTTCAAAGACATGAATTTTGAATCCGCTTTAACCTCGACCCCAGCTAGTAACATAATATCCCAAGACGAATCCTTTCAAGAACGTACTATTGACCAAGCGGTTTCTGATTCCCAACCAAGCAACCTTTCTAAAGCAAGTGATGCAAAGCACAACCCCACCTACGAATGTCATTCCACAGTCTAAAACTAGCAAATCCAATCATCCTATTGTATTTCGAGAAGAACTCAGTGACTGTATCTTTTTAATTTTAAAGTTGCATAATAGACAATTTCATATTCATATTCGAGAATTTAAACGCAGTGGGCTTACTAGTGAAGAAATTCTAACGAAAAATGGTATTATTATGGATGCTAACAGCTGGTTCGAATTTTGCAAGAAAATTTTTTCATTTAATTTGAGATATAAAAGTTCCTCATTTGTTTCTAATAACATGATATTAGTGTTAAATTTTAATAATTCTATCATGCGAATTAAAAATTTAAAGAATTATTCTCACATTGACTTAAACGAGTATCAGTTGCTGAAATTAAAAGAAAAAATACATGATTTGAATAAGGAACTTCTTCAGCATATATATGTAAACCATATACCAAGCTTAATTAGGCAGAAATATATCATTGGTCATATATCTACAGAAAATGAACTCATGTTGCAGTCTAAACTTATAACATGTATTGAGAATAATGTATTAACTATACTAAACCGCATTTTTGAATGTGATGGATGTATTTTTAATCAGAAATCTCAAAGCACTCATTCCTGTTGTATACTAAATAATCGACAAAAATTTGAAAAACTAGGAGAGATGTTATTAACACTTATAGATTTAGATTTTGTTATTTCCTCATTTTTAAACGGAGTTGATTGTGTTAGTGAAAACTTTTTATCAAACATTCATGTAGAAACAATTCAAAACGAATTGTTTAAAATAATAAAATAAAATGTATTGCTATCCTTTTTAATACGTGTGTGTTTATTTTTCTAAAGTGTATGTTTATTTTGTTATGTCTTTTAGAACTTTTAATAGAGTGTTAGACTTAAATTTGCATATGTATATAACTAAAGAAATCAACAATTCTTTAGCAATTAAAAAATTAACACAAGTTTAAAATATTAAACTAATAATCTTAATACTATAATTTCTACTTTCTAATATATATATATATATACATATGAAACTTAATTATATAAAAAAGTTTTCAATAATAATAATAAGTTTAGAAAATTAAAAAGTTTAAAAAACAAAATTAAGAAACTCATTTAAAAAAATATTTGAAAAGTTAAAAAAATAAAGTTTTCAAAATTAATAAATCTTTATAAAAAAAAATAATAATAATTAAAAAAAATTAAAAAGTTTACAAAAGTTAAAAAAAAAATATTAAAAAGTTTACAAAAGTTTAAAAAAAAAACTTGAAAAAAAAACTCAAAAAAAAATAAGTTATCAAAATTTAAAAAAAAAATATATAAAAACTTAATACATTAAGTTTTCAAAAGTGAGTTTACCTATTCGTATATGTATACATCCATGTAACTTTCATTATGTTTTTTAGTTTAATACTTCTTTTTATCCTATAAAAGTGTTAGATTAATATATACTTATAAAAATATTTGTAAGTTAAATTTAAAAAAAGTAACTTATAAAAAATAATGTTTACAAAATTAAAAAAACAAAATCTTTCTAAATAAAAAGTTTTCAAAACTAAAAAAAAAAAAAAAAAAAAAAAAAAATCTTTTCAAAATTAAAAAAAAATTGTAAATAAAAAAAAAGTTTTCAAAATTAAAAAAAAATACTTTGTAAAAAAAAAATATTAAAAAGTTTATAAAAAAAACTTTTTTTATAAAAAATATTTTCAAAATTAAAAAAAAAATGTAAGTAAAAAAAAAAAGTTTTCAAAATTAAAAAAAAAATAATTTGTAAATAAAAAAATATACTAAAAAGTTTATAAAATTAAAAAGTAAAAAAAAAAAACTTTGTAAAAAGTTTTCAAAATTAAGTTATCGAAATTAAAAAAAACTTAAATTATGTTATCAAAAGTCAGTTCACCTAACTGTATACGTATCTGACTTTCATAATTAAAAAAGTTATCAAAAAGTTGAATTAGATTGTAAATACAAATATACAATCAATCATATATCAATCAGTCATAGCAATTAATCGATCAATCAATTAACCAAACAATGATATCAATCAATAAATCAAACCAATCAATCAGTCATATTAATCAACCAAACAATAATATCAATCAGTCATATCGATCAATAAATCAAACCAATCAATCATATTAATCAACCAAACAATAATATCAATCAGTCATATCGATCAATAAATCAAACCAATCAATCATATTAATCAACCAAACAATAATATCAATTAATCATATCGATCAATAAATCATATTAATCATATCGAGCTATCATGTCAATCAATCATATCAATCAATCAACCAATCATTCATATCAGTCAATCATATCAATCAACCAATCATTCATATCAATCAATGATTCATATTAATCATATCAATCGATTAATCAAGATACTGAATACAAGTATTCATACAAATAAATCACATCAATTGCAGTTCAAGTATTACAAGTTAGTATAATTACATTATAAGAAAGTTTTGAATTAATACAATGATTAACTACCAACATTTTGTAACAGCACTTTTACAAAAGCAATGTATGAATAGATATTTTAGTTACAAAAAATATTTAAAATGCTTTTGAAAGTTAACAAAATTATTTTCCAAAAATGTTAAAAACATTACAAGCTGCTAAAACGTACACTTTAACAAGAGTGAGTTGTTCTATATGTCCTTTCTATTTGCATGTCCTATATTTCCTTTCTCTTTGTATTTGAGTATATGTATACGGATTCCTCCTTTTAATTATGTTCTGTAGTATACACTTAAAAAATATATATATAAAACATTAAATTAAAATATTCTTTAGTTATTAAAAAGTTTAAGAAATTAGCAATTTTTTTAATATTATTAGATAACAAAAATTATTTTGTAATTTATTAAAAGTGAATTCACCTATCTCTATATATGCGTTTAATGAGATAAATCTTCTTTATGTGAACATCCTACCCACATTTTATTCTATAGTTATACGCATCGAAACAAAAAAAAATAAATAAACAATCTATTATTAAATTCTTTAATTTAAAATTTTAATACATACATACTTAAACATTTATATAAAAAATAATGAACTTACCATGTTTGAACTCAGAAAAGAGATGATGAGCTTACCACGTGGTAGATTGTGACGTAATCAATTAGATATCACGTGCCTTCCTCGTGCCTTTTGATTGTCTTATCTACAATCAGATTGTATTATCAATCACGTGATCTAACTGATATGAGTCTATACCAAGACACTAGCCATTTTTACTTCAGTCATCGAATATGTAGGTCCTATATTTTTTTTAACGTCTTTTATTTTGTGGAATCTTCAGCAACATGATATCATATATTTGCAAATAAAATCCTATTAAAATCTTTCTCCCAATTGTGAACAAAGATTAATTTTCATATTGTTTAAATATAATCATTGATTTCTTAACTGGATAATAATATTTTTTGAAGTAACTTAAATTTCTTATAAAAACGGAAGTATTTATTGCATCATTCATAGAATTCAAGTTTGAACATTATCCAAGTTTTTTAAACTTTTATAAACTCTATATACTAGAATATATACTAGTTTTTACTAAGTACTAGTATATACTAAATACTAGTATAAATTATAAAAGTTTAAAAAACTTGGATAATATTCAAACTTGAATTCTATGAATGATGCAATAAATACTTCCGTTTTTATAAGAAATTTAAGTTACTTCAAAAATATTATTATCCAGTTAAATAATCAATGATTATACTTAAACAATATGAAAATTAATCTTTGTTCACAATTGGGAGAAAGATTTTAATAGGATTTTATTTGCAAATATCTGATATCATGTTGCTGAAGATTCCACGAAATAAAAGACTTTAAAAAAAAATATACGACCTACATATTCGATGACTGAAATAAAAATGGCTAGTGTCTTGGTATAGACTCATATCAGTTAGATCACGTGATTGATAATACAATCTGATTGTAGATAAGACAATCAAAAGGCACGAGAAGGCACGTGATATCTAATTGATTACGTCACAATCTACCACGTGATAAGCTCATCATCTCTTTTCTGAGTTCAAACATGGTAAGTTCATTATTTTTTATATAAATGTTTAAGTATGTATGTATTAAAATTTTAAATTGAAGAATTTAATAATAGATTGTTTATTTATTTATTTATTTTTCGTTTCGATGCGTATAACTATAGAATAAAATGTGGGTAGGATGTTCACATAAAGAAGATTTATCTCATTAAACGCATATATAGAGATAGGTGAATTCACTTTTAATAAATTACAAAATAATTTTTGTTATCTAATAATATTAAAAAAATTGCTAATTTCTTAATCTTTTTAATAACTAAAGAATATTTTAATTTAATGTTTTATATATATTTTTTTTTAAGTGTATACTACAGAACATAATTAAAAGGAGGAATCCGTATACATATACTCAAATACAAATAGAAAGGAAATATAGGACATGCAAATAGAAAGGAAATATAGGACAACTCACTCTTGTTAAAGTGTAGGTTTTAGCAGCTTGTAATGTTTTTAACATTTTTGGAAAATAATTTTGTTAACTTTCAAAAGCATTTTAAATATTTTTTGTAACTAAAATATCTATTCATACATTGCTTTTGTAAAAGTGCTGTTACAAAATGTTGGTAGTTAATCATTGTATTAATTCAAAACTTTCTTATAATGTTATTATACTAACTTGTAATACTTGAACTGCAATTGATGTGATTTATTTGTGTGAATATTTGTACACAGTATCTTGATTAATCGATTGATATGATTAATATGAATCATTGATTGATATGAATGATTGGTTGATTGATATGATTGACTGATATGAATGATTGGTTGATTGATTGATATGATTGATTGATATGATAGCTCGATATGATTAATATGATTTATTGATCGATATGATTAATTGATATTATTGTTTGGTTGATTAATATGATTGATTGGTTTGATTTATTGATCGATATGACTGATTGATATTATTGTTTGGTTGATTGATCGATTAATTGCTATGACTGATTGATATATGATTGATTGTATATTTGTATTTACAATCTAATTCAACTTTTTGATAACTTTTTTAATTATAAAAGTCAGATACATATACAGTTAGGTGAACTGACTTTTGATAACATAATTTAAGTTTTTTTTAATTTTGATAACTTAATTTTGAAAACTTTTTACAAAGTTTTTTTTTTTTTTTTTACTTTTTAATTTTATAAACTTTTTAGTATATTTTTTTTATTTACAAATTATTATTTTTTTAATTTTGAAAACTTTTTTTTTTTTACTTACAATTTTTTTTTTAATTTTGAAAATATTTTTTATAAAAAAAGTTTTTTTTATAAACTTTTTAATATTTTTTTTTTTAAAAAGTATTTTTTTTTTAATTTTGAATTTTTTTTTTTTATTTACAATTTTTTTTTAAATTTTGAAAAGATTTTTTATTTAATTTTTTTTTTTTTTTTTTTTTTTTTTTAGTTTTGAAAACTTTTTATTTAGAAAGATTTTGTTTTTTTAATTTTGTAAACATTTTTTTTTATAAGTTACTTTTTTTAAATTTAACTTACAAATATTTTTATAAGTATATATTAATCTAACACTTTTATAGGATAAAAAGTATTAAACTAAAAAACATAATGAAAGTCACATGCATGTATACATATACGAATAGGTAAACTCACTTTTGAAAACTTAATGCGTTAAGTTTTTATAATTTTTTTCTTTTTAATTTTGATAACTTAATTTTTTTTTAGTTTTTTTTTCAAGTTTTTTTTTTTAACTTTTGTAAACTTTTTAATATTTTTTTTAAACTTTTGTAAACTTTTTAATGTTTTTTTTAATTATTATTATTTTTTTTTATAAAGATTTTTTAATTTTGAAAACTTTATTTTTTTAACTTTTCAAATATTTTTTTAAATGAGTTTCTTAATTTTGTTTTTTAAACTTTTTAATTTTCTAAACTTATTATTATTATTGAAAACTTTTTTATATAATTAAGTTTCATATGTATATATATATATTAGAAAGTAGAAATTATAGTATTAAGATTATTAGTTTAATATTTTAAACTTGTGTTAATTTTTTAATTGCTAAAGAATTGTTGATTTCTTTTGTTATATACATATGCAAATTTAAGTCTAATACTCTATTAAAAGTTCTAAAAGACATAACAAAATAAACATACACTTTAGAAAAATAAACACACACGTATTAAAAAGGATAGCAATACATTTTATTTTATTATTTTAAACAATTCGTTTTGAATTGTTTCTACATGAATGTTTGATAAAAAGTTTTCACTAACACAATCCACTCCGTTTAAAAATGAGGAAATAACAAAATGTAAATCTATAAGTGTTAATAACATCTCTCCTAGTTTTTCAAATTTTTGTCGATTATTTAGTATACAACAGGAATGAGGGCTTTGAGATTTCTGATTAAATATACATCCATCACATTCAAAAATGTGGTTTAGTATAGTTAATACATTATTCTCAATACATGTTATAAGTTTAGACTGCAACATGAGTTCATTTTCTGTAGATATATGACCAATGATACATTTCTGCCTAATTAAGCTTGGTATATGGTTTACATATATATGCTGAAGAAGTTCCTTATTCAAATGATGTATTTTTTCTTTTAATTTCAGCAACTGATACTCGTTTAAGTCAATGTGAGAATAATTCTTTAAATTTTTAATTCGCATGATAGAATTATTAAAATTTAACACTAATATCATGTTATTAGAAACAAATGAGGAACTTTTATATCTCAAATTAAATGAAAAAATTTTCTTGCAAAATTCGAACCAGCTGTTAGCATCCATAATAATACCATTTTTCGTTAGAATTTCTTCACTAGTAAGCCCACTGCGTTTAAATTCTCGAATATGAATATGAAATTGTCTATTATGCAACTTTAAAATTAAAAAGATACAGTCACTGAGTTCTTCTCGAAATACAATAGGATGATTGGATTTGCTAGTTTTAGACTGTGGAATGACATTCGTAGGTGGGGTTGTGCTTTGTAATTCATCACTTGCTTTAGAAAGGTTGCTTGGTTGGGAATCAGAAACCTCTTGGTCAATAGTACGTTCTTGAAAGGATTCGTCTTGGGAAATTATGTTACTAGCTGGGGTCGAGGTTAAAGCGGATTCAAAATTCATGTCTTTGAAAAATATATTCAAATAGTCCTCGACAGAAATCACATTCGGTGAGTAATCAGTAGTGGATAAATCACGTGATATTGTCCCACAGTCAGTGTTTAATAAATTAGGAATTTCCAATCTTGGTATATTTAATTCACTCGCAGAAGTGGGATCATTAGGTTCTTCTAAACGTTGATACTTTGAAGAAGAAGCCACTTTGTCCGAAGATCTTTTTAACATATTTACTGCAGAACCCATTTTCAAATAATAAAGGTAACATTAGATGAAGTTAGAACAAAAATCAGTTGGAAACTGAATGTTTTGAAACAGCACATCCCTTAATATATGTTAAAAATCAGTGTCGGTTACAGATAAACACTTAAAAGAATTAGTAATGTTATTAATTTTAGTTTAAGTCTAAAAAAAAAATATATATATATAAACAGTTTATTTAAGTGGTGAATAATATATGTCAATGGTTTTATCATTTTTTTGAAGAATAGTATGGCAACACAAGGTAACAATTTTTATATTTACAGTATATGATATTTAATGTTAATATTTTTAGTTTTATTCTTTTTTTGAAGAATTGTATGGCAACACAAAGTAACAATTTTTATATAAGTGGTGTATGATATTTAATGATAATGATTTTAGTTTTATTCTTTTTTGTTTTGAAGAATTCAATGGCAACACAAGGTAACAGTTTTTAAAAAAGTGGTTAATGATATATTATGTTAATGGTTCTATGCTTTTTTTAAAGAATTGTATGGTAATAAATTATATTATTATTATTATTATTGAGCAATAACAGTTGTTTATACAAACAACGAGTGATATATTAAACTTTAAAAATAATTATGATAAATTAGAAATATTGCAAAATAACTATTTCAATGGATAATTTGAGACTTTCAATATGAAATTAATAAAAGATAGTTAACTTCATTATTCATTTGATAAGAAATTGAAAAAAAAAATAGTAAGTATAGCCGTTACGACTTCATGAGTTATTAAAAATCACAAGTTGTTCTAACAAAAATAAACAGTCAACAGATTTTTCATTTACACATTATTTATTCGTCGTTTTCAATAGTTACAATAGTGAAAACATGAGTACACATATTTCAAAACGGTATAAACATTTCAAATCATGTTATATTTTATAGGTAGATAGTTCTAAATTCAATATTTTATCTAATGTCCAATTAAAACCACGTCTGGTGGACTTCTCATAGGACTTAATATTTTTTGCGAAGGCATCCTCAACATGCTCAGATAAGTTTTGATTCGTCCATTCAAGTACAGTTTTTGAAAGGAAATAGGTAGTGGCAGCCTCTAAGTCACCCTCCTGTGTTATGCGATATACAACAACTTGTACACTTGCATACCATTTCATCGATCTTTTAACTTGAATCTGATAGTTTAATTCGTTTAAAACATCCGATTGAATACTATTAAAAAATGTGTTAAAGTCTGTAACATTCTCCTCGTTAGAGTTGATTACAGTTTTAGTAAATATGTTTAACGCATTTTGCCTTTTAAAATGCTTAACCTTCTCAAAAAACATATCTTTCAAAGAGGATGAATTATCAATTTTGGATCTAACTCTCTGTGAACTTTTCAAATGATATAAAACATCGGACTTGTGATTGAATATTTCACTGCGCTGAATACATTTATCCTTTTTGGAAGACTTGTGGATCTTCATGTGTTTTAATAAGTCATACTTTCTTGAGAACGTTTCACCGCATGAATCACATTTATGTTTTGAAGGAATCTTTAAATGGGACAGTTTATGACGATTCAAAATAGCCTTTCTAGAGAATGCTTTTTGGCAGATGTCACATATAAATGGTCTTTCTTCTGAATGAATCATCAAATGTTGTTTTAAATTGCCTTTTCGTGAAAAAGATTTGCTGCAAACAGTACACAAAAAAGGTGGCTTCTGTTTCTTCAGTTCTGATGAGGAGGATTTCGCTTCATTATCTGAAACGGGTTCTATTTTAGGTTGTACTATTAATCCCATGTCTTGATCATTTAATCTTGATGAAAAATATTGATTATTCAATCGTGATACATCATCGCTTAACATAGTAGAATGTCCATCTTGAAAACTAGCCATATTATCTTAAGTGAAAAAAAAAAAACGTCTTCACACACTCAAAAATAGCAAACACTAATGAAAAAGTCTCGTTTCATTCAATTTTATATATAATCAAAGGGGGCGCATGTTAAAAAATTATTACGATAGTGCAAATCATGTAATATGATTGGTGCAAAAATTTCAGAAAAACACGTGGCATAAAAAAGTATGTGTAGGAAGTTCACAGGAAGTGAATCAATCCAAAGGTTTTTATGTAATGTTTAAAAAGTATATGATTCATCACGTTACGTTTTTGAATTCGTCATTCTAAGGTTTTACACATTAATGTTATTATTTCAGTGAAATATATGACAAACCAATGGATTAATTCAAACTAAATTTATTAAACTGTATAAAAGAATGAGTTGAAGTGAAGCAGTATTTTTAAAATTTATTAGAACTAGTGTAGAATCATCAAATAATTATCTATTGCAATAACAAACTATGAGTTGATTCAATTTATAATAATTGATAAATAGAAAATCTGACAAATATTTCAAACTTTCATTTAAAATCTGTAAACAAGTGAAATAATCTCTTCAATAGTTATCAATATTTACATATTAGCTATTTTCTGTTGAAAAAAGCTGATTAGACTTATCGGATGTTTGTGATAGATAGTGAGTAACGTTGATAAGAGGGTTTAGGAAGTGTATTTCAGACGATTAAATGAATATGATATGGTTCACAAGAAAAAGTATAATTTTAAAATTAGGTAAGAGGATTAATACTGGTAAAAACTATGTTTAATTCAAATCGTTTGGTAGCCTTCTAATCGATCTAAAAAAATGACTTGCTTATTAAAGAAATATAAAAAATTAATTATTTCTTCAATTTAAACATAAATTGTATGAACTTCCCTAGTATAAGAAAGAGGAAGAGATAGGTATTTTTAAAAATATATAGTGTTCAAAAGTAATTCCGTAATTTTCGGGACGCGGTCTGGATAGTGGATAGCTTATCGGTTACAAAAAATTAAATTTGAATAGGAGTTCGCAGGTTCGAAACCTTAGCTTGGTAAAATAATCAAACTCTCATTCACAAAATCGATAAAATCAGTTAAACTAAAAATAAAAATCATACACATTAAAAGAATTCGCAGAGTGAGCAGTTAAAATAGGTATTAATGAGTTATCTTAAGAAACCAACCTCTCTTTGCGCATACAGAAGGGGGAATACAATTTTTTTGTTTTGAAACATTTAAAATCTAAACATATAGACATAGTTTCTTGGCTCGATTAGTTAAGTCTTCAACATATCATCGAGCCAAGAGACTATTTTGCAGGATCAAACCTTCCTCAAAACTTTTCAAAAATAAAGTACTATTTTCAATAATAAATTCGCACTACCGCATACAGATGGCAGCATCAAAAATTTTTTTCAGAAAACATAAGACATTTTTATCTTCATTCAAATTCTAAGACAATTAAAAAAAAAAAAAAATAATAATCACCCTTAAAAATTAACCCCCCCTAAAAAAATAAGCCCCTCTAAAAAATTTAGGCTCCTCAAACTCCCTTTCGAAAATACCTACATCTCTATGTTATAGTATGATATTTCCATTTCTACTCTATGTCGATTCGAAGAAAAAACAGTTAAGCCCCCCTAAAAATAAGCCCCACTAAAATATTTAGACCCCTCAAACTCCCTTTCGAAAACACCTAACTCACTATGTTATAGTATGATATTTCCATTCTAATACTAAATCAATTCGAAAAAAAATATTAAGCCCCCTCAAAAATTAAGCCCATCGAAAAATTTAGTGTCTTCATACTTCCTCTCGAAAAGACCTATGTTATAGTATGATATTTCCATCTCTACTCTAAGTCGATTCGAAAAAAAAAATTAAGCCCCCTCAAAAATTAAGCCCCCTCCAGCCCCTCCTTCTATAGGATAAGTCTCCCTTACCACCTCCAGGTGGATTCTACCCTCCTCCTCCATCCACAAGGTGGATTGCACCCACATCCACACAATCCGCAATCCGCCTTATGGGGTTGAACTCTCCTTTCTCCCCTACTTACACCAAAATGTATAAAACGTCAATTCATGTCATGGACTAACTGAATCTGAAGTTTGAGGAAAATCCGTGCATAAGTTCTGGAGATTAAGCTATTGTTAAAATCGTGGAAAATGCTGCCTAGCAGCGCCACCTGTTGAGCGATTTACACCAAAACATAAACAGCACTAATTCATATGCAGGTATACCTGAATATGAAGTTTGTTGAAAATCCAAGCATAGTTCTTGAGATAGAGTTATTGCGAAAATAGAAAAAAATGAAGCATAGCTGCGCCACCTGATGAGCGATTTACACCAAATTGTATAAAACACCAATTCCTGTCAAGGACTTACTGAATCTGAAGTTTGATGAAAATCTACGCATTAGTTCTTGAGATAGAGCCATCGATGAAATCGAGAAAAAGGCTGTACATCAACGCCACCTGTTGGGCGAGTTACACCAAAACAAAGTAAAGACCAACTCATATCAAAGACTAACTGAATCTGAAGTTTGAAGAAAATCCGTGCATTAGTTCTTGAGATACAGCCATTGGGGAAATCGTGAAAAATTCAGTATTGCAGCGCCACCTATGGAGCGATTTGCACCAAAAACTAATCAGAGCCAAGTTATATCAGGGACTAACTAAATATAAATTTTTATTAAATTCCGTACCTTAGTTCTTAAGATAGAGCGCCCACAGAATTTGTGTCACATGCAGACAGACAGACGGACACACACATTTTATAAAAACATGTTTTTCAGAATCTCTGACCTCTAAAACGTGTAAATCCTCCGAAAACCGGAAGTCGAAAATTTTCACGAATCCAATACTTTCTTCTGGTAAAGATAGAAGAAAGTAAAACTAATAAAAATATATATATCAATTTTAATTGTGGAATAATAGCAATTTAAAAATACCTGCATTTTTTGAAAAAAAAAAAAAAATGGGCCGGGCCAAATTTTACTGATATTTTTACTGAACAGACCAGAGCTGTGCCGGTCCAATGATTTTCATATGAGCTGGGTTGGAACTGGCACTGAAAATGTCTGCCTATTCAGACCTCATGACGAATACTGTACAGCCGGAAAACAAACCCTTGGCCGGAAATAAACTTGGGCCGGAAAATAAACCCAGTCCGGGCCCATCTCGGTTTGAAGCTCTAGAAAAAAAGTAATCCTCAAACACAGCTCGGACTGAGTGTCGGGAAGGAAAATTGGACCGGGCCCATGAAGACACTTACATCGAATAACCAAAAGATTACTTCATAAACTTTTGTAAATTTAGACAATAAAGTTCTATTGAAAAACAAACAAACAAACAAACAAACAAACAAAAAACAAGTTTTTAGTGAACTTCGCTCACTTTCATAGATGAGTTTGAGTTGAAGGAGTTCGTTTGAAAATTTTTGAATTTGAACGTGAATTTGACTCATTTTTGGGAAGTTGAGTTTAAGTTTGAATTAGTTCGTAATTTTTGTGAGCGTGCTCAACACTGCTACCCATACATTCATAACTTTGGAATAAAATTCCTAGAATAACTTTATCTCTCCGAGTAACATCTGAAAACTCAAGTCTTGTGTAAAAACGTTATCGAAGCTGACGTTCCATGAATCCACACATTCACAGCATACAAACCCCACAAATGTCCTTTTCTATCCGACTGCCAAGAAGGGTTATGTGTTTCACGAGTATTCCGGTATGTGGATTTCTTTATACCCCCGAAACATCCCAACGGCTGGATGGATTTTAATGAATGAGGTCGCTATAGATACATCTTAACCGTCTAATGGTTATAGGCTAGGTTTTGCTTTTATAAATTCAAAATGGCGGTCGTAAAATACAAAATGCCGGTTGAGACGAAACAAATTACTCACCCTACTGAGTGGCATATCATTGGATAGGTCTTTCAAAATGAAGACGACGTTTCATTGACTATTTTACAGTTAGAAGCTCCGTTTAAATATTACACAACGTGGAAGTTGTGTAGGTAGGATCTCTAGCTTTACTGCAACTCTAACCATCATAGACATCTATAGGCCTCATCAAAACAGCGTTTATAGATAGCAACTAAAAATTAAACACAACTTAAAAGTCATCAATACAAATAAATAAAAAAATAGGTAAGTAGTATAAAAAATAGCTTCACATTGATGAGAAATAATTAATTAGTTCGCTTTTTACGCAGTCGGGTTTTTTCATTTTTTAAATTTAAATTTTACTTGTTGTAATGTCTATTTTCCTTTCGACATGCAATGGGACTTGATATTTAAACACATGTTCAAAAATAAATTACTATCTGAGAAATATTTCATTAGTTTATTTAGCAAGATTAACAAAATATTTCTGTATTACACTTTGATTCTGTTTGTTTCATTTATCACAATTTTCTGGTCAGATAAAAAGGGTACTAAGCACATGAAACATTAAATTTTATAAAAAAATTTAGGAATTGTGAAAAAAAAGATAACAAATGAAATGTGATTATATCACTATTTTACTTTAAAAAATTTTTTAAACTCATACTGAATTTTAATTTCCTTAAGAGGAAAACATAAGAAAAATGTGTCTTAAAATCACCGAACGCAACGAGGATCCAGCATATGAATCATTTGCTGATTTTTTTTAATATATTTTTTAAGAAATTACTCGTGAAAAAAATTTCATGACGATGATTCTTCTCACGAAGTATCAGTCAATAAAGAATTAAATTCATATACAAAAAAATTTTTACACCAAAAAGCAAATTTTAGGAGTTTACTAATAAATATATATTCCAGAACACTAATTTGTTCCTAGTTGTATTCCTGTAATTAAGTTAGTTAAATCTGCAATCATATTACTTCTTTTTGGGGTAAAAAATAACAATCTTTTATTATGTAATAAGCAAAGATGGAAGAGCTGCGTATCAACGAAACAATTGTCTCCATGAATTTTTAATAGCCTTCATCATCACATTTAATTTCACAAATTTTGTTATTAAATAATCTTAATTATATAGTTCAAAATCAGGGATGGCAATGGGTCCGTAGTTGGCACGTAGCTGTACGTAGCTGTTCCATCATTGGAAAAGAAATTTTACTTTGGTATTGAAAATTTTATTTTGATTTAATAATTTATAAACTTAAGTGATCTTTACTCAAAGAAAATCATTTCAATATCTTTTGTACGTTGACCGTAAGAGCATTAAATTAATTTAGCCTTTATTAGATCGATACTAAGCAACGAAATGAAAGAAGAAATTCATATGAGAGTATATAATATATGTCTATATAATCATTTTATTTAAAATATCATAGTACTATTTGAAATATCGCAACCATTACTTAATGGTTACGTTTAATATTTATTATTCAATAAAAATTATTGCACAAGAATTTTGTTTTGGACATACTAAGAATCAAGTATCAGAATATAATTCAATATAAAAAGTAACCGAAACACAAATGCATTATCCAATTTTTTATTTCAAGAAAGCCAGGCGAATACATGTAGTATATAAAGCAAATCGACTATTTTGTGTATCTCCTTTTGAGTCATTTAAGAAAAACGGAAATGAGTTTTGGAATAAATATAATTATATCAGATGTCCTAAATAAAAAGAAAGTAAAGCGCATTTCCATTGAAAAAAAATGGTAGAAATTTTTACACATAGTTTTTTTTAATCCGCGAAATCGTTATCTGTTTATTTCATTTAATCTAGTGTATAGCGTGAAAATTGATTTGTCTGATGTATAGTTTATAGTCCGATTCATAAAACAATTGGTGGAGGAGTTGTAAATCCTTTGAGGTAGTAATAGAAATAAGTGGAAGAAACGCAATTTACTCATTTCCTTTCGTAAATTGGTTTTCTGTAAATCGCTTCAGAAACTGGAAGTATGTGCTGTAAAAAATAAACTAAAGTAAATTCAAATCTAGAAAGTAACTTAAGCATTATGATCCCAATAAGGAATGATCTGAAATCCTAAAGTCACTTGGGGTTAACTATTTTCAACATCTAACGAAATTGCTTTTTATTAGATTAGAAAAAAAATTGGTATTTTTATAGAGTAGTTTGAGGAATCGCGAATGCGCAATAAAATTTTGCACTAGAAAATTTTAAATTGTTTTTATTGGCAATTAAAACATTTTCACTCTTTATACTAAAAAAAAAAAACATAATTGAAATGATAATATTAGAGACATAGGTTGAAAAAGGTAGTTAGGAATTATTAATCACGTTGGAAGTATTGTTATGTGTCATTATGATCATTATATACTTTCATTATTCCTTGTATTGGAAAAACAATATTTATTTGCGTTCCAGAAGAAAAGAGATTATATGAATACAAAAGAAACGCTGGGATACTCTATTTTTTTATAATACATTTTTCATTAAGGGTCACTATATTGCGCGCGTAGAGTTTTGATTTCTACTTACAATAAGAAGTAATAAGGAATGTTGGAAGATGAAATAGTGTAATGCAAAGATAAATTTAGTAAAAAATAAAGGAATACAGATATTAAGCATTTGTATTAAAAAAATTATTATAACATCATTTAATAAATAAATGTATGCCAATGAGTGAATTTTATTGTACAATAATTGGTCCTAGTCCCTCATGTCTAACAATATAGCTTTCCTTGCATAATCAATTTTTGCCACAGTAGAATCCCCATAGCACCAACATAACTCTCAATGATTTACTTCGAAGAATTTTTCACACAAATTACGATCACTTAAAGGTTCTTGAGGCAGTTTGCACACTGATTTTTCTCCATGCTGTTTTATATGTAGTCACAGACTTTCATTCGCAAATAATCCCTGAAGGACTTGTTTATTACAATCCAAATAATCTGAATATTAGAGGTAAATCTCGAGTCAAAAATTATTTCATTTATTCTGTTTTCTATAAGGAAGTTTTTTTATGTATTTATATAGTTAAGTTATTGCTGTATCTCATGCTAGAAAACTTCATTGGCTACTTCACAAAACTCAATTATCTATTTATTCTCTTCCTTGCTACAGCTTGTGTACCCCACTAATTGTCGATTTGTGGATCATAAGTACCTGAAACATGTCGCATCTTACGTTGCGTCTCTTAGCAGCGAAAATTAGAAGTAAGGTTTTATTCCAATTCAGACAAATTTCTATAATGCTGGTAACATTAGGACTTTCGTAACATGGGGAAGGGATATAGATTGAAGAGACAATTCTCTGATCAATTGATGTTGAACCATAAACACTGCCACCGATGCATAGTATTCATGTTGGAGAATTGATATTACGAAAACTTGATGCATTCAACAACAGCTTGGAATGGAATAGAAAGCTCAATAACCTCAGTATTTTCCTGCTACAAAAATATTATCAATCTTCTTAGAATCTGTTCATACCTCTGAAAGAAGTTATCCATCTAATATTATGATGCTTGAATTCTTCTATGAATATGCGTAATTTTGGCGTGATTGCAATGGAAAATTCCCTGCAAACAGTCGAAACCTCTGCTAGAACAAGGGGTAAATCTCAGTTTGGGTCGTAATGGCATCGGAATCCTCCAATTCATCTGAGCTCCTTTTGGAATAAAATGCAGCCCGTTTACATTAGCTGCAACTATTAGACTTCACCTATCAAAGTATAGACACAAATTTAAAAATGTTTGTGACCTCCTGAATGATCTATATGTTCACAACTTTATCAGTGGTTGCGACGCTATAGAATCTGCAGCATCGATTAATAAAGATGCTATTTATATTTTACGACAAGCATCTATGAATTTAAGACAGTGGGTGACTAATTCCCCCACTTTACAAAATATGTGGCTAGAAAAAAATATTAACTGTAAAAAAGCAACCAAGGAATCCGGAATCAAACTTAAAGTGTTAGGAATCATTTGGGATAATGTGAATGATAACATAACCATCGCGACAGACCATTTTAAAACTATAAACGGTAATACGTCTTCGAAAAGAAATGTGGTAAAAGCCTGTGGCATGTTGTTTGATCCTCTAGGCATTCTTGCCCCATCTATTATTAGAATAAAGTTTCTAATGCAACAACTTTGGGAAATAGGAATTTTCTGGGATGAACTTCTTCAACCAGAGTTTCATTTTGTATTCCAGGAATGGCTTGTAGAAGTCATGGAAACTCAAGCTATGATTATTCCTCTACTGTATTTCGAGGATCCTAAATTTAAAAACTTCGAATTGCACTTATTTTCTGAAGCAAGCCCAAAGGCGTATGGTGGAGTTGCATATTTCAGAATAAAATATCCTACAAAGGTTTCAACAAAATTTGTTTTCGCGAAATCGCGTATAACTCAATTGATACCAATGACTTTGCCCAGGCTCGAGTTATTTGTGCTTTAATCTCAGCCAGACTAGCATCTTATCTGAGGAACATTTTCCCCATTCTTAAGGAAATGGACGTCTGTCTGTGGTGTGACTCACAAGTATGCCTCTACTGGATAAAGGGGCTTCTGAAAATTTGAAACAATTTGCAAAGAACCGAGTGCTTGAAATTAAAGAAAAAACTAACCCTTCCAACTGGCGTTTTTGCAGCGGGAAGGAAAATCCAGCTGATAAACTGATTCGCGGCATGCACTCGCACATTTTTATAAATGACGCAGTTTGGCTTTCGGGCCCAGCTTCCCAGATAGCATGCACGTTTGCAGTAAGTTTGATTTTTTCTCGATATTTCCTTGTCTTGACAAATTTGGCGCAACAATTTTCACTCAAAAGTACTGCAAGGCAGATGAAATAAAATCGATCTCTCCCTTGCAATGCAATTTTGCTGTAAAACTGCTGCAGCACTGTCATATTTCAACGACGTCAGCGAAAATTTCCTTTGTTGAGAGCAGAATAGATAACAGCGTATGACTGGAAATTCAGAGGTCAGAGTCAAAAGAAAAAGACACATCGTTATTGAACCTCGTGATCAGCGGAACATTGATTAGCGTTCAAATAAAGGAACCCAGAAATAAAGGTATTTCTTATTTTAATTATTCAAATGTGGTTATTTTCTCTACAGAAACATTTCTTTATAATCTACAACTTATTTCATAACAAAAATTCTAATAAATTAAAAGTTATGTTAATTTTCTAAGTAATGCCTACGTTTTTCAATAGTTATGTTTTGGGTCATGTTAAATATTTTTTAATAATTTTTTCTGAACTTTACAGGGAGTTTAAGATTTCGTTTGTTGTTGCCTTTCACGCTGCTGGAGCAGTGTTGAATTCAAACGCTTATCTCCGGGAGAGATTTCTGTTGCTCCGGGATGAGGGGGGGAGGGGCAGGGGCGTTGCGATAGGGGTTATGGGGGGAGACCCACCCCAATATATGTGAACTTGGGAAATTTGAGCTTAGAGTTAGGAAAGTATAGATTTTTGAAACACTTATTTTTTTTTTTTATGGGGTCTCAGGACTCTTAAAATTGGAAAAAATGTAAAAAAAAGAGCATTTTCAATATTTAATGTCTTAAAATGTATTTAATTTTAAGACAATTTTAATCGGAATAAAATATATAAGTGTGTTCTTTCATTTCATGTATTTAAAATATTGTAAGATGCAGAATTAGCATTTACAGGGGGCTCCAAACTGTTAGACATTTGACGAGCAAAAAATCGGCATAGCAGCTTACGCGCACGATTACAAAATAAGTATTGCAACTAGAATGAAAATTTTGGTGCCTACCTATACTTCAGCTTATAATAATTACTCTGAACCTAAATACATTTGTATTTAAAGCTTTTTTATAATTTTAATACTAAGTTATATTTAGCTAATGCAAAATTTAGAAAATTTCAACAGTATAATCGCCTAAAAAAATATTGTTTTGAACAATAAAAAGGAAATTTTAGATTCAGTTTATACAGACTAACATGAAACATATGTTTTGAAAATTTCATGAAAAAATATTCATAAGTTTTTGAGATATCGTGCGCGTTATGTCCAAAACCGTCATTTGGAGAAAAATGGCTTTAAAGTTTCCGAAACGACGCTTCAGCTATTGAACGTGTATAAATATAAAAGCCATAACTTCAGTCCTGATAGGAATTTCAAGAAAACAATTATATCAAAATGTTCAGAAAAGATAGGAGTTTAACATCTGAAAAAATTTAAATTTCAAAAATTTTAAAGCTTTAAGAGTCTTGAGACTCATTAAGTAAAAATAAAAAAAAGAATTATTTATTGTTTTGCAGACTATCTTTCTGAGTTCTGTAATAGTAAAATAGTTCAACTTTCAAAAGAAATACAAAAAGCAGCCAGACTCAATTTCTCATTATGTTTCTCTGCGTAACGAAAATATCATACATCTACCAGACATGAATTTCTCTACTGTTGTCCATCAACAGTGTCTGTAATACCTTTCCTCCAAAACTTTGTTCCTTATTCAAAAATCTAAAAATATGAGGCTGTTTTCTATAAAGTACAATTATGACTCGTACACAATTGAAGACAAAAACTTTCAGTAAATGAACCAATAATTATAATTTTTATGTTTTTAGTTTCAGCATTTTTTGGGGGGGGAAAGATTTTTTTTTGCATATAAGTATCATTATCATTAAAGACTCATTGAACATATTATTTTAGCTGGAAAATAGATCTTTTTTTTTCATGTTGGGAAAATTTTTAACTCCCCCCCCCCCCCCCCGCCGAAAATTTTTTTGCAGCTACGTCCCTGGAGGGGGGGGGACATTCCGAGGTGGAAATTGCACTTTTGTCCATTAAAAAGCAAAAAAATTCAAACCTTCCGAGACGACATTTCAAGGTTCCGTGGGGGGAATGTCCCCTCTCGGCCACCCCCATAATTCAACACTGCGTTCGAGATTATGATTTTAAACTTTAAATTATTTTTTCATTACCATTAACATTTTTTTCTCTATTTAAATATTAAGTATAATTTTAAACTGTTTCTTAGTTGGCTCTATGCTTATCTACCTGGATTTCTAATGTACCTCTTTTTTCTAATTTTTATTGAAATTACTAAAAGTATTTCCTACCGACGTTCGTTTTATTTAATTCTTTAATAATTTTTCTTTTCTTTTGACGCAACTGCTTCTTAATCGGATGTGTATAAATATTTTTATTTCCAAATTTTTGTAAAACTTTTAAATATGAATATTTTAAAATTTTTAGTTTTTCACGCCCGCAAAACACGCATGTACCGGAGCAAATCGAAACGATATTCCGGTTCGTAAAATTATGACAAATACTATTCTGGTTAGTGATCGGTGAAGTTATTAAAACATCTTATTACAATTTCATACGTGTGGCTTTTATTGTGCTGTCTATAAATTTTTTTATTATTTAGAATTTTGAATGCAGTTTTTAAATTGTTTTTGTATGATTAGACATAAATTCGCCTAAAGTTTAAAAAAAAAAAAGTTTTTAGTCAACGATAATTTTGAAATAGCGTCCCTATTCGTGGATTTTCCATTCCGAGTCCTGCCGTAAAAAATTTTACTAATATTGATTGGTGCATATTTTTGTAATGAATTGAAGCTAAATAACTAAAATGCATTGAATAACCACTTCAAAATCTCAATGTTATAGTGTTAATGTCAGATTTGAATATTGTTTATTTGTATTCTAATTGAACATGTTTTGTTTTGTTTTTTACATGTAAAAAAAGTGTTCAACTGTAGAGTAGGTGTAGCAAAGATACGCACTGCCTGATTTAATATGAAGAAACATTTCTACAATCATGACCGCTAGGTAGTAGTTTGGTCTCATGTGTAGTAGTTGTGTGATCAAACCTTATGAAAAACGTAGCAATCTGTACCAAGAAAATGAGGTAAGCTTAAATTTTCGAATTTTGATCTAATATTTTAAAAATTTCACTTTATTGTTTAGCTAACACTACTTCGAATTTTTACAAATCCAAAAGTTCAGTGGAGAACGGAAGCTCTATAGCTTCTAAATGCCGTATAGTTTATCTCGATCGCATTTGTTTAAACTTCTAGGTAGCCGGTTAAGTAAAATACTGCAGAATGGGGCAAAAGCACGCAACCGTCTTGGGGCAAAGATACGCACAAGATTAAGATTCGGGACTTTGCCTTATCGTTTTAGCTAGATGCAAAGCTTTCCACAATTACGTTGTGATAAGTTTTATTTTTTATATTGTATAAAATATAATAGCTACTTAACTTATATAAGCTAGTTAACTACATTTTCCTTTTTCTAGTTAAGTTTTTGAAAAATATAGAACGTAGATATCTACTTACCTACTTTTAAAAACCAATATTCTTGTTTCATAAAAGGATTTTGTTTTAAAGTCTTAACCCTTAACTCCTATTAACGGTCTCACAGACTGCTGCTATATTCATTTTTCATAGCTTAACTTGTAATTTTCAATTTAACTATTGATGTTAGTTTAATTTTGATTCGTTTGGAAACTTAATAGTATCGCTAAAGACGTCTAAATGAGGAGAACTTTTATTATAATAGGCCTTTACATAAAGTTTAGCACAAAAACAGTATCTTATGAGTCAGTCAACCCTTTTATTCATTCTACGATCAAGGGGTCTTTAAGACCGCTCACAGTATTTATTCAACAATTTCTGTCACAGTAGTTTGAGGTTAACTGCTATTTGCGATCTCACAGACCCCTTGTTTATTTCCTTTTTTTTTCGTGGTTTAACTTACAATTTTCAGTTTAACTATAAATACTAGTGAAATTTACTAATGCTTTTGCATTACTCATTCGTTTTATTGGAAATGGGGCAAAAACCCACAGTTAGTGGGCAAAAATACGCACTGCGTATCTTTGCCCCAACAGATGGGGCAAAGATACGCAGAGCAATGTTTTTTAAAAATTGCAATTTCGCTCAGAATTATAATTTGACAGAATGTCGGTTGATGTTAGCACTTGCCTAAGGTTCTAATCTAACATTTTAATCACTCATTACATAAGTTTAGACTAACGTGTGTGTTAAAAATAAAAATGTATGGAAAGTGCGTATCTTTGCCCCCACCTACTCAATATTTATTTATTATTAATTTTATGGTAACAATCTTTCATAAAAGGTAACTTCATAAGAGCCTACACTAGTCACGCGAAGAAACGGTCAAGTTAATGTTAATCATATGGGAGATATTTAGATCTCTCTCTCGCATTTTAATATTTTTTAATCCTTTTCATGCATAGGATACCTGAGGTTGAAAAGTTTTATTCTGCGTTTGTACTGTTTAGGTACTAACTAGTTAATGTTTAGTTTGTCTCTCTGACTAGATTAAAGTTAATAAATTAGGTTGAACTAATTTGACGAGATAAATTAGATTAAACTGATGAAATTTTACTAGATAAATTAGACTAACTGACTAGATAAACTAGTTTTGATTTTAGTTAAATTTTTTGGCTTCCGCTCTTAAAATGTAAAAACTGAAGAATTGTAAACATCACTTGTGTGTCTCTCTGTCCGTCTGTCATAGTCAATTTTCCGAAACTACGGAACATGAAAATTTCAAACTTGCAAGAGTTATAAGGTTATTGACCAACATACTTATTGATTATTAGCGATTCGCAAGTATTTTTAGAAAAAAAAAATAGGGAAATAAGCAACTTATTTTTATTTTGTTTTGTGTATGTAGTGTGTGGGGTATCGTTCGAAAGATCTTGTAATACGGAAATCAAAAGTATATTTGTTGTAATTTTAGATATTACATTTTCAGAGATATAGTCGCAAATGTACTGGAAAAATGTGTCCCCCCCCTCCTTCCCCGCTATTACTAAATCTACTGTAAATAAAATTATGGAAAAAATAGTACTAGAAGTTTATTTAAGCCATACAGGAAAACTATAGCGATTATCCTAGTCACATACTTTTGAGAAAATCGTATTTTTTCGTTACACACTGACTTTACTTGGCAGGTGCTCAGTGGAGGGGTTGACGGATGCTCCATGTACCTATCGACGCGGAATCATAATCGTTTTCGCAAATATTTAATAAAGGCGCTGGTAATGCTTTGATGACAGCTTAAAGAATTTAAAACTTTATACTAAAGAATGATCTGATTTCTACTAGTTTATCTTCTTTGCTCTTGGAAAAAAATATTTTAAGAAGTAAAATTATTTTAAATGGTTAAATATTTAAAAGTTTAATTAAACTTTACTTTTAATTTGGATACTTTCATTCTTACGGGATAAAGCATGGGATAAAAATTTCACATTAAATGTCAAACCAACTGAATGAATTATCTTAATATGCTCTTCTCGGGTCTAAACAATATAGTAAATAAATTGTTTATGCTAATTATGTCTTTGTTTAGTCATCTTTATTCTTATGTATTGTGTAATTTGCCAGAAGCGTAACCCATATTACTGTCGAGTCTGGTTTGCCTGAAATTTCAGTCTGAAAGATAAAGCTTATCGCTCGGCAAAATCGATTTAATTGTTTCTATTAAGTTTTATTACCTCCCGGCAATTCCACCCTTAACATCAAGGTAGTTTTGTTAACTGAGAAGTTGTAGTTTATGATCACCTTAAAAACTAACTGTAGACAGAATTCTTGAAAGCTGTAAAAAATAAACCTGTGGTTTTTTTTTTTTTTAATTTATTCTTTTTTTTTTCCTCAGATGCAGAGACATTAAAAATCATGGATTAGAATGTGGAAAAATTGCATGATGCAACAGACTCAGGTGGGGGAGGGTTGGGTTGATTTTTGACGGCCAATTATCTACACGAGGGATATAGGCCCGGGGGTAGTGCCCTCCGTGTGGGTCTTTCTAAGGGAACCTAATCCGTATTAACGCATGGAAGATCCACGGCTCGAAGAAAACCACGAAAACTCCGAACGATTAGGCCGACGGGCGCGATTGGGATCGAACCCAGCACATCCCGTCTACCAGCTTCGAGAGCAGAACCTCTCGGCCACTGGTGGGGCAGGTGGGGGAGGAGAACAGGAAAGTGTTAAATATATTTAAATATTTATTTTTTCAATTATTTTTTGTGTGTTTTGTTTAGGGAACAATCTCTTAACTCAAAATAAGTAGAAAATAATGCTTTATAATACTGTTATTTATAAATTGTTATTTGTATTTGTGTAAAAATAAACTTTGTAACTATTTTATAAGTAGTATTGTTTTATTACAACATTGTCTGTTTTAAATTTTTGAAGCTTTTCAAATTATATATATATATATATATATATATATATATATATATACAGGGTGTTCCGTTAAAGGGGTCCAATATTAATAGGGGTAATAGAGGAGATCACATGGAGCATAAATCAGTATATAAAGCCTGGTCGGATCTCAATAGTTTTCAAGTTACAGCAAATAGAATGAAAATTCGGAAAATTGTAAAAGAACCCTCATTGCTAAACTATCGATAATGCTACATAAAAACGAAGCACATATTTAGAAAGAGCAGAAAAAAACCTACAAAATGACATCAATTGTATTAAAATAGCAATATTTATTGACGAGTTACAAGCCCTGAAACAGTGAAAAAAGTACGAAATCCAATATACATCAAAATAGTTAATCGTTAATTCCAAAAAGACAACTCTAGCTACAACAAGGAAAATGTAGTAAAATTTGGTCCATTCCGAAAACTTTCGAAAAAGCTTACAATGAACCATATCGGTTTAATTGTGTGAGAGAAATTAATCAGTTTCTTAGTTACAACTCCGCTTTCTTTGACACTAGCAAAGGTTAAACTCCGCCCATCACGATTGGAAACACCGCCTTTTTAATTACTCTCAACTATACATTTTCGATCATGCTTCTTCTGAGATGCAACATTTTTAATTATTCAAGAGTTGAATGAACCAAAATAACTTTACAATAATAGTCTACATTTTAAAGCGGTCTTTTATTGATATAAAGCTTAAGTTAAATTCTTTAAAAATAAACTGGTGGTGAAAATTCGGAAATAATTAAAAATATTGCGATTTGTAACTATGCAAGAAGTTTCAGTACATGTTTTACATGGACAATTATTGTATGTATATGTGCATCATAATTTATGATAGGAAATAATAATAACAAATAGCATAATAATTTTATTAATTATAAATTTAAAAAAGACACTAAATTTTAAATTAATTCATACAAACTTTGTAATTTACAATTTGAGTACACCACAGTCTGTGACTTACAAAATACTGTGCCAAAAAGTGTTGAAAATAAAAGAAAAATGACAAATAAAGAATTACATTCCACGTACTTTATGACATATGTGAAGCATAGTCTTCTGGCCTGCGCTGCACAGTTCAATGTCGGAAGGCAGACGAACGGACATTATTATAATAGGTGTTCGAAGTTGCGCCCATTAACAGAATCGCACAGCCGACAGAGACGTCGTAAAGATTGGCGAACACGCCGAAAAACTCTGACGGAGTTGGGAATGTCTCCTGCAGCGACAACGATTCGCGCTAGTAAATCCTCCGGTGTATCCACAGGCGTTTCATACACCAGCGATTTAAGGTGTCCCCAAACAAAAAAGTCTAACGGATTGAGGTCTGGAGAGCGTGCAGGCCAAGCAACAGGTCCACTGCGTCCAATCCATTTCCCAGGATATGTTGAATTGAGGTGATTGCGAACACCTATGAAAAAATGTGCCGGTGCGCCATCGTGCATAAACCACATATTGTGGCGCAATGTTGCTGGCACATTTTGCAGTAACTGTGGTAAGATATCCCGTAGGAAAACCAAGTACGTACTGCCATTGAGTACATCTGGGAGTAAATATGGTCCTATGAGATAATCGCCGAGGACACCTGCCCATATGTTCACACTGAACTTTTGTTGTGCGTTCGACGGGAAAACAGTGTGCGGATTTGTATATGACCATGTGTGCATATTGTGCGTGTTTACCACGCCCTCTCTCGTAAATGTTGCTTCATCAGTAAATAAAATATTTTCCAGAAATTGTGGATTATTTTCTGTTACATTAAGCAACCAGCGTACGAATTCTGTCCGCTGAGCACAATATGTTACTGATAACAGTTGTACCCGCTGCACATGAAAGGGGTGCATGTTTTCTGCACGCAGAACACGCCACACACTTTGGTGAGAAACACCGACTTCAGACGCAGCAGCTCGTGTACTCGTGGAGGGGTTATCTTTAAAAATATTCAGTACATCTTCTTCCATTGCAGGTGTTCGTACATGTCGAGGTTTCCCTGCATCAATGCTTGCTGTATTAAACGATCCAGTCTCCCGTAATCGTCTATCGATTTTTATGAAGAGTTTCGAACTTGGGCAACGTCTCCTTGGAAATTGCTCACGGTACATGCGCTGTGCTAGACATGCATTTCCATGAGCTTGCCCGTACATCAGATGCATGTCCGCATATTCTTCGTTAGAGTATTCCGGCATAATTATTATACATCAACTTACTACAATCCCACTTACAACAGCCTCCCTTTAACATAACGCCCACTGATGACTGCTGTTTTATTACACTTTTCTTCCTATACACATAGAAAATTTGCATAAAAAGTACTTCTTCTTCATCATCCTGAAAGTTCATGGAGGAAACGCAGCAGTCACGGAGTTTGCTTTAAGACAAGGCGAGAGCTGCACAATATGTCATTCACTTGACCAGACTGAATAATGAAAGGGTATTGATAGAGGTTGATCAGAAATGTATAATTGAAAGATATTAAAACGGGGTGTTTACAATCGTCATGGGCGGAGTTTCGCCCTTTCCGAGCGTGCAACAGTACAGAGTTGTAACTAGGGAACTGCTTGATTTCTCCCATACAATTAAACTGATATGGTTTATTGTCAGCTTCTTCGAAAGCTTTCGGAATGGACCAAATTTTATAACATTTTCCTTGATGTAGGTAGAGTTGCATTTTTGGAATTAACGATTAACTATTTTGCTAAATATTTGATTTTGTATTTTTTCACTGTTTCAGAGCTTGTAACTCGCCATTAATTCTCAATATTCTAAAACAACTTATGTCATTTCGTAGGATTTCTTCTGCTCTTTCTAAATATGTGCTTCGTTTTTATGTAGCATTATCGATAGTTTAGCAATGAGGGTTTTTTTACAAATTTCCGATTTTTCATTCTATTTGCTGTAACTTGAAAATTATTGAGATCCGGCCAGGCATTATATACTGATTTATGCTCCGTGTGATCTCCTCTATTACCCCTATTAATATTGGACCCCTTTAACGGAACACCCTGTATATATATATATATATGACATTTTGGCTCAAAAACATATAAATTATATTATCTTTGATAAAATTAGCCAAAAAGTTCATCAATAAACAGGCAAGCATGCTTATTTCCTGAAAAACCTTTAAATTTTTTTTTCTGTTGTATCATCAAAAAAATCTTAGAAAAAAAAAATCTTTTGAAATGCAGTGATAACCTTTAACTGATGTTACCGGTCTCTCAGACCGCGGCTTTTTTCAATTTTTGCAGTTTAACTTCCAATTTTCAGTTTAACTACAAACAATATCGAAATTTTGTTCCGTTTGGAACTTTTGTACTATCACCAGAGACTTTTGAATAGGCGAATTTTAATTATAACACTTCTGTGCAAAAAGTTTTAATTTATGAAATACATGGCTATTAAGTTTGAAAATTCAATTATCCTATTTTAATTTAATTTTCTAATTATCTTAGGATGTTCTTTTGCCTTTTAAAATTTATTACAGTTTTCTTACTTGCCTTTAAAAACATTTAATATTAATGTATGCAAATTATTAGAGAAATGTTTGTGTGGTGTGTCCAATAAAAGTTTGTATATTGATAGCTATTTATGAAATTTATTTCAGAAAGGAATGAGTTCCATGAATTTTTCTTAATGACAAGCAATAAATAATATGCATAAGTTTGTTTAGAAAATCAAACCTGCTAGCATTTTTTTTGCATATTTTTTGAGGGCGTAAATAAGAAACAATTCTTTGTTTCTGAGATAAAATGTTTCTGTTTCTGTTATTTTTTATTTTGTGTTTTAATTGAAGCAACTCAAAACAATGTATTTTAAGTTTATGATACATTTTTTTTTAAAGAAATGTATTTGAAATGAAAGCTGTGTGTTTTAAATGAAATGAATGCGATATGAATGATGGTAAGGGAAAAAATATTTGGGGATTTATCACTTTTCCCGGCTAACTTAAAAATAACCGATCTTTCCTTAACTTTTTGAGGGGCAAGCAATTGTGTTTTTGAAATATCGGATTCACGCCGGAATCCGTAAAAAGATTTATTGCCAAATAAAGAAAAGCAAGTTTACGACTTTTTCCCACCAAAGTTAGAAAAGTAAAATATAATAAATTTTTTCTGGTGCAAATCCTCATTAATCGTAGGTGAGATAAAATATGTCCCACAGCACTTCAAGGGTTAATATAAGTTAAATGCAAATAAATCCAGCACCTGTAAAAATCGTTAATTAATAAAATTTTAAAACGAATGATCAACTCATTTTCTATTTATTTGTTATCCATCTCGAGAAGATAGATCATGCAAAATGATGATTGTTAATTGCCGAACACACTTACCATTCTTATTGACCAAATGCATTCAAAACAGTAATTTGATATGCATTTGTTAAGTACATAAAATCAGATTGATGAATTTCAGCTAAAATATTTGATTACCTAATCTTCCGTAATCGAGTGTACTGCCAAGATTAAAGTGTAACAAAAAGAATATCAGCAACAATATAGCTTAATGTAAATGTAGCTATCATTAAAGGATTTTTACAAAAAACATTCCATTGCACCAAATCTTATTAGCTAAAACACGCCAATCGGCCATTGACCCGATTACGGAAGATAATAGGTTTAAAAATCTGCGTTATCGAACATATTGCAATTGATAAGCAAATAGACATGAAGCATAAATGCCTAAGTGATTGTATTTGTAAAGAAAGATGAAATACGTAACAACAAAAAATATATGAAATGTTGCCATGATCGCAGAGAGTTCTTGGTACTTTTATGTTAACCAGGTGCAAATCTCGCAAATAGCATTTTTTATTTTTCACGTGATAACTTAAAACAATGCTTTAATGTTAAAATTAAATGTCTTGGTTTATGTTATTTATCAGGGGTTTTTTTATTAATTCTTTGGAAATAAGTGAAAGTCTTGGATTTAAAAATTTTCTGTTTTAAATTAGTTATGCATTTTAAGGAAAATTAATGAAAGGGTTATATTTTAAATGAAATTAATGCAATAAAAAAAATGTAATGGGATTTTGGATATTTGGCCGTTATCACCTACACCCTGCTGATATAAAACTACAGAGTTCTTGATTTATCTATCAGAATCTTCTGATTTGGCGAAGACTTGAGCAAGTAAATTGAATTATGAATAATAAAAAAAGCATGATACAATGATACTATATATTTTAAGGAAAACCAAATAGGTCGCCAGGGGCAGCTAGTTGTACAAGAAATTAGAATTGCTTTCGAATCTACTTTAAACTATAAGTCCTTGTCTACTCAGTCTATACAGGGTGTATCTAAACTTTTGGGCAAAACTTTAAGGGGTGATAGTATACATCAAGACAAACAATATTAAATAGGAAACTAAGGGTCCCAAACGTCTTCCGAAGGAGATAGGCGCCATTAAATTTTAGAGTCCATATTTTCAAATGATTATAAAAAACGGAAAAATTTGTCGATTCGTTTGCGGTTTTCGCTAAAACTATTTTTTATGTCAGTATTTTCTTGAAAATAAATTTTAAAGGTAAAGTTCAAAAAATGCTGATAAAGGGTGCTTTAGACTTTGGAGTAACGAACAACTATTTTTTACCGTTATTTTTTGTATTTCATTAAATGCTTTCAAAAGTTTAGACTTAAATTTTGAGCTCAAAATCTGAATTGTTGGGAGTGGTTAAGTAGCGCAAACTGAACTGTGTTCAGGAATTGAAATTTGAACCCCCCCCCCCCCCCCTGAACACAGTTCAGTTTCCGCTACTTAGCCACTCCCAACGATTCAGATTTTGAACTCAAAATTTAAGTTTAAGTCTAAACTTTTGAAAGCATTTAATGAAATACAAAAAATAACGGCAAAAAATAATTGTTCGTTACTCCAAAGTCTAAAGCGCCCTCTATCGGAATTTTTTGAACTTTACCTTTAAAATTCGTTTTCAAGAAAATACTGACATAAAGAATAGTTTTAGCGAAAACCGCAAACGAATCGACCACTTTTTCCGTTTTTTATAATCATTTGAAATTTTGGACCCTAAACTTTAAAGGCGCCTATCTCATTCGAAAGACGTTTGGGACCCTCAGTTTCCTATTTAATATTGTTTGTCTTGATGTGCACTATCACCCCTTAAAGTTTTGACCAAGAGTTTAGATACACCCTGTAAAGCATAAAAATGTTTAGCATCGGACAAACCTCCGATTATGCGGAATCTTGCACAAAACACGCACAACCCTGAAAAGTACGACTATTAGTGTACAGGTAAAATATATATACCAATAAGTGAGTAATATACGACAACTGATGGCCATTTACCAAAATTTGGGAATAACTTCGTTTTTACACAAAAAATGAAGATCCTTGAACCCCCCCCAAAATAAAGTTACTTAACCATGTTTTGGGGAGCATTTTTTAACTCAGGGAAGGGGAAGGGCAAAGCTAAAACAATTTTAAGTAGGTCAACAGAGGGTTATCGTTTATTATGTATTTTTTTTTATCGAATGATACCATCCGCAAGTCGATACGATCTTTCGCTACATAGTTATGGCAGGTTTCATAAATCCGAAGTCGAAAATTATACTTTACTTCAGGTAAAATAGGTTTTTACAGCAGCAACTGATGGCCATTCACGAAAATTTGGTAAGAACTTCATTTTGACACTAGAAATGAAGATCCAATAAGTTCCCAAAAAGTGAAGTAGTTTTATTGTGTTTTTTTTGGGGGGGGGGGGACGCTTTAACTCTGTAAGGTAGAAGAACTGAAATTATTTTAAATAGGTCAAATGGGGTACCGTTTGTTATGATGTTTTTAATTCTGAATCAAATGACACCGTACGCAAGCCGATACGATCATTCATTACAAAGTTAAGGCAGGATATAAGTGGATTTTGGCAACTTAAATGGCTTTGGAGTAAACACAAATGATTCTGATTTTGATTATTGCTATTTTGAAGACATTTAAGGATTTTGGTATTATAATGATTAAACTTAATGATTTAATATGATATAAAGAACATGTTTTGAACATAAAATAAATGTGACAAAACTATGCTAAAAAATAAAGTATAATTTTGCACTTTTTATTCATAAAACCTGCTGTAACTGTCTCACAAATGATCGTATCGACTTGCGTATGGTTTTATTCGAATCAGAATTAAAAGATACATATGAAACTATATCCCACTTGACCTATTTAAAAAATATTGAATTCTGTCCTCCCCCCCCCCCTCTCGTGTAATGTCCACTTTTGCCTCCAAAATGTTCAAATTATCCAATGCCTCCAAAATGTCCAAAATTATCAAAAAATGTTCTTCTAACCTTGATCTTGATTTTTGGGAAGCTTACCACATCATTAAAAATTCTCACTCTTTAGTCAATGACTTATCTAGTACTCCAGATTTTCCAAGTATTTGGAAAGCATTAATTTAATTTCCTCTTTTTTGGTTTCTTTTTCTCTCCTTCTCCGGTAGATGTCGCTACTTGTCCACCCAGTCGTTTCCACTGCTTCTCTCTCATTGGTTGTTTCTGGCGCTTTCGATACCCGCATAGGGTATATAAGGCAGCGCGTCTCTGTCTATCATTTTGCTCAGCCTTGCTTTTTCAAGCACGCTGTTCCTTTTTCCCTATCTTGCACTGAAGAAGAATCTCGCTGTAGATTCGAAACAGCTGTTTGCTGCTTTTCATCCATTATTTGTGCATTTTAAACGTTGGTTTACTGCTTTTTAATATTCCTGCACAAAGGCTATAATTGCTATTTTAATAAACAATGTTCTACTTCACCTGCATAAAACTTTTTGAGTCCCCCCCCCTCCCTGAGCTAAAAATGCCTCCGTCTTTTGTCCCCAAAACAGGGTACAACAACTTTATTTTTTAGCACTCATCGGATCTTCATTTCGAATATCAAAACGAAGCTCTTTCCAAGTTTTGGTGAATGGCCATCACTTGCCTCAAAAAATCTTATTTTACCTGTACTACACGTAAAATTCAGAGAATTAACAACATTGCTATGAAATTACAGCATAATTGCAGATAGCTTGACATGACAAGAATCCAAGTTTGCAATGCATTTGCAGATAGTGTGTCATGGCTAGATTGCAAGTTTACAATGCATTTGCATGGCAATATTACTGGTTTGCTATGAGTCTGCAGTCAATTTGAAGAACAAGACTGCAACTTGCACGACAAGTTAGCTGCAAGTTCAAAGTATGGTGACTTCGGAGTTTGCATAATCTTGTTGCAGTCTTGTTATGAACTTTCAGGCTTGTCATGCTGAGCTTGCTGCAACTTTGCAAAGTAAGATTGCTGAAAATTTTCTGCAAATTAAAATTGCTATCTGGGTTGGCTGCAAATGGCCGAATTGACCTCTGATGAATCACAGATTAAATTTAACTCTGATGCCGAAATAAATGAACTAGAAAGAGAAATGAAGGACGTTAAAGTTCTCCTTCAAATTTCGCAGGAACCTAACGATCCCTCTTTGATCTTAATAAGATTAGCAGCCTCAATAATATATTAAGCGTGGCTGCTTATATTCTTCGTTTTACTAGAAATTGCAAAGTTAAATCTAGTAGAATGTCAGGTCCCATCTCTGCAGAGAAACTTGCGGTTACGGAAAAGCACTGGATTCTCTTTGTCCAAAAAATGGAATTTGAAAAGGAGTATTTTCAACTCCTCAAAAATTCAACGATAAGTTCCGATTCGAGAATTTATTGTCTTAACCCCATTTTTACACCTGACAAACTTATAAGACTGGGAGGACGTCATCAAAATTCTAACTTCAAGTTTTCGGAACGACACCCATGAATTATTACAGGGAACTCAAAATTCACTGAATTACTCGTAATGAGAGAGCACCAAAATTTGTGCCACGCTAGTGTATCGGACACTCTCACTCAACTTCATGAAAAATTCTGGATTCTTAAGGGCAGACAAACAGTGAAAACTTGCCTAAATAAGTGTCTAATCTGTAGGTGTCTAATCTGTCTAATCTAACTTTATTCTGAAAATGCTTTCGATAACATAGGAACTGACTTCTGAGGGCCCTTATACACAAAGGACATGAACAAGGTATACGTTGCATTATTTACCTGTGCTGTAACTCGTGCCATTAATCTAGAAGTTGTATCCAGCTTCAGTACTGAACATTTTCTGTTAGGATTCAGACGGTTCTTTTCCAGACGAGGACTGTGTCAGGCTATATATTCAGACAATGCTTAAACATTTAAGAATGCAGAGCGTGAACTTAAAACTCTTTATTCGAATATGACTAATGAAGCTGTACAAAATTGTTTTGCTAAAAGGGGTATACTCTGGAAATACATAGTGGAACGTGCAGCCTGGTGGGGTGGATACTAGGAGAGAAGAGTTCACATAACAAAGGGTGCCCTTAGAAAAGTATTGGGACGGGCGTTAGTTAGTTACGAAGAACTCGAAATAGTTCTTGAAATTGCGCAATCATTAATTCAAGGCCCCATACTTATGTTTATAATCAACCTGGTGAACTATTCCCTCTCACTCCTGCCAATTTCCTTACAGGAAAGTGTCTAACCTCTTTACCCCGCACGGCTGTCAAAGTTGATCAAACATTAAAAAGCAATAAAAAATTTTTTCTAAGACGTTATGTCTATCGTAAAAATTTATTGAATTGGTTTTGGAATAGGTGGAGGGAAGAATATACCCCCCAACTTAAAAGTGTGAATCCCTCTGAACCTGTAAATACTGTAAAATATTTAATGTAGATGATATAGTTTTAGTAGGTGTAGACCGTTGCCCAGGCAGATTTGTAAGATGGCCAAAATTTTGGAAACACACGAGAGCAGAGACGGACGCATTCGCAGGGTCACATTAAAAATTCCCACCAGTAAAATAAAAAGAGCAATCCAGATGATTTATCTGCTGGAGCTAGATGAGTAAATTGGACAATCATTGGTTTGGTGTTTGTTTATATACTTCATTGTCTTCATTTAATTTCCTTTCCTAATTGTAGTATAAGTATTCATTTAGTGTTATTATTTCAATTCTGTAATTGCGATTCTATATTTAATTGAGTTTAATCTAGTGTAATTTTTATAGTATATATGTATTCATGATTAGTAATGATTTTGTAGATTTATATAATGATAAAATTTCAGATTTGATGAATGTATTCATCGGGGCGGGAGGATGTTGCAACTCATTTGGGGGAAAAGGAATAATCTCTATTGGGGATTTTGGTCTACAATCGTCCCGTCCCTAGGGAAAAAGATTTAAAAATTATTTGGATTCCAGCCAAGGCTAACGTGCGATTGTTATTATTTAACCACTTCACCGGCGACAGGTATGGGGAAATAGTGCTTTTACCCCCGACTTAACTCGGGGCAGCCGGTGAAGTGGTTTTAATATGATCCGGCAAAATGCCAAGTGTATTAGTTATAATTTAGTTTGCGTCGTGTTTTAGTGTACTCTATGTTTTGTCTGTTAATAAACTGTAAAGTGTACAACAGGACCTCCTTCATTGCTTCAAATGATTTAAAAATATTGCAAATTCTGACCAACAGATACCAAGGTTATTTCATTGCCTATTTTTTTTCTTTAAGAAAAGACTCATGAAACTAACGTAACTATTTTATCTTATGTGACTGTTTAAAGGAATAAGGTTTGTATATCTGATTTGAGTTTCTGTAAAAACTTATAAAGATTTTCTACAAAATGAATTTTTTGGGGCGAAAAATATGTAAGAAATAGTGACTTGCAAGAAGAGGGTCGATCTTGGTAATCACAGATTTTGATTATTTTTATATATATTATAGGGTCGAGGTCCCTTAGTCTCAGATTCAACGGATTTTATACAACGCCCCTTAGTTCTCGAGAAACAGGGGTGTCTAATAGTATAACAGAACTGAAATACTTACTTTGTAACGAAGTTACTCTGTTGCTCATAGCTCAGTCGGTACGGCGTCTGTTCGGTGTTCTAAATACTCGGGTTCGATACCGGAACGTGCTGCATTTGATTTTCACATTTTTTGTTTTATAAATATACTTGTAATTATAATTTAGTAATTTCAAATAATGATTTTAATATCATACATCAATTATAATGTTAAAATATTTAAGTTTTTATTTAGCATTTTTTCATTTTAAACCATTCTTAAACATTTCTCATCATTTAAAGAATTTTTTTTAATGGATCTATTATTGACCTGTAAAAATTCGAAACACTTTTCAAAATCATACCATATTTACTTTCGAATTACATAATTTTTCTCCCTTCGCAATATAAACAGACGATATTTCAGATGCTGGTGTATTTGTTGTTGGTTATTTTGTAATAAAATTTTACAATACTTTAACGCATTTGTGACGTCACTTTTCTCATTTTCATCGAATCCCGACACTTCAGATTGATCTTCTTGTAATCAACAGCTTGCTTCTTCCAATTTTATACGATTGTAAACTGTTATAGAATGATACACACTTGTTCTACAAAGATTTCAAAGAGAAACCACTTAACTGCATCAAACTGAAAACAAAATAACCAACGACTGTTGTGGCTCCCTCTATTTATAATAAAATGCAACTTTTACAAATAAAATAAAAATTAAAACAGAAAGAAGATAAACCAGAAAGGTAAATAATTCAAAGCGTAAGAAACCATATACAAATTAAAAAACAAATAACAATGTTGTAATTTAATTCTTATGCTAATTTTTAAAATAATTATGCTTCTTACTTTAAGAACAGAATAGCAATGTCCTCCTTTTTGACTTTCCTTATTCAGGCAATACCTAAATAATGTTTTTTCAAAATCACGACTTGACACAATTTTTCAATAGCATTGCATCGATAAAAAATATATAAAATACATTTTAAAAGTCATAAAAAATAACAGTTTTATGCTGTTTTGTAAAACAATTACGAATAAAAAAATAAATTTTCACTTTTTTTAATTTCTTTTTTTATTTGTAACAAAAATTGTTTTAAAAGTTTAAAAAAAATTAAAATTGCAGGGATAAAATTGCCGACATTTTGAATACCAGTATAATCTTAGAGAAAATATTGTTCTCTTAAATCGGAAAAAAGTTCCGATTAAATAAAATAACATTTTCTCTAAGATTAAACTGGTATGCAAAAAATCGGAAATCTCATCCCTGTAATTGATACACAATTTTTAATTTGGAATGGAATTATTAAATAGTAAATACAAGTATATTTATAATACAAAAAATGAGAAAATAAAATGCAACGCATTCCTGTATTGTATCCGAGTCCTCGGAACCACAAACACTCGCCGTACCGACCGAGCTATGACTAACGCAATAATTGTGCTACAAAGCAAGCATTTCAGTTGTGTTATAATATTAGATCCCCCCTCCCCTGTTTCTCGAGAACTAACGAGCGTTGTATAAAATCAGTTGAACCTGAGACTAAGGGGCCTCTACCCTACAACATATACAATAATAATCAAAATCTTTGATTACCAGGATTGGCCCTCTCCTTGTTAGAAGAAAGAAAACTATATATTACACAATGCTGAAGTGTCTGTTTCTGAAGACGTTCAGCTCCTTTTTTCAAAATGAGAAAAATGCAGATAAAATGTTGTTGTGACATTTTTGTTTGAAGAAATGCTGAATCTTACACACTGTCAGAAAATGAAAAACAATCGCAGTTTTTTTTTTTTTTTTTTTCCTAAGTATTTCTGTATTCTAAAATCTTGAAAAAGGTAAAACAGAACTGCCAATATAAAATTTATCTTTAAAATGAAATATAATCTGGACAATCGTAATTTGGCATCAGCATGTTATGTCGTCATATATTGACATGCAGTGTAAAAAATTACCATAATAGAAAATTTAATATAGATTTTATTTGTGACGCTAAAAATATAGATAAGTTAATTATTGAGTGAGTGAATGTCAATAAATGTTGACATAGAGTCCTGAAAAAAAATAAACACCGCATAAATATTCCGATAAAGAAATCATTGTAAATAAAAGATACTATTACCTGTCGCTTTCGAATCAATGTCCACTCTTAATTTGTACTCATAAATTGTGCTGTGAGTCAATCGACATATAAAAACGTACATAATTTTATATACGGATAATTTTATAAAATTAATATTCGAAAAATTTAGGATTTATCACAATAAAAAAATTTTCTAACATAAAATATACTAAATATAAAATACGATATAATCAGTTACAATATACAGCAAACATGATTTAATGTAAGCTTTTTCAAATGTAATTAAATGTGCTTTTTGTACAACAAACAGAAAATATTGTGTAAATAAATATTCACTGTTCTTTCAATATAAGTATTTTTTATAGAAAAAGAAAAAAACAAAACAAAACATTGTCACTATGAGTAATCACAATTAAAATAAATGCCTTTCAATATATTGTTTCTCTTATAGTTCTGAGTTTATAAAGTATAAGTTTTTTAGAATCGTAATACATAAACATTAAACAAATTTACATGAAATACTCCCTTGTAATATTGTACTTAGAAGTTAAATAAAGTATTATTTTACAGTATGTGAAAGATATACACACTTCTTAAACATATATAGATAGGTTAGTTTACTAAACAAAAAATAAAAAGTCCTTCCGGCCAGTGCCGGGAGGAAGAGGTAGCTTTCATATTCCTTATTTTAAAAAAGCCAACTTATATCATTCAAACACACGAAGCTCAATTTAGTGGTAACCGAATATAGGAGATTCAATACTAATTTTTATCAATATAATAAATGAGAATTTCGCGAAATTAGTCAGCTTTATCCAAGCTGCTTTTCTTTAAAGTAATTTATATTTAGCTGACAAAATCGGCAATTTCTTAAAGTGCCTGCCATTTTAAGACAACATGGTGGATGAGGCTAAGCAGTGAACTTGGTCGAGACCTTAGTAATTGCTGTGCACATGCTCACTCACATCGGAATCGGTTGATATATACGAGTTCTGTCGCATGCAAAAAATCAGAGTTTTCAAAATGTCACCCACAAAAGAAATTGAAACTTCTATATCTGAGACATTTTTTAAGGTAAAGACAAACAAAAAATGCTCCTGAATCCTTATATAAATGTCAAATACTTAAGAAAGAAACCTTTTTCAATTTCTAATATTTTTGCACCTCACTTTAAATATATATATATATTTTAATTTAATGGCCGCCATTTTGAAACAAGATGGCTGATGAATCTGGCCAGCGAACTTGGTCGAGGTGTTGATGTATAATATCCACATGCCTTCTTACATCGAAATAGGCGAATGCGTGTGTTATCGCGTGACAGATACAAGCTCGTTTCAAAATGTTAGCCATGCTAGAAATTCAAAGTGCTATAAATCAACCATTTTTTAAGATATAAACAAAATAACAAATTTTCAGAAACAAAATCTGCTCCGGGATCTTTGTATCAAGGCCAAACACATAAAAAAAATCTTTTACATTTTCCAATTTTTTAATACCTCGTTTTAAATTTTAAATTTAATTTTTTTAAATGGCAACCCTTTTGAAACAAAATGGCGAATGAAGCTGGCCAACGAACTCGGTCGAGACATTTGTATGTACTATGTACAGACCAAGTTACATCCATATCGGTTCATAAATACGCCTGTTATCGCGTGACAAAAATGAGGTCGTTTTAAAATGTCAGCCACGATAGAAATTCTAAATGCTATTACTCAGCCATTTTTTTTAGATACAGACGAAACAAAAACTGTTCCGGAATCTTTGTATTAAGGTCAAACACATACGAAAAAAAATCTTTTTCATTTTCCAATTTTTTGGCATCTCATTTAATTTTTTTTATTTTTTAATTTTTTTAAATGGCCGCCATTTTGAAACAAGATGGCGGATGAAGCTGGCCAACGAACTCGGTCGAGACATTGGTATGTACTATGTATAAACGAAGTTACATCTAAATCGGTTCATAAATACGCCTTTTATCGCGTGACAAAATTCAGGACGTTTCAAAATGTCAGCCACGCTAGAAATTCAAAATGCTATAACTCAGCCATTGTTTAAGATATAGACGAAACAAAAACTGCTCCGGAATCTTTGTATAAAGGTCAAATACATAAGAAAAAAATATTTTTCCATTTTTAATTTTTTGGTACCACATTTCAAATTTTAATTTTTTAAAAAAATTTTAAATGGCCGCCATTTTGAAACAAAACGGCGGATGAAGCTGTCCAACAAACTCGGTCGAGACATTGGTATGTACTATGTACACACCGAATTACATCGAAATCGGTTCATAATTACGGGAGTTACAGTGTGACATAAGTCAGATATATATATATATATATATATATCAATTTTGAACGGAGGGTGGTTTCGGGATCTGGGGGTCATGATCGATGAAATTATACCAAAATTTTTTGAAATCGCTTTCCCCCGAACGGCTGCAATAGGTAGCTTTTTGTAATGAAAGATACCTAAAAAATAATTTTATTTGCAGCTTTCTTGCAGTTTTAAACCTGTAAGACCAAAGACATTTTTCTATCAAGCAGGACGGTCGTTCTGCCAAGCCAAGCTGAAAAAAAAAATGCTAACACCGCCAAACAAACAAACGCCAAGAATAAGGCAAGACACCGTAACTGCTTATTATACTGATGACAACTTCTCCATGTTAAATGAACGAAATATGCCAGCGTAAAATTTCCCATATCAAAAGAAGCAATCATCGCAGAAAAATAAAACCAACACTAGAAGGACCTAATAAAGAAGATCTTTAATTTGAGATCAAATGCATCCTCATAAATTAATTATAAACAGAGATATAGATTTTTAAAAATAACGTCGAGATACTGAAAATGATAGATTATTTTTCTTCGTCACACCTTATGTTTAAATCAAGGTAGAGACTTAAATAATGGACAGAAAAAAGTAAAAATTAAATTTTTGGACAGATATTTACTCAATCTACGTGCTTTTATAAAATTCAGCTTTAAAAACACTAATTTTCTATTCTTAATTAGCGAAAAACTATTAATTAGTTCTAAAGTTTACAAATTATGCCAAATAGCGATAAACCCGCCAAAACATTTTAGAAATCTTATACTTTTCTTTTATATTATCCTTTTGCATTGATTTCATCGAAGATAACTATGGCTGAGATTCAGATAGATTTTTCGCTGTTAGCGAAATGAGTTTGACCAATCAGAAGCCTGCATGTTTGAGAATATTTGCTGTTTGTGGATCCCGGCCTAGGTCATGAAAGTTTTGAGTCATTTTTTTTAGTGCCGTGGATGAAGTGCAAGGTTTGTAGAAATGTAGGCTAGGATCCAGATAGATTTTTCGCTGTTAGCGAAACGAGAATCGCCAATCAATAGCCTGCATTTCTGCAAAAAGCGAAAAGTTCACAAAAATGCAAGCTTCTGATTGATGAATGTCGTTTCTCTGACAGCCAAAAATCTATAGAGATTGCGCACAATGGAGGATATTCCAAATATGGGTTCGAGGCTGAAAAAGTCACGTGATACCGGTAATTTATCCAAGGAACTTCTATCTGATAAGAAGGGAACATACTACTACTTTACCTCATGAACCGTTTCATTGGCTAGCGGGGATTTACATTACACGTCTACGGAGACTTCCCTTCTTTACGATAGAAGTTTTTACCTTGACCACGTGATCAAAATGTAGATGGAATATCCCCCATTATGTTGAACACAATTTTGCATTTCCACATCCAGGTAGGGTATTAATTGTCATAACAACAATACATATTCGAAACTATTTAAGGCACTGATTCTGAACTCCTTTGCTATACCTTTCAATATGAAAGAAGTTGTTGTCTCCATAGTAACAGTACTTTTCTGTATTGCTTTCTCTAAAACACAAATATAGAAATTTAACAAAGAGCGCTCAGAATCAACACCATAACAGAGAGCCTTCATACATAAGAGTGGTGATATATGCACAGGAAGCATGCTCATTTCAAGTTTTTGCCGAAAGTATGGCTACAGCGTCTAGAATACCTTGTGTAGAAATATGCTATCCAAACAACGCTAAAAATTTGTATCCCTTAAATGTGCGACGATACTGCTAAAATCCCAAGTATCGATCACAGTGACATCTGCGGGATTTAGTATTACATTGTATAGACTAGCAATATCTTGCAGTTTGAGAAAATATCCTGCAGATGTCGCTGTGATCTGTATATTTCAGCAGCATCATTGCACAGTTAAGGGATACAATATTTTAGCACTTTTTAAAGTATTACAGGGATAGCCAATTTCCACACTATTTATACAGCGCCTAGAAGATACTGTGTTGAAAACGGCTACAAAATAGTGCTAAAAAATTGAATCCCATAAATGTACAAGGATGCTGAATAACAAGATGTCGATAGTAGCGCCATCGTAGTGATTTAAAAACGATAGTCATTCTAAAAGAGACTCTTTAACCTATTTCACGTCATTCCTTAACTAAATTAGCTTATAACAGACCAAAATATCTTATATTTATAGTTTCCGATATTTAACATTCTATAATTTTTGAAAACTCAGTGTTTATATTGAAAAGAGTTACGAGATGGCGCTTGTATCTGCATATTGCCGCTGAGCATTGTTGGAGATTTATGGGATACAAGGTTTTAGCACTTTTTAAAGCATTATAGGAATAGCCGTTTTCCACACTGTATCTTCTAGGCGCTGTACTATAGCTCCGTTTTAGGCCTAGATTATATGTTGTAGAAATCGACTATCCCAGCAATACTTAAAAAAGCGCGGAAATAGTGAATCCCTTAAATGTACAACGATGTTGAATTCCAAACAGTCATTTACAGCGACATCTGCAGGATATTTTTTAAAGAAGAAAGACACACGTGTAATGCACCGCTATAGCGTCTAGAATACATACTGTGGAATTTTGCTATCCAAGCAGCGCTAAAAAGTTGTATCCCTTAAATGTGCACTGACGTTGAAATCCAGGGAGCTGATCGCAGCGACATCTGTGATAAACTTTCAAAGTAAACATCGTATTATTACAGCGGGCTTGACGCCAAGCACACAGGTCAGATGTATGTTAATAAAATGTAAAAAAAAAAACGCTACAGCGTCTAGACCAAATTATAGCGCCTAGAATATATAGTGTGGAAATTGGCTATCCCTGTAATACTTAAAAAAGTGGTAAAATATTGTATCCTTAAATGTGCAACGATGCTGCTGAAATATACAAATCGCAGTGACATCTGCAGGATATTTTCTATAACTGAAAGATATTGCTAGTCTATACAATGTAATACGAAAATCCCGCAGATTTCGCTGCGATCGACACTTGGAATTTTAGCAGTATCGTCGATCATTTACGGGATACAAATTTTTAGCGTTGTTTAATAAAATATTTCCACACTAGGTATTCTAGACGCTGTTACCAAATCGTCATGAAGTTTTAGGAAATATCCTGCAGATATCGCTGTGATCGCTCATTGGATTTCAGCATCATTTGAAATTTAAGAGATCCAATATATTAGCACTTTTTAAAGTATTACTGGGATAGCCGATTTCCACACTATATATTCTAGGCGCTGTATTACCTCGGTAGCCTGTCTTTTTCGTTTACCTCGGAGTAGATATAGATGAAGTCATTTGTAGCTGTTCCTAAACTGTGGCCAACAACATATAAGGCCAGTTCATAACGTCACACGGAGTTGATTATCTGTACACGGCAATGGACACAAAAAAATCGGCTCGCAGCTTTGTACTAATCATCGTGTAAAGATGATCCAACTCTGAGACTAACGAAAAAGACAGGCTACCGCGGTGGGTCCGATTCTTCTTTTTTTACAGACCGCTGGAGTCACGTGATGCTCGAATGCACCAAAGAAGGTGTGTGAAAAGAGCATCACGTGACTCCAGCGGTTTGTAAAAAAAGAAGAATCGGACCCACGGCGGTAGCCTGTCTTTTTCGTTAGCCTCGATCCAACTGCGTGTGACTTTTAAACATCATGAACTGGCCTATTATGTCATTGGTCGCGCTAACACCCTCCCTCCTGAGTCCACCGTATATAGCGGCATCTTCTACTGGAGACTGCTAAATGGGCTGCTATCGGTCAAAATCAAGAGAGAAAAGGGCAGAAGAGAGGGAAATAACTCGTTCTTTTTTTGGTAACTAGTTTTTCACACGGGAAGATTGACATGTCTGTTCCTCTCTTTTCATAACTTCATGGTGGTGAAATACGCCAAAGCATCCTAAATATCTGAGAAAGTCTTGATTCGCGTCACGAAAACATCACACAAAGCAGGCAAAGCAAAGAAACAAAATCATTCATCGGCTCGTGAATATGAACGAGCCAATGAATGATTTTTCTTCTTTGTTTTGCCTGCTTTGTGTGACGTTTTTCTGACACGTGTCAAGGCTTTCTCCAATATTTAAAGGGCGTTGAATAGGCCGGGATCAAGATAGATATTTCGCTATTAGCGGGATGGGATTGATCAATCAGACGTCTGCATTTTTCCGAACTTTTTTATGTTTGCAGTAAACACCGAAAAGCCTGCAAGGATAAAGGCTACTGATTGGTCAATGTAATTTTACTAACAGAGAAAAATTTATCTGGATCCCGGACATTAACTTTGGATGGGTAAAAGAATTTTGAATAAAATCAAATCAGGAAGCCAAAGTTTGTTAACTTTTCTGGTTAGTTTAATTGAAATCTTCCTCGTCTATTACTGAAAACTGAGTTACCGTACTTTGGACAAAAAATTGAATATGAGTACACGACTTGTGCATATGTCACCACTCTAACACAGTGTTGCCAGATGGGCTACTTTTTTTAACTCAAATACTTGATTGGCACCACTTTTTTGAAATTGTAAAATGTGCCTTATTTAATGACATATTAATTAAGGCGAAAACAATGGGAATTTTACCGTTTATAATAAGTGCTGGCAATCAAGAAATCTGAATTTAAAAAAAAGTAGCCCACTGGGAACACTGCTCTAACATATAAATGTTCTGTGTTATGACCATGATTCTAAGTGCAGTTGGTTAAATTTGAGTATCTGGGCATTAGAGAAAGCAATAGTGGCCCACTGTGGCTGAGTGGATAAGACACAATGCCGCTAATCGCTTGAGAGCGTAGGTGGCAGCAGATTCGAATCCCGCCGTGATCCGCATGTGATAAGATGTATGTGTTCAATAAATCAAACCAACAAACAAGCAAGCAATAGTGAAAGGTACAGTTGGCATGGAAACAACGACTTCTTTAATTCGTATAGAAAATTAATGAATAGTAGTAAATGACTCAAGTTTAAAATGTAGGGAAATGGTCTGGAAATATCAATGGCTCCCATCTAGTATGTCACAAAATTAATTTAATAGATTCACATGATGTATAACTTGATGCAACTCTTAACTAATGAAAATTCTGCAACAAGACTTATGTAGGTAGATCTTTTGAATGAATAATTCAGAATTCTGAGAACAAAACGAAGTTCTTAAGGCTCTTCCTCACACCCCCCTCAAAAAAGGAAATACGATAGAAAGATATAAGAATTTGGATAGCTTCAATATGTCTGTGATCTTTTGTCCGAGTTCAGAAAAAGAGTCTGGGCATAAAAAAAAAACAAATTTAACGAACGATAAGACTATTGATTTCAGGCAATTTTTAACCGAAAAATATTTAATTCTAATGTATATGCGGCTTTAATAATAGACTATTTAAGATAATCAATTTAGGGGAAATTTTATAGTAAATTAATATCCTCACATTTATGCAAATAGGTATGGATAAACAGACTTGAGTAAAATTACATATTTATTCTTTCTTCTCTATAACACGATCTAAATGAAGATGAAGTTATATGTACAGTTTATATCTTTAAATTTTTAGATTTTTTTTATCAAAAATGTTCCTTTATTATGTCTAGAATTGCTAGATTTACAGATCTTCGATTATTTAGATGCCTGCGGGTTTTCATTCTCGGATTAACCGTAGGTATTTGTAAAGGTAAATTTATTTTGCAAAACTGTCAGCAAAAAAAGTTAAAAAAACAATTAACTGACAGACTAACTGTAAATATATATTTTATTTCGACTCTTTTTTTTACTAAATTTTCATCTTTCGTAGAAAATTTTAAGGAGATATAAATTGAGAAAGACTGATACTTTGAAAGAGGAAATTGACTTTCCTTACTTTTAAATAATTAATCACTATAAAAAATGAATGATTGGTAAACAAAATGTATAATATTGTGTTTGCTCCCTGCTTATAAAGGCTATACAAGGACTAATTTTAATTTGAGCTAGTAGAATTATTTCAGTTATATATCATTTGTTTTAAAAAAAGAACTGATATCTACTAAAAAACAACTTTTCAAAAGTAAAAAATAAGCCAAGCAAAAAAAAAAAAAAAAAAAAAAAAAAAAAGAAAAAAAGGTGAAATTTGTGGCTAAAAAATAGTGTGATATCAAATTTCCAAGCTTATATTGCGGTACTTATTTAACATTTTTTGATAAAAATTTACCATATGTAAGTCGAGTACCTAAGTATGCGTTGATAGAAAGCCTTTTCTCCTTTACTAAATACATCATAACGTGTTTCTGAAAATTAATTTTTTTTAAATTATGCATGATGGGCTTGGCGGCCATCTTTCCATATTTTACACGAATTTCTAAGCACTCAAGCTCGTAACATATTTGCATTATTAAGAATTTCGAACTTATAATTTTAGCTACAGACAGATAAATTAAGAAAGTTTTTTATTTTGAAAAAACAAATTGATTTTTACTGCTTTAACTAATTAATTAACCCCCCTCCGAAAAAAGAGAATCATAAGATGAAACCTGAAGTTACTTCAGCTTTATTTTTAGACACAAATTTTTAGGCACTCATTTCCATAAATTAAAAGAATAAAATGTTTGCTTTAGTAACAATTTCGAACTTCCAATCTTAACAATGAACTTGTGTGCTTAGAAATTTGTGTAAAATATGGAAAGATGGCCGCCAAGCCCATCATGCATAATTTAAAAAAAATTAATTTTCAGAAACACGTTATGATGTATTTAGTAAAGGAGAAAAGGCTTTCTATCAACGCATACTTAGGTACTCGACTTACATATGGTAAATTTTTATCAAAAAATGTTAAATAAATACCGCAATATAAGCTTGGAAATTTGATATCACACTATTTTTTAGCCACAAATTTCACCTTTTTTTCTTTTTTTTTTTTTTTTTTTTTTTTTTTTTTTGCTTGGCTTATTTTTTACTTTTGAAAAGTTGTTTTTTAGTAGATCAATACATACCTAACCAGCAGAAAAATGTTTGGAACATGGGAATCCGCATAGTGTTGGAGTTATGCAGCAAAATTTTACACTACGAAGCTAGAAAGCACAATCATGATAATTGCTATTGGGTATTAACCGCAGTTCAAAATTAAAAAGTGATAACATAGGGAATGCAGTTAGCCATTACGATTGTGTTGATTGGGGCTTAAAGGAAGATATCTCATATACAATGCTTTTACTTTTAACAACTATTGTTTCCCATCTTTTATACATTTAATATCATTCAGCAGACAGTCAAACTCGTAGTACAGGATTTTCATTTGAATATAACCTTTGAAGTAGGTTCGTTTTAAAATGATTTGTAGGTCTTATATTAATCAATGAAACGCTCTGAAGAGTGTTATTCAAGCTTATTAACATACAGTTTAATCTAAAAATAAAGTGCAGCACGGCGGGCCAAAAAAAAAAAAAAAAAAAAAAATCACAGCGGAGGGGAAAAAAAAGAATGCGGAGGAGAAGAAAAAAAATCATCATGAGATATAAAAAGGTCATTAAAGAAAAAACTGCATAAATATTGCTAAAAAATAAGTTTGGTAAACAAATTTATATTAACAATATTGCAAAGACTCTTACAATATTCAAAAACGTACTAACCCCCCCCCCCCCTCCTAAAAAAAGACCCTCGATAAAATCTAGTCACTCCACACATTGCAAGACTCTACTTGTAAGTATTTTTATTCAATTCAAGGATAACTATAAATTAAGGATAATCACAAATGTAGTTTTGAAGAAAAAATATTCTTTCATTAAAATCATTAAAATGCGCAAAATTATAGGGAAAAAAATAAATGCACTAAAAAACACAAATGGGAAATTCGCTGAATTAGCCAGCCATCGGCAAGCTTCATATCTGGAAACTTATTTTTGTCGCCAAATTTGGTGATATTTCGCGAAGTTGACGAAAATTCCAGTCTATTGTAGTAACCCTGCCATTAGTACTTTTTAACAAATACTCATTGTTGGAAGTGATACTGATTTCTCCATAAAAAATAAACAATTACCACCTCGTTGCTTCCTTTCCAACCTTAGGGATCGAATTAAAAAAAAAATAAATAAATGGCCAATTCATGTATTGCGCTCAGGAATACACGTACATTCCAAATTTCAAAGCTCTTTGTCAACAGGAAGCGGGTGAAAAATGAGCAACAAGATTTGACTGCCACATGCAAACAGAGTTGCAAGTTGAAAGTAAGCATGTAATAATAAAAAAGGAAAATAGGGAACCCAATATGTGGAAAAACTGGCTCATCTGCCCCGATGCAATTCATTACACGAAATTTGCGATTTTTCTCTTACGGTCGTTTGTTAAAATTCGCTGTTTTTTTAAGTGCTCGTTGATGAAATTCGCATTTTTTTCTTTTTGAGATCGATTGACGAAATTGATTTTTTTCTCTGACCGATTGACAGCATTCGCAATAATTTTTTTTGTGACCAACTGACAAAATTTTCTGTTTGTTTTCTTAATTTTTTAAAGAAATTATCGATTTTTTATGTAATCGATTATTCAAAATTTCGATTTTTGTCAGCTACCGATTAAAAAAAATCGCTTTTTCTTTCTGAAATCTTTGACGAAATTCACGATATCCCCCCCCCCCCCCCCCGATTGTTAGAAGAAATTCAAGCATTGAAAATACAAGAATTCCGCAAAAGAAATGAAATCTGTGGGCTTCCTCGAAAATTAAAGAAATACTGCAGAATCACATGCCTGTGAATGAATTAAATAGGGGAAAATACCAAACAGTATTTTTTTTATTATGCGAGATTTACCTATTTTGTTCACGTTTCGCGCAATCCCGCATGCTATAGCAAAACTTTGCCCTTCCACCACCTCCAACAACAAACGCTCCTACATCTGAGTATGGGAATTCGTGGTATAAATATTCACATAAATAAGATTGTCTCGTGGTTAATATCCTTTATGAGGGATTTATGTTAACAAAAAATTGGGATTTTTTTTTATGTCCGAATTTTCGGACTGATGATCGATTTTTTTTTAACTTTCGAAACTGAATGCCTTGAATTTACGGAGATTTTGGAACAGAATCACACCTCGCTTTTGGAACATCGGCGCGGTGCACTCAGAAAATCATTAACGAATTAAAAAAAAAAAATAGTACGACGCTCCTAAAAATGGCACAGCACACCTAAAAAATAGCACGTCGCTCTTAAAAAATTACATTTGGGAAATCAAATTTTTTTCTTTAAAAGAATGTAGTGATAGAGCATTAATAAGTTTAAAAAAAAAAAAAACATAAAAAAATATTATTCCCGCTCGATTAGTATAAGTGTCTTTGATCTAAGATTATGTGTCGCAGAATAAATATGTTGTGTGGTGATGGCATGTATTTATGTGTATCTGTAGTGGTGGGGGTAGGTTTCTACTTTGTGCTTTTATAGAAATATACGCATGTATATCTGGATGTTATGTCCTTGAGCATTACTGGTTTAATCGATTTCAATTAATCATGTGTCGTTATAATCTTATGAATATTCTAGTTGTCAAATTAAATCCAAGAGACAAATGATGTCAATATAAGAGAAAAAAAATTTCTGTGTTTGAATGGACATTAAAAGCTTTTGTAGAGAATATTACAACAATTCGAAATTTGTATAACGTCAACCGTATAAAATCCACAGAGACAAAGCCTAAGATTTCCGTTTCAGATTCGTCTAATCTATGATGATTCGGAATTGTTCAAGTTTATCTGCACACTTCTGTATAGAATGTTATTTGCCCTAAATTAATAATAGATTTTAAACGTAAAATATTCATTAAAACTTAATTAAGTTAAGAATCAATGCATAATTTAGAAGCCGGAACTGCAATTTGCTTTTATTTCAAAATTCATCGAAGTCATACGGCATATCAATTCGATTATTAATCGTCCAATAGAATTCAACATTTCAGGATTATATTTCGGAATTACATGTATGATCATGTTTGATCAATTTATGATAAATGACAAAGAACTTCGTGGAATGATATAAATACATTTAGATCAGCTTTTATATAACTTGCAGAGTTTAAGATATAGCGGCACTTCGTTTACAAAAAATAAATCAACACTAAAATGGAAAGAAATATTAGGAAAGTATAAGAAAAGTTTCAACCATAAAATTTCTCATACACTATGACGCAAAAGTTTAGACAATGAAGAAATTCTTACATATTTTGAAAAATATTTATTCAATTTTCAAATCACTGCTTGAAATTAATGTGCTGTACATATAAACAATATTTATAACAAAGAAAAGTGGAATTGTGCATATTGCAATAAATTAAATGGTAACAAAAATAAACTGCTGTCTCAAAAGTTTAGACACAAATTAAATAAAATCGAAATAAACAATTTTTAAAACCTGGTTTCGCATCCATGCTTATGTATTACGTCATATACACGAGATTGCATGGAAGAAACTAAATCTTGCATAGTTTGTGGATCGATATCGTACCATGCATTCTCAATAAATGTCTTAAGTTCCTTTTCAGAAGAGTATTGTCTAGCGTTGCTATAAACTTTGCGACACATGATGCTCCAAAGGTTTTCTATAGGGTTAAGATCTGGGCTACATGCTGGCCAGTCGAGAACTCTTATATTATGGGAATTAAACCAAGATTTTGAATGTTTTGCAGTGTGAATTGAAGCATTGTCTTGCTGAAATTCCCACTGAGGACCCCCTAGAAGCTCAGCAAATGGCAGTAGGTTTTCTTCTAATGTCTGTGTATAATGCTGTGAAGTTTGACGACCACTGGTGAAGGTCAGAGATACTTGTCCATTATAGCAAAAGGCTGCCCAAACCATCACCGAGCCCCCTCCTTAGCTGCGACTAAAAAAACGTCGAGGTTCCTTCCGCAAGTCATGCCAATACGATAAACAACCATCTGGACCATCCAGATTCCACTTTTTTTCATCGCTAAATATGACTGACTGCCATTTCTCTATATATGACATATGCTTTCGAGCCCACATAAGTCTTTGTAACTTATGATATGGTTTCAGAGCTGGTTTCTTCTGCATTTTGCTATAAACGATTGTTCCTTTTTCCAAAATTCGTCTACGAATCGTATCCTTTGATACAGAGAGTCCCGATGAGCTTTGAACTCCACATACGCTCATTTGTTGAGTACTCGCTAGTCTTTGTATCAGGCGATCCTCTCGTACATTTGTCACACGTGGCCTCCCAGACCGACATTTTGCTTTATATTCGGAACCACTCGATAAAACTCGATAAATAGATTTTTTTGACCTATTAATAATAGCAGAAATTTCAGAAACGCTCTTCCCTTCACCTTTCAACTGCCAAATCCTTGAAACCTCATTCACTTGAATTTCTTTAGCTCTCGGCATGTCGACTATGAAGCGCAATCGTTTGCAGAACTTAAGTACTCCAAATTTGTGACATCATCGATTCTAAATTTGCATATGCCAGCGAATATTCAAAGAAATTTAGAATAGTGTCTAAACTTTTGCTACAAGCACATTTGAATTTTTATGAAAAAAATTAGTATTATAGCAAATAAAACGACTGTCTTTTGTACATAGCATTTTAAATCAGTTTTTGAATATATTTACAGGTTTTTGTAATTCTGACGTCATAATTCTACATTTTAAAGCTGAATGACGTCATTGTCTAAACTTTTGCGTCATAGTGTATTAACCAATAAGAAAGACGGAAAATTGTCCAGTCAAGATGTGCAATGAATCACCTACGCTCTTAAGGTCCAAATATGTCGTATCTTAAAAAGGGCGCTGTGTTTGTTGCGGTTAGGCGGTGCTTGTCATGTTTTATTAGTTTTGCAGGATTACTTTTGCTTTCCCAATCGGATTCCAATCGGTCGGAAATATTTTTTACGAATCCAACTCCATTGGTGAGACTTAATTGTTTTTAATAACCACAGAAATGTTGGAAAAGAAAAGCCAGTTGACACTTTTATTGATTTCTTGCGACAGGAGTACTTCTTCATTTTCCTGGAACGGTGAGGCTGGTGGCCGATGCAAAAAAGACCTAATAATGGAATATTCTACTTTATTATAAAGGTGATTTTGAAAAAAATTATATAGCGAAGCATTGCTAGATTAATGTCGAATTTCATGTGTAGAAATCAAAGTTGACACATTTTTCTCACAAAAAATACAACATTTTCTTTTGTATCACATTTTTCAAAAGTATGGGCGCATGCAATGTACATGCGATATAAATCAATCAACATTTACAGAAAAGAATCTTCCAAAGATGCTTAGAATGCTAATATACGAATATTTTTGATCGGCCGCTCAGAACGAAAGAAAAATGGACTTGGTACGATCTAATGACATTAGTTAGAGTGTTATGAGAAAATTTTAGATTCAAATACGTTAATGTAGAATTTATATAATCACATACATATACAGGGTGTCCCAAAAACATTGACCTCGGCTTTATTCCTGAAATTTTGATTATAGATATGTATTATAAATTACAAAGTTACGGAAACAAATTACATAATTTTATGAAATCGATTAAAATTTTCAGGGGATTAAATTTGAAGAAATACAAAATTACAATTTTTATACTGCCCCATGCAAAAAAATTTCCCAATGAGTAAAACGTGCCCATGAACTATAAGGTGATGTACAAAAGTTTAGCATTTTATCATAAAAAGTCGCAGAGATATGTTTAAACAAAGTTGATGCAGGGCTGATCATAAATTTGCATTCAAGAAAACAATGCAATCATTGTTTATTTTACATAGAGTAGAGTAAGAAGTAATTTATCTCCAAATCAAAGTTATTCTGGTGCATATAATGCAGTCAGAAATTATTGGCTTTAAACAATGAACATCGCCTATTTATAATACAACGAAAATACCAAATTTTAATGAACATACAGTCCAACCTATCTGGAATCTACGGCGAAGTTAAAAAAATTAAGATACAGTTTTAAGATATTAAGGTTAAAAAGAATATAAATTTTATAAATACAATATACACAATAGTGAAGAAATTAAACTCATTTTAAGAAATTTACTAAGCAGTACTAATGTTTAAATATATATATTTTTAATTTTTATCTAGGTTATCGTACCTTTCCAGGAATAATCAGAATATGTCTCTTGTTTAAAACTATATAGGAAAAAAGTAATTTTTACAGTGGATTCTTCTACAAAAAATAAACTCATAAAGAGTTAAAAGAAAACAAATCTTCTACTGATTTTAGTTTGTCTTAAACCCCAACGTAATCTAATTTATACAAGTTTAAACTTACAAGGGAACCACTTTTGGTGTTGCTCGCATCTAGCATTGAGACCTGGTGCATTTTAAAGCCCTATATTATGAAGTTTGAGAACCGATAAAATTTTTCTGTTAAAATAATATTTCTTGATTATACAGCAGCATAACTTTCTGAAAATGCAATTTTCGAGACCACTTATCGGACTATTAACATTGAATTTTTTTTAAGAAAAGCATTTAAAAATAAAAATTAGTTAATAATAAGTATAAAATATTGAAAAAAGTTTGAAAATTCCTTCAAAAACCCACGAATTTGATTTTGAAAAATTGCAACTTTATATTCATATTTTTGGCGGGGAAACAGTTGGCGTTTATTTTCAAAAGTAGAGCTTTCCGGCAACCCCAGCCAAATGTCATAACTGAATTTGAAATAGCTAGAAATTGTAATGTCCAACCTATTTCGCCACAGTAATTTTTCTAAATTGTGTAAAAATATTAATTTACTTTATGATTACTTTTACCGAAAGACCATTTAATACAGCAACATTTCATTTTAAACATTCGAAACTTTATTTCATTCGATTTCAAAAGAAAATAGATTGTTTATTTTGTATTTCACTAAAAAATAGTTTTCAATGACCTTCGAAGCTTTTATAGAATTATATTTATTACTTATATATTTATCGTCTGCATAGAAAAAGAAACCCAATATTTGTTTCTTATGCTATCAAATATAAAACAAATCGCAATCTGATATAATTCTGGTAATATGTTGTGCACATTCTCTTTGGGTAAAGCGGGCGGAAAAATTGTAGTGCCATATTTGGCGAGGCTTAAGTCACTTTTGGCGTGAAATAAACAAATAAATATGTAATAATAAAAAATTAAAAATATAAAAAAGTATATAAAATATTATTTTAACAGAGAAATTTTTTCGGTTCTATAACTTTTATGCATAGGGCTACAAAACGCACCAAGTCTCGATGCTAGGTGCGAGCAACACCAAAAGTGGTTCCCTTGTTAGTGATATTTTCCGATTATAGGCGTTCAAGAAAAAATGCAAAGTGTTTCTGAGAAAAAAGGTCATAAAAGACTCAAATGCTGAATGTAGAATCTACCAAAAAATTCTTTAGAAAACTAGTTTTTTGACGCCTTAATTTAAGAATTAAAAGGATAAATTGTGAGCAGTTATTCATTCCTTCGACAGAGAAATAAGCTATTCGAAGTGAAAATTGTTTTAAAGAAAAGGTTTTGCGATAGTAATGGCAAAATATATTTATTAAATCTATAAATTATAGGGTAAATATAAATTTGAAATGATAAAATATTCATATAAATGAAAATACGCTAGTTCTATAAGTGTAAATGCAGAAAACATTAAACATGCTTTCGTTAAAATTCGACAAAATGTAGAAAAATGACAAAATGTAGAAAAATGTTGTTCATAGAAATTGATCGTTATTTTTGGAACACCCTGTATATATTCAGTGAAATATTTCAATAATCAAAATTGGAAAAAAAATATTAATTGACTGTATTTTTTCCCTATACAGCGAGTGGTCATTAAAGAAAACTTTCATAGCTACTTTTTATTGAATTCGACCGAATTTTTCCTAAAAGTCATTTTAAGATATGGGCTAGAAAATCCGGTGAACAACAAAAATAGAGTATTCTTGGTTACGAATCTAGTAATAAGTCATGGAAATTTTCAAATGACGACAAACCTTTTCATATTTCAAAGTAACCAACGAAATTAGCAAGCACTAAAACGATAACTCCTACCCTAAAATTTTCCCTCAACCCTTAAGTTCAGAAGTTTTTAAAATGAAACACACGTAGCTTAATATTAATCCAAATACACAAACAACGATCTCATGTGTGTTGTGTTTTAATTTATGGGCTATTTCCATGAGTACTTGTAGTGTGAGTCACATGCTACGATTTTTTGCTACAGCATTTTAGAACGGAAAAATGTGACTTATTTTATATAAGATATCTCATTAATTGAATAGGGCCAAGCAAACTTTTCAAAAATAACGGCGGCCAACAAGCATAGCAGTTATCAGCTATGTGACATACACTACAAAAATCCGTGGAACTAGCCTATGACAATTCTCTGGGGTGAGGTGGTAAAATATATATGGATACAAATAAATACATTTGAAAAAAAAAAAAATCCAAATTTTTACATTTGAAATAAACTGATTATGTAGCCGATCAGATACACTATGCAGGGTTAGGACACATGAAAAAAAGAACAGCGGGTGTCAAAGTGACATCTCACTTTGATGGCGTTGTCAACTCCCGCCACTTCGTGTTTTCGCTCCACGGAATTTCAGGTATTGGAGGTATTTAAAATCCATGCACATGATGAATACATGACACCAGTAAACATGAGCCTCTACAGATTATTCATACCATAGTAAAAAGCTTTAATTGTTATCCACATTATTTCGCATGCTATGGCTGTGAAAGTGTACGCTTGAATATTTTGTAATCCGTAAAAAAAGTTTCGCTTTCCAATCTTCACTCTGTCCTCATATATTGTTCTAATTGCTCCTCTTTGAGTCTTTCTTAAAACAGAGTTTTTAGTACTTACATGTATCATTCCAGCGCCACTTATAATTTATCACTGCACCAATTTCTTTGCGATAAAAAAAAGCCATTGAAAGTTTTAATAAATTTTCCACTGTAATCCTAACGGCGAGTGCTAATTATTGATGTTTACTGCATTTTCTAGCCCATATCTTGAAAATGTATGCCTCAGACGTCATTAAAATTTCTTAAATGGATTTGAAAAAGCGTCAGCAAGTATTTTAATGACCAACTTATGTAAATTGCACCTCGCAATGTACTTTTTTGATTTTCTAGCAATTTTTTTCAACCATTCATTAAATTCATTAATCATATCAACAGAACAAAATTTATTTTTTTATTAAAGGATAGTTTCAGGTTGAATACAGTTCTACCATAATTTAACAGGATTTTTCGTCTTAATAACTCACAGAAAAAGTTAAAATATCTACGATTAAACATGGCGAATACGAATTCTGAGACTGAAATATTAAACAGAATCCTCTTTAAAAATTCTATGTATTTTATGTATTTTCATGAACTGTAATATTTTTCATGCATTTTATCGCTTTTTATAATGTTTTTTAGTGTATTAACTCAATAATCAAAGAAATCCAAATAACTACTTTCAATGCATTACGTATACTTTGAATTAAATATTTTGCTTAAAAACCATCATACCATCTATAAATGATTATGAAGCATTTTCTATAATACCACTGGAAGGAAAGCATGTAATTAAATATCTAAAACTAAATCCTGTTATAAGAGCAATAGATCTATGTCACTAAATTCACTGGAGGCAAGTATTGTGCAGAATAGGTATGATTGAGAATTCCCATAAGAAGCATCAATTATCACACCAAACTTTGGAGGCCGATTGAACAAGATGCGCACAGATGACTCAGTAATTAATCTCTCACGAATTGTTACATTTAACATCATGTAGTAAAGATATACAGTGTTCCGATAGAGACGAAAACGACTTGTTTTCTGGCAATATAAACGCTTTTAATTAGATAAAATTATCACTTGCACCCAAAGCGATAAAAGTAATAAAATATATTTTACGAGAACAAATACATTCGCGTTCATTGCTTTTCGTTATATTCAGAAAAATAAATAATCCAACTGAAAGCTATGGTGATGTAAATTATCTGAAATACTGTTTATTTAGTAAAATCTGCGAGTTTATTATTTTAGATAATGTTAATAATATATGTATAATAATATAATAATAATAATGTTTTAGATAATGTTAGTTCCTTTTAGTTAAATTATTATTACAAAATTATAGGAATCTTATCTTTTGTTTATGAAGTGATATTCATAGAAAAAATAAAACACATGTACATACCATTTTAGTAATACTGCGAAGTAAATAAACAGAACGAAACACTTTTATTTTATTGATATATATATATATATGGCAAATGAAAAGTAACAAATTTCGTATAAAATAAGAATAAATTTCTGTATTGAAAACATTGTTCATAAAAAAGAAAATGTTGCTATGGTTTTTTTAATGATATCAGTGCAATAAACAAATGCAATGACACAGTTCTATAGCATGTTTCTATAGACGCGAGAAACTGGAATTGCACTTCTATACTATCAGGCATCCACAACAACAAAGGATAGATATTATTTTCATCGAATTCATAGGATATCTTATAAATATTCATTCTGGGGGAGTCTCAAAGAACGTAATCTGAAAATGTTATCCCATAAGCTCTCTAGAATGCATTTTATCTATGATATTTCCCAGTTGGGATATATACAGCTGAAAAATAGAAATGTATGAATTTTTATACAATATATAGTTCTCTCAAGGGTTAGCAATTCCAACACATGCCTGTGGATGACATCTAAAAGAATTCAGAAAATATGCTTTTGAATATTTTTTCAAATATGTTTTTTGAATATTTATATCATACATTCGAAGAGAGAAAGTAGCAGGATTGATAAAAAAAATAATGAAAAAATTAAATATCATGTTACACTTGTTTTAAAATATGTTATCTTGTAACTTTTAATTAAGTTAAATTTCATTATTCAGAATAGGTTAGGTGAACTAGAGCATTATAAAAAAGGTAATTAATATTTGAAAAAAAATCTGATTAAATATATTTCTTCGCATCTATATTATAAAGCAAAACATGTCCATGAGTAACGCTTTCGTCATACTGATACTCAAGGTTCCTGTAATACGCGCTGGCTCACGTCTCCATTTAATTTCCAAACGGACACCTGACTTGGCGTCTTATCGCGTAAGGTGACCAGTGAATTTAGTTACTTAATCTCGTGCAAAAATATAAGAATAAATAATTAAGACATTTAATTATGTCGTATATTTAAAGATAAAATAGTCACATGTAGTTATGCTTTTGTATAATGCTATATTAGATTTAAAAATTTATTTTCATCAACAAGACAGTATAAATTGAACGAATACTAAATTTGATTTAATGTCAGTATATATATATATATATATATATATATATATATTCACAGGTATTGGACCATGTTTTTATTGCTTTCCTTATGAAATTATGATATAATTTGTAATTAATAAAATCTTCAAATGTTAATATTCTATGCAATTAGTTTCGTAAATTCAATATCCAGATTTTACGATTTAGTCGCATGTAAAGTAACTCCTTATTAAAAATTAAAAAAAAGGAAACAATTTAACTAGAAACAGGAATTCTTTTTTTTTCAGACTTTAGTGTCGACCCCGATGAAAAAAAAAAAATATGCATATAAATATAGATAGCACAAAACATATTTCAGTTTTAAGACTTAAAACACACACTTTTATGTTATACAAAATGATGTCATTCGCATTCATTGAAGAATTCCAAATTCACAATCCGGTCTTAAACAACATCTACAGAAAAGTACGCATATGAAGTCGATATCGCATAATAATACACCATCTCCAGCAAAAAGAGATATCGTCATTCAAGAAATTCGACCAAAAAAATCGGCTATCTGATGATTAATATGCCTCCATTTGTTTGTAACATTAATATATACTTAAAATTAAATGTAGTTTATAAGAGCTCCATGTTTTATCAGAAATCATTCATTTATATTTTTTCAAAACAACACGTATTTTAATTAAATTTTTTAACCGACTTCAAAAAAGAGGAGGTTATCAATTCGACCTGCATCTATTTTCTGCTCACGCATAACTTTCGTAAATATGAACCGATTTTGTTAATTCTTTTTTTGTTTGAAAGTGTAAGACACCAGTGTGGTCCCATTCCAATTTCATCAAAATCTGAGGATCAGAACTTTTTTTTTTAATGAAAGCTTTAAAACTCAAATTCTTTTTGAAGCAGTTGCCCAATTAGAAGCGTTCATTTTTCATGCTGATACTACTGCGTCTATACCTAGTGTGGAAATTATAGCGCCTAGAATATGCAGTGTGGAAATCGGCTATCCCTATAATACTTAAAAAAGCGCTAAAATATTGTATCCCTTAAATGCATAATGATACTGCTGCAATATACAAATCGCAGTGACATCTGCAGGATATTTTCTACAACTACAAGAAATTGCTAGTCTATACAATGAAATACTAGTAATACGAAAATCCCGCAGATGTCGTTGCGAGTGACACTTGGGATTTTAGCAGTATCGTCGCACATTTAAGGAATACAAATTTTTAGCACTGTTTGGATAGCATATTTCCACACTAGGTATTCTAGGCGCTGTAGTGGAAATATGCTATCCAAACAACGCTAAAAATTTGTATCCCCTAAATGTGCGACGATACTGCTAAAATCCCAAGTGTCGATCGCAGCGACCTCTGCGAGATTTTCGTATTACATTGTATAAACTAGCAACATCTTGCAGTTGTAGAAAATATCCTGCAGATGTCGCTGCGATCTGTATATTTCAGCAGCATCGTTGCACATTTAAGGGATACAATATTTTAGCACTTTTTTAAGTATTACAGGGATAGCCAATTTTCACACTACATATTCTAGGGGCTATGCTGGTACTCTTACACAGATACGAGATCTTTTCAAAGTGTGAAATCTTGACTGTACAAGGGCCGGGATGCAGATAGATTTTGCGCTGTTAGGGAAACGAGATTGAACAATAAGAATGGGGCCTCGGTGGCCGAGTGGATAAGACATCACTTGAGACCTCAAGCGGCTTGCGGGTTCGACTCCCGCTGGCTCCGTTGCACACTCTTTGTGGAGCTCCCGGATGTAAAAATTCTCTGTGTTGTAAATTTCATTGTGCAATCTCGTCCCTGTATATCGACGATGACTTATAAGCGGGCCTTGGGGTCAAGCACACAAGTCTGATGTATGTGTTCAACAAAAACCAAAACCAAAAAAAACAATAAGAAAATTTACTTACTTAAAGCAGCGAAAATTTTGCAAAAATACAATTCTACTGATTGGCCAATCTAGTTTCACTAACAGCGCAAAAGCTACCTGGATCCCGGTCAAGTTCTCTTATCCGCCAAACCGGCAGGCCCGCATCGATACCAACCGATATCGGAAGTAAGTGTCGAAAACCTGAAAATCAACCTTTAACTATAGCGCCTAGAATATATAGTGTGGAAAGCGGCTATCCCTGTAATACTTAAAAAAAGCGCTAAAATATTGTATCCTTTAAATGTGCAATGATACTGCTGCAATATGCAGATCGCAGTGACATCTGCAGAATATTTTCTACAACTGCAAGAAATTGCTAGTCTATATAATGTAATACTAGTAATACGAAAATCCCGCAGATGTCGCTGCGATCGACACTTGAAATTTTAGCAGTATCGTCGCACATTTAAGGGATACAAATTTTTAGCACTGTTTGGACAGCATATTTCCATACTAGGTATTCTAGGCGCTGTACTTTAACTATAGCGCTTAGAATATATAGTGTGAAAAGTGGCTATCCCTGTAATATTTAAAAAAGTGTTAAAATATTGTATCCCTTAAATGTGCAACGATGCTGCTGAAATATACAGATCGCAGAGACATCTGCAGGATATTTTCTACAACTGCAAGATGTTGCTAGTCTATACAATGTAATACAAAAATCCCGCAGAAGTCGCTGCGATCGGCACTTGGGATTTTAGCAGTATCGTCGCACATTTAAGGGATACAAATTTTTAGTGTTGTTTGAATAGCATATTTCCCCACTAGGTTTTCTAGATGCTGTACTTTAACACTAGAACGCCCGGGAATTTTACTCAAGTTTCATAAAATTAATTGACACTAGAAATTTTATTTTAAACTGTTTGACTGATTTATTTAACGTAAATCTGCGTGGTTTAAATTTAACTTATTTTATGAAAGAATTTCTGGTTCCAGTTGACAGTTAATCATATGGTCGGAGTCGAATCGACTCCTTCCGGGTGTTCTAGTGCTAAAGTTTCTTCGTGTATCCGACCGCAAATGCCTATGTAAGAGGATGCCTGTTGTGCTGAAGGCACAGAATGCATTCATATGTCAGTACACAGTACAGTGCATTTCTATGAGTCGCGACGCTGTCTTTAGATTCAGATTCGGTTATCGGATTAGATATCAGAATAATTTCAGATATTCTTCATGTTGGGTTTACCGATAGGAAAGTGGCGTCGTACAGAAATATTTGATTGGTTGAGACGAATCTAGACAAAGCTGATTATTAATTTTTTTTGTTTCGTCATCACAAACCTTTTTCGTTATCAAAATTCGTTTTTTTTTTGTCATCACGAAGCATTTTGGTGAGCCTGCCATTACCGTCAAGCCTGTTAAATTCTTTCACCCGTATGACCGAACGCGTCCAGGTGTTCACCGCCATGTTCTGGAATAGAAATTGTCCAGGATTGCTATAGTTCAGACTAAGCACGTGTCAACACTAAAACATCCGGAAGGACCATATGATTAAATGTCAATTGGAACCAGAAATTCTTTCATAAAATAAGTTAAATTTAATCCCCGCAGATTTAAGTTAAATAAATCAGTCAAACAGTTTAAAATAAAAATTCTGGTGTCAAATAATTTTATGAAACTTGAGTAAAATTTCCGGGCGTTCTAGTGTTAAACACAACATAGCATCGAATATTGCCAGTCTCACGTTGATGCAGTTCAGATTATCATATTCGGATGTTAAGTCTCCTTTCCTATGCCGTTACAGCTTTTATGGAAAGTAGATAGCTGCAGTTTATTTACTCAAACATAGCGCAGTTTTCGCTAACATTTTTCCTTTTAGTTTTTTTGACTGAGGGTGGAGTACTTTTGACTACACATAAGAAAGTACTATGCACTGACATATGGAGTCACTTTACTATGCACTGACACATGAAATAACTTAGCCGCTCTCTGATGTGTAAGAAACTTTACTGGTGGATCGCCAGCTTTTTAGCACCCACTTCCGATGTCCGTAGGTACCGATTTGGACTTTAAGAGACTAATTCTTGAATGTAGATTGTTGTGAATAGAATGTGTTTGTTTAAAATAATTATCATAAATATTAAATGCTAATAAAACCAATATTTCTTATAAAATTACAAAGATTTTTTTTAACTATTTGTTTAATAAATAAATTTCGTGAATTATAATTGCTATGACAAATTATTTAGTTATTCAGCAGATATTGAAATCAGGATAATTATGTATCACGGTATAAATAACTAAAAAGTAGGAAATAAAATGAACTTTTCAAAAAAATATTAACCGACTTCAAAAAAAGCACTAAAAAGAATTATATAATTCTTTAAAATTCTCTAATGACGAAATGTTATCCAATAACTACACATCGGATATCATGTATCAGCATAAAAGCGTTAAATGTAATATATAGAATTTAATATCTACCAAACATGGAATTTCTAGAGACTATTTTTTACAACAGATTAATTTACTTATTTATAATTTAATTTGCGAATTGCTACTATATGCAAAAATTAATCAATTATTTTTTGAAGTTGGTGCCAAACTATGTTAAGAATAGTAAAATTGTGAATACATTGTATCTATTACCATGAGTACAGTGATGATGGAAAATATGATACGAAGTAAGGAAAAATTCTCTATTTCTTCAGAAAATTATTTGTTTAATAATTATCGATTTTGATTGACACCAACTTCAAAATGTAATGGATTACTTTTTGCATGTATATTTTCGTAAATTAAATTATAAATATGTAAATTAATCTCTTGTAAAAAATATTCTCTAGAAAATCCATGTTTGGTGAATATTAAATTCTATATATTACATTTAACGTTTTTATGCTGATACATGATATCCGATGTGTAGTTATTGATAACATTTCGTCATTAGAGAATTTTAAAGAATTATTTAATTCTTTTTATTGCTTTTTTGAAGTCTGTTAATATATTTTTTTGAAAAGTTGATTTTATTTTAATTATTATGGGAAAATGGCAACAAAAAGATATGATAGTCTACTGTTTTCCAACTATTTTTCCTTTACTTTCTACAGAAATGGAGTACTTCAGTTGCCAATATTAAAGAAATGGTGTTAAAAACTACAAAAAAATTAGTATCTCAAAAATAAATTAAGATGCAGTTTTCAAACAAATTGCATTTGAAAGTACTTTTCTTAATAAATTAAGATGCAGTTTTCAAAAAAATTTCATTTAAAAGTACTTTTCTTTTCCGATACGACGGTATAAAAATTGAAAATGTGCGATGCTTAGAAGTTAAAAAAATTGTAGTAGAAATTATCCAGTACAATGATACATATACTTTCTTTGACGCCTGGCTTATATAACGAAACGTTATTTTTTAGAGACTCTTTGTTCGAAGAAAATAGCATATCGAGGGCCAATAAGGAAGAATGAGATCCTAACGTGTTTCTGTTTTTTTTTCGTCTTAACCTCCTCCCCCCTTCCCCTACAACCTAAAAGTTTCAACCAAAAGTTTAAGATTGTAAAACCTTTTTTACTTTTCTGCTCACTTATTACTTTATTGCAACAATAAATAATCATTATTTGAATCTTCCCCTTCCGAAATTGCCGATTTTGCCTCTTCGCCCCCCTGAACTGAGCATTCAAAGTATAAAATAGTTAAACAAAACTCTTTCATTTTTAATTTTTTTTTCTGCTCTATTTGTAATTTTATAGTAACAGTAAATAAATAATGGATTGTTTAATCAAACGTCCCCCTCCCCCCCGCCAAAAAAAAAATAATAATAGCAAAAAAAGATTGCCACCTTCCTCATATTTAGCTGACCAAATTGAAAGTCTTTAAAACTTATAATTTTTTTTTTGTAATAATTATTTTTTTCTAACAATAAATATATGATGATCTAAACCTCACCTCCATCTGAGGTCTTTTCCCTTTGAACCCGCCCTCTTCCCACAAAAGTGTAATATCTTTAAATTTCAATAAAAAAACTCCATATTCTTTATTTTTAGAAACATTAAATGAATTCAACCATTTAAATCAACACCCCATCCCTCAAAATAAATATATGAATAAAGCGAACTTTCTAGAAATGAGTGTGTGTGTGTGGGGGGGGGGGGATTTTTGTCCTCGCTTTTAAAGTTAGGCTTTTCCCAGTATACCGAACATTGGAAGCTTGAGCCAAAAGGTAGGGCTTGAGCCCTGTTTTGAATACTGGCCTTTCACCCAGTTTGAAAAAAAAAATACAAAAAACGAAATTTTAATTAATCATGTGTAATTACGTACACAGCGTTTACTGGAGTTCTATTACCTGGGATTTATGAAAAATAAAAAATGCTTCCTGCAATACATTATCAAACATAATACTATCATCACCTTTAGAATCGCTTTTATTATTTAAAAATCCCTGCAGGCTCGACTGAGTACTTTTTAAATATCTAAGTTTGTTCTGTTGCATTACTTTGAGCGCATTTGTTTGTAAAATGTGTTTACTTAATTTGCTTAATCCTACTTACAGTTCCATTTTATCCCACCCACAGCAATTATAATATTTAAAAGGCAATGGATAAAACACTTTAAGTAACTCAGTTGTCCTTCAATCCATTAAGAATTTGCAATTTATACAGCTTTGGCACCGTGCCGCATATATTTGTTGCCAAAAAGCTTATCCTTTTTAAAGACAAATATTTTAATTCTCAAATGCAGTAATTACGAAAATCATATAGCGATATTTTAATTAGTCATACCCGATTAAATCCGAGATTCACTTATATTTTGCTATTTTGCAATTCTTATTAAGCACCTTTCTGAAAAATGCGTAATTTTACAGGAAAAGAATATTCTTTTTGTAAACATTGAAATACATTATTTTTTAATTAATAGTTTTAAAAAGTTATTAATATTATAATAACTATTTAATAGCATTAAATAGTTATTATTAACTTAAAAAAAAAATATATATATATATATTTTAAAAATCATGTGGAAAATTTACTTCAGCAACTATACGCATCGAAAGTGGAATATCACAGCGAGGAGAGAGAGAGGGGGGAAAAAAGGTTTTATCGTGAAAAAGTAATATAGGAAGAGAAGCAATAAAAAAATCATAAAAATATTTTTAAATAAAATTTTAGTGTTGAATATAGCTAAGGAGATATGAAACAAACAGTTCGTTTTAATCTTGCTGAAAGTAAACACAGTTCCGAAAAAACAGTGAAAATCCGCCACTAATTCTGTTAAAAAATGCAGTAGAAAGATAATTACACTTCCAATTGAGGAGGTAGGTTCAATTCTTTGCATAACTTTTTACACTTTGATACAGAAATCGCTATCACAAGACCCTCTTCCAGGAGAATTTTCCCATTTTCAACTGGGACCTGACGGCCATAGTCAAAAACATATGTATGAAGTTTGGTTCAATCTAATGTAGGTAACAATAAAGGGTTTAAAAAAAAAATACGACGGTAACTAAAAATCCCTTGAAGTCGGTTTTATATTTTTAAAGTTATACGTTGATTTGCGGCTTAGTCAGCGTAAGATGATCTTTCTTTTTTTTATTTGAGAACAGCTTTTTGTTTAATTTGAAATTCAATTTATGGAGCTGAAAGGTTTTCATTCAAGGTTGGAGTAGCATAGTAAAAGTTTATTCCAACAGATCCTAAGATGTTCCAGCCAGGACTCAGACCTGGGTACATTTGTTTGCCGTGTCAATTCTCTTTTTATTGAGCTACCCGTACGATACCTGTCTGACATAATTCACTCTTATTTGTTGAAGATGGCAACGGATTGCAGGAATAGTTTCATTCCTTTTCTTCTCTGTTGGAATAAATCTAGACTATAATACGCTAACCTTGAAGATGCTTTATATATTTTGAAAAAAAAAATCGATTTTTTCATTATGATGCAATAACAATTTTCCCTTTTTTAATTGAAAGATACACTGAATGGTCAGTAGTCATGGGATACATTCGATTTTTCGAGAAAAGAAAACGATTTTTTCTTGAACTTCGGTGATGTAAAGAACTCACAATTTAGATCTTGCATTTTTCAGTGGATTTATAGTCACGGCGGTAATTAGGGATCCAACAACAAACTGGATGTAAAATATTTCGGATCACCCTGTAAAAAGATTACCCAGTTAAAATTATTTCATGAAATGCTTAAAATGATCTGTAGCTGTAGAAAGTGACTAAATTAGGTTTTCAGTAATGTTTGTATGCATTTGCTGAAACATAGCACATACATTCATGAATATATAAAATTTTCTTTAAATTTTTTTCAAAAAAAATATTTTTTGTCTACAGAATGCAGAATTTTCGAACCAAATAAAGCAACTTTCAGAAAATTTGACAAACTGTAATGGAAACATAATGAAATTAGAAAACGAATATATTAAACATTTGGAGAATCATCATTTTGGGAAAATGAGCCGTTAAGTTCCAAATATCTATGCGTTTATTGTCAATTTGCCTCCTTTATCAATTAAAATCTGTGTGAGTGTTAGATTTTTTTCAAATAGTAATTTAGCAGATGGTAGAGGACCATTTATTATCTTCAATCATATGATTAACTTTTTTTTTCTTTGTCACATACCAACTTATTATCTAAGCTCTCCATTTGATAAGTGTGAACATTTCGATGAAATGCATTTCAACTGCATATGTACTAGATGTAGTAAAATTTGTTTTATAATTTGATAATCATCTATATAAAGCAACTTATATAAAGAGGACAGTCGAGCATCGTGAAAATGCATGAAGATATAGGCTATATAGTAAACTTAATTTCAATTGCTCTCTAAAAATTAAGCTGGATAAGGGATTTTCCATAACGACGTTAATTGAACTCTATACTAAGTACTATACTAAGTATTTTGAAATTTTATAATTTTATAAAAGTAAAGTAGGGGGTAGATTTAGGCTTCTATCATACTTATTAGATGTGTGAACGTGTCGCTGTGTTAAAACGCAGACATTAATTTCGAATATAGGAATTTGTAAAGTCAATTGTTTTCCTCGTTGTAAAACTGCAGTTTATCCTACGAAAGTTTTAAACTCGCACACATTTTGCACAGAAAGCTTTCGTTGTGCTTGTTTATTGACGAAAAAACTAATTATATTTTTATTTCGCTGAATGTATTGAAGCCCTCTCTTTTCTAACATTTATAAAGTCACATTGAACACAAAGTATCAGGCAGTGCTATTAATCAATGTTTCAGATAAAACATATTACATATTTATAAGGATTGTAACTGGAGTTCAACAATGGGTATTTAGAGAAAATAGTGATCTGGGAGGAAAATTCACAAAATTTCCTGATATAATTGAGCCTTAATTTCATGAGCGGTGTTCAAATATTTTACTTGATTCAGATTTACATATTTTCTCAATATAGAAGTATTAGGTAATCGTTTCATTCATTAAGTCTTAGAGCTGTATATTACTACGTTAATATTTTGAATATAAGGGTTCAGTATTTTAAAATTATCATACAAGTATATGCCAGTTTAAAACAACAAATTTAGAAAATTGAACCATGTAAAGGAAAGGGAATTACAAAAATTTTAATTCTGTTATTCATACTGCCACATTCTTTAAAGCCCAACTTTCTTTTAATTATTAAGAATTAAAGTACAAATATAATGCTGGAAACGTTTTATATATTCTAATTCACATATTTAATGGACTCGGAAGTTAATTTAAAAAGAAAAGGAAAACGCTGAAAAATACTAGAGTATTATTTCAAAATGCTCAATTATCATTGTAACTCATCGATAGTTATTATGAAAATAGCATCGTACACAGCTTATGTTCTTTAAATATTTAACAATAAAAATATCTTGTAAAATGTGCCATTTGGGAATGCTTCATTTTTTAACGCTTATTACTTTCGGCTTAAAATTAAGAAAAACATACAATTAGAGTCACCAAGTTAATTTATGGGAGAATTTGTTTCGCTTAAGTTACTTTGGATTTCATTTTAATAAGAGCAGAAGAGAAATTAGAACAAATAAGATTTTATATGTTTTGATATGGTTTTATGCTAATAACATTTAATAGGAATTTTATTCTAATTGGTTATTCTACATTAAAGCAGGCAAAGAGTAGGTAACTACAGATAATTATAAAAGTGCGCGCCGAATTATAATTGACAAAAATAGATTTATTTGATTACTAGTATTTTATAAAATGCTTTCGAGTAATGTGAACTCATTCAATTTTGCATGAAATAATAAAAACACTTACTAATCAAACTTCAGAATTTTATAAAACAAATCTATTAAATAAAGAATTCATTTCGTTATTTAGAGTGATTAAGACGTTCGTAAGTTCAAGAAAGGAAATTTATTACATTTTAGATGTATAATGTTACTTTACTCATAAATAAGTGGCTAAGTGTGAACGAAGATTGCACAGAAGAAAATAGATGACAGCACCATGAAATTTAATTTTAAAATTATTACAATTTTAAAAAATTCATGTACTGCTTTACATGTAATTGTAACAGCATATGTTTGTGTATCTGAAAAGTATATTTAATTACATAATTTCCTTTTAGCTAAAAAATCAAACAAACGAACCTCCTAAAATGTGAAATTTCTTTTAAATCCGTGGAACAATGAAATGTAGTCAATTTAAATTTCGCAATTTCTCAGAAAAAGAATTTTTCAGTTGAAAAACTAATGAATAAAATATTTTTCAACAACATTTCACCTTAAAATGGCAAAAAGTTTTACAAAAATTCTGTAAAATTGAATCTATTAGGTAATGGAATCTATTCCGTGGGAAAAATTTCGAACTCCAACGCTGAGCTTCGAACCTAGAACCTTTTGATTAGCAGGTAAATGTGCTACCTCAGAGCCATCTAGCCTGTGCGAAAAAGACGGAAATTAAGGTTCTGTTTTAAAATCTAAATGGCAGAAATGGTCTGATGTCATTAAATTAATTCATTTAATTAAAATAATATAAGACTTTTTCAAAATTTTATGTTTCGTGCGATCGGAGGTATTCAGTTATAAGTATGCAAAGTTTCAAATCTCTAACGGTTTCTGAGAACAAGCCCTGTGACAGACGGACAGACAGAGGGGTGAGACCAATAGCGTTTCGTCAGGCAGTGTTGCCAGATTGTGGACTTTTTAAATTCAGATTATTTGACTGTCACCACTTTTTAAAAATAGTATGATTCTCTTATTTTTCAGAATTTTTAATGTATTTTTAAATAGATCGAATATTACTATTAAAAAAAAGCGGTGACAATCAACAATCTGCGGACAAAAAAGTCCCCAATCTGGCAACACTGTCGTCAGGTGAACGAAACTCTAAAAAATGTAAAGCAATACTATGATTTTTGAAAAGTAAAGTTTTCTTCTTCAGTAAATTTACATTAGGACAGTACATTATACATATAAAGGGTTTTAAATAGCACTATTTTCGAAAGGACGATTTCAGTTTATTTAATCGCAGAATTCTGCGATTAAATAAGGCAAAAATGTCTTTGTGAAAACAGCGATAATCACTTCTCCTTTATCAATGGGCGGCGGAATTCAGCCTGGAGTTCAGCTACAGTAAGTGAAACTGCGCGGTGGTTCCTCCTAAGGGAAGGCTTGATTACGCTTCGTCTAGACCGATTCGAATGAATGGTCACAAGATCAATTTCGAGCGTCGCCTGATATACTTGGGAATTACGATCGACATGCATCTCAGCTGGATGCCATATCTGAGTGTTGTTCAGGAAAGGGCGTTCATGCTGCTGCATAAGATGGATCGTCTCACCGCAGCCAACTGGGTACTAGAGCCGTAATTGCGTAATATGTTCTACGCACTTGTCGCCGAGCCAATAATCTTGTACGCAGCCTCGATTTGGTACACCGGTAAAGTATCAGAGGCTAACAGGTTACTTAGCATACAGCGAGGTCTCCTCCTGTGTGTGACAAAGTGTTACCGCACGGTTTCGAATGATTCATTGCATGTTTTGGCAGGGGTTCTTTCCCTAGACCTAAGTGCAGAAATGGACACGGACCTCACGGTCCTCATCAGGTGGGGGTAAGAGTGTCGACGGTACCGGGTTAGATCCTGAGTCAGTCGAACTCAGGCGACCATCTTTCCGGCGTGAAGACCTCCGCCGGATCCCATGGAGTAGGGACCGTCCTAGGACGACGGGCTCTTATTACACGAATGGTTGCAAGCAGCATAACAACACCGTAGGTTCACCGCTGTGACTGGTGGTCAGATAGTCGCTGAACGCTAGTTCCCTATCATTGATGGCGAAGAAGTCTTCGCATATGAGGTCTACGCGATTAAGGAAGCAGTGACGACGCACATCAGGGAGGTCGATATATTCTCAGATTCCAGATCGGCGTTTCAAACGCTAAATTGCATAGTGTCTCGACGCAGGGCTATTTTTGAGATTAAGGACTTGGTGAAACATAGTGAAGTCGAGGTTCACCTACATTGGATCCGAACCCATGTGGGTCACGCTTGTAATGAGCGTGCGGATGAGTTGGCGAACGTCACCAAGAGCTGACCTTCGCACGGTGGGTGATTTACCGAATCTAGCTGGACAAAAGTCGATTTTTAAAAGTTTATCTTAGCGTAATTTATTTTTTCCCTGTTATAGCTAAATAGTTAGGGCGTTGTACCCTGCTATTGGTTTTGATATAAATATAATTGTATGGTCCATAGACGAGCGCAAAGTTAGCGCTTCTTAGTTGGGAATGAATCAATCAATTTGAGTATTGTTTTTAATTTGTTACTTGAAGCGGAATAAAATATACTGCTCGATTCTGGACTCTTCCAAACAAAATATGGACTTTATTTTATCAGATTTATGTACATAAAGTTTGCACATATAAGCTGTTATTTTCTATTTAATGTCGTAATCTGTATTTATTTATTTATTTATTTATTTATTTATTTTTTTTTTTTTTTACAGATTTTCAGTTTTAATATAGAAAAAGTTATATGATAAAGCACGATTAAGCACAATTTTTTGATATGATTAAATAGTTTAGATTATTATCTTTTCATTCCAATTTACAGGGTGACACATAAATACTGTGGCGTGATGAAAATATCAATTTATTTTAATGTTTTTACCCAGTTTTGAGATATATTATTTTTTTATTCCTGTTTCTCGTACTTTTTTGTTGTGTAATTGCTATTTCAGTTGATATTATTTCACTGTTTTGAAGGAAAACTTATTGTGCAAAGACGATCGGTCAGCCATCGTCTCCCATCACACGAGGGGAATGCCAATTCCTGCGATCGCCAAATTACACTTGGAACAAGTCCATCGCGCCGTAAAGCATTTTAAAGAGACCGGATGGATCAAAGGCGGTCAACGAAGTGAAAGAACGCGAACAACAAGGACCTCAGTGCCCTTAACATGGCCAAGAAGAAAATCCAGCGAAATCCAGAAAGAAACATCCAAATATTGTCGCGTCGACCGCAAATTCATGCGAAGGCATGTCAAAGATCTGCAACTCATCTCGTACAAACTGGCGAAAGGACGCCATCTCAGGGACCAAGGCATTAAGGCTCGAAAAGGGCAAGAAGATGAAGTCCCTGTGACGCGGCGATTCTCTGAAACGGATTTTCTGCACCGAAGACAAGAGTTTTATGGTCCAACTTTTCCGGAGCTCGCAGATGCAACGCGAGTTGCTATTCAAAGGGGCTCCGCGCATCATGAATGTGGAAAAGGTTCTTTTCCCGAAGTCTGTGATGGTATGTGTGGGAATTTCCGGATTGGAAAAGGCAAAACTCATCTTCGTTCCAAAAGGCGTCAAGATCAACGCAGGAGCTAACTTCGGAGCCAACTTCGGAAGGTGCCGTGATCCCCTGGGCCGAAAAGAAAGCAAAGAACATCGACTGGAGGTTTCAGGGGGACTGACAGACTGCCTACGGAGCGAAGAAGACGCTGGAGGGGTGCGAGGTCAATCTCTGGTGATTTTGGACGAAGGGCGTTTGGTCTCCCCTGACTTGAACGCTATGGACTTCGCTGTTTGTGGGATCCTGGAGCAAAAAGCCTGCGAAACCAAGAAGTCCCTGGATTCCTTGAAAAGTGCTCTGGAAAAAGCCCAGGCCGAAATCACGCTGGAAATAGTCTCGGCCATCTTGAAGAATTTACAGAAGCTCTCCTGTATCACCTCTGGAGGAAACCATTTCGAATTATCTTGATTGTTTCTTGTACAGAATTTTCTCTTCTTTCCAATAGTGAAGAAAAATAGTTGTTTTGTTCATTCAGTGAAAAGTTATGGTCTTTTATCTGCGTCACAGTATTTATGAGTCACCCTGTAGTTTGTCAGCCCGTAGGTGCCCCCCCCCCCCCCCCCCCAGTTTTTAGAACTGTTTTTTGCTTATTAAGTATAAAAAAAAATTGACATTTTAGTTCAAGTACCATTTTCTTTTTATCAAATACAGCAGAATTTAAGATAGACACATAACTAAACTTTTGCACCATTATGCAACGGCAACAAGATTTAAAATTTAACGAAAATGTGAATTTGGTTGAAAATATTTTGTTTATAGAAGAAAATTTCAATGAAGATCACATGAAGTTTTGCAAGAGTGAAATGTTTAAATTTATGACCAATTTTGGACAAAAATTGTCAGTTGTATGCATATATATCAAGGCAAAATGATTTAAAATATATTACTTGGCTGCAAATTTTGAGTGATTACAAAATTGATCCAGACAAATTCTCTAAATTCAGATTTAATACAATGCAAAACATAATGTAGGCATTTTCTCATGATATCTTATGGCTCCCATTCTTTACACAAGGTTCCTCTGTGCAGAGATAAATATAAATATACAACACAGCAATTTTCATTAAAGCTGTCGAATGTTTGCCTCGTACCTTAACACTAGAACGCCCGGGAATTTTACCCAAGTTTCCTAAAAATATTTGACACCAGAATTTTTATTTAAAATTATTTGACGGATTTATTTAACGTAAATCTGCGTGTTTTAAATTTAAATTATTTCATGAAAGAATTTCTGGTTCCTGTGTACATATAATCATATAGTCGGAGTCGGATCGACTCTTTCCGGGCGTTCTAGTGTTAAATTTTAGAAAAAAAAAATTAGGATTTGTTATAATAATACAAAAAAGTTTTATCACTTTAGCTTCTATAAAATTATGAAGAAGAACGTAAAATCATGCGTGAATCGGATTATCTTATACTATAATGCGAGCAAAAATTGTGTGTGTATGTAAATTTTATCTTAAAAACGGCTCTAACGATTTTGACGAAATTTTGTATTTTACCATTTTCGGGCACGATAAGACCATTGGACTAGGTCACGTGTTCGAGAAAATTAGATTAGTGGATCATTTTGGGTCGTAATGGGTCAAGGTCAAGCTAATTATATCTAAAAAACGGCTCAATCGATCTTGACCAAATTTCACATCCAACCGTTTTTCGACACAAAGAAACTTTTGGGTTAGTTACATTTTCGAGAAACTTCGATTAGTGGGTCATTTTTAGGTCACTATGGGTCAAGACAGTTTTATCTAAAAAACGGCTCTAACGATTTTCACTAAACTCTATATTATACAGTTTTGGATTACGAGAAAACTATTGGGCTAAGTCACATGTTCGAGAAAATTAGATTAGTGGGTCATTTTTGGGTCACCGTGGATCAAGCTAAGTTTATCTATATAACTTCTTTAACGATTTTGACAAAATTTTGCACCCTACTGTTTTCGGGCAGGAAAAGACCATTGGGACGGGCCTTGTGTTCGAGAAAATTCTATCAGTGGGTCATTTTGGGTCATAATGGGTCTGGGTCAAGCTAATTATATCTAGAGAACGGCTCAATCAATTTTGACTAAATTTTGTATCTAACCATTTTCGGGCAACAAAAAAAACATTGGGATGGCTAACGTGTTCAAGAAAATTCGATTAGTGGGTCAATTTTGGGTCACCGTGGGTCCAGTTAAGTTTATCTAGATAACGGCACTACGATTTGACGAAATTCTGTAATCTATCGTTTTCGGGCACGAAAAGACCATTGGGATGTGTCACGTGTTCGAGAAAATTCGATTAATGGGTCATTATGGGTCATAATGGGTCAGGGTCAAGCTAATTATATCCAAAAAACGGCTCAAGACGTTTTCACAAAATTTTTTAATATACGGCCGTTTCTGGTCATGAGAGGACCATTGGGCTAAGTCACATGTTCGAGAAAATTCAATTAGTGGGTCATTTTGGATCACAATGAGCCAGGGTCAAGGTAATTGAATCTAAAAACATGCTCAAAACATTTTGACCAAATTTTATATTACGTATACCGCTTCTGGACATGAGAAGAGAATTGGGCTAAGCCACATGTTCGAGAAAATTTGATTAGTGGGTCATTTTGGGTCACAATGGTCAGGGTCCAGCTAATTGTATCTAAAAAACGGCTTAAACGATTTTGAATAAATTTTGTATTCTATCGTTTTCGGGCTTGACCATTGGGCTAGGTCGCATGTTCAAGAAAATTAGATTATTGGGTCATTTTGGATCACAATGGATCAGGGTCAAGCTAATTGTATTTAAAAAGCGCTTCAAAACATTTTGACATAATTTTGTATAATATTGTTTCCAGGCATGATAAGAGCATTGGGCAGGGTCGCACGTTCAAGAAAATTCAATCAATGTGTCATTTTGGGTCCTAATGGATCAGGATCAAGCTAACTGCATCTAAAAATCGCTCAAAAGATTTTGACAAAACTTTGTACTACACCGTTTCTGGACAAGATAAAACCATTGGGCTGGGTCGCATGCTCAAGAAAATTCTATTAGTGGGTCATTTTGGTGATAATGTGTCGGGGTCAAGCTAACGGCATCTCAAAAAGGTTCAAACAATTTTGGCAATTTTTTTGTTATACCGTTTCACAGTACAAAAAGACCAGTGAAATAGCTCACATCCGTCGATGAATTTCGGTTAGTGGTTTTTTGAATCAACGTGGATCAAGCTTATTTTACCTAGAAAACGACTAACGAGTTTCACTAAATTTTGTATTCCAACGTTTTCAGGCTCGAGAAAAGCATTGTGATAGGTCGCATGTTCGAAAAAATTCGATTAGTGGGTCATTTTGGGTCACAATGTTTCACGGTCAAGCTAATTGCATCTAAAACAGCAAGAGTGATTCAGTGGGAAAAATATATCGAGATAAACAAAAAGCTAAATTTGACCGAGCTTAGCTCGGTCATTCCTGCTAGTGGAACATTATTCAACGCATTCGGACTACTATAATAAAACTTCATAGTTTAATAACGTGATGAACGATGTCTAAGTAATAATTTATAAAACATATGACATTTGAAAAAAAAAATTGAACCAAAGTCGAAAAAAATAGCTGAAAATTTTGTACATCCCTGTATATGAACTATAGATTTATAATATAATTCACAATATGCTAAAATTCAGAACAGAAGTGAACGCATAACACTGTTGAAAATTCCTCGTTAGCAATTTCCGGCAATAAGCGGGAATATACTTCAGATGTTTTGTGCAGTCCTGTATATGATTTAGAGAATTTATACACACTAAATAGTATGCAATTTGCATAATTTAAAAAGGTGTTCCACAACTGAAAACACACTTCCATCAATTATTGTTCCTACAGAGAAAATTAAAATGATTTCTTTTGTGTGCCCCTCTATATGAAAGATAAATGGCACATCATATTCAATAGTAAGCATGTTATAGACCATTTCGAAGATATATATCAATTTAAATAATTTTTAAATAGTGTAACATGAACAAAATACACCACAAACAATTTTTCCCCCATAGACCGTAATGTAACATAATCCTTTTTAGTGCCACTGTAAATGATGGATAAATACTACCCATACCATATTCTATAGCAATCATCTTGTAGTGCACTTCATAGATATGTAAATTAATTTGAAAGTGTTTGAAATTATGAAACATCGTTAAAAATCCCCACAAACCATTTTTCCCCATAGGCCGTAATGTAATGAAATACTTTTGAATGTCTCTGTAACGAAATTATGACTACTACACGCTACATTTTACAATACCTAACATTCAATAGTGAATATCAATAACATTTTTTTCATTTCATGGCGATGCGACTACATTGGCGCCAAAAATAATTCTGGCCGCTAGAATCAGTAAATCACCCACCGTGCTTCGGTCGACATGGATATGAAACGAATTGAATATTTCCAACTGAGCGAAAAAATGCCCAGGCCGGGAATCGAACCCAGATCCTTGGCTTACAAGGCCAATGCTTTTCCGTTTAAGCTAACTGGGCCGACAACCAGCCAGCATGTTTCGCTCAGATAACCTTATAGGTAGAACATCTGGTCTGTCATGTAGACAGCTCAACAGAATAAACCGCAGGTAAAGGAACTCCATATAAACGATGGATACGTAGAACAACTATTATTTTAACACAATCAAACTGATTGGTAAAGCTATCATACGAATTGAATATTTCCAACTGAGCGAAAAAATGCCCAGGCCGGGTATCGAACCCAGATCCTTGGCTTACAAGGCCAATGCTTTTCCGTTTAAGCTAACTGGGCCGACAACCAGCCAGCATGTTTCGCTCAGATAACCTTATAGGTAGAACATCTGGTCTGTCATGTAGACAGCTCAACAGAATAAACCGCAGGTAAAGGAACTCCTTATAAACGATGGATACGTAGAACAACTATTATTTTAACACAAACTGATTGGTAAAGCTATCATACGAATTGAATATTTCCAACTGAGCGAAAAAATACCCAGGCCGGGAATCGAACCCAGATCCTTGGCTTACAAGGCCAATGCTTTTCCGTTTAAGCTAACTGGGCCGACAACCAGCCAGCATGTTTCGCTCAGATAACCTTATAGGTAGAACATCTGGTCTGTCATGTAGACAGCTCAACAGAATAAACCGCAGGTAAAGGAACTCCATATAAACGATGGATACGTAGAACAACTATTATTTTAACACAATCAAACTGATTGGTAAAGCTATCAGTTATCTTTCGCTCAGTTGGAAATATTCAATTCGTATGATAGCTTTACCAATCAGTTTGATTGTGTTAAAATAATAGTTGTTCTACGTATCCATCGTTTATATGAAGTTCCTTTACCTGCGGTTTATTCTGTTGAGCTGTCTACATGACAGACCAGATGTTCTACCTATAAGGTTATCTGAGCGAAACATGCTGGCTGGTTGTCGGCCCAGTTAGCTTAAACGGAAAAGCATTGGCCTTGTAAGCCAAGGATCTGGGTTCGATTCCCGGCCTGGGCATTTTTCGCTCAGTTGGAAATATTCAATTCGTATGATAGCTTTACCAATCAGTTTGATTGTGTTAAAATAATAGTTGTTCTACGTAACCATCGTTTATATGGAGTTCCTTTACCTGCGGTTTATTCTGTTGAGCTGTCTACATGACAGACCAGATGTTCTACCTATAAGGTTATCTGAGCGAAACATGCTGGCTGGTTGTCGGTCCAGTTAGCTTAAACGGAAATGCATTGGCCTTGTAAGCCAAGGATCTGGGTTCGATTCCCGGCCTGGGCATTTTTTCGCTCAGTTGGAAATATTCAATTCGTATGATAGCTTTACCAATCAGTTTGATTGTGTTAAAATAATGGATATGAAAATCATTCGCCGCCGGGCCAAAAGATAACTTTTTAGCCGCGACCTGTCTTGCTGGCAGAATAGATGGGCACCATGGGGAACGTTGAAGTTACGTATGAGCTGTTCCCGCAGGTACGCACACGGCGTCTCTAGGGCGATTTCTACATTAATCAGGTCCTTTCTGGACATGGTACCTTTGGTGACCATTAGGCTTGCTTCTTTCAAAAGGATACCGATGCTTTTATGGGACATGTATAAGTTACTTTAGACGTTGTCTCCACACTTGTCTTCTCTGGCGGTCCATCCAGGAAATTTTTTCCCCCAGGACTTCCAGACTCGAACGCTTCTCGACCTGTGTATAGACGGTTAATGCCGGAAGGGAGTGAGGATCATTGTAAATGGCCTCCACCTGCGGACAGTAGATCCGAGACCTTGATCGACAAAGGCATGGTCGCCGTACCAGAGCTCTTCGCGGTCCCATATAGTGATTGAAAGAAAATCGGCAAGTTTGCCGCACTTGCGTTCATGGTGGTGGTGGTGGTGCATGAAGTTCTCAGTTTCGATACCTAGCCTCGTGAAACTGCATCTGTAGTGCAATATTATATGTAGTAGTTCACATATGTCGTAGTGTATTTATCTAGTAGTTCACATATGTCGTAGTGTATTTATGTAGTAGTTCATATATTCCGCAGTGTATTTATGTATTAATTTATAATATATGTAGTGCAATAAACATGTTGGTAAGGTACAGCGGACTGGGGGCCTGAATTTCCTACCCCGCAGTCTATGTGCCCAGGGGGAAGCTTTCCGCGACTTTCCTGGCTCACCAGCGGCACCTACTCTTTCATCCCTTGCCGATAAACACATGCCTTTCCTCATTATAGGAGTTGGTCTTCGAAGTCTTGGGTACAGAAAAACCTCTCTGGGAACCCCGAGGTGTTACTGTCGTGACGTCAGACGTGGCACTTCGGTGCAAGCTAAAAGAGTGACGCGCGAGGGCGGTACTCTTTGCCCGGATCACTTGTGACGAATGGTTCTCAGAGTGTTTGTATCGGGTGTATATGCGCCCCCAGGGCCTAGCACCCGGAGATGGTGGTATCCCGTCTTACCTTCTCCTTAATCATAATTAAATTACCTAATTGCTTTGTTACTTCTGGGGAGATCTGGAAGCAATTACATATGGTTACGGTCTAAACATGAATCAACCCGACATCTGACTATAATTTTCTTAGCGTTTACTACTAGACCATTATTAAATATCTAATTGTAGCGTGATCGAGGACTCTTTCCGAAATTGTAAAGAATAAGTTTATATTAAGAAAAGCATTTACTCTAATTAAATTAAAACTTAAATTATTGCATTTAAACGTGTTGAGATTATTTATTTAAATAATTCTAAAGTATGTGTCCAGGATTGATTATCTACTTAATTAAGGTAATAACACACAATCAATGCCAATCACGCTAATAACTAAACAAGAGAATATCGACACATGATGCAACAATTAAAATAACGCAAAATTAACAATTAAAATTAATGTATGTTTACAATTATTTACAACATATAAAATAAGAAAACATAGAAATATTAAATTCAAAAGAAGATACCATGTAGCTACGACTATAAGAATTAGCTTCGTATAATGTCCTTTTTTGGAATTAAATCCAAACAATGCATATTTACAGTAATTGATTTTAGCAATCTCACTGCAGTTTGTTGTGGTGTGATAACATTCTTTATTAAAAATAAAATAATTTCTGAAATTATGTATGTATAAGAAGTTCAATACCAGAAAATTGTTAATATTAAATATTACACACATACTAAGAAACGTTCCGTGCCTTACAGTCTGTGCACATTCACTGTAAATCATATGTATAAAAGGAACCATGACTAAAATACTTAAAATGGAGTACCTGAAATACCTCGAAATAAGGATATCATCCACTTTTCCATAGAATAAGGACATCTCAAAAATGGGTACAAAAATAAAAATGCTGGTAATTCAGGACTCACGAGAGTCGAATTTAATATTTTAAAAACAAAACAGTTTAACTTAAAAAGACTTAACAGATCATAAGGTGCAGTTGACGGGCAGTCAACCATAATTATTCACTACCCAGAAGCTAGGAGATCATCACAGACATAATATTGAAATGTTTTAGTCTATCATGAATCTTTCTAATAACAGCACTTATATGTATATTTTAGCTTAGAACATGGGTAAAATATTCAGGCTATTTTTTTACTTTATTTTGTTTTTACTCCTAAATAATGCGGGAATTCATGTCATTTATTTAAGATACTGATTTGAAGGCTACATATATTTTTTCCTACTTTTAGCTATCGTTAATTAGCGGAATATTTTTAATAGATTTTAGATTATTTTTTTAGTATTTATTTAATACTGGCACATTAGTTTGAAATGTGGTGTAGAATTGAAGAGAACAGTAAAATAAAGAATAGTAGTTTCAACATCAAACACTTAACAATTTATAAGAAAAATACTAAAAGCATTTCATAAATATTTAAATTTGCAGGTTCAAGATCAAGACTTTGTAGCTTTCGATTGGATATTTTTGCATCCTCAATCTCTTGGAGCTGAAATTTTAAAATGAGTTAGATTTGACTATATACATATAAATTAAACAATAAATATAATTGAATAAATAAACAAATTAATTAATTCTCCATGTCAAGTTTTGTGTTTTAGAAATTTTTGTAAAATTTTAAGATAACTGAACTTATGAACTTATATATTTTTTTAAAAAGTACACCTAAATAATTATTAGTATTTTTTTCCATGCAAAAACCTTTTATCATTTAATTAACCTTCTTAAAAATACTTTCTTTTACATAATAAATTTTCATTTATACCTAAATAATATTTATGGTATGACAGTGGCTGTATTTATGTTAATTTATTTTTAAAACAAACACAAAGGTTTTTTTGTTTGCAAAGTTTAATTCTTGAGAACCAAAAAATGGATTGGTTATTACGATCTTCTGTCTAGACGGTTATAGTTATGGCTTAGCTACGGATAGCTTTCATTCATATGTCTATTAAAAGAATAGATGTGGCCAGTTTTCCTTTATGATAAATCATTAGTGGCATGATTGCGGACATTTTATGTATTTACAGCTAATTGTTATGCGGCCTCATTGCGGCCGGCGTGATACTTTTTTCAAAGAACCGTTACGGTCGTTGATAGTGGGCCCCTATCAAGCACTTTCGGCCAAGTGTCGTCAGTGGCTTAACCGTTAGTGGTCCACAAGTTCTGTGTTTGTTGGGACTATATTTTCTGGTGTTTGCCGTCTCTAAAGCCATGACAATATTGACAGATTGTAGAATTTTTTTTAATTTAAAATAGCTGCCATTTTTTCAACTAGTAGTCTGTACTTTTTAAAATTAGGTAATGGCTGTTATTAAAAAAGTCTCAAACTTGGCAGAAATGCATAACGATTATTCAAATGTGTTTGTGCAAAATGCATTTGCTGCATCAAACACGAATTGAATCAAATATAGAAAAAATATGAAAGGCTCGACGGTCGACGGGTATGTTGTCGGCGGTACAAACGTATTGGACATGCTTGGTATAAACTATAAGTGCAAGCGTGTGTAGGCGAGACATAGCAAATGAAGGAAAATATACTTGCAAGGCAAATATACAAGTATATAAGGCTGAACAATGGTACACCCTTCTTCCCAAACCGCATTGGTTCGATTGTAAATATAAGAAGAGCTCAGATGATAAAAGTGGTAAGTTACAATTATCATTTAAAAAAAACACATTTTAAACCACTTTTATCAAGGAAAATTACAAGTTTTTATTGTCAAATGCCTCCTTTATTAAATAGAATATGTGTGAGTGTTGGGTTTTTCCAATAATAATTTAACAGATGGTAGAGGAGAATTGATTATCTTCAACCATATGATCAACTCTTTTTCTCTCACATACTACCTTTATCATCTGAGCTCTTCATATGCATTTTGAGGTTAGAGCTAGTTAGATCCTGTCGACAGGAAGGGGGCTTAACGGCCCCTGCAGCGACGGGCACTCACCCTCTGTGACAAGTCGCCTCGAACAACCCTGAATCACCCATGACTTCTCGTAAATTACCTCAAAATAAACCTAAAACCTATCTGGTTAACGTTTCATTAGCTCAATATTTCGCTGTCTTAATTGCACTACTGAAAAAAAATATGATTGAATCCATTTTTTCCTTGCATTATTTGTCAATGGAGACCTATTAAAAAAAATCAAACACATATTTAGTATTCAGAAATATAAACCAAATTTACACATGTTTTAGAGCTACTTAAAGCCTATATTTTAGTATCCCCCAGAGGACTACAGGCTTTTCGGTAAAATAATTATTGCCGAAACGTCAGTGAAGGCTTACTGTTTGAAGTTTTGGTTTCCGTTAATCTGTCTGTCTGTTCCGCGATAACTGCCGCAAAAAGCATCCGATTAGCTTAAAATTAAGTGGGTATGTTAGTGAAATACCCGGACTTAGCTGTATAGTTTTTTGTTATATTTGGTTCATTCGTTCGGAAAAGATAGAATATTTTATTTTGCGCAATAATGCTTTTCTATAGCAATTCAGACGATTTTTCCATTTTTATTTGTTGAAAGGAAATGGCTTATATGATTGAAAAATTTAAATGGTAAATTATGGATAATGAAATTTCCTAATTAGAACCATGCATTATTCATACTAGTTTGAAATTTTGTGTATACATTTGTCAGAGTTTTTAAATTCGGTGTATAACTTATGGAGGGATTTTATATATGTGTTCCAATAATATCAAATATTTTCTTGTACAAATTTTCTTCTTTTTAATGCACATACTTCATAGTTTTAATTTTCTTTTAACTGTTCCTAGCAACGGAACTACACCTAAAAATATCGTAAATGTGAAAGTATGTGTAATTTTTTGGAGTCAAATCAACGTCAAAAGGGATAAATTAATGCCTTTTGCGTCTTTACATATAGATGGAATTTACCCCAGAAATAAGGAAAGGCTGTATTCGATTTATTTTGTTCAAATATTTTTCTTTTAATCCCTTGAAGGGCGGTGATGCCGTCACGGCATCCCATAATTTTAATCCCAAATTGCCACATTGGCACCGGAATTTTATGATGAAAATGTCATCTTTATTAAGTACGCGAAAATTTACTTTGACATGTTTACAAATAAAATATCTTGTTAATACTGGTGTCAGTAAATTACTTGAACATTTTACGAATACAAGTACCTTGCCCCTGAAAGGGTTAAATTAAAAGGTTCATTGCTATAAAATTTAGAAATCATTTTTTTTTTACCGTTGCCAAGGAAATCAGATCCCGGAATAATAATTTATCCTAAACAGTTAATTTTGATTTTAAAGATTTTCATGTGCAAGAGGAAAATGAAATAAAAAATAGACATGAATACGTCTTCATATTGGATATAAAACAAAAATACGAAAAGAAGGAGAATTTGACCTCAAATATCAAAAATAAAACGAATACCCTTTGAGGTTGAAATAAAAGGGCCTTGCGTTATGATATTAATTCTTATTATTATAAAAAATGTTACCACAGTTTATCGTCTGCACATGGCTAACAGAAATGTTTCATTTTTTAATCGAAAATTTCAATGAGAGAAAAAAAAACTTTTGAAAAGCAAATAGATAGTAAATATCAAAGTTATGCACCGCAAAATTATCTCTGTCGAAAATGACGTCATTGTATCGGGAAATAAATATTTTCTTTCTGAGAAACCAAGCATTAAATAGATTGTCTCAAAAAATATTTTTTGACGAGTGTTACTTTTTAATGCCGCCTCATTTCAGAAAATATGAATGAAAATTATTTTTATTTTTAAAAAGAAATTACATTTTCGTTCATAAAACCTAAACTTTTAATATAATTGCCTCAGTGTAAGTCATTTTCCGTCCACCGATATTGAAAAATAAGAATCGGAAGTGTAAAAAGAAATCTAAGATTTACAATAACCATTAGCGCAATCAATAAAAAGTTATATATGTAAATTTAATGAGATCATTGGGGGGTTCAGGGGGGGCGGAGCACTCCTTAAGAAATCTACTTTATTATCTTAAAAAATTCCAGAATTAGTAGTTCATGAAAATTTCAAAATATCCTTACATAACAACGTTTTTAATTTAACGCTTCTAATATCTGAAAACTTCGTATTTTTTTATTCTTATAAATTATTAAGTAATTTGAAAACTTTAAATTGCGTTTTGCAGGAAATTGAATATTACCAAAGCGTGTTTGAAAACAATGACTTGCAGAGCTGACGTTGAGGCTCCTGATCTGTAGATTTACTAGTAATTAAAATACTGATTTCGCAACTTTTAACCATAGCGTAGCAGATGCAGGCAAGGGAATTCTGGAGATGGCTTTCCAGCCAGAAGTTCTGTTCCTTCAAACTTGTTTCTTCTTACTCCATATCATTACCTAATGGAGAATAAATGTACGGATAAACAAAATCTGTTATTGAGCAACATAGTAAAAGCCAAATTTACGGGGAATATAAGTTAAAAAAAGAAAAACCACACATTTTTCATGAATATGTAAATTTCTTAAAAATAATAAAGTAAAATAAAAATGATTGAAATACATCAAATAGCGAAAAATGTTTTTTTTTTTTTTTATAATCAAGCTGTTTCTAACAGAAAATTCCAATAATATATACATATAAACGAACATTGTAAGTAATATTTAGAAATTAAGTTATAATAATATATAATATATAATTATCATTATAATTTAATTATTTTAAAATCTAAATCATCAAAGAATATTATAAATGAAAATGAAATTTGGAAATTGTTTTGGTCGTAAAGGAAAAAATCTGTAGGAAAGATTCGTTTCAATCAGATGATTTGAAAACAAACCTTTCTTTGTAGTTTTTGAGCCTGCAGAATTGACAAAGACTACTACGTATCTGGTTCGTAGAATCAACCGTATCATGTAAGAGCTTATATTTCAGCTTATGGAAGAACGATTAACTTACAATAATTACACTAGATTATTGTAATCATTATGATTACAATAGTTTTCATGATGCAATGATTTCTCTGCGACAAGGCATTGCATTCTTATATCTTTATATAAACTTAGGGAAAAAATAAATTGCTAAAATAAAAAAGTTTGGAATGCATATAATAAAGATGGTACCTAGTAATTAATCAGGGATCAAAAGACAACTGAAAGAACAAAGTTTACATTTGTATATATGTACAAACACATACCTGGGTACTTTACTCATTTATTTACATAATATGAGTGGGCTATGTAAGTACATCGTTCAGATCAAGAGGTTTTTGGTGTTATCAAAAAAGTCAAGTCTTTGTTTTGTTTTCGGTTCCGCATAAAACATATATAAATATTTGACTTAAATAACCCCGCATGGCCTGCAGATGAACTGCAGTGTACCCGTTGCAAGATTAGATTTTTTCTAAACATTTTTTTAAATCGAGCTTTTTTTTTTTTTTTTAACTCTACTAAATCGGTGTTGGAACACGGACATTTTCCCATCGTTTCCATTTTAAACAGACATTTGAGATTAACGCGCCGTGAGCAAAAGTACTCCGATTCGTAAAGAGTGATAATATTGTAATCAATTAGACATCCTCAGGTTCGGTAAACAGTGATTTTTGAGATGTAAACAAGACTCGCAGGTTTTCCTGATGGAATTTGTTTCTTTCGTTTACATCGTTTACATCGTCTGAAGATATTTTTTTTTTGTCTGGCACAAGTTCATCTACGTTTGCGTTAGATATACTTTTATGAAATTATAAAGGCCATTACATTATGAGTAATTAAAATTCTGCTGAATCTCCTTGAAAAAATATAAAACTATTGTTTTGGCATAATTTCTGAAATCACTATACTTGTCATAAATCAGAAAACAATATTTATTTTGGCATCGCTTCATTTTGCTACAAATATTGTTTCTTTTTATAAATGTTTGATCTTATGCTGTAAATCAGACAGTATCGCATGACTAACTTTCTAAGCATGGGGTGAATGCGAATTCATTTTTTTCTACGCATACACCCTTGAAATGCTTTAACCCGTTGAGGGGCACCGGTATATATTATATACCACCTACGATTAATGAAGTTTTACACAAGGAAAATTTTATTAAATTTTACTTTTCTAACTTTGGGGGAAAAAAGCTGTAAAATTGCTTTTACTTATTTTGAAATAGAATTTTTCAAAGATTCCGGTGGGAATTCAGCATTTTACAAACGTAATTGCTTGCCCCTTAAAAGGTTAATTTACATATGCTAACTTAAAAACCATAATCAGTTTAATTTTTTCTGATACCTTAAATATTGAGGTTTTTCCCAGTCGCAGACCACTGTGCGATGTTAGTTGTCGGTGTCTTAACACGTAATACTAAATTATCTTGTATATCCACTCTAATGAAAGGAAATATTTTATTCAATTTGTGCGATTTGTATATTGTGAAATGTTGGACTCAGTAGCATTGAGCTGTGATATAATCTTTAGATTTTAGTGGAATTTTTTGATAACACTCTCATGTATAAAAATTCTCTAAGAGGGTTTTTGTCTAATATAATACTTTAAGACGTTTTTGTCTACATTTTCGAAGTCACCAGGGATTGAGATATTGAATTTCGAATTTCTTATAATAGAAATATTATTCAGTTTCAGAAATACATGATAATACTTGTATATTTTAGTTAATGTTTAATGTTTTGAACATTTATCTTTCTATATTGATTTTTCCTCTTTTTTGTTTGCCTTGTAGTTATACATTAATCTAACTGAGATGTTGTACACTCTATTCTTTCATTCTACAAGGGTTTGATATTATTCATTTAAATATATATGATAATAGATTCATAATTTTCAACCTGGCGTGGAATTCCACTATATAGAGGAGAAGGGGAACATGCTAACATGGGGCAGATATGAACATCGCAATTTTTCAATAGTTATTATATGTTTTTTTTATTTGAAAAAATTACCAAAGATGACAGCACCTGTAGTCATATGGTGAAAATTTTTCGAAGATCTTTGACATTTTGTTTGTCTTCAGTAGCCTAAACACTGTTTATAGATCTCAAAAGTAAAATCTCAGTTCCAACTTGATAAGCAAATAATTTTATTTATTTATTCATTTATTTGAATTTTAATGTTTTAACATATACTATGAGTACTATTGAAGATTTTTGATAAAGATTGTTTTCTTCTATAATTGAGAAATGTTAATGATTTATCAATTTAACTGTAGCAGCCATGTGGGGCGCTTGTGAACAGACTAGTTGGGGCAGATATGAACAGTTCATAAGGGCCCCAACAATCATTCCGTGATTCTGTTCATTTCATTTAACTTCATAAGAAATAATTTCAGAATTTAAGATTCAATATCTATAATTTTTCTGAAATAGAAGACGTTTCCGTTATACAAAGTTGATTTTGTATTGAAACTTCCATAAATACATCTGTCAGCATGTGCATAAAGAGCAATAAGCTCGTTTGCGTTCAATTGCAATTTAAATAAATTTAATGTGTTCTAAAATGCAATAAGTGTTATATATTATTTTACTAAACGGTTTACAATGTTTTTCATGCATTGTTAATACAAAAAGTATTACGTAAAAAAACTTTGCAAAAATATCTATTTCATTTGTTCCAAACTTGCAATAATGGCTTACATCCACCTATAAAACAAACATGTATACGATGCATTCAATGGAAATAGATATCTGTAATATTTTCAGAAAGTAAAATTTTTAAAATGACAACTACCGGAAAATCCGAATTGTAACCCCTCCCCCCTCTTTCAAGATCAAAGGAACTTAAATTTGTGAGGGGGCTTATAGCCGAGATTCTTTTTTAATCCTTAAAAAAACCCTTCTTTACCATTAATTTAGTAAATAAGTAAAATTTTAATAAATAAATATTATATAAATACCCCTCCCTAAAATCTCCCCTAAGCAAATTTTAAAAGCTTTAATTTTTTTTTCAAAGTTACTTCTTTATTTTTTATTTTACTGCAACAGTATTTAACCAATCATCTAAGCCCCCCTCCGCCCAATAAACTTGTTTTCATTTTATAACCTTTTGCTTAAACATATCACTCATAAACTGGTGATATATATATATATATATATATATATACAGGGTGACCGTAAAGTCTGGAAACGGTCGAATAACTCGAGAAATACAAAGCAGATTAAAAAACGAAAATATACGTGTTAAATATTTTTAAAAAAGCTACTCAGTGATACCAAATTTGATCCCCGCAACCGAACCCACGGGGGTCAGAGGGGTTCCAACTTTGAAATCTTGAATGATAACCCCCATTTTTTATTGCAGATTCGGATTCAACGGACAAAAATACGTAACTTTTGTATTTAACATTTTTTTCTAATATTCGTTGATCACGGTGTAATCGAGCAAATAAAAAAGATACATATTTTGTTTTTCCCAACCAGGTTTTGACATCTCGAAATCTGATTGGACAGAACTTTCATGGTCAAAGTAGCCGTCTTTTGCGGGAATAGTGTTTCTCGAAAACCATCAGTGGTGGTTGTTTTGATGACGCTTTATATGCTTTTTCCATAAAAATTAATATAAATATATTAAATTAGTACTGTATTTGCATATTTTTTTATCCAGTCAATCATTTCAAAATAATAACCTGCGTATTTTGATTTTTTTTAACGTATAAATATACACCTTCCCTCCCGGACAGAAAAAGGATAATTTCCTTTATTTGGGGGGGGGGGGGCGGAGTGTGCAGATATTCTGTGTTTTGATGGCTTCTGCTGTTTTTTTTTTTTTTAATATCATCTAATTCAGGAGGCTGATGCTGGTGCACAGTTTTTTTTAATTATTGCTATAGAACAAAATAAAGGAATAATTATTTAAAAAAAAGATATAAAATATTTTTTATGCTATCTGAGCAAAGGATGGGGAAGTAGCGTAAATTTCAGTGGGGGTGGTGTTATATATTTTGATGATTTATTAGTTACTGTAACTCCAAAATATCAAGTCGGGCAGACACTTCTTCAACAATTCTTATAAACGTAATAATTTATTGCAATTTAAAATATTTTTCAATTTAACATTTTTTTCATAATTTTAAAATTAATAATTTTAAACAATAGAAATTTTTTTATCTTTTAAACTTTTTCATTGAAAAAATAATTAAACTCTTTAAGCTATCTTGATTATTTCTGGGGAAGAAGACGCTTTAATTTTCATAGGGGAAGGATGGTGTAGAAAATTGTTTAATTATTTATAAATTATTATAATAAAAATATCAAATGTGACAAAATACAGGCTGTCCGAAAAGTTTGGAAACGGTCGAATAACTCAAGAAATTCATATAAGATTGAGAAACAAAAAAATACGTGTTACATATTTTTTTAAAAGCTATTCCGTGATACCAAAGTTGACACCCCACCAAGACCACCTGGGGGTCAGAGGCGTTCCAACTTTGAAATTGTAAATGATAATCCCCATTTTTTATTTCAGATTCGGATTCTACGGGGAAAAATGCGCAACTTTTGCTTTTAACATTTTTTTCTTAATCTTCGTGGATGACGGTGTAATCCAGCAAAATGTGTCAGATACATATTTTGTTTTCTCAACCATGTTTTGCAATCACAAAATGCGATGGGCCAAAGCTTTCGTTGCCAAAGTGGGTCGCCTTAGCTGGAATTGTGTTTGTCGAATACTATCCATGGAGGTTGTTACTATGACAAAAGTGCTTTATATGCTTTGGTCATGCAAATTAACAGAAATATATTGAATTAAATCTCTATTTTTGTTTTTATTTTATCCATTCAGTCCATTCTGATCAATTAACCTGCGTTTTTTAAAATATTTTGATGTGTAAACATGCCCCTCCTCTTCCGAATAGAAAAAAAAAGATAATTCTCGTTATTTGGTAGAGGTAGGCGTGGATATTCGGCATTCCGATAACTTCTGTTTTTTTTTTATATATACTTTAAATTGTTTCAGAAGGTGGGTGTATGGGATTTTTTTACTATTACGATAGAGTAACATATAGGACAAAATAAAAAGAAGTACATATATTTTTTTGTGTGTGTGTGCGGGCAGAGCAAAGAATAGGGAAGTAGTGTAAAATTCAGGTGGTGGTCAGATTGGAGATTTAGATCACTGATTAGTTACTGAAACCAGAAAATAACAAGTAGAGCAAAAATATTTTCCATGATTCTAATAAATGTAATACTTTTTTGTAAATTAGTGCATTTTTTCAATTTAACATTTTTTTTCATAAATTTAAACAATAGAAAAATTTTGATATTTGAAAATTTTAATTTAAAAAATAATTTAACTCTTTAACTCTGTCGGGATTTGTGAAGCACATATATTCCTCGTCAAAAGGTGCATGTGGAATTTGTTTTGGGCACCATTAATAAATTAATAATATTATTTAATTTTTTAATTAAAGGATTTTTTGGTATTTCACAAGTAAAGGGGAGAGTGGAAAAAACACGGTGTAATCCAAATAAAATTTCTGTACGCGATGCAATCTCGAAAGTGTTAAAGTGTAATGATTATTTGCTGGGGTAGACGATGTGTTAATTTTCATAACAGAAGGATAATGTAGAAAATTGTTTGTTTATTATTACAATAAAATAAGTTATGTGACAAAAAATATAATCTAAAACATAATTGGCAGAACAAATTAATATCAGATCAGTTTATTTTCTTCATTTTTTAAGCCCTAGAAGGGGCATTTATTAATATATTTCATTCAGTTAGTTCTACGTTCTTAAATTTTTATAACAAATAAGTTAAACCAATTGAACAATTTAAAAAAAGAATCAAACAATATGATACATAAAACGCATTAAAAACTTACGTTCCGTTAAAAAGAAATCTAAATAATTTCTAAACTTTTTCCCTTTTTAAGTTGCAAATATTTGTATTGCAGATTTTGTATTATGCTTATGATGAGTGTGTACAAATTATAAGGCACATATAAAATACAAAAAAACATTTTTAAAAGTCTAAAATTTATTTCGATTTAATTTTAAGGGAAATTTTAGGGATTTTTAGGGTATTTAAGTTATCATATTGTTTGAATTTTGTTTTTATTTTTTAATGTTCATTTGGTTTAACACTTACCGGCTCGTAGTTATTATTTTGTTTATAAACTGATGAAATGATAGACTGACATCAGAATTTATAAACGAGTTTATTGTAAGATATAAACTTTCTTCTTTTCAAGTACGTTATAAATGGAAATTTTTAATTAAATATTCTGGTTGCCAGTAAATTAAAATTATGAGTCCTTTTTTAAGGACACTGTCCGCAAAAGCTCTAACTTATTTGTTACAAAACTTTAACATTAAACATCGAAGTAACTGAATGAAATACATGAATAAATTTCCCTTCCTGGGCTTAAAAAATGTAGCGAAAAACTGATTTCTTTTTAATTTGTTCTGCAAATAACGTTTTTGTTTATATATTTTTTCACATTTGTTATATTATTGTAATAATAAATAATTAAACACTTTTCTACATTATCCTCCCCCACCCCCATGAAATTTAAAACGTCTTCTCTCCCAGGAAGTAATCGACAGTGCTTAAAGAATTAAATTATATTTTAAACTCAAAAATTTAATATTCAAAAATTTTCAATTGTTTAAAATTATTGGGTCGTTCGGAAAGTCGTGCCGGTAAATTCTATCATTCAATAATTAAACATTGATTCCTATATCTAATCTCTAATAATTACCGAGCAAGATTTTCCGGTGCGAATTGATTTTCCTAAACGGACACGACTTCCCGAACAACCCATTAATAAATTTAAAATTTGAAAAAAAAAAAATAGTAAAATATATTAATTTACAAAAAAGTATTACATTTATTAAAATTTTTGAATGTTTTCTGCCGTACTTGATAGTCAGTAGTTGCAGGTTGCAGTAACTAATCAATCATCAAAACCTATAATCCCACCCTCCTCCACCTGAAATTTACGATACTTCCCATCCTTTGATCAGCCAGCACAAAAAGATTTTATATGTTTGTTTGTTTTTTTGTTCCTTTATGTTATTCTATAGTAATAATTCAAAAAAAAAAAAACTTATACACTCCCATCCGGCCCCGAATTAAGTGATTTTTTTTGACAGCAGAAGACATCGAAACACAGAATATCAACACACTCCGCCCCCAAATAATGAATACTATCATTTTTCTGTTCGGGAGGGGAGGTGCTTATTTACTCGTTCAAATATCAAAATATGCAGTTTATTATTTAAATATGATCGACTTGATAAAAAGACATGCAAATAGAAAACTAATTTAATATATTTCTATTAATCTTTATGGAAAAAGCGCATAAAGCGCCATGAAAACAATCTCTTCTGATGGTTTTTGAGAAACACTATTTCCGCAAAAGACGGCAACTTTGACGTTAAATGTTCTGGCCAATCAGATTTCGAGATGTCAATACCTGGTTGGGAAAAACCAAATATGTGTCTGTTTTATTTGCTCAATTACACCGTGATGAACGAGGATTAGAAAAAAATGTTAAATACAAAAGTTACGTATTTTTGTCCTTAGAATCCGAATCTGCCATAAAAAATGGGGGTTATCTTTCAAGATTTCAAAGTTGGACCCCCTCTTACCCCCGGGGGGTCGGTTGCGGGGATCAAATTTGGTATCACTGAGTAGCTTTTTTAAAAATATTTAACACGTATATTTTCGTTTATCAATCTGCTTTGTATTTCTCGAGTTTTTCGACCGTTTCCAGACTTTTCGGACACCCTGTATATGATATATATATGATGATATATATAAGGTGATATATAAATGATATATATATATTTCTTTATGGTGAATTTAACAGATAATATAATTAACGATTATTATGACAAATCAGTAAAAGAATAAAAAGCATGTTAAAGGATATTTTTTCATTGTGTTCACATGTACCCCACGTGTGTTCACAACTACCCCGCTGGTGGGGCACATGTGAACAATGTTTTGAATTTATAAAACTATTAAAAAAAGTAAGAATAACAATAAAGATGATTTAAAAAAAATTACCATGTCTTCCAAAAATTCTGTTTAATATATTGAGTAGTTTTTTTTTATAGAAATTAAACCAGTTATGAAAAAAGCTAATTTTTGTGAACTGTTCACATGTTCCCCAATCTCCCTTACTAATAACATCATATGATGGTAAAGCCAGAAACCTAAATGCTATTGCACACATCACAGATTAGAAATATTCCCTTTTATTAAAGGTGAGAGACGTAGGTATTAACTCTCCCCATTACATAAAATTTTAATGGAAGACGACTCTGTGTATTCGATGATGCAGCGAAGTATTATTATACTTGAATGCTTGCACAACTTCACTGTCTGCTGCGCCTGCAACTGACTTTTATATTTGGGATGCCTGGAGAATCGAATTATACAACACTTTATTGTAATATTGAGACTGACAAGGGCACCACCAAACATGATGCGCACAGATTTTGATGATTTCAAAGTATGTTGTAGGGGTCATACCACTAATTAATATGATAAAAGGATTTCTTCAAATGGGCCTTAGTATTTGAGAAATTGGGGGTTAAATTTCAGCGTATATTTCAGATCCCCATTAGTATGACTTTCTGCGTGTGTGTTCGTGGCTCAGCGGTAGCGTGTGAGCTTACGGACCAGGACATTGCGGGTTCGATCCCACCCTGGGGCACTTTTTTCTTTTTTACTTATTTTTATTATTTACTTTTTTACTGATTTATTATAGACTTCAGCTAATGCAACAGCACTTTTGTTTGTACTACAATGGAATATAATCGCGTGGTTTAGATACAAAATTCTCACCATCTTCATGAAATCCCGGACACTATAAAAAAAATATATATATTTAAAATTCAATTGTTTGATTTCGACTTTTTTTAACAATGAAATATAACGAATATTTTTTTTTTTGCTAAATTAAAAAATCATACCTTTTTAAATACGTTATATTCATCTTCTTCATTCAATATTAATTCCTCGGCCTCAATAATTTGTCGATCTTCTAATATTTCTAAAATTGCACCATGAAATTCTTCAGCCATAGCAATAGAAGCATCGGATATTTCATCCAGTGGAGAACTTGTAAACACATCATCATTTTGTAACGTCTCGCAATATTTTAATGCATTTGTAATTCGGCCTTTTTGTTTCTCTTCCAAACGAGAATTTTCCGCATCAGCGCTGGTTCCTTCCATAACACAATCTTTAGCATTCAGTCTCTCACAATCTGTAGCCTTCTTTTAATTTTCATACCGAAATTTTCCCTATATATAACAATATTTCAAATCTTCTAATTCTCTGCAAAAGAAGCTAAACGAGATCAATAAAAGAAATTTTATTGAAATATTACCGAGAAAAGCAAAGCAGACGATTAAAAAATATAGAAATATATTTATATGTATCGTAAATTTTATCTCATTAACAGACGATTTCTGCAATCCAGTTGAATTTTTTTTTACCACGTAGAGAGTGTTTTTATTTGTTATAATAAAAAAAAAATATTTCTTAATGTAATCTGTCATTTTTTATTAGTGCAAACAAAAAATGATTTTGCGGTTGAACTTTAAAGATAAATGTATTTTACAGAGTATTAAAAATTTGTACAACTGGTAAAAAACTTGTATTTAAGCATTAGTGCTTTAATATTTTATTACTTTTTCAAGAGATGCATTATTTGAATTATCTAATCCTAAATACGTTTGAGAAATTGCACCTGAAAATTATTTTGTATAATTTATAGAAGAAAAGGATAAATTTTCCTTTAAAATTCCATAAAGTTAAAAAAAAAAAGACAGAAAAAAAACAAAAATCATTATTTCAGAATTGTGCTTAAAATAAAAAATGTAAATAATAATTAATTTTAAATAAAGTTTTAGGCATAAATTAGTTTTGGAGTTTTGTAAATAGAAATATTAGTTTAAAAATTGAAGAGAAAAATTAATTGCCCTGAAAAATTCAAAAATGTAAATGTAATTTATTAAGAAAATATCAAAGTTCAAAGCTGTAGAATGCCCAATTCAGCTTAAAATTTTTAACGTGTAAAAAATATAAAAATAAGTAAAAAATATAAATAAAATGCCCCGACGTGGAATCGAACCCGCAATGTCCTGGTCCGTAAGTTCGCACGCTTCCGCTGCACCACGAATTCACATTCAGAAAATCACACTTATGGGTATTTGAAATATACGCTGAACCTTAACCCCCAATTTCTCAAAATCTAGGGCCCGTTTGAAGAAACCCTTTCATCAGAATAATTAGTGGTATGACCCCTACAATATACTTTGAAATCATCAAAATCTGTGCGTATCATGTTTGGTGGTGACCTTGTGAGTATAAATTATATAAAAAATGAGTTTTATTTAGTTCATTCCGAATTGTTATGCAATTTCGTCATTTTGGTTCTGGAACATCTATACTTGCGTAAATACGGGTTAGGTTCCCTTAGAAAGACCCCCACGGAGGGCACTCTCCCAGAGCCTATATCCCTCGTGCAGATAATCGGCCGTCATAAATAACACACCAATAAAACTGCACCATCTATTTTTTAAAGTTGAAACATTCTGTGGAACCACTAGCTTTTGCTATTCCCGTATTTGATGTTGCTCTTTCCTGTTTCATTTTTTTCCTGCGTGGACTTTTTAAAAATATGTGACGAATTTAGATATATTACGAATGAGCGTTATGTGAGAAAGTTTCATTTTAAAGCTATGCAGTGGTTAACATAACACACATGATAGTAGCAATTTATATGTATCTACCACAAATTACATTCAAAGAAACATATTTAGATGTATTTTAATTCACTGATGCATTAAATCTACTTATTAAACAATTAAAAAGTGATTTTTTGTAAGGTATGTCAACAAAATAAGTAAAGAATTGAATAAATATCTGCAGCCGCTTTTTATTCATTTAAATTAGTAGGTAAGTGGTCTAGGGACATACCTGTTGTTTTTGTAAAAATTGATTTAGAACTTTTCTAAAGTGATTGAAGGAGCATACGTATGGTAACAGCATTTACATGTTCATTACGTTAAAAGAATAAACAATTAAATTAAAAAAAAAAAAAAACGACTGCGTAAAAAGCGAACTAATTCATTATTTCTCATCAGTGATAAACTATTTATTTTTAAATTCCTACTATTAGCTCACACTCTCGCTATATATATCTGGTTCAAATTTTCAATCGTTAATAAAATACTTATTATTCATCCAATCAAGCTCAAATAATTTTTTTTAACTTGTAGTGGATGACACTTGATGTTAATCCAGTTTTTTTTTCAAATATTAATTCATTAATAAAATTAAATTAATTATTTTTCAATAATCGAGAGAGCCATCTTCTTGATCAAGGTATTTTAAGACCGAGAGATCCCTCTTCTTGATCAAGGTATTTTAAGAACGAGAGAGCCCTCTTCTTGATCAAGGCATTTTAAGAGCTACTCAAGAGAAAGAAGAATGGGAGAAAAAAATTCTCTTTTTGACCTAAGTAGGAGATGACTTAATTTTTTTATATTGTTTGTATTACTTACCCATTTTTCCCCCCTTGTATTGGTGATTTTTAAGTTGTGTTTAAATGTTAGTTTCTATCTATAAACACTGTTTTGATGAAGTCTATAGATGTCTATGATGGTTAGAGCTGCAGTAAAGCTAGAGATCCACAATACATACACAACTTCCAGGTTGTATAATATTTTAACGGAGCTTCTGACTGTAAAATAGTCAATGAAACATCGCAATTTGAAAGACCTATCCAACGATATGCCACTCAATATGGTGCGTGAAAATTTTTTCGTCTCTACCACCATTTTGTATTTTACGGCCGCAATTTTGAATTTATAAAAACAAAGTCTAGCCTATAACCATCGGACGGTTAAGACAAATCGATAGAGACCTCATTCATTAAAATCCATCCAGCCGTTGGGATGTATCGAGGGTATAAAGAAATCCACATACACAGATACGCATGAAACACATAACCCTTCTTTTCAGTCGGGGGAAAAGAAAATCCGAACGATGGCCGTTTTCCCAATTTGAAGCACTTCAGAGTAAATATGTTTGCACAAGAGATACATTTTTTTTTAGTTTCTACAATCCCATTTTACTGACATTTCCTTGCAGAGTTTTTTTCATAGAGGAATTTTATCAAACTTTAGAATTTCCAGTACTAATACATAATTTTGACATCATATTTAAAATCGCCAGTAAAGTATTTTGGTCAAGTAGTTTTGGAGTTATGCAGATTTAATGTTTGAAACTGCTACATCAAATTCATTTTTAATCGTTTCAAACTGTTAGTGATCACGGTATTTTCTTTTTATCTCAATACTTCTTGGCGTAATGAGATGTAAATTTGGATTCGCGTTTTTGAAATTTCTATTTCAAAAACTCTTAGGTTACAATTAATAAATTGTTATATATTTATATATATTCAAAAATGCAAAAGAATAATAAAAAAAAGTCCTTCCGGCCAGTGCCGGGAGGAAGAGGTAGCTTTCATAATCCTTATTTTAAAAAAGCCAACTTATATCATACAAACACACGAAGCTCAATTTAGTGGAAACCGAATATAGGAGATTCAATACTAATTTTTATCAATATAATGAATGAGAATTTCGCGAAATTAGTCAGCTTCATCCAAGCTGTTTTTCTTTAAAGTAACTTATATTTGGCTGCCAAATTCGGCAATTTCTTAAAGTGCCTGTCATTTAAAGACAACATGATGGATGAGGCTAAGCAGTGAACTTGGTCGAGACCTTAGTAATTGCTGTGCACATGCTCACTCACATCGGAATCGGTTAATATATAGGAGTGCTGTCGCATGCAAAAAATCAGATTTTTCAAAATGTCACCCACAATAGAAATTGAAAATGCTATATCTGAGCCATTTTTTAAGGTAAAGAAAAACCAAAAATGCTCCTGAATCCTTATATCAAGATCAAATACTTAAGAAAGAAACCTTTTTCAATTTCTAATTTTTTTGCACCTCACTTTAAATATATATATTTTTTTTAATTTAATGGCCGCCATTTTGAAACAAGATGGCTGATGAATCTGGCCAGCGAACTTGGTCGAGATGTTGATGTATACTATCCACATGCCTTCTTACATCGAAATAGGCAAATACGTGTGTTATCGCGTGACAAATACAAGATCGTTTCAAAATGTTAGCCATGCTAGAAATTCAAAGTGCTATAAATCAACCATTTTTTAAGATATCAACAAAAGAACAAATTTTCAGAAACAAAAACTGCTCCGGAATCTTTGTATCAAGGCCAAACACATAAAAAAAAAAAATCTTTTTCATTTTCCAATTTTTTAATACATCATTTTGAATTTTAAATTTAATTTTTTTTAAATAGCAAACCATTTGAAACAAGATGGCGAATGAAGCTGGCCAACGAACTCGATCGAGACATTGGTATGTACTATGTACAGACCAAGTTACATCCAAATAGGTTCATAAATACGCCTGTTATCGCGTGACAAAAATCAGGTCGTTTTAAAATGTCAGCCACAAGAGAAATTCAAAATGCTATTACTCAGCCATTTTTTTAGATATAGACGAAAGAAAAACTGTTCCAGAATCTTTGTATTAAGGTCAAACACATACAAAAAAAATCTTTTTCATTTTTCAATTTTTTGGTATCTCATTTAAATTTTTTTATTTTTTAATTTTTTTAAATGGCCGCCATTTTGAAACAAGATGGCGGATGAAGCTGGCCAACGAACTCGGTCGAGATATTTGTATGTACTATGTACACACCAATGTACATCCAAGTCGGTTCATAAATACGCCTGTTATTACGTGAGAAAAATCAGGACGTTTCAAAATGTCAGCCACGCTAGAAATTCAAAATGCTATAACTCAGCCATTTGTTAAGATATAGATGAAACAAAAACTGCTCCGAAATCTTTGTATAAAGGTCAAATACATAAGAAAAAAATATTTTTCCATTTTCAATTTTTTGGTACCACATTTCAAATTTAAAATTTTTAAAAAATTTTTAAATGACCGCCATTTTGAAACAAAATGGCGGATGAAGCTGGCCAACGAACTCGGTCGAGAGATTGGTATGTACTATGTACACACCGAATTACATCCAAATCGGTTCATAAATACGCCTTTTATCGCGTGACAAAATTCAGGACGTTTCAAAATGTCAGCCACGCTAGAAATTCAAAATACTATAACTCAGCCATTTTTTAAGATACAGACGAAACAAAAACTGCTCCGGAATCTTTGTATAAAGGTCAAATACATAAGAAAAAAATATTTTTCCATTTTTAATTTTTTGGTACCACATTTCAAGTTTTAAATTTTTTTAAAAATTTTAAATGGCCGCCATTTTGAAACAAAACGGCGGATGAAGCTGACCAACGAACCCGGTCGAGACATTGGTATGTACTATGTACACACCGAATTACATCGAAATCGGTTCATAATTACGGGAGTTACAGTGTGACATATGTCAGATTATATATATATATATATATATATATATAATTTTGAACGGAGGGTGGTTTCGGGGTCTGGGGGTCATGATCGATGAAAATATACCAAAATGTTTTGAAATCGCTTTCCTCCGAACGGCTGCAATAGGTAGCTTTTTTGTAAAGAAAGCTACCTAAAATATTATAGAACGGATGGGTGGTTAGATGTTAGGGTACGGAGGAGGGTGGAGTTGTCTGGATAATAAGCAATGGTTTATTTGAAAAAAAAATTAAAAGAAGGAAGGGGGCATTTGATTTATAAATACGTTGACATTTTATAATGTTGATTTGATTAAGTAGTTATATTTATTTATTTATTAAATCAAATTAAATTTATTTATATTCATTTATCATTAATTTATAATGTTAACGTTTAAATTGTATTTAAATTTTTTAGCCAATGAGGACAATATCATATTAATTTCTAATAGATAGTATATTATATTAAATGAGAGTAAAGAGCATGTTTTGATTATAAATTTTATTATTTGTTCTACCTTCTTCCCTTAATCTGGTTTATTTAATTTTTAAGAAAGTTTATGGACACTTTAAATGAAACTAATTAATTTCAAAATTTAATTATTATTATTACTATTATTAATATTAATTCCTTAGCATCATAATTTTAATAATTTATTTATTTATATTTCTTCTTAAGTTTTGATGCACTGCAGTCAAAGGAATTTAAAATTGGATATGATATAGCTAGGCACATCGATTTATCTGAAACATTAATTAATGAATCTATATCACCAATTTACATATTTATTTTATTTTATTTATTATTTCTAATATAATGGTATAAATTTATTAACATATTTTTAATTATTATTTAATAATCGTTTATTTGTCTCTAGACATTATTTGCTTTAAAGCTTAATCCATTAATATATATAGATATATTTGTTATATATTAGTTTTTATTCCAAAACAATATACTTTAATAAATTCTTAAGTTTGCAGCGCTTAACTGATTTCTTGGAATACAAGGTGGAATTCATTTTTAAATTATCTATAGAGGCAACTAGTCACACATATTGATGAATATGCTTGACCATATTGTACATTATTACTCCTTGATCCATCAACATTTAAAAAATGTTTTTTGGAAACATGAGCAAATAATCTCTTTTACTTGTATTTAATGCTGCCTCACTCTTAGTCAGCAATGCTTTCAATATGGTAATCTGAATTTTATTTCTTAATCCTTTTTAACCTTTTTTAATTTTAAACTTATTTGTTTTCATAACTTATTTCTCTATTTTTTGTGCGTTGGTAGTCCCAAATTCATATTCTTAAGCTTTTTACTGGCTAATATAAAGATGAATCCACACACATTGTTTGTGGAACTCTAGGCATTTGGGACCTGGAGATTTTATCTAGGTTCTAGAAATATCCATTATTTATTCTCTGCTCATTTTATTTATTTATTTTATGTTTGTTGGTAATTTGTAATGTTTTTTTTAATGGTTATATATAGCTGTATACATATACATATATCTATATCTATATCTATATATCTATATCTATATATCTATATCTATATATCTATATCTATATCTATATATCTATATCTATATATCTATATATCTATATATCTATATCTATATCTATATCTATATATATATATATATATATATACATATATATATATACATACATTTTAAATTATATATATTTTGAAATTAGCTTTTATTCAACTGAGTTTAAAATTGGAAATATGTGTTTGTAGATTAAACGTACGTAAAATGAAAATGTAATGGAATAATATTTAAAGTATATAGAAATGTTCATATAGTATAAAATCTGAAGTGTCTTAAAATTTGAGGGCAATAGAAAAATTTTAATAACATTTTCTTCTTTAGAGACCTTAACTCTATTACATCCTATATAAATGCAAACAGAAATTTATGTTACGAAAATTGCTATACAGTTTCCTATACAGTCTAAAAATTTAAATTAAAATTTCCTAAAAGTGGAGAGATAGTAAAATTTTATAATTTTTTAGCGCCGTAAAATTACAGAAATTGCGTATTGTACAACAACAAACAGTTATGTAATGTTAACATAATTGCTATACGTACAGTCCAAAAATTTAAAGTAATACGGCCTATGTAAGTCAAAAAATTGAAAGTAATTTTTTTTTTAAATGGATGATATAGGGAAATTTTGTAACAATTTTTTTGGAGCTGTAATATTTGCAGGATATTAACAATGTACATTTAGAAACAAAAAGTTTGTTAAAATTTCTTCAATAATGTTACATAAATAACAATCTTTATTAAACAACATGCACAATTCAATTCATTTTGTAAGAAATTTCTTCATCAAAACAAATATTTGGCTCAAAGTGTTTTACTTACACCTAAAGTAACTTATAATTTGGACGAAAAGTTTTGAAATGATATATATTAAAATTATTAGTTCTAAATTTTTCGATAATTCCTTTCAGACAATGAATAAAGAACGATGTGAAATTTCAATCAAACCTTCAAAAAGAGTACCTTTCGTTCCTTTAAAATTATTATTTTCGTTTATTGAGGATTAAGCATGGCTTATTTTGACAAGAGTTTGAATTTACTTAAGGAAAATGTACTTAACATAAAAATTTCTTCTAACGGATAAAAGCTTCCAAAAATGATTCAGAGATATGATTCAGATGATGATTCAGCAGATTTAATGTTTGAAACTGCTACATCAAATTCATTTTTAATCGTTTCAAACTGGTAGTGATCACGGTAATTTTTTTTTTTAATCTCAATACTTCTTGGCGTAATGAGATGTAATTTTGGATTCGCGTTTTTGAAATTTCTATTTCAAAAACTCTTAGGTTACAATTAATAAATTGTTATATTTATATATATCTAAAAATGCAAAAGTATAATAAAAAATTATTATAGAATGGATGCGTGGGTAGATGTTAGAGTACGGAGGAGGGTGGAGTTGTCTGGATAATAAGCAATGGTTTATTTGAAAAAAAAAATTAAAAGAAGGAAGGGGGCATTTAATTTATAAATACGTTGACATTTTATAATGTTGATTCGATTGTGTAGTTATATTTATTTATTTATTAAATCAAATTAAATTTATTTATATTCATTTATCATTAATTTATAATGTTAACGTTTAAATTGTATTTAAATTTTTTAGCCAATGAGGACAATATCATATTAATTTCTAATAGATAGTATATTATATTAAATGAGAGTAAAGTGCATGTTTTGATTATAAATTTTATTATTTGTTCTACCTTCTTCCCTTAATCTGGTTTATATAATTTTTAAGAAAGTTTATGGACACATTAAATGAAACTAATTAATTTCAAAATTTAATTATTATTATTACTATTATTAATATTAATTCCTTAGCATCATAATTTTAATAATTTATTTATTTATATTTCTTCTTAAGTGTTGATGCACTGCAGTCAAAGGAATTTAAAATTTGATATGATATAGCTAGGCACATCTATTTATGTGAAACATTAATTAATGAATCTATATCACCAATTTACATATTTATTTTATTTTATTTATTTTTTCTAATATAATGGTATAAATTTATTAACATATTTTTAATTATTATTTAATAATCATTTATTTGTCTCTAGGCATTATTTGCTTTAAAGCTTAATCCATTAATAGATATAGATATATTTGTTATACATTAGTTTTTATTCCAAAACAATATACTTTACTAAATTCTTAAGTTTGCAGCGCTTAACTGATTTCTTGGAATACAAGGTGGAATTCATTTTTAAATTATCTATAGAGGGCGCTAGTCACATATATTGATGAATATGCTTGACCATATTGTACATTATTACTCCTTGGTCCATCAACATTTAAAAAAAAGTTTTTTGGCAACATGAGCAAATAATCTCTTTTACTTGTATTTAATGCTGCCTCATTCTTAGTCAGCAATGCTTTCAATATGGTAATATGAATTTTAATTCTTAATCCTTTTTAACATTTTTTAATTTTAAACTTGTTTGTTTTCATAATTTATTTCTCTATTTTTTGTGCGTTGGTAGTCCCAAATTCATATTCTTTAGCTTTTTTATGGCTAATATGAAGATGAAACCACACACATTGTTTGTGGAACTCTAGGCATTTGGGACCTGGAGATTTTATCTAGGTTCTAGAAATATCCATTATTTATTCTCTGCTCATTTTATTTATTTATTTTATGTTGGTTGGTAATTTGTAATGTTTTTTTAATGGTTATATATAGCTGTATATATATACATACATTTTAAATTATATATATTTTGAAATTAGCTTTTATTCAACTGAGTTTAAAATTGGAAAGATGTGTTTGCAGATTAAACATACGTAAAATGAAAATGTAATGTAATACTAATTAAAGTATATAGAAATGCTCATATAGTATAAAATCTGAAGTGAAATATCTTAAAATTTGCGGGCAATAGAAAAATTTTAATAACATTTTCTTCTTTAGAGACCTTAACTCTATTATATCCTATATAAAGGCAAACAGAAATTTATGTTACGAAAATTGCTATACAATTTCCTATATTGTCTAAAAATTGAAATTAAAATTTCCTAAAAGTGGAGAGATAGTAAAATTTTATAATTTTTTAGCGCCGTAAAATTACAGAAATCGCGTATTGTACAACAACAAACAGTTATGTAATGTTATCATAATTGCTATACGTACAGTCCAAAAATTTAAAGTAATACGGCCTATATAAGTCAAAAAATTTAAAGTAATTTTTTTAAAATGGAAGATATAGGGAAATTTTGTAACAATTTTTTTGGAGCTGCAAGATTTGCAGGATATTAACAATGTACATTTAGAAACAAAAAGTTCGTTAAAATTTCTTCAATAATTTTACATAAATAACAATCTTTATTAAACAACATGCACAATTCAATTCATTTTGTAAGAAATTTCATCATCAAAACAAATATTTGGCTCAAAGTGTTTTACTTACACCTAAAGTAACTTATAATTTGGACGAAAAGTTTTGAAATGATATATATTAAAATTATTAGTTCTAAATTTTTCGATTATTCCTTTCAGACAATGAATAAAGAACTATGAGAAATTTCAATCAAACCTTCGAAAAGAGTTCCTTTCGTTCCTTTAAAATTATTATTTTCATTTATTGAGGATTAAGCATGGCTTATTTTGACAAGAGTTTGAATTCACTTAAGGAAAATGTACTTAACATAAAAATTTCTTCTAACGGATAAAAGCTTCCAAAAATGATTCAGAGATCGCTTTGAATAATTATAAAACGAAATAATTCAATTTAGAGTTACGTTGTTTTCATCTGAAAATGATACTCAAAAGAGATTTTTTTTTTAAAAAAAACTTGGATTTACTTTTTTTGTTATTTAATCAAAAAACTTTTATTTCTTCTGACAGAGTTTTGTGAGAAAAGTATTTACTGATAAAAAAAATAGAATAGAACTAATTTTTTCTTTTTCAAATCATAGCATACTTAACTTTTTTATTTATTCAAAAAATTTTCTTAAAGGAGTAATGAATATCTGAGTCGCAATAAAAATTTCTAGATTGATTCAATATATCTTGTTACGAAACAAGCCCATCTTCGATAGGATTTCCAAATTGTTAGAATTTTTTCCGAAACAAAACATTTACTGTTTCTCTTTTTTCCACGGGAAGTTTAGATGATCATAAGGAAAGAAATGAAAATGGAGAAATACTCGATTTCTGAGCTAGTAATTGAAGTTCTGCAATTGTCTTGAAGAACTTCAATAACTTGAATATAAAATAAATTTTATGGATAAAATAATGCGAAAGAAATAATTAAATTTAGTAACTTTTCAAAAACAAATTAAATAAGTAATTTATTTAAGGAAAGGTGAAAGCAAGATTGTTAGAAAAACTGTGAATTAGTATTATCACAGGATTAGAGACCGTTGTTAATTCGAATATCTCAATTTTATGCATGAACAATTTGCTTGCAAGCTCAGAGACGGGCTTTTAGACTCTCTAATACGAATTGTAACTAGAGTCTGGCAACTGTAGAGTATTCGCCGAATAATGTGTATTTTTAGGGTTCCGTACATAAAAAGAAAAAAACGGAACCATTATAAGATCACTGCTGTGTCTGTCTGTCACACACATTTTACTCATAAACTATGGAACGCGGTAAGTTCAAATTGGGGGAAGTACTAAAGACTATTGACCCACATATATACAGATAATTAAACATTCACAAAAATATTTAGGAAAAATGTAGATGGCTAATTAAGTTACTTGAAAAAAAAAAACATTTTCTTTGTATATCGTGTGGGGTATCGTGTGAAATCTTTCGTAATGCTGAACCCAAAAAATACATTTCTTTTTATTTTAGGTATTAAATTTTCAGAGATATCGTGGAAAATGCTATGAAAAAATAAGCCTCACCCCCCATCCTTTTCTGAATCTACTGAAACTAAAATTATGAAAAAATTAGAGGTAGTAGACGGTAATTTAAACCTTGCAGGAAAATTATATCTATTACCCAAGATCACATAGTTTATGAGAAAATCGCATTTTTCCGCTGCATACAAATTTCGATTTGCGGGCATTCAGCAAAACTGTTGAGGAGCGCTAAAGGTACCTATCGTAGCAAAAGTATAAAAGCATTGTTTATAATGATTTTCGAAAAAAATCGTTCATAATTAGCCGAGTTATTGACCCTTAAAGACATGGACGTTTTGGACATACAAAACGACAGGGGCAGCGTACCCTATGCACCATCGCCTTTTAAAACCTAGATAGCAGCTTTTAACGACATATTTGTGTAATGCAAAGCCCAGTAACAGTATAAAAGCAATAAACGTCAAATTGTTAATAGAAGACTAATTTAATTTGAATTAATAAAACGTCGGGGGATCCGCGATCAGTTTGCATTGAGTGGATCTCTCAATAAGTGTCCCGTGTCTTTAAAGGTTAATTATAAACCTATCTGGAAAAACGCGGCACGGACCAAGGCAGCGTTGCAACTTTGCGACCTCATTTCGAAGTGCGCTTATCACAGTGCGAAGTTTAAACTTTGAACCAGAGTTTTGTTTTAGGTACATTGTAAAAAGAAAAGATTTTTACTACGCTGAATTTAGTTTTATGAAATGCCAAATGAAATTTAAATATGCACTACTTGTATCGTCAGTACCGAATTAAGTTAATCATAAACAGATTGGGAAAAGATTAAAAAAAAGAGTTATACAGAATAGCAATATTTGATATTATTTGGGCTTTATGTCGTTTTGCACTTTCATAGTATATCCATTTATACTTTTCTAGTATATACAGCTATATCCATTCCTACGTTTTATAGATTTTTACATTATCTTATTATTCAACGATTTTTTTAATAATACAGTTACTAATTCATATATTGTGTGGAACCCCACGTGCGCGAGTAATACTCGCACTTGACCGTTTATTTATTATTATGAATCGGCATGTTTATTTACAATTTTTTTTTCCACGTACTAAAAAAAATTAGCCTTTCATTACAATACCCTCTACATTTTGGAAAATCATTTATAGTCTATGAGAAATGCATGATTTTTAACGTTTCTTTTATTTATCATGGAGATGAAGTATGAATACGGTATGTTTTAAGTTGTTTATGGAAGAGTATAAATATTACTACACTTATTAGAAGAACTGTAGAAACACAAAATAAATTTTTTTTAACGATTTAGTTACAGTTTTTATAAATAATGTCATAAAAAAGCTGCCATTAATAAAATAGGCAGTGGTTTAAAGCTGTTTCTAGACTTTAAGTGTTGTGACTCTTGGTTATGGTGCAGATTTTATATAGTATAGAGATCGACCGATATCATTCACAATGCTGTAAAAAGCAATTCGCAATCAAATAACAGAAATTGCAGCTGTAATCTTTTCGAGGCTGCTCACAGTGCCGTATCACGTAAGATGGCCATTCTCATGAATGACGGCCATCACATTGAGGATTTGTATACTTAGCTGCATTATTGGTGCACCATGTTTCTACGAGACCTTGTGACATTAAAAGTCAACTATTCATCCTAGCTGTATCGCAGATTTTGCTTCATCTCTGTATAAATTAAACAACAAGTGAACTGAAGCATTGACTGCCGGTGGTAAGCGTAACTGTTCTTTCAATAAATATTTTCATTGTTAAAAAAAACTCTAAAGATTGAAGAGGATAGAAATATCGTCGACACCATGAAGAAATATCTAAAATAAATGATTTTTGTTATACTAAAAATTGCTTCAGAGTATTATGCGAAACACTTTTGTTATACTTTGTCCATATAATTCAAATTGGTCTTTTATAAGTTATCATTTTTAAAAAACATGCTTCTTACCAAAAACAAATTTAAATTAGCGGAAAAGAAATTGAGGTTTTAAATAATTATATGTTATAAAACAGTATGCACGCTATTATCAACAAATATATCCATATAAAATTGAATTAATTTGAATCTAAAGAATAAATTCTATTATTAATTCTATTAGCAAAAAACTTATTTCTCCTAAATGAATTCGAGAAGCGAAAAGAAAAAAAAAACATTTCGTTTTTTATTGTTTAGCGCACATACAATTTATGAAGCATATGTAAAAGAAAATGTAATTACTTTTATATAGATATTAACGCAGCGAAAAGAGAGAAAAATGTATGCGTTACTCTTCAGTAATGCTTAAATTGTCGGAATTCGATTGTCAGAGAGTTTCTTTTTACTCATATTTAATGCCTATGTATTTATAGATCATTAACAGTTATATCATTATGTAATTAAAGATTATATTTAGAGGCTAAAAATACACAATATAATAGAGTAATTAATCATATTTTGCAATGATTAATTACCCCAAGAATCGATTTGTATCCTAGAAGCTTGAAAAAGAGGAGATTTACAACACAAGAGAAACGATTGGAGGTAATTTATTTTCCAATGCAATTATCAGGTATATTAACACACCATTATTTCAAAAGAGCAGAGAGTTTTTTGGATTCATAACTTAATTGAGAACAAATCAAAGATACCTCATTCTCCTTTTCTAAAGCGAGGATAACATATCTAAATGAAACAAATATGTTTATAATTAGATTAATAAGTTTACAGCTTTGATCTTCATTGAAAATTTGCAACAATAAATTTATTTTCTAGCGATTCTGTAACGTAAACACTTTACATTGTTGAATTTTAACCCTTTTATAGCATGGCTATAATAGAAAAAAGCTACTTGAATAACAATAAAATTTTCAAACTAAATTTCATACGAAATGCAAGATCCAAATATTAACAATTTTCCACTCAAAAAATTATTATTATTTTTTTAATTTTCTATTCTTTAAGCTGTAATAAACGCATAAAATTTAGCCTGCAAATTTTCTCTCAGAATTGTCTTGATTAAGAATGTTCGACGTATATACTTTTATCGCAGTTACTCAATAAGCTTAAGATAGGTACAATTAAACAATATTTTAAATTTATTGCTAAATCGATATTTTATTGCTAGATCAATGTCTAGGTTTTTAAGTTAGTTTTATAAACCTTTATAAAATGGAAACTTTGAAATTTTATAAGGGAGGTCACTAAAATTTAAATGCTACAAAAACATATTTAATTAAAAATGTAACCACCATGTAGAAATAAAGGGATTTTTCATGTTCTTGATAGGAAGAAATCTTGCAATGTATGTTGTATGTGTTGTCCATTGTTTTTAGCAACTTATCCTGTCAGTGGGCATGTTTAATGTTTTGCATGATCACGTGCGTGATATATATTTACAATTTTTGTGCATAGTAGTTATAGTGTTAACACTCTAAGCGGTTTGTCCATATTTTTGCGTTTTCCTAAAATAACTTAAATCGGGTGTAGACAAAAATAATGTTAACAGAATTGTATTTTAAGATGTACGTTAAATTACAAGAAAAAATCCCTTCCGGCTCGTCCTACAGACACAGGTAGATTTCGAAGTCAAGTGCTAATTTCAACAACAAAAACTAAATCATGATTAAAGATAAATCCACTTTAACAATTTTATCTGGCCACTTTTGACGAGTTTTTATTTCATTTTTATATAAGAGATGGATTTATCAGAATCATGTTAAAGCGCATTCATTTTTTTTTCCATGCTCAACAACTCGAAATTTTCTGGCACATATTCAGATTCATTTTTAAAAGAAATAAACGGTCAAGTGCGAGAATTACTCGCGCACAGAGGGTTCCGTAGAATAAATATATGAATTTGTAATTGTATTATAAAAAAAAATAAAAAAGTTGCTAAAAGAATACTAAGACTTTGTAAAAAACTATATAATGTAGGGTTGGGTAAAACTGTATATATTAGAAAAGTGTAAATGGGTATACCATGAAAGTTCAAAGAGATATGGAACCTAAATAATATCAAATATAGCTATTCGTAAAAATCTTTTTTTTTTTTTTTAATATTATACTAATCTGTTTATGATGAACTTAATTCGGTACTGACAAAAAAGCAGTGCATAGTTAAACTTCATTTGGCATTTCATGAAACTAAATTCAGCGTAGTAATAAACTTTATTTCTACAGGGTAGCTAAAATAAAACCTTTGTTCAAAGTTTAAATTTGGCAATGTGCTAAGCGCGCTTCGAATTGAGGTCTCAAAGTTGCAACGCCGCCTTTGTCAGTGCCGCGTTTTTCCAGATAGGTGTTTAATTAACTTTTAAAGTCACTCGAGGCGTATTGAGAGATACAATTAATGCAAACTATCGCGAATTCCACAGTATTTATGCGATTCGTTCTAATTAAATCTTTCGAGGGCGATGCCCTTAAAAAACGGACAACTAATTTTAATTCGAAAACAAACAAACGGCACCAAGAATATTTAATTAAAATTTTCCTTTTATCATGTACGTGAAAATAAGCAAGTTCGGATTTTCTAATAAATTCGTTTATAAATTCTGGTGACAGTTCATTATTTCATAAGTTTATAAATAGAATTACTCAGTGCCGGAAAGGATTAAGTGGTCGCAAGACTCTTAAAGCTTCAAAATTTAAGAAATTTAAATTTTTTCTGATGTTAAACTCCTATCTTTTCTGAATATTTTGATATTGTTTCCTTGAAATTCCCATTAGAACAGAAGTTTTGGCTTTTAGAATTATACCCGCTCAATAGCTGAAGCGTAGTTTACGAAACTTTAAAGTAATTATTTTCCAAATGGCGTTTTTTTGGGCATAACGCGCAAGATACCTCAGAAACGTCTGAATATTTTTTCATGAAATTTTCAAAACATATATTTCATGTTAGTCTGTATAAACTGAACCTAAAATTTCCTTTTTATTGTTCAAAAAAATATTTTTTAGGCGATTTTACTGTTGAAATTTTCAAAATTTTGTATTAGCTAAATGCAACTTTGCATTAAAAATATAAAAATGCTTTAAATACAAATTTATTTAAGTTCAGGGAAATTATTACAATCTGAAGTATAAGTAAGCACAAAAATTTTCATTCTAGTTGCAATATTTATTTTGTAATCTTGCGCGTAAGCTGTTATGCTAATTTTTTGTTCGACAAATGTCTAACAGTTTCGAGCCCCCTATAAATAAAAATTCTGTATCTTGCAATTTTTTAAATACATGAAACGAAAGAACATACTTATATCTTTCTTCACAATTAAAATTGTGTTTTAAAATCATATACATTTTAAGACATTAAATGTTGAAAATGGTCTTTTTTTCATTTTTTTTCCACTTTTTAGAGTCCCGAGACCCCTTAAATTAGTATGTTTTTAACAATTTAACGTTTATTGCTCTTATACTGTTACAGGACATTACATTACACATATATATCATTAAAAGTGGTTAACTAGGCATAGAGTACGCCGCCCCTGTCCTTGTGTATGTCCAAACTGACCGTACCTTTAAGGGTTAATATCTCGGCTAATTACCGATGACTTTTTTCGAAAATCATTATCAACAATGCTTTTATTCTTCTGCAACGATAGGTATATACAGTGATGCTCAACAATTTTTCTGAGTGCCCGTAAATCGAAATTTGTGTATAACAGAAAAAATACTAATTACTCAAAAACTATGTGACCTAGGGTAATCGCTATAATTTTCCGGCAAGGTTTATATTAACGTCTACTACCTCTAATTTTTTAATAATTTTAGTTTCAGTAGATTCGGAATTAGATGGGGGAACATATTTTTGCGCTACATTTTCAATAATATCTTTGAAAATATCATACCGAAAATTAAAAGGAATGTATTTTTGAGTTCAGCGTTACAAAAGCTTTCACATGATACCCCACATGATATACAAAGAGAAGATTTTTTTTCAAGTAGCAAAATTAGCCCTCTACTTTTTTCTAAATATATTTATGAATATTTATTAATCTGAAAATATGTGGGTCAATGGTCTTTCTTACTTCCCCGAATTTGAACTTTCCACGTTCCATAGTTTACGAGTAAAATGGCTGTGACTGACAGACAGACAGACAGACGGACGGACAGACACAGGAGTGATCTTATAATGGTTCCGTTTTTACTTTTTAAGTACGGAATCCTAAAAATGTGAAACTTGCTCACGGAATTTTTGAGGAGATTTATAAGCGACCTGTATTTTTATTTTTCGTTCAATTAATTAAAACTTGATTTATAAACAATTATTTTCACAGTATTACAATATTTTTCGTTTCCAACACAACCGCTTCAAGAAATTCGGTTCCAAATACCGACTTTGATACCATTTTTTGAAATATATTCTGCCTCTATCCAAAAATCGACCATTACGTTACATTATATAGTTTCTGAATAAGAGAATCTACCAATTGGATGCGTTTGAGAGCAAAAATGAATTTAAAAATGAGTCAGGAAATAAGCAGTTTGGATTTAAATACACCCTTAATACGATGATTTTTTCTTGAACCGCTATGTATCTTTAATCTGTTTTTGCTGTAAGAATTGATCCTATAAAAAACTTGTCAATATAAATGGTTTAGATAATATTAAGAAGATATATAATAAATTCATGCGGATTTTATATCTGGTGAATTGACGAAGTTATGGACTTTTTTCTTCTTCAACTTTTTGTTTTCGTTTATTTTGCGGTATGAATTGGTCCTATCAAAAACTTGTCAATGTAAAAGTTGTAGATAATATTAAGAAGATTTCTAATAAATTTAATTGGATTTGATTTCTCTGAGTATTGAAGAAGTAATATATTTTTTTCTCCCTACAAGCCTATTTTTGTGCGCTCCTTGAGCCCATTTTTAATTTTATCAAAAATCTGTGATACATAAATTTTTGGCCCTATTTTTAGAAGTAATAAAAACATTAAACTGATTTGATGTGTACAAATATTAAGAAGTTATGGATTCTTTTCGGTTTTTGGAAAACCCCTCCCTATTTCCATCCCCTTGGTCCGATTTTGCCCATTAACGAACTTGACCAAGATTTTATGTCCCTTTATTTTATGTATCAGTTAGGAAGAGATTTGTGTTGAATTACGGAAGTTATCGTGTCCATAAAAAAGTTAAGATATATATATATATATATATATATATATATATATAGAAATTTTTTACTGAGGGTGGTTTTCGGTTCTAGGGTGTCATAATCGGTGTAGAGCTGGAAAAATGTTTCAGAAATTCCAACATAGGGAAGAATGTAATACGTAGTATTTCATACGAAATCTACCTAAAAGGCATGAAGTGAATATTAGAAACAAACCATGAAAAAGAAATGAAATTAACATTAGTTTTATAAGCATTTTTATGAAAATGCAGGAATGCTCTCGAAACGATCAGAGGGAATAATGAGAGATATTTCATAACAATAATAACAGACATGGCATGAGAGCAATTTTACATATAATTAGTACAAATTGAATTTTAATTTGCGTGCTGTTTGGGAGAACAAAATTTCGAAAAAGTTGCATTAAAAATTTACGACAACACGCTCTCGAAAGTTTTTATGCTCTCTGGAGAAGCTCCAAGCATATTAGCCGGAATGGTCGTACATAATATAAATACGTAGATGACTAACATCTTTCTATTTCGAAAAAGTTTGATAACTGGACAAACGGTACATTTCAGATAGTCACAGCACCAAAATCTCATGAGTTGAAATACGATGACCAGTGTTGGTAATTTAGTGTTTTTTTCCTCAGATATCTACAACTATTTCTAAATAATAATATTTTATTCTCAAAGATGTTTCAGAGGCAAACATTGTCCACTTCAATTAGTGAAAAAAAAAAACTAAAACTCAAATGCTTGCAGTTGACCAGAATCATAGGTTAAAGCCACTCAGCATATATGATTATGTAGTTGTAGTGATGTAGCATTTTAAGAATTATTATATGCAAAGCACTGATACGTCCTGCGTGTCTGTATAGTTTTTTCATCCTTTGTACGTGCAAAAGATTCTTGAGTTTCTATATAAATAGGCCTCCTTCATATCCAGATAGGAGAGACAGCACATTTGTAGCTTTGTATATCTTCAACATTTTCTTTGACCGGGGAACTGTAATTGATCTTCTTTATAATTTTCTTGAGGATCTGTGTATTTCATATGTTTTATCGCAGGGTGTTTTATGCGATCATATTCATAATGAGCTTATTTTTAGCCTTAAAGGCATTATTTACATGGAAAAACTAAAGGCTCTATAGGAAAATGCACATAATTATAGCATAAAAAGTGGGTAACGTATTGGTGCAAATTAGGGTACATTTGCAAGTAAGTTCCAGTACTTCAAAGAGCTATTGATAAACTCTCAAATTTACAAAATAGCTGTTTACTTGCAGTGAATCATTGAAAAAACACGGCGAATTGACATTCAATTATTTAACAATTCAACTATCACAAATTCGAAATTCCTATTTTTGAATATAGGAAGTATAAGCATTTGCTGGCGACTTTTTCAAAATAATTATTTTTTAGATGGATATAAAATTACAGAATTGCTTTTATAAAATTTAAATTTGGGGGAACTTTTCGTCACGTAGTTTTCATTATGTAACGGTTTCAATGTGAAATTTAGAATTTGAACATCCTCAAAATTAAGGTTGGCCACATAAAACTTTGCCGGTATATAATCCCCTACCCCTAGTGACGGTACCGTTGAAGGAAACAAGGTGCCATTTGAGCAGTGGGTATATTATGGCATGCGCTCCAGAATGAGGTGAAGAACAACCGAACCCTCACAGTTATTCTGAAAATTATTTATCGCAGTTACAGAGACAAATTTTCGAAATTTTCTAATCGCAATACACAAAACTTTTCACTACAAGAGGACTTTTGCAGTGGAAATCATAAATAGTATTAAAAAAACTTAACAGTAGAAATAGTGACGTAAAACAAATACAAAGAAGGCTATTTTGAGCTTCACATGTGCTTCAAGAAAACATTTGTGGTACTGTCATATACCGACATTATTCGTTTCTGTGGTCGATAGGGTTGCACGAATAGATCTCAAACACTCAAGGTTTCTATCTCTTGAGACGTTTATTTAAGTATACGCATCAAAACTAATGAGTGTGGCTTGAATTTCTTGTTGGCAACAGTTTTTAGTATGCAATATGTAATCTCCCGTGAACACAAATATTTAAAAAAAATTTAATACAAATAAAAATATTTGTTTTTTGTTGCCTATAAGGGTGCATTTGTTCTTCTCGTTGTTTTTACTTGTGTTTGTTTTTTGTTCTCATTTCTACTGTTAAAATGAGTATTTTTAAGGCAGTCACTGTTTATCACCGTGAAGATCATTTTAAAATATCGTGTATTGCCTTTTGGAATTTTCGGTATTTTGTCACTGCAACCGTAACTGTAACAGCTTGATTGTTGTTTTTACGTTATTTTCGAGCCCATGCTATAAAATACCCACATACCAAATGGCACAGCGTTTCTCTCAACGGTATGCCGCCAGTGGCTCATATTGGTAAAAAAAAATCAAATAAATAACTTATTAAAAAAAATTACACTGTTTTCTAACATCAAGAGACAGAACCACATGAGAGACGGAATAAAAGTAGGGGAAAGCAAAATAAAATCAGGTAAATTATTTTTAATTGCTTCATAAAGCCAGAGTTTCAAACAAAATTTAACGAATCTTTGGGTAAATATCTCCATTGCTCATCCTTCTACGATAATAGCATTCTAAATATAGGATTAGTTTTTCTTAGTTTTATGGATAAACGACTTTCTGGAAAAAGTCAAATGATCCGATCTCACTCTGCCAGTGGGTTAAGATTGCACAAATATGTTAACCTCCTTTTAAATGAAAGAGTTTAGACTTTATTTTGAAAGGGGAACAAATTACATTAATTTACAGCTTTATAAAAGGAACTTAACAAACAACATTTCAGTCACAATTATAATGATTTAATGTTTAAAGACAAAAGTGTAATTCATCTTCCTTACAAGTTTTCAAATTGTAGAAAATAAGTTTGCCTCTTACTCAGCTTAAGAAAAAATCATAATTACTCTTACCCGTGCAGTTTTGACAGCCCTTTTTTAATAAGCATTATTTATCATCTCTTAAAGAATTGTTTACCAATATCCGGTTTTATCGCACATAGGATACATATAGGGTAACTCCGGGAGAGTCGCCGCATACGGGATAGATGCCGCACCCCTTATATTTCTTGTAATTATCGATAGATGGTCGTCAAACGCACAGTATATGTGCGCAATGAGATTATTTTAACCAGTATATAGCCTGAATCCCATTTCGATGTTTACTTGTAGACGTACAATCCTTAATTAGACGTAAGTGCATGATTTCACTGTCCAAACTTTTAAACACGTTGTGTTTAAATACTTTTCATACACTAATTACGAAATGCATGCATGATTTGGAAGTCAAAACTAAGTTTAGGGTTTATATAGAATACTGTGTGTATGGTTACGCCATTCCTCTTAGCGATGGCAGGTAATTGTGATGGCTGACGTCTGCACCATGCCAAATGGGATACATGCCGCACAGCTATTCCGGTATACATGCCGCAGCTTCTTTTGTACGGGACGATTAATTGTTATTAACTTTTCATTTTCTTTGTGCACAGACTAACCATGATAGGCATGTTATCAAGTTTACTAAAACCAATGGAGAAAAAGGGGAAAATAAAAATTAAGAAGGGCAAGAAAGTCAAGATGATAATAATGAAAAATTAGATTACGCGTAACGCAGACATCCTTTGCAAGGATTGTTTAGAAAACTAGTCCAAAAAAGAGGAAGTGTAATTGGCTTCGTTGAATCATGTGTTTAAACGCAGTTACATAGAGACTGTACTTTTTCGACACTTTTTCTGTAGATTGCTGTAAAAAATACAGGTCTCTTAACCCATTCGGGGCCATAGGTGCATATAAGCACCTTCATGAAGAGCTTACAAGATTTGTTCCTGGCACTAGTAAAAAAGAAAAGTAATATTTGCTTTGATTAATTAGAACATTTTCATGATTATTTAAATAAAGGTAACATTTTTTTAAAAAGTGGTACCAACCGAATAAAATTTGTGTAAAAGCTACCGGTCCAGAAAGGGTGAACAAATAAATTATGTCAGCATAATTTTACTTTTTTTCTTTTTCCTTTCTAATACATTGATGTTATGTTGTTGCTGAAATAGCAATTAAAATTTAATGTATAAAAAAATAAGTCGATAATTTTAATTGTGAAAGTAGGCAACAATTATTAATTTGAATCTACTAATACGTTTTATTGTACTCATTTAGTTTCATTTTGTTATTACATCGTTAATTATAGTCCAGATATGAATATTTTTTTGAATATTTTTATTTATAATTTCTTTCTGTTCTTATTACAAGTGCGGCATAACTACCGCACAAGTGCAGCGTCTCGGACTGAATGTACGGGTGATGCGCCGTAGTGTAATGTTTAAGAAAAAATTGTTAAAAAATATTAATACTTTGTTTTGAGATTTTTTGTCGCAGTGCACGCGTTGTATATTTAACCTTAAATAGCACAGCATGATTTTCTTTATTTTATGTCCACCATGGGACTTTATACACAAATTAAAGAAATGTGCGGCATAAATCCCGGAATTACCCTATTCTTATCCCTTGAGAATAGGATATATATATTCTTATCCCCTGGAAAGCAAGCTATAAAAATGCACCTATAAATAATAGCTACATTTTTATTGTAGCTACACATCCATATTAAATATGCTATACAAAATAACATAAACAAATCACCAACTTTCAATGTGTTCATATGAAAATATTTTTAAAATTTACCAATACTAAAACAAAAAAAAAATATGTAAAATAAATATTTCAACACAGAAACTATACAAATGCAGTTATAAAGATGGCCCTTGGGTGCTATACAGCATATATCTCGGTCATGTGGTTAAGATATCACGGGACACTGAGTGTACAGATCTAAAACAAGACTGGTACTAAATTTATCGACATCAAAATGATGAAATATTGAGTGAACCTTGCTGATTTCGGAGTCGAAATTTTGACCTCTTTTATGGTAGCGCGCGCGCTGACTACTAAGCCATTAGGCTACGTTCTGCTCTCCTACAGCTAATTATTTGAAACATTAGCTACTAGAGGAATGCTGAAAGTGAAGCAAAACTGAAATATGAGGCATACGATCACACGACTATAAGATTTAACCCTAATTCCACATCTTAAAAAAAAAAAAAAAAAAAAAAAAAAAAAAATACGATATTTGTTTATAGACATCCCATTTGATTCTTTTCCCACTTGTAAAGTATGAACGGTTTCGCTTTTTGAAACTGGAATTGTTATCATGCTGGGAGAATTTCCAATTTGCCATAGATATAATCTATCTAACAAAAATTTTTCCTATAGGGTTAATACCGTGATCAATTTTATGACCGAAGGAAGACAGTGATCAGAGCATTTTTACTCAGATTAATTTAGAAATAGCAACAGAAAATCTCACAAAATATAACATAGATATTCTTAAAAAGAAAATGAAGAGTACATGTCGAGAAAATAGAAATCAATAAAATTTAGATATGTTTCCCATTCAATTCTTATACAATTTTCAATTATTTATCATAAAAGAAATAAAAATCTTAGAAGGATAGAATGCATGGAAATTCATTCACATTTTCTTCAGATTTGATGTAAATTTACTAAAGAAAATGTTAGTTGATGAAAATAGATCTTATACATGGTTCGTCGATTGTAAGAATGGAAACCAAATTCTTTTTCTTAAGTTCAAGAATGTATTTGGATTTAGCCTATTTCAGTCATCAGCGAAGAATGCATGAATATACTTTTGTCTTGTCAAAAAGATTTTGAGAATAGAAAAACTTGTCGTTGCTCTTCTCTCCAAAATGTCCCTCTTCGAATCCATATTTCTTTATTATAAGTAAAACATTTAGAATGAACGATTAAGTACGACAATTTTTTCGTGTCACCCCATGTTTTTTATAAAATGAGTAATACAAATTATTAAAGAAAGTTAAAGTTTATTACTAGTTTAAGTAATATAGGATTATTATTAGTTTTATTACTTAAACTTTTAAACTTTCTAAAAACTCACATTTCGTTTGTGATAATTTTGAAAACTTTATACAATTCTGAATCAAAAGAAGCAAACAACATCCATATATTTAAATTGGAATCTGATAAACATTAATTGAAAATCTTTAAGGGGGTAGGATACCTTTGAACACGTCAAAAAAGTAAAAAATATCACTATGTTACAAGCTTCAAAACTTGTGTAATAATTCAAAAATAAAAATCAAACTTCATTTAAATATATTTAATTTTATATTTAAAAATATATATGTGACATATTACTGTCGACTTCTGTGACAACTTCGGCGACACTCTTCTATATCGACGAAAATATAGTATAGTAATCAATGGCAAAAGCTTTGCCAACCCTCCGTTATCATGAGACAACGGGACTCAGACGTGGTGGCTAATTGAAGGCAGACTCAAGAAAACATTGGAAGTAATTCCCCTTCAATAAATAATAGAGGCAGTATAAACGTAACTAGTTTATTTGTAAACACCTTTCGTAAACAATTCCAGTAGATTATCCACCGGCTCTCAGAATGCAGCTATATCACTTCATAATAACTATAGGATGTTACATGGTATTAGAATCTACACATTAAAAATCGAACCACCAAGTGACGGGGTTTTAATAAAAAAACCGAAAAACGTAAAAATTCTGGGCTCCTAGCCGATGCAACACTGTAAATTCTCTAAGATGCAGAGCGCGAGCGGATACATTACAAGTGAAAAACCGAACCCATCAAAAAAGCCGGAAGGACGGGACGAGAGGCAGGCTACGATAGGATTTAGCTCCGGGGGGAGGGGGAAGTACGCATGACTTCAATGATGAACTATTTATTCTCGGCATTAGATTTATAGCGTAGCCAAAATGTTGGCGGGAGCTGGCAAGGAATTAGGTGATATAGAACATCATAAAACAAAAATATTAAAACATTGAAAGAAAAAGAATTGTCTCAGAATAAAATGAAAAAAAGTAATTTAACGGTTTTATAAGAAGTAAGTTACGAATGGATTTAGGTTTTTAGAATAATAATTAAAAAATACGCAGCTTTAAAGGCATGAAATAAAAGACAAAAAAGATTTAAGATATTCTTAAAGATGAGTAAAAAAGAGGGTAGATATTAAGAATTTTGAATAGTTTTACTAAGATAAAAGGGCGAAAATTTTTATTATTACATATCCCCCACCCAAAAAGATGGATGAACTGGTAGGTCTTATGACCTGAAATTTAATAGGAAGGAAATGTTACATAGACTTGGATTACAATTTCGTCACTTGGAGTAAACCCTAAAGAATAAACTTTCTAAAAATATCTAAATGCTATATTAAATTTAAAATTTAGAATTTATAACGCGAACTACTGGAATTGTTAATTAAATACAAGGACAAGATATTAATCTTGCTTACAATTTACAATGATATAAAATGAAAAGTTTATATAAAATTTGAGAATAATTATTTAACATAGTTTTGTTATTTACATAATAAATTTATGGCCATTCATGGCTCATATTCACGTGCAAAGTATTCATGAACTCAGTTGTAAAGACTTGAACGAAGCATTTTATAATATAAGTATGCTAATGAAATTATTGAAAAATGCGTTCAAAATACGAGTTCAAAATTAGATTCAGAAATATAATATTCATTTGAATCTACTTATCTTTGCATTAGGAACTCATTTTCTCCAATCTACGTTCACTTTCAGTTCAATAAACAAAATTAATATATTAAATAATAATAAATAATAAAATTAATAATATCGAAATTAATATCAAAATTAAGAATAATAATAACAATGATTTTTTTTTTTAAACTACAAATTAAATAAATCTATTTACAGCATCTTGCAATTGTATTGACATGCATACATCGATGCATCATCTCTTTGTGACTTGGGCTTCCCTAGAAGTTTCTATATCATATACCAATTAAAGTTGTATAGTAACTTTTTACTATATGTTACTATTTACCATTTACCACATGGTATTTACCTATTACAATCATCATAGGATTTTCAGAAACGTTGGAATTCCTCTAAGTTGAAAAATTTTACTAATCTGAAATTTCTGAACTCTGAAATTAATTACTCATAACTAATAAACTCTCTAATTCATAATAACTAAAACCATTTAAAATCTGAAATTCTCATAAACTAACAAAAACTCTTAAAATCTGAAACTTCGTGAGTATTTTTTTTTAATCTCATGTTCTGTCCATTAGCTAGCTACACGGTAATAATTATCTCCCGATTACCTAATAATAAGCATATTATATCTAATAATATCAACTTCTAGGAATAACTTACAATGAGTAATTGAAATTCATACTAATCGGGTTATCAAAACTCATAGCATAAATACTCCCTCAAGTAATATCCCATGTTATGTATTATGCATCTCATTTATTACAGTAATCAAAAATATTCTTCATTATGATCTTTTCCTCTCAATATCAAATAATACATAGTATAATAAATAATAATAATAACAACAATTTCAACAACAACAGTCAGTAATATTCAAAAGTATCAAACAATTTTCTTTAACTAATCCTTAAAGTATCTAATTGATACACTGTAAAAAAATACGACCAATTTTCCTTTAGGAATCGGGAAAATAGTTCCCCTTATCGTACCGGAAAATTTCCAACCCAGATCTGAATGAAATCCATAAAATACCGTTTTATTGACTATTTCCTATTTTTTATGGATTTTATTCCGAGCTGGGTCGTAAAATTTTCCGGTACGATAAGGGCAACTATTTTTCCGATTCCTACTGGAAAACTGGTCGGATTTTTTTTTACAGTGTATCTCATCCATATGACAGAGAATGAGGTATGAAAATATACTCAAATATCAGGCATAACATAAAGTAACAAAAATAAATAAGAAATGTTTGCGAAACAACTATCAATTCATCAGGATTATGCAACGATCCTGTTTTCAATCAAACAAGAAAACTATGGTTGCTGAATGAAAATAAAACCTTGTAGCGTACTTAAGAGGTTGATAAAAATCCATATTATTGAATTATAGTAATTAACTTTAATCCTAGATTCAAATTCAATTTAATTCTAATTCTAATCCAGTTAATTTTGTTTATTTAGTTAATTTAGTTTAAGTTATTAATTCAGTTAATTTCAATATAAGAAATTCCCAACTGAAATCAATCAATTTACGCCAGCATAAACAGTTAACTCATGTAAAAAATCTCAGCAGTAATATTCCTGTCGCGATTCAAAAGCACACTGTTATATAGAAAATAATTGCTTATTAACTTATAAATGTATTTATTTAATTAAATTAATTTAAGGATTATTATAAAATTAAGACGCGGCTATAGATTTAAGATTAGTTTGCTGGGGTTTTACATGGGATAACTAATTGATCGGGATAATAATATTTTCGTAATTTAGATACATGGACAATTTCTGCTTTTGAATTTTTCTGTCTATCTCAAAATTAACATCAGATATTTTATAAAGGATTCGATATGGAAACAAATTTGTAGTGGTCCTTAAGAATAATTAAAATTATATCCTTTCTAGCGCAAAACTTAAATTTAAAAACAATAAAATATTTTTCAGGAACAAAATAAAATAATAAATAATTCAATTTTCAAGTTAGACTTTTTGGAGTAGTAAACTTTAAACACAACACAACATAACTTATATATACTTGTAAATTCATAACTAAATATTTAAATGATAAGTTTTAAAATATATGATAATAAGAGAAAAATCGCGCGAATGTTAAAATCTAAAAATATATATATAAAGAGAGAATTTTGGTGAAAATAAATACATAATAGTGTTACCTTTATAATAAAACCAGAATATTTGTAAAAAAATATTGACTAAATTAAAAAATTAACAAAAAATTAAAAATTTTCTTTAAAAAAAATATTTTCTAGGTACTGAAACAAACAAACAACAACAACAACAATAAATAAATAAATAAATAAATAAAATCTTACCTGTTTCTGGTTTTAAGTTGTAGATAATACTGAAATGAATATGTGGTGAAAATTTCTTTTGATTGCCATGCATAGTTTTTTAGTAACACTGCGCAGAGTATCAAAGTTCACCCTTTTGAATAAATGCAACGCAAAATTGAATTATCCTATGTAGTTTTAATATGTTGTCTTAATAAAACTGCCATAATTAGCAAACTAATCAGAATTTTTAATGCGTTGTTTTGCATATTGTTCAGAAATGATTATGAAATCAAAATATGTATTAAAAAAATCAAAAATTGAAGGTTTAAATGTATTCTACCCCCTTAATTTAATATAATGTTTAATTGATTTTTGACTTCGCTGAAAACTGTGTTTTTGTTACTAGCATGCACTATATGAATTCATTCGCAGATAGATTATTTATTTTGCAAAGATATGTGTAAAATAATTATACCCAAAACCTTTATCTACTTTTTTGGGAAGTAAAAATATAAATTTTATTTATTGTGATCATAATTAGGGCTGTGCTCACTAATCGATCAATAATCAGTCATGATCAATTTTTAAATCGGGTAATCGGTTTGGCTATTTCGATTACAATTTTCCAAGCTTTAATTAAATATTTTGTACAAACTAAGGTAAAAATTAAAAATTCAATTCTCTCTACAGAATAAAGTCATCCAAATATTTCACCAAAAATAGTCTAAAAGCTTGCATCAAATGTTTTTGATCCAAGATTTAATTGCATACCCTCAAATTTCTGTTTAAAACCTTAAAATGTTTCCTAGTTATTGAAATAAATTAATAAAGAAATAATAATAATAATAATATTGTGGAGGTAGTTCTGTTATCTTTTAATAAAGAGAGTGTAGTGTATTTAATCTGTTAAAATGAATTTTAAAAAGTAAATTTTAATATTTTAACTGACGTTCCTTCCACAAAATTTTTAACTTATACCTAAGAAAATATGCAAACGTTAATAATTTATATATATAAAAAAAAAAAAATCCATTTTTTTTCATTGTGATCATTTCATCTGGCAAACTGGATAATTTTAGGTAGATTGCATTATATGTAAAATTAATCACAAAAATAATTGCATTTCGTAAATACTCAATCCAAAGACTTTTCCTGAATAATTTCTTTGAATGACCTGGAATATGTCTGGAGTTGTTTTGTTATTTGCTTTTAAGACGTAATAGAAACAAATATTTTTCACATTTTTCAGATGATTTTTTCCAGTGTTCTATTCGGAATGCTTTCTTGTCTTAAAAATTACAAATATTTTGCATTTTATTGATATAAAATGGGACTTTAATTCGATGCTACGTAACAATAAATAATAAGTAAATAAATAAACAGTTTCCAACGAATAGTATTTGAGATATAGAAAGACGATTAACAGAAAATTTATTTGTTTTTTTGTACGATCTTGATAGCAAAATTATATATATATACATAAACAAGTGCATGCCTTTAGAAAATCATTTATAATTAGATATGTGGCATCAGATTAAAGCTTTATGAATCTTTTTTTCGATTTCGCTAAAAAAGAAATCATGCTAAATAATCTTAGCTTATTTCAAGGATGCAATATTATTTCTTTTAAATAAACGATTAAAAAAAATAATAAAAGTGCATTTTCTAATAATTTATGGAAAAAAATTAATAAGGGATCGCAAAGAAAAATGATTCAAGATGTTAGTAAACTGTTTTTTTTTTCAAAAAAATACAATAATAGTATCTATAATATAAAAATTTTTTATATAAGATACATGGGTCCCATTCCACTTTTTCTATCAAGAATACAGGATGCCTCACTACAAGATGAATCAGGATTTTCGTATATAATTTTAGCAAAAATGAAGGTATAGTGAAAATTTCAAAAGGTTTTGTGTAAAATGTGACGGCATCACGAGAAGGGGTATAAATTTTACTGTAATTTGGCAAATGATAACGTTTGTGTTTTGAACTGCACGTTGAATTGTGAAGAGTTTAGGTCTGCGCTGGTTGGACGTGAATGGTAGTCATTTACGATACTCTTGTGATGACATCATAAAGAAAAGTTCGCCTTTTGAAAATGTTTTAAAATATATTAATATTTGTACAATGTATGTAGGTAAATTTTGATTCAGTTTCAAATGAGACATCCTGGATATTTGACTAAATAAGCGGACTGCGAATTGTCGAGAATTGTCTCTCCACTGTGCAATCCACACTGTGGTGCGTGTTACAACAGAAACAAAATAAAAGTTTAAAACTGAACACATTTATCCTATTTAGAAAATAAATAGCTAAAAAAATTATTCGTACAGCGATTTTTTATTGTGATTTTTAGAGTTTTTTCGCATTTCGTGCTATTTTTTGATGGGCCCGGGAAACGCCGTGAGGGTCATCTAATATCTAAAATAACATTATTACCAATATTTACATATAATCAAGTCAAGCATAAAAATATCACTACTTTGCTATCATTGGTTTATACACTATATGGCCAAAGGTGACCGGTCACTTGCGATTTTAGACATTTTGTTAAATATCTAAAAAAATACATGAGAAATTAACCTGAAACTGCAGGTGTGTAAACAGTATAGTATAGGTCATATCTAATCAAAAACAACTCATTGTAAATGATGCCGCCAAGCCACAAACTTAAAACATCAGTCATAAAACGAAGTGATATCACGCAAAAAGAAGCGATATAGAAGTGCCGTGTAAAAATCATAATGCTTCCAAAGGACTCGGAGTGAGGTATACAGTATGTGAAAACTGCTTGGCGACCTGCAGGCTTTTATAATATTTGTTCTTCCTGCACTTACATATGACTATTTGTTTAACAATTTTCTTCTTGTATTACTTCTCCCATTAAATTGTGAAAATTCGAAGATTATGGTGTTTACTTGCCCATTGTTATTTAACATCATGGGATCGATTTGTTGATTATTATTATTTGAACGAGAAAGACCTTTTTATAAGGAAGATTTTCTAAGTAAACATATAAAAAACATTTTGAGTTTGTAAAATAATAATAAAAAATAATGATCATATGTATATTACTAACAGTGCACCTAATAATATACGTTAATTAAACTAAGATATATTGGAGTAAAGCGGAATTGCACATGCCAGGGGAAAAATCTGTTCTAGTAAGGCTACTAGTATTATATAATATTCCTTATGTTGGAAACACGACATTTAGGTTTAAGAAATAAATCTGTAATAAACAGGATGCATTTTACCAGTTTTCTCTTTAATTTTAATACAGTGTATTATTAAACGTATTTATGTAATTAAAAATTATGTTTAAAATAATGAAAAGTGTAATTGTAATAATAGATGATTACCACAATTACATACAATTTCCTGATTGTCTTACAAATCTTTCTGATTTATTAAATATCTTCCTCCTACAAATATTTGTAGGAGTGATATAATGGGAAATTAAAATTAATTTTTTCGACTTTCACAATTTTTCGAAATTGGTATAGGTACTGCATATATTAAACATCCGGCTGCAGGTCGCCAAGCAGTTTTCACATACTGTACCTCACTCCGAGTCCTTTGGAAACAATATGAGTAGTGATAGATTTTTACACGGCACTCAGAGTATGTACTTCTATATCGCTTCTTTTTATGTGATATCACTTCTTTTTATGACTGACGTTTTAAGTTTGTGGCTTGGCGGCATCATTTAAAACGAGTTGTTTTTGATTAGATATCACTTCTTTTTGTAAGGTTTTGCATTATACATATTCCATTTTAATTCAGAAAAAAAGATAAACGAAAGATGATAGAAGTAAAAAATAATTTAATAGTGAGGCTATAAACTTTTCAAAAGTGTAATATATCTAGTAAGACATAATGTTGGACTTTTTAAAAACTATTCAAATACATTTTATCGATCCTTACAAATCTCAGCAGAAATCCTTCATTTTTTAGAAATGATAAAACGTGTCGAACTAACCAGCAATATTTTTAGCTGTTGTTCTATAAGCTATAGGGTGATTCATAAATTAACTCAGTAAGGATTTTATTTTAATAACTTTTGAAAAACTGACATTACATTTTCAAAATTCGCATCATTTTACACAAAATGTGTAAACACTTAAAAACAGACTGAATAATGAGCATTTGTTTTATCACCGGGCGTGCTTGAAGTAATTTTTAAATAAAATTAGTTTTTTTTTATATATAATTTTGAAATCAAATGTCCCTCCGATAAGCGCGGCAGAAACTCAGATTATCTGATTAAGCCTCTTTTTTTTAGAAAATGTTTTCGTCAACTCTAACACTTGTTGGATTTTCTGACTTTTCAATGCATGTACTTTCTAAATTCATAATTGATTTTTAAGTGACTATCAGGACATACTAAGTCATATGCTTTCCAAGTATTTTCCTCACATATTTCGGATCATTCATACGATAAATTATAATTCATTTCAATAAAAGTTCAGAATTCGATATTTCATCGTTATAAAATGATTTTCCCTAATTTCAGTCATATTTGTAAATTTTTAAGTAGCTCTATTATCTGATTAAAAATTAACTAAAAGCTATTTATGGCATATTGATAACATTCTTTAATTACCAAGTCCAAAATAACAGAATCAATTAGTTTAAGAAATCCCCTTATTAATCTTTTTAAATGAAAGGAAAAGGAAAAATTCCAACAAAAATGCCAAAAATTTATTTGATATAAAAGGACTGTAAAAAAATGAAAAAAAATATGTTATAAAAAACCAGACTCACTGTATTACCTTTGTAAAATGGTTTAAATTGGATAAATCGCAAAGTTTGGTATGTTGAAAAAAATATTTGAGTGTATGTGCATTTTAGTATAAAAGCAATACAGAATTGAACACTTTCCCACTTATTTCAGCATGATAAACATTGATCCTTAAGTTCTGTCGAATTGTGTTCATGACTATAAGTACTCTGTGATTCACTAAAGTACTTACATTATCTTTCTGAGCCTGTTCTGTGGTTTCTCCGTAGTCAGTGTTTACCTAGAATCTTTCCCTAATCGAGGTCCACTGGCACTTTTCTATAATAGAGTTTCTCCTCAAATATTAGCAGGACATTCGGTGATGATTATTGTGCGCAGTACCTTCGTCAATCATCATTCAGATTTCGTGCAAAATAAAAGTTCATTTAATTGTTATCGGAATTTTGTGTGCAAAAATACCCATAGTATTGAAATTTTAAAAGAGTGTGGGCTGAAATCTAGAAGCATTTTAATAAAGTGGATAATAGAAACATCTTTCATAAAGTAAAAACCTGGATCGTCGAGCCTTTAGATGAACAAATTGAATTCATATTCAACTTTCAAGTAACCTAAAATTGTCTAGAGATTGAAAAGGTACAAATTCATTAAAATACATTCCACTCAGTAAATATCTATCGGTTGTAATGTGACCTTGTAAACTAACCGTAAATGCTTCAATGCCGCCTTACAGTAGAGAGCTTAACTGGGTCGAATGCAATAACATCTAACCTATTAAAACCCGTGCGCGTATCTATCTATGTAACCTCACAAACTCGGAAACCACAGGGCGCAGGGCTGCGAAATTTGGCACACGGGTTGCTTGTAGGGGGCTCATGAACGATTGGGGCCAAAAAATTCGAAAATTTTGAATATTTTTTTTATTTTACGTTTTTGGCGAATTTTTGCCTTTTTTTATGTTCAACCCGTAATCGCTCGAGTTCTAACCAGCTTTAAATGTTTACTGCAATGTGAGATATACATGTCGTAGGTTAATTGGAGAATCATCTCTCATTTTCCAATTAGCCTAATATTTTTCAGGTCTATTGCATAGAGCTTAGACAGCGCTTAGGCTAATTGACAAGTAACCACATACTTCCCAATCAGGTGAACCAGAACCTGAAAGTTCCATTTGAAAAAAACCCGAACCAAATCTGATAGCAGACAAAAATATTGAAAATAACCGTAACCCGATCCGATCAAGACAAATTAATTTTCGTGCACACGCAACCCAACACAAACCTAAAAATTCCCTTTGAAGAAAACCAGAAATCTGACCCGAACCAAATCTGAACCCAATGAAAATATTCCAAAGAACCATAATCGGATTCGAGCAACACAAAATAATTTCCGTTGACATGTTACCCAACCCGAACCTATAAATTCCCTTTGATAAAAAAAAGCCAATCTGATCCGAACCAAATCTGATCCCGACAAAAAACTCCATAAAACCATAACTGGATCCCAACAGACAAAATATTTTCCGTGGACATGTTACCTGATCCGAACCTAAAAATTCCATTTAAAAAAACCCGAAATCTGACCCGAACCAAATCTGAACTCGACAAAAACATTCTTTTGAACCATATCCCGAACCGAGCAAAACAAAATAATTTCCGTGGACACGCAACCCGACCCGAACCAAAAAATTTCATTTGAAAAAAAAACGAAATTTCAACCTGACAAAAATATTCCAAAGGTCAATAATCCGATAAGAGCAAGAAAAAATAATTTTCGTTGACACGCAAACCAATCCGAATCTGAAAATTTCATTTGAAAGAAACCAAAAATTTGAACCCGACAAAAATATTCCAAAGATCCATAACCGGATCCGAGCAAGGCAAATTAGTTTCCGTAATCACGCAACACGGCCAGAACCTAAATATTCTATTTGAAGTTAACTTGAAACCAGACCCGAACCAAATCTTAACCCGGGATAAATATTCCAAAGAACTATAACCCGATCCGAACCAGAAAGTTATAATTGAACTCGATAATAAACCGGGTTATGTTCGGTTTTCGGGTTGACTTAACACTAGAACGCCGGAAATCTTGCTACCCCAAAAAACGCCGGCCAGGTGTCAATTTGACACTGGTTGATATTAAGCGAAAAATTCGAAGTAAATGTTCATTTTGATATTATTTTCACAAATACATATCGTATACACAAATATTATTATTATATATAAAATAGTAATAATTTTGCAAGATTTTATGAAAATATATATGGCACACATAAATGATATGTCTGTAAAATAAGAATAATTTTGCAAGATTTTATGAAAATATATATGGCACACATAAATGATATGTCTGTAAAATAAGAATAATTTTGCAAGATGATATGAAAATATGTATGGTACACACAAATAATATTATATCTGTAAAAAAAATAATAATTCTGCAAGATCATATGAAAATATATATGGCAAACAGAAATAATATCATATCTGTAAAATAAGAATATTTTTGCAAGATGAAAATATAAACAAAAGAAATGACTACTTAAATTAATTATTAAGATGGAGTTTGGTGCAATATAATAGAAATTTAAAAATATCAAGGTAAAAAGCGCCAATAATTTTAAATTTTAAGCATACCAGTTTCGGTAGCTTATAGCGTACCGTCCGCAGTGCTAAAGGTGGCAGAAATTTGATCATATAAATAGTAGAGATGGGGAATTTCATTTACGTACATTATTTACAGTCAATACATTTATAGCTGACATATTTTGCGCATTTGCCACATGTCATTCTATTACAAGAAGAACATATTTTATTGGTCACATTTCCATGACATTTTTTAACCTCACATTTCTTACGCTTAGAAGTATTTTCAGTCCGCAGATCATCTTCATAGCTGCTGGAATTTTCAATATATTCTGCTTGCAATTCTTCAGCTAATGTTTGGATAAATCATAAATGTACGCCTTCATAATTTTTTTCGCGTCACACGTTTGAAAATAATCCAAGCGTTTATGGCAGCAAAGTCTAAAATATTGTAGAATTTGTGAATTTGCCATCCTTTCGAACCTGCTTTCACTGAATATTGCCTTGACATTTGGTTAACAATATCTACGCCGCATTTCGTTTCATTATAAAAACTGATGGTTTCAGGTGTTTTTGAATTGTTAGCAATTGAAATGTTTGAATGCATAGAACTTAGGATTATCACATTTTTTTTCTTTTTACACTGGTAAACTGTAAGTGTTTAACCCGATTCTTCATTTTTCAACATTTTTGTTGAATATAACGCTTCTTTTCCGGATTTTATACAATCGGGAATTTGTCGTCTGGCCTTATTCACCGTGCCAAATAAACTCGTACGTATTTCCTTTAGTTTCTTAGCCAACTCTAGAGAAGTACAAAAATTGTCAACTGTGACATTTCTTCCCATACTTTTAAAGGGTTCTATTGGTTTTAAAACCACATACTCGGAAAGTCTCTGGTTTTGATCTCGTTCTTCATTTTTCCTAGGTACGGAAATACGTTCAAAATATATTTATTATCTAAATCTGCAGCTATCCAAAATTTTTATCTGTATTTATCAGGTTTTGATGCTATAAACTGAGTAAATGTACAGCGGGTCATACTAGGAAATAACTGTTTATCAATTGTTATGTTCTGGCCTGGCTTGTAACAGCTTATGCAGTTTTCAATAAAACGATTCCATACTTCCGAAATCATTTCGAATTTATCCTGTTTTGTTTGATTACGGCGCTTTGATTTGATATCAAATCTCAAAATTCTTGATATTTCACAAAGTTTGTCTCTGAACATAATCTCTTTACAAAAATTTATATCCCATGTAGTAGACCATAATGAATGAAGTTCCAGATTACTAGCTTCTAAAACTCCTCGTGCATACAAAATCGAAATGTAAGCAAAAAGTTCCTGTTTTGAAAGAGACCAAACATAGTTTTCTAATACTCGACGAGCTTCTGTGTTTGTGCATTTTGTTACATGCTCTAAAACTGCTCTGTCTATAAAAAGCAACCAAGCACTCAAAACACTGTCATAATTCACATTTCTTTTTGCATAACTAGTTAGACCACTATTTCCCCGCAAAATATTTTGGTTTGCTAATCTACCGGTTGCAATTCCAGAACCATAATCTTTCCACTGTGACCATCGTGAGCCACAAATTCATTCTGATTTTGAGAATCATCAATTTCAATATCCTCATTGCTTTCTGATTCAGATGATACAACAGGAATAAAATTTTCATTATCAGATTCATCATGCATGTCGGATAATTCTCTACCGTCTGATTCGTTATCTGGAAATTATCTTAGAAACTCGGTTATTTCTTTCGCAATAACGAGATACGCAATACGCTCTTACGAGACATTTTAAGTTTTATTCATAGAAAGTAACAAGAACAAAAGAAACCTCACAATAATTCCACTAGTCATAACTCATAAGCAAACGCGCATGCAGTATCATTGTGTGAAATGAAATCGCAGCGGCAGGTGTTGATGCAGCTGGAACAGATCACGTAATGACTAGGTGTTGAAAGCCATTCTAAGACTCTCCTTATCTATACAATGGAATGATCGCACAGAAGAACGAAATAAAAAATTAATAGGGGATTTGAAAATACTGCCGTGTTCAATTGACACCAGACCGGCGTTATAGGTAAATCTATCCGCAAACTAAGTTTGAAGAAAGCTAATTCCACAAAACTTTCTATGTGACTTCTTCCTACATATTTAATAAAAGTCAAGAGAAATAAAAAGAATCCACCAAAATTTAAAGATTTTATAAAAGAATTTACATGCTTTAGTGTCAAAATGACACCGTCAGGCGTTCTAGTGTTAAAATGAATCCGGTTTCGTGTCGACAGAAATAATTTTGTCTTGCTCGGATCGAGTTATGGTTCTTTGAAATATTTTTGTCCTTTCCAGATCGGGTTCGGAGTCGGGTTTCAGGTTAACTTCAAATAGAATTTTCAGATTCTGGTCATATTGAGTGTACACGGAAATTAATTTGCCTTGCTCGGATCGGGATACGGCCTGATGTATTTTTATTTCGGGTACTGTTCGGGTTTCGGGTTAACTTCAAGTAGAACTTTCAGGTTTGGATCGGGTTGCATGACAACGGAAATAATTTTGTCTTGAAATATTCGGTTATGATTCTTTGGAATATTTTTGTCGGATTCAGATTTTGTTCGGTTCGGTTCAGATTTCGGGGGTTTTCTAGAGAAATTTTTAGGTTCGAGTCGGGTTGCGTGTCCACGGAAATTATTTTGTCTTGCTCGGATCGGGTTATGGTTCTTTAGAATACTTTTGTCGATTATAATATTTTGTTCTGGTCATATTTCGTGTTTATTTCAAACTAAATTTTTAGGTTCAGATCGGGTTGCGTGTCCACAGATGTTATTTTGGCTTGCTCAGATAGGTTTATGGTTCTTTGGAATCGTTTATTTGTCGGGTTCAGATATAGTTCGTGTCAGATTTCGGGTTTTTTTATATGGAATTTTAATGCTCGGGTCGTGTTGCGTCCACGAAAATTATTTTGTCTTACTCGTATCGGGTTATGGTTTTTGGGGATATTTTTGTCGGATTCAGATTTGGTTCGGATCAGTTTCTAAGGGTTTTTTAGTGGAATTTTCAGGTTCAGTTTGGGTTGCGGGTCCAAGGAAATTATTTTGTATTGTTCGGATCGGGTTATGGTTTTTTAGAATATTTTTGTCGGTTATCATATTTGGTTCGGGTCATATTTCAGGTTTTTTTCAAAACAATATAGGTTTGGGTCGGATTGCGTGTTCACGGAAATTACTTTGTCTTGATCGGATCGGGTTGTGGTTCTTGGGAATATTTTTGTTGGGTTCAGATATTGCTCGTGTCAGATTTCGGGTTTTTTCTAATGGAATTTTTAGGTTCGGGTCGTGTTGCGTCGACGGAAATTATTTTGTATTTCTCGTATCATGTTATGGTTTTTAGGGATAATTTTTCGGATTCAGATATGGTTCGGGTCAGATTTCACGTTTTTTTTAATGGAAGTTTTAGGTTCGTTTCGGGTTGCGTGTCCAAGGAAATTATTTTGTCTTGCTCAGATCGGGTTATGGTTCTTTAGAATATTTTTTGTCGGTTATCAAATTTTTTTCGGGTCATATTTCGTTTTTTTTTAAAATTAGTTTCGGGTCGGATTGCGTGTTCACGGAAATTATTTTGTCTTGTTCGGATCGGGTTGTGGCTCTTGAGAATGTTTTTGTCGGGTTCAGATTTAATTCGTGTCAGATTTCGGGTTTTTTCTAATGGAATTTTTAGATTGGTGTCGTGCTGCATCCACGGAAGTTAATTTTTCTTGTTCGTATCGGGTTATGTTTTTTTAGTATATTTTTGTCGGATTCAGATTTGGTTCGGGACAGATTTCAGGTTTTTTTAATGGAATTTTTAGGTTTGGTTCGGGTTGCGTGTCCAAGGAAATTATTTTGTATTGCTCGGATTGGGTTATGGTTCTTTGGAGTATTTTTATCGGGTTCAGATTTGGTTTGTGTCAGATTTCGTGTTTTTCCTAATGACATTTTTAGGTTCGGGTCGTGTTGCGTCCAATGAAATTATTTTGTGTTTCTTGGATTGGGTTATGGTTCTTTAGAATATTTTCGTCGGTTATCCTATTAGGTTCTTATCATATTTCGTTTTTTTTTCAAAAAACATTTTAGGTTCGGGTCGAGTTGCGTGTCCACGGAAATTATTTTGTCTAGCTAGGATCGGGTTATGGTTCTTTGGAATATTTTTGCCGGGTCTCAGATTTGGTTCGTGTAAGATTTCGGGTTTTTCTAATGGAATTCGTAGGTTCGGTTGCGGTTGCGTGTTCACGGAAATTATTTTTTCTTACTCGGATCGGCTTATGGTGCTTTAGAATATTTTTGTCGGTTATCATATATAGTTCGTGTAAGATTTCGATTTTTTGTTGTCTGGTTCTGCTCCGGTTGCGTTTCGACCGAAATTATTTTGTCTTGATCGGATCGATTTTTCACGAATCCAAACTTTATTCTTGTAAAGATAGAAGAAAGTAAAAATTATTATCCAGGGACTTAAAAGTCAAAAGATTGTGAGAATGCCTCACATATTATGTATGCCACGCTGTAATAAGAAGCTAAAGGTTATTATGATAATTCTTTTTCTAAAATAAAAATTATTATTCCGAGACTTAAAAGTAAAAGATTGTGAGAATGCCTCACATATTACGCACGACATGCTGCAAAAATAAAGAGACTTTAAACTGGTATAAATAAAAAACTAATTAATATTTTTACATGAAACTTTCAAAGGTTTGAAATACTCCTAAAACAATTCTAATGCCGTAAGCCGCGTAAAATTCCGATAATTACGCATTGCTGTAGCCCTGCCAACAGATTTGGTCAGAACAAGAATTTCAAAAGTGCAAAAAACAGCTCTTTTAAAATCGCATTTACTAAAAACCTATTGGCCGGATACAAATTTATTTTCGTTTTCTGAGTCACGTGGCACGCCGTTTTCTGAGTCACGTGGCAATTTCGTCAAGTTCTTTGCTTCTAATCTGCAGAGTTCTTAATATAAAAAAAAAAAAAAAAAGTTATTTTCAGAAAGTGACAAAAAACATTGTACACAATAATCTGCATTCAGAATTTAAAAAAAATAATAAAAATTGGATGAAAAATGAGCATGTTTACTAAAAAATAAGTATATATATTAGCTAAGTATATAGAGCAACTTTTGTGAAAGTTTCAAAATGATTGCTTTGAAAATTCTGAAAATCATCGTCGATAGAATAAGCTCGAAATCCGTTGTTCCCAAAAGGAAGCAAAAAGATGAGGGGTTGTATCCATATATAGTAGTATGTGCAATATTGTGTACGCTATCTTGGCACTAATCAACAGATATTTGATACAACCCCTCATCTTTTTGCTTCTTCTTGGGAACAACGGATTTTGAGCTTATTCTCTCGACGATAATTTTCAGAATTTTCACGCTATGATGTTGAAACTTTCACAAAAGTTGCTCTATATACTGAGCTAATATATTATGCACATTATATTTTGATTGCGTTCACGCATGCGCAGTGAAACATTTTTTAGTAAACCTACTCATTTTTCATCCAATTTTTACTATTTTTCAATTCGGATTGCAGAGTGTTGTGTACAATGTTGTTTGTCATATTTTCTGAAAAGAACTTTTTTTTTTTTATATTACGAACTCTGCAAATTATAAGCAAAATACTTGGCGAAATTTGGCACTGTTTTTATAAAAAACTTAATTTCTCTACGAGTATACATGCTATCCTCATAAAAATGTAAAGAGTATATTACAATAAGCCATTTATTAATAATCTCGAGTTTGAACGCTTTTGCTACATTAGTTTTTACAGGGTTATCCACATCTTCGCGGAAATATACGACTTATACTATTCTGTTTTCACACGTGGAGTTTCAGATTAATTCCTCATGTATTTTTCTAGATATTTAACAAAACGTCTAAAATAGCAAGTGACTGGTCATCTTTGGCCATATAGTGTATATAGGTTCATTGACATATATTCTCCTACTTAACTTTTTACAATAATTAGTCACAATGCATGCAAAATCACTTCTCAGAACCAGAGGCGTAGTCAGAATTTCGTTTCGGGGGAGGGGGGGGATCCAGAATTTTTCCTTCAGGTTATATATATAGTAAAACCTGTCAAGATAAAATAATAAATATTGGTGAAAAATTCCGTTTTACACAGGTTTTCGTGTTATCAGGTGTATTTGTATAGCATTCCTTTCCGTAGCACTATAGAACATTTCTGTTTAAGACAGAATTCCGTTATATAAATACACAAAAATGGAACGTGCCTATAAGTATACTTATTTGTGTCATATGAATAGAATAAAACTTGCCAAAATAGTAATTGTCTATAACAGAATCCTGTCTTTAACGGAAGCATTACATGGTCTTAATATGAATTGCGATACAATTAAATTTGCTGAAAACCTGTCTGAAAGGGGATATTCTTCGTTCTTTAGTGAAACATAGTGAAACCTGTGAAAGCAGAATCTTTCTATAACGGAATCCTGTCTCAAACGGAAGAGTTTCAGAATCCCTGCGAAATGAGCAACAGATCTTACCGAGGTAGTGTATCTTAGAAGCATAATTAGTTACAATTCTTTACATGGAAGCCTGTCTAAAATGGAGCTTTTTACCAGTCCCTTGCAAACTTGTCTTGACTGTGTATGTATAATAGAAGTATTTCGAGTAATTTTAAGAATTTAGATATATCCTTATTTAATTTCTTAATTAAAATAAAAAGCATGGATAAAAAATATAAGGCCAATATCTATAACTGCCACTAATAATACATTGAAGTTGCATTAATATTTACCAGTGAAAAAGATTCACTATAATGTAAAAAGCTGAGCGCATACAGAAGAGTTAAATTTAATTAACCAATTCGCTGTCACCCATGAGTATATTCATGGCTTTAATTTATTAATTTCTTTATCCCCGCTATTTTAGAATTAAAAAAATTGCCTCATTTATTGGCAGAAATTTCGCTGTACTAGTAAAGCGAAATATACCTTTCTGAATTTGTGGTGGTAAACGACTTTTAACAAAAAATTTGAAAATTCTTACTTTATAGTTTTGGCAGCGAATGGGTTAAATCAAGTTTCATATTACATAACATTTGCCTACAATGAAGTTAGGGTCAAGTGGTCAAGTTTAAAACAGTAATTTCCATGTTTAATTTCTTGCCATTGAATTAAGAACTTGTGCTGTAATAGATATTGGATAATGATTTCACATGTCAATGTCATGAGCCGTTCATGCGATCCGCCGCGCTCCCCATGGGAGTTTTTGAGATAAGATTTTAACTTTAAGATCTTGCATTTTCAGCTACAGAAACTAGTAATGTAAGAAGCAGACACATCAAATATAGTTCATTCTGGAAAAAGCAGTTTTGTTACAATTGTCTTATTCAGCCATGATTTTTTTGGGTTTCCATGTTTCATGTCTCGCCACTTTTGATACCATATTCGATCTAATAGTTGCTTCCGACATCTGGTCGTCTTTAACCCCTTAACGGTCACTTAATATTTAGAAAAACCATAAAAATGTACCTATTTTTTTATTACAGAAATTGAATAATTATAAGGCTTCTAAATAAAATATGCAATTAGTTTTTTTAAGGTAAAAAAAAAAGATTTTATAGAAGAAATTCATATTTGTAGAAATGCCATCATGCGAGAATTCTATGTCTTAATGTTTGTTTTACATTATACAAATTAATGTGAATAAGACCTTTATTTTTCAAATCTTAGATCTTTATTTATCATCATCACACAAATTTTTACAAATAATATTTGAAATAATATATATACATTAAATTTTGATTATTATTTATTTTTTGAGTGTGATATATTTTGAAAAAAGCAATACAAAGTCCAACATAACAATCAGGGCCAAAAACCAAACCCAAACGGTAATATTCAAAGACTTCACTCGGAAATGACTTTTAAATTTTCCTGGTTTCGAAGTTTTTACCAGCAATTAAATCTCCAGCCCGGAAATATGACGGGCACGAGAAATAACGAACGACACCTCAGCTCGTGATATTGACGGTAGCCAGAATTAAGCACACACATCAAATATAGTTCATGCTGGAAAAAGCAGTTTTGTTACAATTGTCTTATTCAGCCATAATTCTTTTGGGTTTCCATGTTTCATGTCTCGCCACTTTTGATACCATATTCGATCTAATAGTTGCTTCCGATATCTGATCGTCGTTAAGGAAGTTAATTTTTCTTATAAGTTTATTTGTGATGGATTAGCACTTTTTTGGAAGTATTAGAATGTGTAAAAAATGGTTCATGGTGGTTTCTGTTCTTGTACTTCCCAGCCAATTTATTTTAGATGGTTCGAAACAATTTTAGAGCTTTTTCCAAGTTCAGTAGAAAGCTTCGGACTTTGGTACATGGATTAGCCTCATTTTATGCTTTCGATTTCTCATTATTAAAGACAAAATGTCACCCAAGACCTATTCCATACACAGAACTCTTATTACTACCATGAAATTTCTTGAAGCAATGTTAAACTGAGCTTTCACAAATAGTAATTGGGTACAAATGTACTGTTGAATCCAGGCACTATTTTTCCGGGTGGAATTTATGCAGCTCTGGAAGGGACTCTTAGGAGTTATGTGGAAGGGGGTAGCGCCTTTCTAGACCATTAATAAGCATAAAATCCCGAATCTTCCGATTGCACCCTTAAACAACTTGACATGAGGATCATGAACCACATTTCTGTATATTTCAGCATTCACAGTTGCACTGGTAAAAATGTGTCGGTCATTGCGGCCATTCAAAATGATGTCCGTCCATACCATGATTCCAAAACCTTTGTATATATGCTTTTCACGGATGTTTGCAGTCTTATTGCGTGTGATTTTCTCCCTCCATATGGTAACACGTCTGTAGTAAATCTCTCAACAAAATTGGGATTCATCGGTAAAGAGAACTCGTCTCCAGTCCGTGGTACTCCAATGACGATGATCTCTGCACCACTTTAACCAGGCGCTTTTCGCTACCGGAGTTAGTGAAACACAAAAATCATGGGTTTCATTGCATGGAGCCTGTCACTCACAGTAAAGCAGGATAGTCGAGTTCTTGTTGCTGCAGCAAACTCCCTGCAATCTGAACTGACGTCAATTGCCTATTTCTTTTAGCAATCGTTGGCAAATTACGGTCATGAGAGCCTATTGTGGCGCGTTTTCTATCTTGACCTGGTTGTCTGTGGACATTATACCAGTGCCTTTAAACTGTTTCCAGATTCTTGACATGACGCTTTTGGCTATTTTTAATTCTTTACAGACACCTAAGAGTGTGTATCCTGCTTCTAATCTCCCTATCGCACGCAATTTCTCAAAATCAGTCAAATGTCTTCTGGACGACATATTCCACCAACTAGAAGCGAAAGTTTTACCTAATTACACTTACAATCCTTAAAAATTAGACTTCAAATTACCCACGTGCGCTCCTTTTCACGCGTGAACAGAAAGAACGGGCTAAGGCTGAAATATTTGCATATTTTTCTGTAGCGAATGTTAATCCCATTGGAGTGCGTGATAACGTTGACACTGAGTTACTTTTCTGGAAGTTCCCTTAATAGGATTAACATAAAGCACCTTTTTATGGTTGTTCTTTTAATTTTTCTCGCCAGTGTATTTTGAGAGTGGTAACAAATAACCAGTCAAAAAATAAAGTTACTTTTATTAATTGCAGGCAGCAGATCTAAAGTAACTGTTAATAGTGTCCGTTATAATGTAAACAAAGATAAGGGTCACGAAACTCAACCAATGTACCGTTATTGCGTTCGTATAAACTCGTTCTTTCCCATAAGTGTCGATAACAGAACCCCATCGAAGTCGAAGTTAAAGACGTTTTACGTTTAATCTAGTTAGAGTAAATTTGTGTAAACGGAATAGCAGATATACTTGCATAGTTATCCTTTTGTCTCGGGACATTAAAATGTTTTTGTTTATGAGAAGATTCCGTGTTTACAGAAAACCTGCCAAGAAGGATTCACAATTGGAAAAAGTTTCGTTTGAGATAGGTTTCAAACGTTAGCAAGCACAAATATATAGTGTTGTTTTCGACGAACCTTGAATTGTTTTCGTTTGAGATAGGTCATCTTCACAGATTTTCCTGTAATAGATTTATGCTCTTCAGAAGTGGTGTTGTAGCAGCGGTTTCCAACTTGGGGTAGCGTACCCCTGGGGGTATGTGGCGAGTCTGCTAGGGGTATGTGGAAATAATATCGGTAATGGCGGAAGTCACAAAAAATGTTAGGAATATCAATGTAATTTGCATCGATTTATTATATGGTTGTGATAAGAAGATTACTAATGAAAAAAAGCATGTTTACGTTATCTCCTTGAATGGAGGGGTGCGTGTTTATGAGAAATGGGGGTGCTCCGAAATGAAAAACCTAAGAAAGGGGTACGTGAAAGAAAAAAGTTTGGGAAGTGAGTACGTTTTAACATTTTTAAGGGATACTGTGAAAACGGAAAGTGTTTATAACGAAAACCTGCCTAAAACGGAAAAGTTCATAGTCCCGAAGAAATACATACCTTTGAATTATACCTTCCAAGACGAACCTCTCTAAAGCGGAATTTTTTATAGATTAGTTATTATTCTGTCTTAGCAGTTTTTAATGTTGTATCCATGATTCAGTAAACCAGTTCTACTTTCGGGAGGGGGGGGGGAGGGGGTCCAGACCTCTTGGATCCCCACGCCACTGCTCAGAACTTAACATAAACTTTGTATCAGTACGAAATATTTATATCAAACTTAATATTTAACATAAGTTAAAAAATATTCAATTGTATAAGATCACAATATCAAATTAGCATGTTTGTAAAGAGTCTCAAATAATTTATTTCTTTAGCTTAGTACTCACCAGTAGGTCTCTTACTGACGTCTTCTGAATTTTTTATACATAATTTGAAGTCTTAAACGATATTACAATTTCTCTCATTTCCGGAAAGTCTCCAGTCATCATTTGCTTAATAATTTATAATTAGGAAATATTTTACGTTACATCTTCGTGAACATTTCGAGACATCTGTTTGTGAATATATGCTATCTGTGCGTGAAATATCGCGAAATAATGTGAACTCGTGAAAACCACCGAGAGGTGATGCTATCTGTCAGGGTAACGATTCATCAAACTCTCTAATAAACTGTTTGAACCCACAAGTGATTTCGATAAACTGATTAATACTATCTCGATTTTATTCCGCAAGATGGCGACACCAAAATTCCACAGATTTTTATAATGAACTGCTCAGCGCTCAGTGAAAAAGACAATGACAAAAACACTGATTTAATCCTCTCGCTGTGCAACCCGAGATTTCCTCGGGAAACGTAAAAGTAGCAAAATTTGCGCAACCCGGGAATGCATTTTTTTCGTCTAATTAACCCTCCTTGATTATTCCCACCAGTTATTTTTTTATTGTAAATTTTGCTTTATTTAATCGGAGCATTTTCCCCGATTAAATTAGACAATTTTTTTTTTTTTTTTTTTTTTTTTTTTTTTTTTTGAAAATAGCCCAGGCAATAGAGACCGTATAGGGGCTCTACCTAGCAAAATTCATGGTAGTTCTGGAAAAAGTCTTACTATATATTTTTTGGGTCGCTGAATCCGAATTTTTAACTTCCCACTAAAATTTTCACAGGCAACATCCCCCCCCCCCCCCCAAATCTAGAAATTCAGAAAGTAGACAGAATTCACAACAAATTAGATATATGACATTATGACTTAGGATGAAGGGGAAGGGGGCATCTGCCTCGGAACATGCGCGCGGTCCCAGGTAGCACAGCAATATTGGCCCGATACTGCCCAATATCGGCCAATCTTGGTGTGCATCGGCAAAGACCGGTCATGTTTACCGACATTGGCCAATATTGATCGATGTTGTCCGATGTTGGATTTGTAACATTAAAACTTCTGGAATCATGAATATTTTAATTTTTTATTCACAAATTGCACTTTTTGTGGGAAGGTAGAAAACAGGAAACAATTATAATAACATTTTAAGTTCTGTAAATCCATGTAGAAAAACTCACATTGGCCAATATCGGGCAACATCGGTCTACATCGACACAAGCAATGATCACAAGGATGTGCCAGCCAACCAACCAATCAGATACAAGACAATTACCCAACATGGCCGCCGTCTTTCTGGTTCTGGTATGCTGTTGCAGATTTATTGTCCCATTTTATAGAAAAAAACGAGAATATTTATATGTTGATGGTAGTATGGAAAAATGAGGTGTGTCATTCTTGAAATCCGAAAGTTACATCTTTATATGAAACGGGTAAGTGCTCTTTATATTTCATATAATGTTTGTTTATTGAATACATATAAGACTCATTTCATATATTCAAACTTATTTTTGAAATATTGTTTTTTGTTCACATTGGTATTATTACTTGATTAGTTATCCATATTCTTGTGTAGTGCGTATTTTCTGTACATATCATATTTATACTTGTCTCGGAATGTATATTATGCTTAAACATTTCGTCACTAATGATTGTAAACAAATGCATATGAACTTTTGCTAGTGGTTGAATCAGTATATTATTTAACCGTGTCAGTAACACCAAAACACTTTTTCGTTGTTTATATATTAATTAAATTGTCCGTTTACTTTATTCTTGAAGTAATTATTTATATTAAAACGTGATTTTTTTAAAATTATTATTATTGTACGTAACTGAAACGATTTACTTACTTAAATGGCACAAGTACAATTAAAGTTGTGAGCAAGTTATATAACCTTGAGGTCCTTTTTATGAGAATTTGGAATAAACATTTCAGATATCCTAATTTAAAAATGCGAGAATTTTTTTTTCTTCTTCCCTTATAAGGGGGAGGGGAAGGGAGAGTATAGAATTTTTTTTTTGTCATATTTGCTACTTTGAACATAATTTTCAAAATATAAAAATCGTTAAAAGACTCAAAATCAGTCATCAAACAATCACAATCAAAGGTTATTTATTCTTTTTATATTCACTTTGTTATTTATTTATTTATTGGTTTATTTTTTACCCCATCCAAAAATAAAAATTTGATACATTGTTAAAGCTGATTCCTCTTATTTAAGTTTAATCATTTGAGATTTTTTTAAAAGATTTCTACTGATAAATTATCTGGTGGGGAGGGGGGGGGGTAAGATTTCAAGATTCTGTATAATGCTTCTTCCTACCACCAATACAGTTAAAAACCTTTAAACTCCTTATTTTGTTTAATTTGCATAATGTGTTCTTAATTAAGTCATATACAGAAATTTAATCATTTGGGAAGAGTTCCCTATCTTGTGCCACTTGGCGCGACTGGCAAAAAAGTAAGCAATGTTGTCAAAAGGGCACAGATGTCATATTCGCCCCATATTGGCGCGATTTTTTTCTGTCGCCAATATCATATAGGCAACAGGTACTTAACCTGCGCCAAAGTGTCGTTATTTTGCTTGATGTGGTAACCCGGATTATGTTGTTTATGCTGTTGATATTTTCGCCAAATTGGCAACCGAAAAAAATCGCGCCAATATGGGGCGAATATGACATCTGTACTGTCAAAAGTTGTCTGTTTTAGCTTCTTACCAAATTTTTATTTTAATTATATTTTATTAATATTATATTTATATTATTTGTAATATTTTATTTTTAAATTTACCAAATCATCTTACCAAGCGCCAAAAGATTGCAACAACAACATCCTAAGCATTTATCGCCCAAGTTAACACATCACACATGCTATGGAATTCTTGTCATGAATTTTATAATGGCCATGTTAAAGCACTATTATTTATCTGATGTCTATTAAGAAACGATTAATAAATGCAAATTTCTCAACAATTTAAGGGTACTTTTCGGTTAGGCGGGCACCAGTGTTAAATATACGCATATATACATATATTTATGTGTGTATATATATAATATATGTATATATATATATTTACATATATGTATGTATATAAATATGTATATATAACACTGGCACCTGGCTAACCGAAAAGTACCAATTTAAGTTTTATGAATAAGCAGTTTCTACCTGTTAAATTCTTCTTGGGCAAGATTTCAAGATTCTGTATAATGCTAAACCTTGCATTTTAAAAATCATCTATTTTTTCAACCTCCAATTTTAGTGATTAAGAAATATTTACAAGGAGAAAAAATTTGTCGACTGGTATTGAAGAATTAAAAGTGTATAAGATGCTTTTTGTGTAAAAATAAAGTTTGTTAATACAGTAGACTCCCTCAAATGGAATAATTGAAGGAAAATGATCTCATTTTTTTTTGTGCATATTCAAATATGCATTATTAATTATTTACTTGAACTTTGCTTTTAATATTTTAATCAGTTTTTAAATTATCTTACTTTTTATCCTTTTAGTTCATTACTTTACTTAATTATTTTAATATTTTACAATATCACAATCATTCATTATAATTTTGATTGCATTAAAATTACTGTTTAAAAAGTGTAAACAAAGCAATGGCCAGAAATCCGCACAACATCTGGTCCCAAGCTTTGCGGATTTGAAGGAGTCTACTGTATTATATTGAAACATGCCAGTTTTTTAATCAATCATACATATATTTCCTGGCTTGTGTGGGCCCATAGGGACAGCGGGGCTTCTGCCTCTGTGCTGTGTGCTGGAGATGCCCTCAAAAATGGTGTAAGATTGAGTTTAACACACACAGCATGGGTCTCCATATTGCAGTCAATGTTGTATTTTTACACTATTTTATTTAACTTGGTTTTTATATGTAAAGAAAGAATTTTGTAATTGATTTTTCACTCTTTTCTTGATATTCTAGAATGATTAAAATTATGCTTGTGTATTTCCAATGACAATATGCCATTTTAATATTTTTAGAACTTCATTATAAATTTATTCTAAGGCATTTTTGTTCTACCTAGCCGCAGGTGATAAATCTCCAAATAATCTTTGTTGTTACAACTATTTATGAATTACAAAAACAATGCAGTTAATATGCACCAAGCCATTTACGTCAAAATATGTTTAGTGGCTGTGAAACTGCAACAATGAAATATTTGGAACAATAAAAAAATATATGTATGATATAGAAAATAACTTTTTATTTTTTAAGTTTCCTAATTTTTATTGATTATTTTTAATTATTAATGATAATTTATTTTATTTTATTTTAATATTTCTTTAAAAAAATCATTGTTTATAACTTATTACCGTATATACTCTCATTAGTCAACCCCAAAATTTGAGAGATATAACATGTCCATCCATTTGAATAACAATATTTAATAATAGATATAACAGTAGTAATCTTGGTCTTAATTTAATTTTAATCAAGGAAGATTAATATGAATTTTGCAATCAAATAGGGCTGAAAAAAAAACTTAAAAAAAAAAAGCCCAACCCGTGTGGGTTTTTCGGGTTTTATTGGTTTTTTTTTTTTCTTTCGGGTTTTTGTAGTTTTTTGCTGCACGTTTCTTTGAACAATGCCAACTATGTTTAATTACTTACTTGTTATGATTCTATTATATATGTAAGATAAAATTTGAATTAAATTTAGATTTTCAGACATCTTTGCATACAAATTAAAAATGATTTGAAAGAACTGCAAAACCCAACCCTCATCAAATTAATATAATCCAAAGAACTTGCATTTTTAATTTTTTATGTCTACATAGGAAAAATGACTATAGTGTATAGGTTATAATTCATTGTTTTAATAGTACATAGAAAATGTGTTCATAATGTATTATGTATTTTTGCAGTTGTGGCTGTATTTAATATTTCAATTTTACTTATGATTTGTATAGAATTACAGATGGACAAATTTTCATTTTTACATGTTAGATAATGAATGATAAAAAATAGTCATTTTTCCTTTTGGATAATTTTAATTTGCTGAGGTTTGGGTTTTGCGGTTCCTTCAAATCATTTTTATCTTTTTATACAAAGATGTCTGAAAACCTAAATTTAATTAAATTTTTATCTTACATGTATAACAGAATCATAACAAATGAGTAGTAATTGAAAATAAATGATACTGTGCGGCAAAAAACTCGTATAAACCAATAAAACCCACTTTCATGTGGGTTTTTTTGGGGGTTTTATTATGTGGGTTTTTTTAAAAAGCCCACCCAGGTTTTTTTGGGCGGGTAGGTGGGCAGACAGCGCTGATGAAAACTATTCCAAAATACTGATAATAAAATGGAATTATTTTCATTCCTTTAAAATTTTGGTTTTTATTTACACGTGAGTACATATAGTAATTAATTTATTATTATATGTTATAAAAAATAGTTTAGAAATCCTGTATAACAGTTTAAATAATATTTTCCCCTGTTACTATATTTTAAAAGATAAGTAGAACAAATATTATATATATTTTAAATAAATTCACATATTCATGCTATTTATCAAGTAATACATCAAAGCAGTGATTTTTCAATTGTTGGGGTCTTTGTAAAATTAATGCATTGTAACAGATTTTTTTTTTTTTTTTAAGACATAAATTGTAGTCATGAAATTATGTGTGATTCTAAAGATAAACATTGAATGCTTATAAAAGTGTACTTTTTTAGAAACTATTTTTACTTTTATTATTTTCATAAAGAATTTTAGTTTTGAAAATTCACTTTAATTTGAAAATGCCTTTTTGAATATTATGTTCAAATTTTGTAAGAGGAAAAAAAAACTGAAGTGAAATTTTAAAATTGTAAGTTTTCAGTTTGTAAGTTAAGTAGTTGGTTTGCAATTTTGTTTTCTGATTTATAAAACCATTAAATAATAAAGTTGTGAGTATTGTGTGATTTTAGTACTAACTATTAGATACAGTAGACTTCTTCAAATCCGCACATCATCGAATATGTAAACAATAGAACTTTCAGTTCAGATGTAGGGACAAAATTACAGACTTTTTTATTTTTATATAATTCCATGTGTATTTTAATATATAACTCTTGTTAATGTGACTGAACTCTTCCTTGTTCATGAAGGAAATAGTATAAATTTATTTTTGAAAAATTCTAGATATTGCTGATATCACTGGTAATTGCAATCTTCTTACCAAATATATTTATGTATTAATCAAGCTTTTTTGGTTATTATGTCTGGCTAAACCTGAAGTAAAACTTTTTTATTTTACGATTTTGATATGCATTAGTAGGGTACCTTTGTGAGGCAAGTTTGGGTGAATAATTCAAGAAAAATTTATTATAATCTTTATGTATATTTAATTATGCATTATTATTTACTTGACGTTTACTTTTAATAATATAATTATTTTTTAAATTATCTTAATTTATATTATTTCAATTTATTATTTTACTTAATTATTTTAATATTTTACTATAAGTAAGCATTCATTATAATTTCGATTGCATTAATACATTCAAATTACTGTTTAAAAAATATAAACAAAGAAAGCAATGACCAAAAATCCGCTCAAATTCTGGTCCCAAGCTGTGCAGATTTGAGGGAGTCTATTGTATTAATATAATAAAGTAAAAATATTTCATTTTCGAGCTGAAATTTTGGTGAATAAATTCAAATCTCCCATTTAAAATTTGTTTGTGAAAAAAAAAAAAAAAAAAAAAAAAAAAAAAAAAAAGCTATAGCAAATTATAAATTGTTATAGCAAAAATGTACTTGGTCTGATTGTGATTTTGTTCATTGTACTTTTCTAGCTAGTGTGCAAATGAAGTTTGAAGGAACAGAAACCACTGCTATCTCTAGCTGCATTGGAAAGGTGCTTGCAGAATTTGAGAACAGGGATAGAAAAACTTTTCAAATGAGAAGAAGATGACTAACAAGAAATAGATTTGTCGAAAAAATTTTTGTTAAATAATAAATATGATTAATAATAGTTTGTAAATAAAAAAACATTTAATTCTTTTTTGTGATTAATAAATTTTATTTGTTATACATGGTAAGTTTTTATTTAAATTCTAAGAATTGACTTCTAATTTTTGTATTATCATTTTAAAAACTAGTATCCAATGTTTAAGATATTTCAATAAAATGCAATTTATAAAATAAATTTACAAACATTTAAAATCACCTTTGTAAATTTTATCTTAGAGAAAAACAGTTGATAAAAATTTACTCATATAAAATCTATCTAAAATTAGAATTTTAAACGAAATATAAATTATGATGATATTTAAATTCTAAGTTTTTAGATTTCTAATTATTTCAAATGCCTTACTTATGTGCAATTGAGAGAATCTATCAATTTGAATTTCTAAAATGTATTTTATATCTTCACCCCCCCCCCCCTCCCTGACTCAAAAGAGAAAACATATAAAGAAAATTAGCTATTTTGTCTTTTGTATAATTTCTGATATTTTCAAAGTATTTTTTATCTATTAATTTTTTTGAGGGCTGGGGAAATGACCTGAAATATATTTTAAAAAAATTTCTACCTTCTATCAGTCACAATTTCTTTCTGCTTACATAAACTTAAGTAGGTATTGTAAATTCTGAAATGGAATTTAGATAGTCGTAATATCATGTTAGTCTACTTTTTGTAGTAATGTATAATTTTTAGAAAGATTCAAGTGTTGGGGGGGAAAAAAAAAACATTTTTCTGTAAAAATTGATTTTTTTTTCTTTTTACAAATAAGAGCTTTTTTGTTGCTAAATTTTCTTTGAAAATATAAAATAATATAATTTTTTTGAATATACGTATGTACATTAAAAATAGAAAGATTTTATTTTTACTTCATATGAATACATTACAAATAGAAATAATAAACTTACTATTAAAAATTTTAGTTCCAGAATAGATTTTCTCGCTTAGTTTGACATTGTTTGTAACATATTTTTTTATTTTTTTAAATGGTCATTTCAGTTGCACTTTCAATTTTACACTGCCATCAAAACTTATAATATAAATATTTGCCTCAGTATTTGCTGGCAATTGTGTTTATTTAATAAAAAAATCCCATCGAAGTGTTTATCCCCCAGTAGTATAGTCAGACTCTCATTCAGAATGAAGGGAGTATAAAGATAAAATATAAATTAATGTTTTACTAATTTTTAATGTAGGAGTAACTAAAATAAAGTTGGTTAAATAAATAAAAAAAAACAGGTGGATTACTTTTTTCAACCAAATTTTGCTTGCATTTTTCGGTTAGCCGGGCACCAGTGTTATATTTACATACATATATATGTACACACGCACACACATATATGTACAGATATGTGTATGTAAATATAACACTGGTGCCCGGCTAACCAAAAAGTACCAATTTTGTTTTTCAGGTGTGGTGGAGAGAGGGGATAACATTTCATTTATACAGTAGAAGATCTTTATAATCCTATATAATGCACAGCTTTTGAGATGTAAGCAATGAATTTTGTACTTAAGAAGCACCTGTAATCCATATTGCAAAAATATTGCACCTTTTAGAGGATTAGATTTCAAACATTATTTCATCTTTATCTCCTTAATTCAGATTTTTTTTAAATGAAAATATTGCTGTTATTAAATATAAAAATTTTGGGATTAAGCAATGTGTTGATTTTGTCCCAGCATGTTTCGATAATTTTTATAGGCGATTTAACAATATATGAAATAATCAATATTATGCAAAAATTTTTTAACCTGCACAACTTTTGGTCCTAAGGAATGCAATATAAATATCTACTACGATTGTTTTGTATATTACCATATTTACAAGGTAAGTTTTAATGTTGTGTGAAATGACCTATATAACGCAAAATGTTGCATGTTTTGGTTTGCATTATAAAGATCTTCTACTGCATTCAAATACTATGTTAACGTTTATTGTAAAGACATAAAAAAAAATCATTTCAGCTACGTTATTTTTATTATTATTTTTTTTTAATAATGGTTGAGTGTTTATTGATTATGTGAAAATAAAATATGGAAATCTGCTTATGATAAATTGATTTTTTTAAATATTCAATTTTTCAACCTCAGTATAACCACAAATTGGTATTACGGACATAATTTTACATATGAATTTTTAATGAGGAAAGTAGCATTTACTTATGAGTTTTTCAAAAAGTTAATGTTTCAATGTAGAACGTTGAACATTGGTAAGAAAAAAAAAGAGAAACCACCAGAATGCAGAGTGAACATAAGAAAGAGAGTATTCATCTTCCAACACTATAGAATCGGTAAGTCTCTGATTCAGGATGATGGCCATACAGATAAAATATAAATTTTCTTCTGAGTTAATTGGGTTGGAATAATTAATAAAAGTTAAGTTTGAAAAAACAACAAAGGTAGAATTTTGCATATGTAACTTAAGAGGACACAGTACCTTTTAAACTATTTTTTAGTTTTCAATAGTATTGTAATATCTGTGGTGGCATTATGTTTAATACTATAATGCAAATTTATTTTTTTTTTTTTTTTTTTTTTTTTTTTTTTTTTTTTTTTTACAGAAATGCCTATTTAACTAAAATTAAAAATTTTTGAATAATTTTTAACTTTTTAAAAATCTCTACTACTTTTTAAAATATGAATATTTTTTGCTTCAGAAATTTCTGTAATTTCAATGATGAGTTTGTTGAATTTCCTTGATTTTTTATTATACAAAAGAGAAAAATGATTTATATTAAATGTAATATCCCATACATCTAAAAATCCATGGCACAATTTTATGTAGTATAATCTAAGGAATGTGGGGGAAAAAATTTGAAACGAAAAATATTGATATTTAAAAAATCAGTTGGGATTTAAAAAAAAAATTTTTTTCATTTAAATTTTAGTTAAATAGAAATAAGCAAGATTTTTCTTTTTTTTTTTAATTATATGAAATTTAATTTGCTTTATAGTATTAAATATAATGTCACTACAGATATTACGGTATTATTCAAAATTGAAAAAGTATAAAGGGTACTGTGTCCCCTTAACATAGTTTTTGACTAACTTTTACTAGTTTTTTTTTCCTTGCAAAGTTTATACATCAATACAGTTAAACAAATTTGAACATCTATATTTATGGTAAAGGCAGAAAAGAATAAATCATTTCAGTTAAATATTTTTTTTTATTTTAATATGTTGAATATTTTTATTGATTATATGAAAAAAATGATCAAAATTGCTTATATGGTAATAAAAGTTATTTTATTCAAATAATACAATATAACACTTTTCAACTTTATCATTTCCATAAATTGGTATTATAGATATAATTTTGCATATGACACTTATAATGAGAGAAGTATAATTAATTTTACACAATATTTTTACGTACAATACTGAACATGAAAAGAAAAAATTAAAAAAACATCAGAATGTATAAAATATTTGAATAAATTATTTTATTAATGGTATTTGAATTTTCGTAAAAAGCTACCTTTTAATAAAAGAAAAAAAAAATCCCCAAAATTTTTGGGTTATTTCAGAGCAATCACTTTCAACATAATCATGAAAAATTTCCCTTTTAAATATTTTTTACATTATCATGGCAGTGAACTTAGCTATGATTTTCCATATAAACAATATATAAATATATATTTCTATCATAGCAAAAAATATATATATATATATTTGAAATAGTTAAAAAATATATATTTATATGCATATGTTTTCAAACCTGGATTCATCAATATAAAATGGCAAACTTTTTTTCACTAATATAAAGAGATATTTATTACCAATACTATGTCAAGACAGGTAATCAATATCTCTCTATATTGAAAAAAGAAAGCTTTGCAATTTTATAGTGTCGAATTCAGTTTTAACCAATATCGGCCGGTCCGGCGTTCCCCGATATTGGCCGGTACGGCGCTCACCGATATTGGCCGGTCCGGCGCCCGTCGACATCGGCCGGTATTGGGTCCCGATATCGGCCGGTCCAGCGTTCGCCGATATCGGCCGGTATTGGGTCCCGATATCGGTCGGTATTGGGTGCCGATATAGGCCAATATTGGAAAAAAAGTTTGCCATGCAATATCGGCCAATATCGGTATACCGATATTGGCCGATATTGCGAAATCGCTGTTCCCGATATTGGCCGATATTGCTGTGCTACCTGGGGTGCTGGGTGAACTAAGTTGCGCAATTCCACTTAACCACTCACACGTTTACATTCGGCCTCCCATCTCCCCTCCGAACTTTCTCTATAAGGTTTAATTTAAGTTTTTTGGGTCGCTGAATCCGAATCTTTTAACTTCCCCCCAAAATTTTCCCCCCGAAAACCCTCCCAAATAGTTGTTTTTAACTTAAATTTCTTATTGTTTTAGGGGGAAAGCATTACGAAATTTAGAAAGTAGACAAAATTTGCAACAAATAGAATATATGACATTATGACGTAGGATGAACGGGGAGGAGGAGGGCTGCCTCTGAACACGCGCTGCGGCGCTACGTGCACTAAGTTATGAAGTCCAGGGAATAGGGGATTTTACCTGGAAAAATTAATACAAGTTCTGGATTTCGACTCACTTTATGTTTTTTGGGTCGCTGAATCCGAATTTGTAACTTCCCACCAAAATGTCATCCGGCAACCCCCAAAAAATTGATTTAAAAAAAAAAAATTTTTTTTGAGAAAAGCACGCGGGAAATGTTCCAAGGCAGCCCCTCTCGCCCCGTTTATCCTACGTCATAATGTCATATATCCTATTTGTTGCAAATTTTATCTAGTTTCTGAATTTCGTAATGCTTTTCCCCTAAAATAATAAGAAATTTATGTTAATAACAACTATTTTGGGGGGGTTTCGGTGGGGGGGGGGATTTTGGGCGTAAGTTAAAAATTCGGATTCAGCGATCCAAAAAACTTAAAGTAAACCTTATAAGGAAAGTTATGAGGGGAGATGGGGGGGGGCGAATGTAAACGTGTGAGTGGTTAAGTGGAATTGCGGAACTTGGCCCACGCAGCACCGCTTCGCATGTTCCGACGCAGGACCCCCTTCCCCTTCATCCTAAGTCATAATGTCATATATCTAATTTGTTACAAATTTTGTCTACTTTCTGAATTTATAGATATTTTCCCCCTAAAACATTTTTTTAATAAAAACCTTTTTTGGGGGGCTTTTTACCAAAATTTGGGGGGTTGCCGGGGGAAATTTTGGTGGAAAGTTACAAATTCGGATTCAGCGACCCATAAAACATTAAGTAAGCCGATTTCCAGAACTACCATTAATTTTGATAGGTAAAATTCCCTATCGCCTGGACTAAAAACCGTTGACAAAAGAATAAAAATTCTTGAAAGATGCTCGTAGGGGAAAGGGTTAAATACGCAATTTTTGAAGCTATTTTGATAAAGCAATAACGCAACGAGAGGGTTAACAACTTTCAATTGTGAAACAGAACTAGTTGAACTTGGAATTGAAGCCTTGGACCTACTTTTAAATTACCCGTAGATGGGCGGTAGCAATGAAGCTATGAGGACCTGTATTAATTTTGTCCAAAAATTCAATTCAGAAGCTTAGTTCATAGCTCTTAAGAATTAACGCACTTCGTCAATTTTAAACGCTAAGAGTATCTTATTTAACCAATAATCTAGAATTTTATTTTATTAATAATTATAATTCAATTGTGTCATTAAAATTAGATTAGTCAAGAATTAAGCTTTTGGTGATTTCGCAGCATCCCAGAGACACTTTAATAATTAAAAAATAACACACATTCCAGAGCTGAAATTGTGTGATTGAGAAGAAATTGGATTATCGCTGTCTAGAGGTAAGCTAATTTGTTTACTTAACTAACGTTTTCATATAATAAATAAATATTAAAGGGTCTCAATTTATCCAATAGGACTCACGAAATTTAAAAATCATCAATCAATATGACTCGTAGATATACAGGTAACTTTCACCACTAACTTGACCACATGAAGTCAAAGAATTTGTATCTTGCCTTCTATTTGGAAGCCACATTTTTATTCCACTCCCCTTTACCTCTTACACCATCAGCAATACACTTTATTGCCAGCTCAAACCGCTCGAGTTCACCATTTTCGAACTAGTGCATAAGTACTACCTTTTCATAAATGCACAACTTACTTAAGTGTCCGTGAAAGATGATAATCCATCTCATACTTGCATGAATTAGAAACCATTCAAAGAACGGTGGGTGAAACCAAAAATTCATGTGCTTTTCATCTCCAAAACTTTATTTTTTTTTCTCATTTAATATACAATGAAATTCCAAATTTTTTATGCCATCATTTAGAAAAAACTATGCTTAACTGGTCTAAAGTTTGTTCTAGTCAGTTTTATTGTATTTATTGCACAATTTATGCAATTTATCCATTCTTAGCCATGGAAATTAGCTGTCCAAATGACTAGAGATACAACTTTAAACAGACTACAATTCTAAATATTATGAACAACACAATATTTATCTGTTTTTATTTAAGTAACAGATATAGTAGTTTAATAAATTTATACTAATGAATTAAGATATGCATTTTGTAACTGCATGAGTTTAATTTAACATTTGTCCATGAAAATGAAACCTCTGTTACTTTATTTACATTTAGCAGAATAACTAATAAAATTTTGTTCAACAAAGAGCGCTAATAATCTGTATTTCTCAAAAAACATTCTGGAATAGAAATCAAGTGCCATTTTCACTTTATCTGCCACATGTTTAGAATATAGAGCAGTATTATGAAGTTCTAAGGTGAGTGTGTTTTCTCTTTGTAACTTCTGTAACACCAATTCTAGGTTTAAATAATGTTTTTAAAATAAAATTTCTCTTTGAATCACAAAACACTAAGTAAAATAAGTTTATATACATAACATAGTTATTTTTTAGAATATTATTATTTAAGAAAAAAAAATTGCTTTTGCTTAAATGTAACATCTGTTACAAGTAACCTCTCATCGGTGAATATACAATTTTAATTAATTTTTCAACTACATTTCAGCAGTGAAATTACGCTTGAAATTATTGAATATTAATGATGTGAATTATCACATTGCTACAAAGCGTAAACCAACTTAGTGAAAAATGTCCAAGCCGGGAATCGAACCCGGGTCCCTGGAATAGATCTCCAGTGCTCTACCACTAAACCACAAGGACGATGCCCAGCTTGGCAGTTCTCACTTATATAAGTCGGTAAGGCTGCTACTGCAGCACAAGATGGAGAAGTCTTCATGAGCACACATTCTAGCGGCGTAACATGAGACGCAAATAAACCCAGCATCGGTGAATATACAATTTTAATTAATTTTTCAACTACATTTCAGCAGTGAAATTACGCTTGAAATTATTGAATATTAATGATGTGAATTATCACATTGCTTCTTGCACACTTGCTATTTATTTGCGTCTCATGTTACGCCGCTAGAATGTGTGCTCATGAAGACTTCTCCATCTTGTGCTGCAGTAGCAGCCTTACCGACTTATATAAGTGAGAAATGCCAAGCTGGACATCGTCCTTGTGGTTTAGTGGTAGAGCACTGGAGATCTATTCCAGGGACCCGGGTTCGATTCCCGGCTTGGACATTTTTCACTAAGTTGGTTTACGCTTTGTAGCAATGTGATAATTCACATCATTAATATTCAAGTAACCTCTCTTAAAACTCATGGTAACAGATGTTACATACAAATAACAGAGGTTACATTTTATACCATAATATACATTTTTTGTGGTACTTATTGACATTATTATTACTTATTATATTTATTTTTACAGTAGTATGTATTATTTATTTGTGGTATTTTCCAGATCTAAAAATGTCTCCTAAGAAATCAAGTTTTCAAGTTCTTGAATCCACTGCTGAAGAAAATGAAATTAAAGAAATAACACTAGATAAAATAGTTAACGAAACATACATACTAGTACAATTTGTAACTGAAAAAAAAGAGAAGAAAGAAGTATTACTACATAGCCGTTACACGAGATGATTTAGAAGATGGTGAAGTACAAGTTATGTTTTTAAAAGCTTGTGATGATACATCATCTATTTTAAAAATAGATGACAATGATATTCCATACATACAGTTCGAACAGATCCAAAAAACTTTGCCCATGACAACAGTAGTACAGAAAGGGGCAGATTATTTTACAAGTTTCCCCACCCTGTTGACGTATTTGAAAAATAATTGCAGAGTTAAAAATGTGTGTAAATTTCTTTGGAAAATAAAAATGGGCCGGATTTATTCAGTGTGTCTTTGTTAGTTGCTAAAAAGTTTGTTTACATCTTGTAAATTTTTGTAGCTTCTGTTACTTGAAGAATTTTTCTATTTTTTTAAATAATAGTAAACTGATAATAAACCAAATGTATTTAAAACAAAGAATATGTTATGTACTTTAAATACAATTAAAAAAAATATTTTATTTTAAACTAAAATAAGTGGTAATTATAAACTTTAACTTTTTTTTTAAACGAGATAAAATTTCACATGTAATAATAATTAAATTTTATAATTTATTATTCATCTTTCTAAAACTATTACTTTGAACTAAAGGACATTTTTGCTAAAGTAATATATAAAAGTTAAATTTTTGCTGAAATATTTGTATAAAAAATTAAGCAAATACTGTCCAGTAACAGAGGTTACAATTTTCACGCTAGACATGACTTTGTAACGTTATATTTTAAGTGTAAAATTAATTTTTTTCTGTGCGGATGCTAAATTTGTGCAGCTTAAATATATTTTTAAACAATATTATTGTTATTTAGTAAAATCTAGATCCTAAAAAATGACGAAAAAAAATCTTGATAAGCACAAAGAAAATTGGTTTTACCCCGGTACCTTCAGCAACCGATGAAACGAAAATCTCTACCAAGAACAAGTCTGTCTCAATAAAAGAGATGTAATTTATGTAGGCGCCTTGAGAATGAGGAAGTGTGCATAATATTAATGTCTCCCTCCAGCCCGCTTTATAAGCAAAAACGTACATATTTATATCTTTTACAGCTGAGCTCTCCAAATTCAAACAGCGGCAAAAAAAGAGTCCCTTGAATTTACGGTTTAGCCTCTGTTGATTGTCCAGAGCCAGGATGACGTGCATAGGTCCCATCTTTATTTATTCCCAGAAGTTCCTTTAAAAAGATCTGAAACGCCGATTCTCTTATCCCTAGGACTGTTGTAAAAATAACTGCACTGTAACAAAATTTTAACGTCAAGGAATGGTCCATGTGCTCAAAAGGATCTGTAAAACATCTAATAAATTTTATAGCAATTGTTCCCTCAATAAAAATGCTCGATTTATTGCCCAGGGGTACACTGTTCACCTCCCAGAGTTAGTTGCATTTAATGGCCTGGAAAATGATACCTGAATACTACACACACAAAGGGCCCAGATCGTAACTGCTAAAAGCATCTGTGTGTGGTCCTGAAGAACAAGGATAAAAAATCAGTCAAGTGGGAGTTTTACTCGCGCACAAAAGGCTCTGTATAACAAAAAACTTGTACAAATTTCAACTTGGTACTGTGCACTTTGAAAGGAGGTCGAAAATTTGCAACGCCGCCCTGTTCCGTGCCGCTGTTTTCTAAATATTTTTTTAATTAATATCTCGGCTAATTACTGGCATTTTTTTCGAAAATGATTATTAACATTTCTTTGATGTATCCGCATCGATAGATACCTCGAGCGCCTCTTAACTCCCCGGCTCAGCGCCCACAAAGTAAGGATTGTGTGTAACGGAAATACTCTATTTTCTCAAAAAGTATGCGACCTAGGATAATCGCTATAGTTTTCCTACAATATTTAAATAAACTCCTATTACTCATAAGATTTTCATAATTCTCGTTACAGTAGATTCGGAAATAGAGGGGTGGTGGGCATATTTTAGCAGTACATTTCCCACCTTATCTCTGCAAATATATTACCTAAAATTAAAAGAAATATATTTTTGAGTTCGGTTTTACGAGATCATTCAAGCAATATTCACACAATATACAAAACAACAACAAAAAATTTCAAGTAACTTAATTAGCCCCCTATATTTTTCCTGCTAATATTTATGAATGGCTAATAATCTGTAAATATGTGGGTCAATAACCTTTACTAATCTGGCAAGTTTGAACTTTCCACGTTCTATAGTTTTGGAGAAAAACGGCTTTGGCTGATGGACAAACAGACACATGAGTGGACTTATAATGGTTAAGTTTTAAATTTTTAAGTACGGAACCCTAATAAAAAGAAAGTCCTACGCGATTATACAGTGAAACTATTTACATGCTTAAAATTTAGAAGCAGCAAAACAACCTTATACGTTAATATAATGTATATAATGTATGAAACCCTCGCCTATATGGTATTAAAATATTTAGGATATAATTTTACCAAAGTAACTTTTCATAATTTTGAATATTAGATTAAAATAAATTATTTTTCGCATAAAAAAGAAGAAAAAAGAGCCTACAACAAATTATTTTATTTAAATCTGTTTCTACATCCAATAAAATGTTTGCGTTAAGAATGAGAAGCTTCATGCAAATGAAATTAATGGTGCTATAGAAAATGCCATTAAATTTATTGTATCATCATCATCATCAACAACAACTATTATCAATCCACTGCTGTTTGTAGATCTCCCCAATTTTTTTTTCCATTGTGTCTGTCTAGAGTTTTAGTAATACAGTTAACACCAGCCACTTTTCTGATATTGTTACTCCATTTTACTTGAGGTTGTCTTTTTGATCGTTTTACATCTCTGCGATACCGCCGTAAGGTGTTTGTACTCCATCTATTGTCTTCTTGCAATGTGCCCATCCCATTTCCATTTTAGCCGTTTAATTCTCTCGATGATCTCAACAACTTTTGTCTGACGTCTCATACAGGTTATTCTCTTTCTGTCTCTTTTAGCTGTGCCTAGCATACATCTTTCCATACTTCGCTGTGTTGTTTGTAATCTTTGTACCATCCGTTTTGTTAGCGTCCATGCTTCTGCTCCATAAGTTAGTGCAGGTAAAACACATTGGTTAAACACCTTTCTTTTCAAACAAAGAGGCATGTTATTCTTCAGAATAATACTATTATTCCCAAAAGCACTCCATCCGTTTCTTATTCCTCTATGGATTTCATTCATGATACTATTATCCGATGATATTTCCTGTCCAAGGTACATATAACTGTGCACTTCTTTAATCCCAGTGTTGCCGTAGACGGTTTTAATTTTATATTTGCAAATTAATTGAACATCACCTTAGATTTTTCCAACTTTATTTTTAAATCCACTTTAATGCTAGCTTCTGCAAATCTTTTAGGATATTTTTGCAATTCTTCTGAGCTATTACTGAAAATTAAAATGTCGTCAATAAACAGGGGGTGATTTAAATGTTCCCCAATTATTCTAATCCCTTTGTTTTCCCAATCCAGCTTCTTGAAAATATTTTCTAAGACAGCAGTAAAAAGCTTAGGCTAAAGGATGTCTCCTTGTCTTACACCTGTTCCGATTTTGATCTCCGCTTTTCCTTTGCCCAAACGGATGGTCGCTGTTGCTGTCTTGTAAATCTTCTGTGTGATATTGATATATGTTCGTATATACCTATGTCCTCCAGAGATTCTACTACTGCTCATAGTATATACCGAATCAAATGCTTTTTTCATAATGAATAAAGGCAAGGCAGAGAAGTAAATTATATTCCATAACTGAATAATATGCATTTTGCTAAATCCACTGTAGAATCATGCGCGGTTTCAAGGTTTAGGAGTCTACAGCTGATTAAAGTCTTGTCGTTAAAAGTTTGGTTAAAATTTTGTAAATCACAGACTGTAAGCTGATCAGACAATAATTTTTAATGTTCTCCTTCTCCCCATTCTTATAATTTTCTCCTTTTCCCCTTTCTTATAAAGTAGCACCATCACGGCATTATTTGAGTCTTCTGGTACATCTGACTTCTCTAGACATTTGGAAGAGAGAAAGGCTGGCATTTTTGCAAATCTTTTTACTGCTTCTTTGATAAGGTCAATTGTAATTCCATCTTCGCCAGGGAATTTACCTTTTTTAATATATTTAATGGCTTTTAAAACTTCATTTGTCATCACTGGTATTATCTCTTCAGTTTCTGTTTTGCTTTCTCTTGGATCACATAGGTTGATTTCCTTTTTATCTTTATACATTTTCTTTATACATTTATATAGATTGTTATAGAATCTTTCGACAATATGTACAGTCGCGGAAAAAAAAGTAAACACCTCCTACTAACTCCTCAACAAATTATCGTAGGAGAAAGTTACTGATACCGAACGATTGGAAATAAAGTCTACTTTTAAATGACGTATATAAAATTTGCTTAAGGGGCCACCTACATATTAAAACGAATCCAAACTTCATTTTTTTTTCAATGGCAATACCCAATTTTAAAGTGATACTTCAAATCTTTGGTCCAAACTATGCATAGACAACAAACTTCAAGTCATTTGAATGATAAGTTTTTGAATTATAAACATTCAAAATTTAGTGCTTCTAATGTTAAATTGCATTTTCATATTTTTATTTATAACTTCTGAAATTATGATCCTAATGTTTTAATTTTTTGTGTAGCAATAATACTAATATACCCAAACATAAATACGTTGAATTTGCAATTTTTATAATTTTCTGATATGATTTATGAATTATGAAATTAATATTAAAAAAATTATGAATTGCAGACTACAATTTTTTTTGATGGATTCAGATTTATTAAGTTCTGTTTTATGGCAATCCAAACTTTCACATTTTTCTTCCAAGTAGTTTTCAAATTATGCTTAAATATGCTTAAAAAACGGCAAAAGGATGGTTTAAGGGGCCGTCTATGATAGAAGTGACTAAATATTTTGAAATTTCTTATGCTATCCTGTAATCTAACAGGCTTAATTGACTGCTTAAGGGGCCTTGATCAAGATGGGAGCTCTCTCGGCTAATAATCGAGTACCGAACTTCAGTTTGGATACAGCCCTTAAAATACGCTCGTTTTAAAATAATTAATTTCTCGGAAACGTATGGTACAAATTGCATAAAAATTGGTTTTTATACTAATTGAAGGGTGTAGAGTTCATCTATGCTGTCAGAATTGTGTACTGCTATTGCAAAAAACAACGTTATGGTTCGTTTTAATATGTAGATGGCCCCCTAAACAAATTTTATATACATCATTTAAAAGTAGACTTTATTTCCAATCGTTCGGTACCAGTAACGTTCTTCCAAGATAATTTGTTGAGGAGTTAGTAGGGGGTGTTTACTTTTTTTTCCACGACTGTACATTCATTACTGATTTTGGCGATTGTTCCATCTGCTCTCTTCAGTGCAAAAATACATTTCCTTCTAACACATAATTTGCGTTAAGCTGATTTTAAACTTTTGTTGTCTCCTTTGTAGTCTTCTTATAGAACTTTCTTGACAAGGTCACAATTAAATTTTCTGTAACTTACGTAACACATTTTCTTACCATTTCACATAATTCGGCATATCCAACTCTTGATTTGAGTTTTTTTTTTCATTTTAAATTATCTGGGTTTCTTCATTAATCTTCTTGTTTCTTCTGTTATTTTCTTTGTCTGCTTTACTTGTGCTGTATCGGCTATCATCGTTGTAATTTCTTTTAGAGTATTGGTTGGTTTCTTGTTCACTGCTGTAACATCTTTCTGTTCTTCTAAAATTGACTGAAGTACTTGGAAACGGTTTTAATTTCGAAATGAATTGGTTCTTTATTTTTCTGAAGAGTTATAATATCGACTGATTTTTTGAGTGTTGCAAAATCTTCATTCTTTCTGCTTTAGTATTTAACATCAGTTTGTATTGACCAACCAATCATCTTTTCCTGTATTGAATTTAGTGAGAATGCTGCAGTACTGAATTAGATGCTTTTTGTTTGACAAGATGTAGTCGATTTCACATATTGAGCCATTTGCAGTACGCCATGTCCATTTTCTTTGTGACTTTTTCTTGAAAAATGAATTCATGATATACACCTGTTCATATTCTGTAAATACAATCAACTGCTTCCTCTTTAATACGCACCCCACATCCATTATTTCCTACTGAGAAGTCACATTTATTTTTCCCTTATACTAGAATTCCAGTCTGCGATAATTAATTTTATGTAGCATTTTCCCTTTTGATTCATCAAAGCTACTTCCTCATAGAAATCTTCAATTTCTTCATCTGTATAGCTTATCGTAGGTGCATGAACTTGGATGATTTGTAGCTTATATTTTGTTATACTTGTATAATTAATATTGTAACTATATGTGATGCACTATCATATTCTACAATGTCATTGTTCCTTATTTATTTATCAGAAACTGTACGACAGATGTTTTTAAGTCTTCTGTGCCCCCGTAGTTTAACACACGTCCACTGGCGAGACCAATCTTCTCTTCACCATTTCTTCTTACTTGGCATATTCCTAGGATGCCCCAGTTGACTCTTTCTAACTCTTTTTAAAGTTCCAGTAAATGATTTTCCGAAGTTAGGTATCGTACATTATATGTAGCCAAGGACATCAACTTATGCCAGCCAAGCCGAGCCCGGGTTTGAGGAAGCCCATCCGCTTCGTTCCCCCATGCACTGGGCACGTGTACTAACAGGGTGTACCGATGGAAGGTGCGAATTGGACATTAAATCCATGTTCCCAGTCAATTCATTAAGTCCAAGTAAGTAATACTTTCTTTGTAATAATTTATCTGTATGCTTTCCACGTTTACAAAGGAAGTATTTATTACAAAGAATTATTACTAGAATTATTAAAAAGAAAGTATTTTGACATAAATCCATCAATTATTTTGCAGGATCTTTGTAATTTGTTTTGTAATAGCTACAATATTGGACAGATTAAAACAATTTTATTTGGTTTAAAGTTTAAAATACTTAAAAGATTGCAACAGAAAATAGGAAATTTTAATTGTACAAACCTGCAGTTTAAAGATTTAGTTACTGATATTTTGTTATATAAAATTGGCAAATGTAAGCTTCCTGATATGGAAAAAGTTTATTTTGTATGCAATTTTCAGCAAAAAAGTTTTGATCATTTACATTTAAGCTCAATAATTTCACGTTACAATAGTTTATTTCCAGTTAAGGATATTGCAGTTATATCGACTTACAAATATACAAAAACACTGGGCAGTATTCTATTTAATTACAGAGAAGTTTCTCAAGAACTTGAATCATACCTGGATTTGGAATGTAAATGCGAAGATTATAAAAATTCAAAGTTTTTAAACGATACCGGACAACATATCGTAACAGGAGATCTGAACATTAACAAAAACGTTAATTTACGCTGTCTTTTGAATTTCGGAACCAAATTCCGTATTAACAAAAAGTTGAATCCAGTTAAAAATTTTAATACTTTTAAAGCTGATTTGATTGCTTTTATTTTAAATTTAAGTTACAGATACAATACACCAATCCCCCTCTTTACAGATTGGAAGTTACATATTTTAAGTGATTTTAAATCGTTTCAAGCTAGTTTCCTTAATAATTCTTCTTATACTTATCATAATTTTAGTATGGATATCAGAAATGAAATAACCAGTTTGAAACGGATGTTTGTTTTCTGTCAAGTAGATAAGGCTACTGGTAATTTTGCAGTCATATGAAAAACATTTTATGCTGAAATGCTTAATGCAGAGTTAAATAATAGTATAACTTACCGAGTATGTAAATCGTCCGCGCAAACACTTATTAATAAGCTTTTGGCTTTTTCTAAGCAAACAAAGATTTCTTTCCCACGTTGTAAAAATCTATCATTTCCATGTCTTTTTCTTACCCCTAAATTCCATAAAGTACCTACTAAATATAGATTTATTTGCAATAATGTCAACAGTAGAGGCAACAATTTTAATAGGAAATTTGAAGATTTGCTTAAAAAGTTTTGAACATGTTATAATACAAATATAAAGACAGTAATTGTTTCTGGATTATTTCAAATAGTTTCGAGATTGCTGAAAAATTAAAAAGCAATACTATTCATTCTATTCAAACTTATGATTTTGAAAATTCATTTACTACTATTCCTATTAATAGTTTAAAGGAGGCACTTTTAAAGACAGCGGAATTGGTTTTAAATGTTATGGATTTTAACTTGTTTAAGAAATTATGTCGGTTTTGCCTTTACAACAATTATGTTTATACTGGTTCTAAAATATACTTACAAATCAATGGAATTGGTATGGGTACTAGCTACTCATCTACAGCTGCTAACTTATTTTTATTTTTTTATGAGCTTCAGTACGGTATTAATAAAGCTGATGTCCAATTCCTGGCTTATAGATACATAGACGACTTGATCGTGTTAAACTTCAATAGGTATTTTAATGAAATTTCTCAAGAAATTTATCCTGATTTCCTGACATTAAAAAAAACGAATAATAACGGTTTGGAAGCTGATTACGTTGACTTAAAAATAATGTTAATAGATAATAAAGTACATATTTCAATCTACAACAAACGAATCTACAAACGAATCTACAACAAACTTTCAATTTCAGGTTAATCAACTTGTTCACTGGTCCTCCAATATTTATAAACGTATATACATTAATATAATTATCAGTCAAATTTTTCGCTTTTTTAGAATTTGTACAGATAAACATCTGTTCAAGAAGGAATAGTTTCATTTTAAAAGTAATCTATATTACAAAAAAATATTCCTTTAAATTTTATAAAAAATTATTCAGATTTTGCAGATTTTCTTCATTACTAATCGATTGCCTTTTGACGTCAGTGAATGACTCATATTTCCTAAAGCCTGTTCAAGGACGGTTTTAAGATGATGTGCTGTGTCGATTGGCATCAGACCTGGAATGAATTTGGATTGGTTGATTGGATGTTGGATTCTGCCTTGTTTAGTTTGTATTATGTTTCATATTTTGGTTGTGGCAACGTGGCTGAGTTGGTTGAGTGTGGTTTCTTTCAAAGAACATATTTTTAGCATCTTTTACTGTGTTCCAGGTGAGGCATTCATTTAATGATGTTGGCGTAGGGTCCGATGGGGGAGCATGTGATAATAGCCATCGAATGCTTAACATTTTTTTTTTTGCTATCACTGTTCTGGCCGAAACCCACTGCCACGAATGCATATTTTATCTACATTTTTTGAATGCTCGGCTGCTTTTGAAATACAACCCACTGCCGATGAGGCCGCAGCCTGTTTTTTCCTTGTTTTTGTTAAAATTTTAATTTTTTAAAAAGCAGTTATATTCTTCTTGTTCTGTGAGGGGGGGGGGGAGGTGCGCTGGTTCAGGCTAAATATAATCTTATACTGGTTTATATATATATATATATATCATCACTGCTTTAAAATGCAAAAACACCGTAACTCCGAAAAGAAAGTGTATATCTGCAATATTTAACTATAAAAAACTCAAAAACTTTCAAAAATATAGGTAAAAACAGAAAACCCAGGCAAATAACAGTCTGTTCTTCATCACTGTGAGGACAGACAGACCTAACTCCACCCCCACTGCTAAAAGTCTTCAGGTTTCTGAACACACGTCCATCCTGCACTCAATACAGAAAAAACTATTGTCATTTAAGAAACTAAATTCTAAAAGGCTAAAATAAACCAAATTTAAACAAAACAAATAATGTAAACAAAGTATAATTTAAAATACAAAAAACAAAATTCTTTAATAAAATGATCTTTTAGAAAATTACTTTAAAATTTACAATTTAAATATAAACAAATGAAATTAAATTAACATGTATGAATGCAGAAGAACGTGCACCCTCCCATACCTGCAAGAAAAAATTTCAAAAACATGAAGACAGTACCTGTATAATGTTCTTCACCTGTCAATAACAAACTATTAATTTTCTCTCCGAGTCCATTGTCAAAATCTAGAAATCCATATCTGCATACTTCCATTGATTCAAAGCATCTTCGTAAATCCGTTCTTTAAACTAGACTTTAGAACTTACGTGTCATATGGAATGTTCTGGAAGGATGCTGCCATAAGTTGCTCACGCTGCCAAACCACAATGTTGCCACTCACTTTTTAAAACTATCTTTAAATAATATTTCAAAAACTGTATAGGATAATTATTATAGTAAAAAAGATTAGCCAAAAACTTAAAAATTACTATCTCTGCCACAAATTTTATTAAAACGGATTAATTGATTAATTATAATATTTATGTATTGCAGCAGCATCATTGCACATTTAAGGGATACAATATTTAAGCGTTTTTTTAAAAGTACTACAAGGATAGCCGATTTCCACACTGTGTATTCTAGTCGCTATAGTATAGTTATTTTTGGTCGATTGATAATAGTATCGAAATTTTGCACAAACTGCCTTTGACTCCTCTGAAAATGCAGGTATTCGACTTTGAAAATCAGTTCACCAATATACCTATTGATTGTCTTTATAATGTTTTAATGAATATTTTTGATTTATTTTACTTAAATGAAGAATTAAATATTAATAGAGATTTATTTTTAAGTTTATGTCATTTCTGTTTTTATAATAATTATGTAACTTTCAACAATAATACATTTAATCAGATTTGTGGAATTGGAATGGGGAGAAATTATTCTAGTACAGCAGCTAATTTATTTTTGTTTTATTTTGAATATAAGTATACAATGAAATATAATAAATCTTTAAAAGTCTTTAGGTATATTGATGATATTTCGATTTTTAATTTTCATTTTACTAACGAATATGAAAATATATATCCTAAATGTTTAAAGTTGAATAGGGCAAACTGTGATGATTATAATGCAGAATTTTTGGATATTTCCTTTAAAATTATTGATAATAAGTTAACTTTGGATTTGTATGATAAAAGAAATAGTTTTCAATTTTTTACAAGAAGTATGCCACATTGGTTTCCTAATTTGCATAAAAAAATTTACATAAATATTATAATTAATCAATTAATTCGTTTTAATAAAATTTGTGGCAGAGATAGTTATTTTTATAAGCAGATTTTTAAGTTTTTGGCTAATCTTTTTTACAATAATAATAATCCTATACAGTTTTTGAAATATTATTTAAAGATAGTTTTAAAAAGTGAGTAGCAACATTGTGGATTGGCGGCGTGAGCAACTTATGGCAGCATCCTTCTAGAACATTCCATATGACACGTAAATTCTAAAGTCTTGTTTAAAGAACGGATTTATGAAGATGCTTTGAATCAATGGAAGTATGCAGATATGGATTTCTAGATTTTGACAATGGACTCGGAGAGAAAATTAATAGTTTGTTATTGACAGGTGAAGAACATTATACAGGTACTGTCTTCATGTTTTTGAAATTTTTTCTTGCAGGTTTGGGAGGGTGCACGTTCTTCTGCATTCATACATGTTATGTTAATTTCATTTGTTTATATTTAAAGTGTAAATTTTAAAGTCATTTTCTAAAAGATCATTTTATTAAAGAATTTTTTTTGTATTTTAAATTATACTTTGTTTACATTATTTGTTTTGTTTAAATTTGGTTTATTTTAGCCTTTTATAATTAATTTTCTTAAATGACAATAGTTTTTTCTGTATTGAGTGCAGGATGGACGTGTGTTCAGAAAACTGCAGAATTTTAACAGTGGGTGTGGAGTTAGGTCTGTCTGTCCTCACACTGATGAAGAACAGACTGTTATTTGCCTGTGTTTTTCTGTTTTTTACCTGTATTATTTTTGAAAGTTTTTGAGTTTTTATAGTTAAATATTGCAGATATACACTTTCTTTTCGGAGTTATGGTGTTTTTGCATTTTAAAGTAGTGATGAAATACATTTTGTTGCATTTGACATGAGCTGCTATAAGCGCCAGTTGTGCAATAATTTTTTCATTAATTATATATAATATATATATATATATATATATATATATATATACTTCTTTCAAAATTCTTGCTATTAAAATTTTTCTTCCTCCAAAATTCCTTCTAAAAAATTAAATCCTTCAAATAATCATTGGATGATCCATAAACTTTTCCAAAGTAAAAATTTCGAGGCAAAATGTATCACTTAAATTATTAATAACGGTATGTCTTCTAAAATTTGATATGCACTGTTGATTCACTTCAATCATGCATAAAGATTTATAATCTTCTATATAGATTATAAAATTTTCTATATCGGTTACACTTATTCCATGCATTTTATAAACATATTTATTAAATTACACTTCGAAATATGATTTATGTAGCATATTTTACAATAATATAAAATTTCTGAAAGTTTAAAATTCCTGAAACGAAGAAAAATGTAAAACCTTTAACATTTTACATGAGAAAAGTGAGAAATGATATTATATAGTTTAAAAAAGTGTAAAAAATTCACTTAAATAAATTTTCAATGAACCTAAAATATATCATTGAATAATTGACAGTTTATTTATTTTTTAACAGCTTTCAGTTTTCTTGGGGGGGGGGGGGGGGGGTTAGAGTTTTTGTGTTAGTGTAATTTTTTTCCTACATTTTACTTTACTGTTATAAGTTTGACAAAGTATTTATTATTATCAGCTTAATGATTGTCCTTTTAAAGTCCTAAAAATAACTCGAAAGTGGAGATTATAGTCACTTTAAAAGAAACTTTAAAGCGAGTAATCTTGACAGCATGTCTCTACATTAATTATAAATTAAGGGGTCTCAGGACTCTTAAAGCTTCAAAATTTTCGAAAGTAATTTTTTTAGATGTTAAACTCCTACCTTTTCTGAACATTTTGATATAATTGCTTCCTTAAAATTCCCATTTGAACAAAGGTTTTTGCTTTTAGAATTATACCTGTTCAATAGCTGAAGCGGAGTTTCAGAAAATTTTAAATTATTTTTTTGACGTTTTTGGGCATATCGCGCAGGATATCTCAAAAACTTCTGAATATTTTTTCTAGTTAGTCTGTATAAACGGAACCAAAAATTTCAATTTATTGTTAAAAAAAATAAAATTAGGCGATTATGCTGTTGAAAAATGTAAAAATTTTGTATTAGCTAAACACAACTTTGTATAAAAAATATAAAAATGCGTTAAATGCAAATTTATTTTGATTCAGGGATACTGTTACAATCTGAAGTATATCGGGCACAAAAAAATTTCATTCTAGTTGCAAAATTTATTTTGTAATCCTGTGCGTAAACTGTTATATCAGTTTTCTGCTCAACATATGTCTGAATGTTTGGAGCCCCCTATAAATACTAATTCTGCATCATGCAACTTTTTAAATACATGAAATGAAAGAACGTGCTTATATCTTTCATCCCCAAAAAAATTGTTTTTTTTTTATTTATTTTTTTTTTTAAATCATATGCATTTTTAATGTATTAAATGTTGAAAATGGTCTTTTTTTCTCATTTATTACAATTTTAAGAGTTCTGATACCCCTTAACGACAGCCAAAGTGCCAGAAGTCAGTTTCGTAACTCAAAATAAATAAATAAATAAATAAACCAATAAACCAATAAACGTTTGTGAATTCTACATATTTTACTATGAAAACCCTGGTAAATTTAGGCATTTAACAAAGTAAGTTGATATAAGCCCAAAATATGCCACAAAATGCCTCCAAAATATATAAAGGGTGAATCATAAAGATTGAAACAATAGGCTATTTCCTTAAACATTGCGCCTCGACACATACTTCCACTTGCAAAGTTTCATAAAAGAAGGTGCAAAATTTATTAACACAAGTTGCAACTCTATGGGGTGGGGGGTCTATTTCAAAAAATACAAAAACAAAATTTTTATACGGCCCCGTAGAGTAAAATTTCCAATTAGGAAACTTTCCATATACATTCCTGAATTAAACACAAAAAATATTCTCGATATCTGCTAAACACGTAGTGAACAAAAAAAAAAAATCCAAAATTCGTGAATTACACCATTTGCCCATGCCTCTGAGAGACGAGTTATTGACTCCTTTTGATTGCAAGATAGGGATTATCTACAAATTGTACGTTATTAAAAGTCAATTTGAGACAGTGCACGGTGTGTGTTCTACCTATTTTAGCTGGCCCAAAGTCGATTTTTAAAACTTTATCCTAGCATAATTTATTTTTTTACTTGTTATAGCTCAATAGTCAGGGCGCTGAACCCTGTCATTATATAAATATTAGTTTTAATATAAATATAACTGTACGGTCCATAGACTAGCGCAAATTTGGTGTTTCTTAGTTGGGAATGAATCAATCAATTTGAGTATAATTCTTTAATCTGTTACTTGAAGCGGAATATAATATCCTGCTTGATTATGAATGCTTCCAAACAAGATATGGACTTTATTTTATCGGATTTATGTGCATAAAGTTTGCACATATCAGCTGTTATTTCATATTTAATGTCGCAAAAAACTCTGTATTTTTTTTACAATTATTCAGTTTTAATATAGAAAAAGTTCTATGATAAAGCACGATTAAGCTCAATTTTTTATATGATTAAATAGTTTAGAATATTACCTTTTCGTTCCAATTTCATTTGTCTCCCGTAGGTGCACTCCCAGTTTTTAGAATTGTTTGCTTATTAAGTCTAAATATTTTTTTTTTTTTATTTTAATTCAAGTACCATTTTCTTTCTATCAAAGATAGCAGAATTTAAGTTAGTCACGTAATACAACTTTTACACCATTATGCAATGGCAAACGGATTTAAAATTTAACAAAAATGTGAATTTGGTTTAAAATATTTTGTTTATAGAGGAAAATTACAATGAAGAGCACATGAAGTTTTGCAAGAGCGAAATGTTTAAATTTATTACAAATTTGCACAAAAATTGCCGGTTGTATGTAGATATCTCAGGACAAAATGATTTAAAGTATATTACTCGGCTGCAAATTTGGAGTGGTTACAAAACTGATCCAGACAAATTCTCCTAATTCAGGTTTGATACAATGCAAAACATAATATGGACATTATCTCATGATATCTTATGATTCACATTCTTAACATAAGGTTCCTGTGTCCAGAGATAAATATAAATATACAACAAAATATACAACACAGCAATTTTCATTAAAGCTGGCGAATATTTGTTCCGTATCTTTAATTTTAGAAAAAGAAATTTTAGGATTTGTTATAATAATACAAAAATAGTTTTATCACTTTAGCTTCCATACCGTTAAGAAAGAATTAAAATTATCAAGAAGAACGTAAAATCATGCGTCAATCAGATTATGAAACATTTTTCAACGCATTCGGACTAGTACAATAAAACTCCATAGCTAAATAACGTGGAAAACGATGTCTAAGTAATAATTTGTGAAACATACAACATGTTTGAAAACACAATTTCAGCCAAAGTCGAAAAAAATAGCTGAAAATATTATGCATCCCTATAAATGAACTATAGATTTATCATATAATTCACAATATGCTAAAATTTTTAACAGTTAGTGAACGCGTAGCACAGTTGAAAATTCCTCGGCAACTATTTCAGCCAATAAACGGAAATGTACTTCAGATGGTTTGCGCAGCCTTGTATATGATTTATAGAATTTATACACACTAAATAGTATGCAATTTTTATAATTAAATAAAGTGTTCCGCAAATGAAGACGCACTTCCATCAATTATTGGTCATAGTGAGAGAAATATACCAGATTTCTTTTGTGTGACCCTGTATATGAAAGATGAGTGCTATGCACATCATATACAATAGTAGGCATCTTATAGAGCATCTGGGAGATACGTATCAATTTAAATAGCTTTGAAATAGTGTAACGTGAACAAAATACACTACAAACAATTTTTCTCCATAGACCGTAATGTAGGGGAGACCGGGGAAAGTTTTCCAACTTTTATAATTTTATTTTTGTATTTTTTATTTTTATCTATTTTGATATCTACAGGATATCATTGTATTCCCTAGACCTTTCTATAGAAACTGGCACAATTATTATTCAAAAAACTAAATTTATTTTTTCACAAAAAATGGTTAAGTCTAATGATGTTACGTTGGAAAATATGCCCCGCATGCGGGGCAAGTTTTCCAGCCTAATAAAAATGGTCAGAGGCAAGTTTTCCAACTATACTTTAAATGGTAAAACACAGGTAATAAATCATGCTTATTAATTAATAAGTATTTTTTATTGTGAACTAAATGCACAGTAACATAAAAAACAGTTTTAATTCATTTCACATTTCAAGACGAATGTCCTAAAAGCTCGCTGGCCGGGATTGGATTTTGTTTTTTCTCGCCCCTTTTATCTGATTCCTTTTGCAGTTTCCCTTTTTTAGATGAATCTTTTTTTCCATTTTCAGTTGATTTTTAACAGGAGAATCAGTCAGTACAATACTTCCCATTTTTCTTTTACGACGTGTTTGCGTCCTTAGTGCAGCCCTCGCAAAAGTCCTAACTTCTTCTGATGTAGGCGAAGTTCGTTTGGATGTAGACTGAATGCCTTTTTCGAGTTTGAGTAGAACTTAAGGAACAGCTTCTTTGGAAGTGTAGAAGGATTTGATGCTTTCGGAGTTTTCCTTTCTTTTTTATCTTTCTTTTTTTGCGGGGGGGGGGGGGGAGGACAATCGATTATTGAGGAAAGTTTGAAATCTTTTCAGGATTGTTGGTGTTTTCAAGATTTGGTGCGGCATGAGCTGGCCTGTCAGAAACGTAGGATGGCATAAAAACATAGTCTGTAAATATTTCAGGATTCAGTGGGAAAATTCTTGAACGTTTGAAACCCGCCATAATATGGACTGTTGATTAACGCCAAGGGAGCAGCTCTAAGCACGGTTAATTTGCTTTTTGAGGGGTCCATACACACTGCGATCTCAGTGTTGTAGCTTATGACTATAAAGGCATGATTAACATAAAATGGATTCATTAAATGAACTCATTAAAAAATGGCATTTTATTATATTTTTTAATTTACCTTGTTTTCTTTATTGATAATTTTACTGAAATGACTAAATGATCAAACGGGTTCATAGTATTTATGGTTATTCGGCCAATTTTACTGCACAATAAATACATTTTTGATACAATAAGACTAGCTGATTTAGGAAGGGGGACGTTTTCCAACGAGAAACATGTTGGAAAACATGCCCCTTACGTTATTGGAAACCTGCCCCGTCGCCATATTTGAACTTTTACTCTACCTGGACTAATAGCGGTGTAAGTTATTTGCGAAACAAATGCATAATTATCTGAAGAAAGGAAACCCTTTTTTAGTGAATGCAATGTCAAAACAGTAAGTTTAAAGCTAGTACGTTTATTTTACGTTTTAATAAAGAACTGAAATTTTACTCGCCGTTGTAAAAATGAAAAAAAAAACAGCTCTCCTGACAAAGTGACAGCAGCTTCTAAACTATAACTTTTGTAGATAGTGTGTAAGATGTTGCTACTTCAGCCAGTTCACTTGCTAGCGTCACCTAGCGACTCATTTAAAAACTAAAGCGAGTTGGAAAACTTGCCACTGTGGAAAATGTTCCCCGGTCTCCCCTAACATAATTCTTTTCAGTGTCCCTGTAAAAGATCGATAAGTGCTATCCATACCATATTCTATAGCAATCATCTTGTAGTGCTTCATAGATATGTATATAAATTTCAAATTTTTGAAATTATGAAACATCATTAAAAACCACCGCAAACGATTTTTCTCCATAAGCCGTGATGTGATGAAATACTTTTGAATGTTCCTGTAACGAAATTATGACGGCTGCATGCTACATATTGCAATACCTAACATTCAATAGTGAATATCAATAACATTTTTCAATTTCATTTCGATGTCACTATACACTGTTAAAAATTTGATACAACGTTGAACCGATTTTTGGTGCTGCCACCATAAGATAGTGAAACATTGTTCCAACATTTGGTTCTAAGGATGAACTATAAATTGGTGAAACGCTGAACCATAAATTGGTGAAATCTTTACCTGTAAATTGTTGAAATGTTGAACCATATATTAGTGAAATGCTGGTTATGAAGCATTGATTTTTTGACCCCCCCCCCCCCTCTTCTTCCATAGAGATTTTCTTTTTTAGAATTTTTAACTGTTTTAATGTAATTTAAGGTGAAGCATTTATGGTCTCTCCACTTACTTCTCAAATCGATGTAATTTAAATGCATTGTAATTTGCTAAATAAACCTAAGTTTCTGATTTTGTATGACACACGCAAGCAATCTTTAAACAAAAATCAATCAGATAAAGAGTAAATATAAATATTAAATTGCATTGATACAATGAAAGCATCTCAAAAAGAAAAAAAAACCTATATCGGACGGGGCCGGGGCAAAGAAACATTGCTTATCAATTCAGATCTTTTTTTATAAGCTCTAAGCATGATTTAAAATACTACGAATGTGTTGATTTTTTTATTTGTGTGGTGATCTGTCATCGTTTTATTAAATGTGAATATCAACATGGAGTCTAAAGTTTTGTATTCTACGGAATATGTACACTGCAAATAGAGGCGTCTTAAATTCAAACAGATATGTGACTGAAAAAGCAATTAAGACACTTAAACGTCTGAAAATAAAATTTCAGACGTGATAGATGTCTAAATTTAAGACACATAAACGTCTTATTATGATCATGGCATAAATGAACTGAAAAAAATGTTAGAATTATGATTATATGTCTGAATTTAAGACACTTGCAATTTTAGACATTTCAGGAATTCAGCCATTTGAACCACTCACCAAGTAAAATGAACTGAAGTGAGTAGGTTTGTTTGTTGTTGCAAGCATGAACGGTGCGCGAGAAGAACGCGACCGGATTTGATTATTGCTGATTTGGCGGGCAACGCTTTTACTCAACGGATTGGCGAATTCGAATTAAAGTATCTCAGTACAGTTAAGTGTTAAAATTGCTTTTAAATTTATCAACATTTGATAAATTATTTGAAAGTGTGACGATATATTTTTCCTCAATCCGAAATCTCTATAATGACGTTTGTTATTCACATAATAAATGGAATCGTCAGTCGTCGTTATAACCTTATAACGCATTTAAAGTTCCTGCTTTATTTCCAAAACATTACACAGATTGAAGATTTGAACTTTGAATTCTCTTACTTGTAAATCGAACATGAGTCAGAAAGTGAGTGTATCATCATTAATGAAGAGAAAGTAGTGACGCAGCATTTACTTTCTTTTGTGAAATAGTATGCACATCTACACATACATCCGTTGGTGTGTTAGTCGTTAGAGAAAATTTTTTTTTAGCATAGTGATCCGATGTCTGTATTTTATATCTTTGTGTCTTCATTTTATACATACTAGACGAAAATTTATATTCGGTTTATTGGAATGGATTGTCAGTACGTGCTTATAAATGGAGATCGAAAAAAAAATCAATTGGGAATTATATTTTTCATGGAAATATAAAATTTTCAAAATTTCTACGATAATTTTTATTCAAGACTCACCAAATATTCAAAAGAATAGCATGATATTTATAAAAATACAGTGGTAAAATAATATGAATACGCATATATTTTTAAAATGGCGTTCAATATCGTAAAATAATATGTCCTTCAAACTGGATTAGCTGTTACAGTTTTGGATATTTACGACAAGGTAAGGTATTCCACAGGTTTGGAATGATAATTCACAGAACGTTCTTACATATATATTATTATTTATTTACTATTTAAATTATTCTTATTAGACTAATTTGCATTTTTAATATTTTTGTCTTTTTTTTTATCAAATAAATATATTTTGTGTGAAAAGATTTGTTTGCTTATTTCTGATGCTTTTCAATGAGTGCATATGATTTTCAGTATTAATAAATATATTTAATTCTCATCTAGATCTTTACTTTATAAATTAAAGTTTCATGTAGTAAATAATCTATTTATTATTTGAATAATAACGTGAAAAATACAACAGTATCAATTAGATTTGGTAAGATGTAAAGAAGTTTTGAAATTATGGAATTAATGTTTCCTGCATGCTATTAAAAAAGAATATTTATAATTTTGTTAATGATTGTTAAATAGCTCATATCATCTGAACAACATATTAAAAAATTGTTCAGTATAAGTTTAAAAAGAAGCTAATTTTTATATAACTTTGCACAAGTAAGTTCTTTCCTTGCGAATTCCTTTATTTTATATTAGTGATATAATTTTACATACAAATTTTCATTTTTAGTGACAAGAGTGCCATTTATTTATCTTACAGAGTATATTATTGAAGTGATTTTTTTTATATTAACAAATTTAAATTTATCTTTGAGAAACCATGAACTTTTTATTTTTTGTTTTATATGGTGGATATAGAGTATGAAAAGAAATCTCGAAAGTATAAGGGTTTGTGTTATCGTGTATTTCGGAGTATTTGTAAACTTGCAGTTTTTCCTATTGGAAATAAATCACTCTTATTGTATTCAACTGTACGCCGATACTATATATATATATTTAATAATCCTTATGAAAATTTATTTCAAGATGGAATATACCTAGTATGTATTTCCTGCGTTACATCTCAACACCATACTTAAATTTTAAAACATGAAGCGATCTTGAAAGTAATTATAAACAAATTATAAAAATCGGCGTAATTAATTAAATATGTGCGGAAAATATTAAAAAAATCAATTTAAATAACATCATGCAAAAAATTTCAATATGAAAAAAAAAAAAAAAAAAAAAAGAAGAAAAAGATGGGTATAAGAATTCTCGCACATGACAGTAGGAGATATTTTTCATTTTTGTAATAAAATTTAAGACCTAAATAAACATGTTGTGAAAACGCACTTCTAATGCAAGATTTCAAACAAGTATTGCCAATAATTCTGACTGATTGGTAAAGTGAAACTATGCTGATATTTAATATATTTTGAAAAAGTAACATGGTTTGAAGATTAATTATTCTTATAATTATTTTTGCTCCGAGTATGTATATATTTTCATATTATTATAACATTTTTTAATACAAATTATTTTTATTGTGATGTTTATGGGAAGAAAAATGTTTTTAGAAGTGTTTTTCAACCCTCAAAGAATTTTTTTTAAGCATATCTGGGTGCTAAAAAGAATCCATGAAAATAATAATAAAACAGAAACTCATTAAAAAAAAAAAAAAAGAAAAAAAAGAAAAGAAAAAAAAATCTGGATTTTAAGTTTTATTTATTTATTTATTTATTTATTTATTTTTTTTGTGTGTGTGTGTGTGTGTGCCTGTGTTCGTTAGTGACAACGTTAATATCAACACACGTTATCTTTTAAAATTTAGTTTGTAGAATATTATTGAATAGTATCAACTGGACCTAGAATTTATTTGGAACATATTTCTTATACTGTCACAAAAAAGGTAAATACTTTTTACCCTTTAGAATGTGCATATAAATGAATATACAGCAAAACCTCTGAATAGCGGACACCTCGAGAGCACGGAATTAGTCCGCTATTTGGTGGTGTCTACTTTAAAGAGGTGAAGACGTACAGATTTAAAGGTGTTGGGGATAAGAAGAAGAAAAAAAAAAAAAAAAAAAAAAAAAAGTGTCCGCTATTCAGCAATTTCCGTTATGGAGGTTTTACTTTAAATACACACAGTAAAACCTGCGTAACGGACATTCCTGAATAGGGGATACGTCTGTTTAGCGAATCATAGGGCTTCTGCTTAAAAGATGGGCTAAGGGTACCTGCTCCTTTTTGTTTTTTATTGGGGGGGGGGGGGGGTTGATACAATTTTCGTAAATCTGCAATTTTGAATACCTTTCGAAATTACGCTGATTATAATGAATATTTTGAACGGTTAGAGTAATATAGTATGATTTATGAAGGTTTTCGCTACACAGAGATTTCTGGTATTCGGGAATGTTCATTAGCGGACACTTCCGAGTTCCGAATTATGATCACTTCTATTTAACGAACCATAACGTTGGGTTGGATTTTTTGCGATTTTATTAAAGCATTAGCAAATTGGGCGATGCCCCCTTCCCTTTGTATTTTGGTGGCCCCAAATTTGGTATTCTATTTTTGTAAAACTGATATTTTGAATGTCTTTCAACATTATGCTGATTAATGTGCTGTTGTCAAATGTTTCAATATTTCTTGCTAATGATAAATAATATAATAACAACAACAACAAAAAAGTAAGAGTTTCATACTTTTTTTTTTTTTTTTTTTTAAATGTTGGGATCTCATATACTGAAAATTTTGTGTAATCTAGTGTTAGATTTTATTTAACACACAAATAAAAATGTCACTGGGAATATCTAATTTAAATGGAAAAAAAATTGAACAATAAAGCAGGGATAAGATTCTTTCTGAAGGAGTGAACATTTTTTTTTATAAATGGGAATAATTGGTTACCATAAAGCAGAGCTGATTGCAGCATGGACAAACTGGGCTGTTTCTTTGTGCCTTTAGCTTTACGTGCTCCTACATTTGGTATGAAATTTCGATAAAGCTGATATTTTTAATTTGTTTTGATCTTATACTTATTTTAATAAATATTTTGTACTTTTAGAAAATGATTAGGTTAAGAAAAAGAAATATTTATCCAAATATGTATTTGTATTTAATGACATTGAATAGGCTTAATTTTTTTTTGTAACAGTATATGAAAGGCGCGGGCGGGGGAGGGGGGAGACGAATGAATACTAGAACTTTGGACTAGAATTAATTTAAAGTTCTCACTGAAAGTAATAAACGTTTTTTATGCGCGCATATATGATATCACATAAATACATTTTTAGGTGATTGTATATATATATATATATATATATAATATCCTGTTCCAAAACTACAAAATACTGATTACAATCGTCATAAGTTCAAAAGTGATTTAAAATATCAGCTTTATGAAAATTTTGTACCCAATTTGGGGTACCCTAAAATAAGGGGGCAGATGCTTCAAAGTTTTCCTGCGCTGCGATCAGCTCTGCTTTATAGTAACAAATTATTCCCATTTATAAAAAATGTTTCAATGTGGTCAAATATGGCTGCGTATGTGGCTTAGAAAGAAAAGTGGTCAAAGATGGCTTCATATTGGTGGTGGTGGTGGGGGGGGGGGGAAACCGGCTCAAAGATGGCCGCAATTAAGACATTTGAAATGTCTGAAATTCAGATGCAAGAAGTGTCTAAAAATTTTCAGACATTTTAAAATGTCTGAAAAACGAACACTCTTGTTTCAGACACTTAAGTGTCTGAAATTCAGACACAAGAAGTGTCTGATAATTTTCAGACATTTTAAAACGTCTGAAAATTGAACACTGCGTTTCAGACACTTAAGTGTCTGAATTTCAGACATTTCAGTTTAGAGTGTATATAATTATCTTTTAAACATATTCCTTAAATACTCTCATTATTACTATTGCTATTTATTGAACAACACGATAAGCTATATTTAATTTTAATTTTTTATTCCCGTATACGTTGTATTTTATAAATATAAGCTAAATGCATTTTATATATTTTATAAGAAAAGGTTGATAGAGAAAATTAAAAGAAGGAAATATAAAAAGAAAAGAAAGAAGTTCTTCATTCTTTGATAAACATTTTGAATGTAAAAAGTAGTTGTTAATCTCTTTAATAAATATTCAATCCTACATTATATAAGTAAAATGTAAGTATAAACTTAAAATATACTAAAGTAGTTTTATCCATAAACTTTATATCGGCATAAACAACATTTTATTTAAATGATTATACATAAAGTTTTCTTTTTTTCGTGCCAATAATAACGTGTATGATAAACGGAGAAAATGCGTTGGCAATAGAAGGAAATTTAATAACTAATACAAAATATCGCCAATTAAATGTTTTGATATTACTCAATCTTGAAAATTTAAAATCATAAACCGCAGAAAATGCTTACATACAATTTGAAAAATGAATATACCAATTTAAAAACACTAAAAATAATAATTAAAAATATTATTAGATTAAAAATATCTTTAAAAGTTTCACCTCTTGAATTTAAAATATGTATAAAGAAAATTTCCGAGTATAATGCGATTTTTCAATCTGAAACTTTTCGTATTTATCATTAAAAATCATGTTTAACTTCAAAATATTAATAATTATAAATGCTAATTCATTTACTGTTAGTGTTTATAACAGGAAACATTAAAAATCCCCAAAATTCAATATAAATAAACAGAATAAATAGCCTCTAAAATCACTTCAAATTAATGTTTACACCTACTACTATGAATGCAGCCAAGGATCAATACATCTCAGTGTCATCATTTCAAAGTAAATGATACTTCACGTTTTGTTTATGCTTTTGAGCTATGGCAAACTAAAATATTTCACTTCTCAGTATTGAATAGGAAGAATGAACTATTTACACTCATTTTTTATTGGAAAAGAGAAAACGAATGAAGTCCTGATTAATTTTTGCTAAAAATTGTTTGTTATTTAATTGTTAAAACTATTATATTTCAAACCGTTACATAAAGAAGGAATGTAACAAAAAACCGCCTGTGAAATCAAAAAAAAACTAAATCAATCTTTTTCGATAAAACAGGAAAACTATTTAACTCTTATTTATAACATAGAAATTCTTCTAAAGGAATGAAAGATTAAAATTAAATGAGACTCACCTTTCATTAATAATCCTTTTTATATCCGTTTCGTTTAATAATTAAATGGCCCACTAAATAGAATCATTTCTCTTATCTTAAAATGGCGTGGTAGACAAAGACATGCTGTTCTGTTTGGCTGAAAAGTGGTTCAAAAACATGGTTCAACTTATTACAAAATGAGGTTCAATTCAGAGTAATTTCCAAGGTTACACCATGAAATGGAATTTTTGAAAATTAAGAATTACCATATTTTGGTAATTCTTATTATTTTATTCTAAGTATTGGTTCAACGTTGAGTGGAAATTTTAACAGTGTATTGACGCCGGAAATAATTTTGGCCGGCTAGAATCGGTAAATCACTTACCGTGCAGTGCCTCTCTTTTAGACATAAAATAGCAGCATATAGATTTTACGTTAAACCCCTTTCAAAATATGCTGGAAGTCTATATTACAGGTCTGCACGGATCGAAATATCGAGGTCCGGTCCCGAATCGACCAATAGAAAAAGAAGTTCGGCCCGGCCTAGAAAAAACTTAAAATCTTAGCCCGAGCTCGGCTCAGCCTGACTGAATTTCTACAAAATATTTTTTACCTCGATATGGTTAAAAATTGTTTTGTGTCGAGGAGTCCTGAGCAAAAATACTTATTACGTATAGCTTTTCTTTTTTCATGTTTACAATCTTCATTTTTTAAAAAGCGCCAAAAGCTGTGATATTGATTTTTTTTATGAATCTGTATTTGTATGTTAATGTTTCACTTATCATTTAACATCATTAATCCATATTGACTTTGAAACCATATTGAAGCCATTGAAAGCCAGCTATTGAGACCATATACCTATTATACTGAGAATAAGAACCCTTTCTTTAGAAGAAAATTAAAGGAGGGTAAAAAAAGCAAGAGCAGCGCACATGCTCTAAATTTAATTTGATTATAAAAAATTATATCGTTTTTCATACATTGCTTATTCATCATAAAACATATTCGAAACACTTAGTATACATATTTGTCAAAATGGGTGCACGTAAAACAAATTTAAGTTAGGTGCAAGATTTTGGAAATAGATGTAACTGGCGTCCATTTTTAGCCACTAATGTCCAATTCAATCGATAACATAATTTATGCATGATTTCGCGTGATTTTTGTTTACCGGTTTTCAATTAAAATTTTTTTGCGAAAATATTCGCATCATTATCTTCAAAATGTTGCCTTCAGGGCAATGAAACATTCGATCTGAATAAATAAAGATATTTATTTGCCTTTTAAATGTATTTTTATCATTTTTAGCATAAGTTAGTTTCATGCTTCAAGTGATTTCATATATGTTTATAGATAACATACATACAAAATTAACTAAACTGAGAATTATTTTTATCAGAACTCCACATGCAATACCATTTTTAAGCATATCAGCTTAAAAAATAATTTAGAAATATAACAACGCATATTAAAAATCCAACAACAAATATTAAAATAAAGAATTAAAATAATTTATTATTTTTCCATCAAGACGCCTCTGACCCTATACATCTCGTTTAAGATAAAACGCACGAGCATAAAAAGAAAAACATACTAAATTTTTTTTCAACAAGCGAACCAGGGTGTATCTGCCCATGCCCACCCTGATGAAAATTTATAATTACTTTTCCACTTAATGTTTAATTATTTTAAATCATTTGCTAATAATAAATTTCACAATTGTGTTTCAAATCGCGAGAGAAAAAAATGAATAGAATTTTTGAAAGCAAGTGTTGTCGCCCATGCTTGTTGAACATTTACCTAAATAATTATGTTTCAATGTCCTTCCACAAAAATACCTGACCCCACCACATATTTATAATATTTATATATATTTATATTTATAAACGTTTTTTCGTAACTAATATTGGTTTTCAACAAGTTTTTTTTTTATATAAACCGTGAAAATATTTTTTTCTAAAAATAATTTGACAGTGTAGCAAAATTTGACTTTATAAGTGTTGTGTGCCTCATTGGGATTAAAGCTATTTATTTATTATAGCAAAAAATAAAACCACGCTCTAATTTTCTTATCTTCTTTCTTTGTACTAAGGTATGTAAGCTAAAACTTTCGAAGTAAATGAATATTTTTAGGAAAAGAAGCCGAATGGGCATTTTTTTATACAGCTTGAGAAACGTGAAATAAAAATAGAATAGCTGTACACAATATGCAGATAAAATACTGTACCAATATTAAGAATATGTGCATGGAACCTTCCTTCCTACCAATTTCACACCAGTAAAACCTACCGTGCAGCCTTGGATCAGGACATCGATATTTGGTCAGTTCAGACTCTGGCCGGCTAAACTAAGATACTGTCCATTTCAGATAAATTCTACTTTTGGGCAGGAATCTAGACCAATTCAGGAATTGGCCGAAATTCCAGCTTTGGGCGTAACATATGCTATAGTTAGAGAAAAAATCTAACTCCACAGCTTTAGAGAATTTTATGTCGATGAAGATTTAATAAGAGGCCAATCTTCAGCTAATTCTACGTTAGTTAAGCGTGAAAACGGTCATATAATTTCATCAATTCTAGGAGACGTGTTGTGACGATTTGGACGCCATAACACACAGGGTCACGCGACAGTAAAATGATTAGTACAATAGAAACAGTTATCCCGATCTGCGTAGTGAAAAGATCTAATGGGATAATGTTATTTAATAAATTAGGAGAGAAGAAAATTTTGGAATAAAATTAATTTTGGCAATAACTCAAGGACGACTTATTTAACGTTGAAATGGAAATATCGAACTTGTAGGTTGCATAGAGAAACATCCAATTCTAATAATTCCAAAATATTAGATACCATAAATTATGAGTATTATCTAAAAGGGAACAAGGAAGGAATTCAAAGGAAAGACTTATAAGTATACACACATAAACAAACTTTATTTTCATTTATATAAAATTCATAACTCAAATATGACTTTTTTATATCATAATAATCTTTTCAAATTATCTACTATTTTATCAGAATGTAACATAGTTCCATTCTCATTAGAACAGCAAAGATTTCATCAAAATTATACTTTGTTACTTATTTTTTTTTATCAATTTATGTTATCTTATACTTGCCCCTTTTTGTTCACAGCACGATCCGATGATGGGGCTTTTGCCAAAATTTTAATCAAAATTTTATTTATGAAAAATAGTATTCCCGTTATCATTAAAATCTTTATCATAAACAATCATAATATTCAATGACATAAGATTATGTACTTTAGTGGAAATTTAGAAAATTAGTTGCTTAATATTAAATGTACACATCATAAGAAAACATAAAAACAATAGCCACGAATATATTGAAATAAATATAAGGAATTTCTCACCCAAACAGACTTCGATCTTTTCTGTAATCATCCAAATCATACAGTTCACTCATAGTTCATGGAATCCTAAACACAAGTAAGTTTATCGGGGCATAAAGTTCCCTTTTTTATATATATATATATAGTTCATGGGGATCTTTCACAAACCAATTTCACTTTCTTTCGGCACTCTGTGACGCATGAAAATTAGAGCTCCATCTCCACAATGTACACTTTCATAGGCGAAATCTGCTGATATGTCATATCTTCGTTGCATTCGCATCTCATCACTAACCACTGTACATCTCCAAATCAGGTGAATACTTCTGTAAGATTCTGCATCAGTTAATTTCCCGGACAAAGACTTGTCTGCTCTCAGCGATCTTTGTCAATAGATCATGACAAGGACAGGTCCACTCTCAGCATTAATTTTCATCATCATTTCCTTTTTTTCTGCATCAATCATTTTTTTGTGACAAAGATTTGTCTGCTTTCAGCATTCATTTCAATCGCTAAATTTTGTATTGTCCTTAAAATTTGCTGCGAAAGAACTTGGTGTAAAATTTTGAAGTATCAAGTCACATCTTAACAAAAATTATAGAACCTCTTGAGGACGAGACACAAGACTTAATCCTCTTTTTTCCTTCCTTCTTCCCAGATCCAATTTTTTGGGAGGGCTAAATTAACCCAGAGCTGTCGTTCTGATTGGAGGCTACTCCTGGTCCCTTATTGGTACTCTAGACATGCCTATCTATGGGCGTGCCAATTTATTTTTCACTGCATAGCATTAACTTAATTTTTGCCCCTTGCGCCAGGTTTCTCATGGGAATCACCACCCACGTTGAGTGTTGTAAAACCATCTTAATTGATAGAAAATTTATGGTTTCAACATCGTAAATTTTCTATTCTTTCGCTATACATTTACTGTCCATGTCTGGCGTCAGCAATGTTCTCGTTATCTATAATTTCCTATTTTCTGTCTGGTCTTATTTGGGGAGTTTTATTTTATTACACTGTTTTTGCACATATAAATATTTACAATTCGAAATGTTTTATTTCAATATTAATACAAAATAAATTCACAATTCATATTCCTTATTTTTTTCTAAACATACCAATACCAAACAACATATATATTTTTATTTTTTTCTAAGCATTATATAATTATTCATTTTAATATACTTTAATTTTGGAGTATTTTTTATGTTATTTTAATTTATTGTATAAATTAATTACTAAAGAATTATTTTCCGAGAATTCAATTATTTTTAAATGTTATTGGATCGTGCGAAAATTATTTAATTAGTTAAATTAATAACAAGCCTTGTTGTGTAGATTTCTACACTACAAGACGTTTAATATGAAAATATGTTTTTTGTTTAAAGAAGCTTTCCTAAATTGAAATATTGGAGATTCCTTTGCAGCTTTAAAGCTTAGTTTCATAAAACAATAGAAAATTACTCATCAGAATATCTCCATTCGTTGCTGTCACGAAAACATTCAAGCATTTCATAATGTAGTAACTGGTGTATTTCCTGCATTAAGCATTCTTGTGATGGATTTAAAGACTTTGTCTGCCGAGATACAAGATAATTAGAGTTTAGGAATTCAGAATGTCTAATTATCGGAGATAACATCGAAGATTTGTTTGAAACCGAAGTCTAGAATACAGAACTTATTATAAGTTATTGTAAATAGCAAAACTTTGATAGACGTTTTGCTATTGACAAAACGTTTATCAACATCTTCTCAATACTGTTAATTTTTCAAAACATTAATAAACGTTTTGAAAAAGTAACAGTTAAAGAAACCATTTCTGATACTTTAAAATATTTCGAAAGCAACTAAATCCATTTCTGGGGCACACATTCATTTAACTTGTACAAGGGATTATTTTCGTAATGCCAAAAAAAATAACCATTTCTCAAAGAATAGTTATGCAAGTGGATTTTCTGGAAACTGTTTTATTTTCATGCCAAGACAAAATTTTGGTATGAAATACAACATTACTGGTTAAATCCACAAGCGACTGTATTTTCAGATTTTTATTTAGTGTGATCCCAATAAAGTAAAATCTTATGCTATTATTTTAGACAATGTAACTCGTAATTAATTTTTTGTAAATGTTTTTGTATGTAAAATTTGAACATTGCATCTTTAGGGTAATTTGTATTTTCCTAAAGTATAACCATGCAAATATGCCTGCAATGAATCAGACTCCTTCCTCAATTAACTTAATTGGGCATATTTTTTTTAAAAATACTTTTGGTATAGATGCTGTAGATTTATTTTGTTGTTGTTGTATAATTATATATATGGAATGAAGTGCGTGCTAAAAAAGCAATTCTAAGGTATACTGCTTATTTTGCAAAAAGAAATAAAACAATAAAATTTCATTACTGTGCGAGAAAATACCAACAGCGAAGGGCATTCAACAAATACAATTTGTTACAACAAATACAAACCTTACACTAAAATGATTCGTGTTTAACAACAATTTGTGTTTCATTAAGTAAATGATGATAAAGGAGAAGTTGCAAGTGATATTATTGATAATGAAGACAATGACACATTCTGTTAAGTAGCAGAAACTGAGAGGTTGCTATGTGGTTCTAGTGTTTGTTAATTTTAGAATTTTTTACATTCTTTTATGTTATTTTAAAATTAAACCATCATTATAAGTTGTTCTGTGTGGAAAATATTTTTTTTAAACCTATTTTAATTATTTTGTTTATATTTTTATAATTATAAAATAAATATTATTATAACCTTTTTGTAGTTATTTTGTGTATTTAAACAGAATTTTTGCTAAAATTACATTATGGACAAAATGTCACAAGAGTGACACGTAGCATTTTGCAAAATCATATGTAACTAATTCATGTGTTATCAGATGAGTTCAATCATTAATGCTTTTTAAAAAGATATAATTACTCTGCCATATTCTGTAAATTTTATTTCTACAGTCTCATATAATTCGCAGAATTTCTGCGTCAAACACAATTTTTGAAAATAACATTTTTTTGTGGTCACAAGAGTAACAAAATTTTCATCTATTATCTAGCCAAGTAAAATGCCTTTTGTTACAAATTGTATATGGTTTATGAAAGTAGAGTACATGTACTTTTAAGAAGTTGCATCAAATTTATCTTAAATATATTTTGTAATAAAAGAATTGGAAATATATGTGGAAATTTTCTCTGGTGGTCACAAGAGTAACAGTGGACGTTCTCATGTATCTTTCAACCGAATTAAATTCTTGTATCTATTAAAGCCCTGTTCGACTGTAAAAATTTCGTAAAATCGTTTGCCACTGATCACCCGCTTCATTGGAGCTATACATTTTTCAATTTTTGCCTGTTTGTTAGCCACTGAAAGTTTCTGTCACTCATTATTTTTGTAAAGTTTACACCCATAAAACTCTTTCACACTTTCCCGATTCTTCTATTTATTCATGTTCCTTTCGTTTGAGACTTGTTACTCAGAAATATTAGGCCTTTTTACAGCCGCTTTATGATTTCTGTTCGTTTTGTATGTTTTCATTTGTTTGGCCTGTAAGCAGTCAGGAAAGTTTCATGGCTTTCGACACAGCTTGGCGTAGACTTTCAGCATCTGGAAAAACTCGAATTTCCGTATGCATTTAGAATGTAATGATAGAATCGTATTTTACTGGGAGATAATTGTTACGAAGCTTAACCCTCACAGAACTCTGATGGGGGTTAACCCTCCGAGCGTCTTGCAAAAGGGTAAAATTGTAATGTTGTTTTCTTTGCATTTTGTTTTAAATGCTAAGAAAATATGATTCTTTCAACATTATAAAAAAAAAAAAACTCAATTACAAATATGAATGTAATCCTTGAGAGTATTAATCATTCCTCAATGTATTTAAAATTCATTAAATCTGTAGACTTATATTATCTTAAACATTGCTTGTATTGCTGGGAAGCCTGGAGCTTAGTGAACGGAATAATACGCCCCAAACACTTAGAGGGTTAATTAGACTCTATTTGAACATTTTGCAGTTTCTTTTCTTTGGAATATATATGCTTATATTATTTTCCAGGAATTCTCCTAAAAGGTCTCTTTCACATTTTTGTCTACTTAGTAAATATCGTACAGTTAATTTTTTTTGTTTATTTATAGAAATTCCGAATGACGTCACATTGACTCCATCATAGGCAATCAGGGAATAAATGAAACCTTTATATCATGACACCAAATAGTCTCAGAAGTGCAACAAATGCAGACGACTTATGTCTAAAAGTCATGCATGTTCTGTTTTGTGTCTTGATTGCCCAAAAGATGAGCAGCAGAACTGAAGATAGTTAAAATGCATTACTACCATTACTTCTTATAAAATGTTATTATTTTTTTTTACTTTTATCTACTTGAGTTTTTGTGCTAATTTAAATATTTGCAATATTGTGAAAATTACATTTTCCTCTTTCTAATAAATCTTGATTGTCAGTATTATGTCGATATTTTATCTTTTGATTAGATTTCTGGCCTAGACATTATTGCCTAAAACACCTATGGGGTCAAAATGATCCCATCTTAGGCATTTAAGTAATATTTTGATTTTAACACTGCGAGTGTTAAACAATCTGTATCAGTAAGACCGAGTTTTATTTCTCATGTAGAATTAATAAAATTTATGGTGGTGTTTAGTAGGATTTTTCAAAATTTCAACATTAAGTTTGTTCTGGTTATTTTTTGTCCCCTTGAAAAAACACTTGCAGATTTCTGTCAGACTGCCAATGCCACGTGGACTTTACACCCAAATATGGAAACAAATTTTTGTAGATTTCTCATTCATTCTCTGAGTCACTATAATAAGAAAATACAGGGTGTCCAGCGAATAAGACTCTGATTTCAAAATTAAATATCTCAAAAACAAAGATCAATAGAATTATGCAGTAAAGGGTTTGTTTATTAGCTAAGCTGTAAAAATGTTATACAGAAGTTTTAAAAATTAGTTGCAATAACCGCTAACAGATGGCGCTGTAATCGCAATGCCTATATATTGTGTTTTGAAGTCCAGAGAAACTAGCGTTTCATCCCTAGATGGCTTCCTATGGAAGAACAAAAATTGGGAAAGACCACTTCTTCGTTTGGGTGAAGTGCAGAAGCGGAGACATCTGGTCATAGAATTGTTGCATCAGCTTCAATTTTAGAGAATTTCAATTAATAGAATTTTCAATAAAAAATTAGCAATCATTATATAAGAAGTTATTAAAATATTTTATTTGGATAATGTGCAGAAGCGGAGACATCTGGTCACAGAATTATTGCATCAGCTTCAATTTTAGAGAATTTCAATTAATAGAATTTTCAATAAAAACTTTAGCAATCACTATATAAGAACTTATTAAAATATATTATTGGGGTAATGTGCAGAAGCAGAGCCATGTGTTAACAGAATTGAGATTTGTTTCAAATTTTGTTATAAGCTACTTCGGTCCGGATACCACTATTTCTATGGTATGTCTTTTCTCTCCTAATTGGTAGATCGTGAAATCGAATCGAAGTAGAGGAGATTTGAAAAAAATGGAAATCTTTATTTTTTAATATTTATTTAAACTGTAAAAAAAAGATTGAATAAAAAAATCCAAAATTTCTGGTTTTAAAATTTAATTAAGCTAAAAGAAACCTCTTTTTAAAAATCATTGAGCATTTATAATAATGATTCATAAATCATTTTTTTTAATTGTAGAGAATAGTTTGAATGGAAAAATACAAATTTTCTATTTTTAAAAACTTAAGTTTAAAAAAAAAATTAATTTTAAAAACTCGTTTTCATTTTTTTTTATCACTGAGCACAGAAATATGGTGCATCTTCTAGCGACAGGATCCAAAGTATTCTAAAGGAATGCAGCATCCAAAATTCTTTTCCTTTGACGTTGATAATATGACTTATCATCAATTCCTTTTAAAAAAGAAATAATTTAATGCATAATTTCTGTCTCTAAAATTTTGTTTACAAAGAAAAGAAATATATGTGTTGTGCTACAACCAAAGTATTATGCCGTGATTTAAAAATATAAATGAAAAGTGCAAAATTACTTTTTTCTTTATACTAATTCAGGTATAAACAATAATACCAAAATATTATGCCGTGATTTAAAAATATAGAAAATAAATAAAAAGTACGAAATTATTTTTCTAAATATATGCATTTTGATTTAAATAATTATATGGCATTAAAAATTGAATTTAATAAAATATTTTAATAAGTTCTTATATAATGATTGCTAAATTTTTTTATTGAAAATTATATTAATTGAAATTCTCTAAAATTGAAGCTGGTGCAATAATTCTGTGACCGGATGTCTCCACTTCTGCCCATCACCCCAACGAAAAAGTGTTCTTTCCCAATTTTCTTTCTTCCATAGGAAGCTCTCTAGGAATGAGACGCTAGTGTCCTGGACTTCGAAGCTCAGTTTACAAGTATTGCGATTATAGCGCCATCTGTTAACGATTTTTGCAACTAAACTTTGCAACTTCTGTATAACATTTTTACAGCTTAGCTAATAAACAAACCGTTTACCGCATAATTCTATTGATCTTTGTTTTTGAGATATTTAATTTTGAAATCAGGGTCTTATTCGCTGGACACCCTGTATCAGCAACTTTATTGATTGTATTTATTTTATCATAATAATAAAACAAAATAAATAACGAGAACTCACCAATATCAAGATAAAATATAATTTGGGCGATGGTGACACAAATTTAGCGTCAACATTTTGTTACTTAGTACAAGTATGGGGAGGAGAATTTTGCTCAGACAAGAAAATGGAAGTAAATGTATCGTTTATCATAAATTGGAAAACTATGGGTATAAAAAGTGGGCATCTTGATAGTGCGATATTATTGTGTATTAAACCAATAGGCCGCTTACATCGTTCTTGAATCGCAAAAATAATATCATTATAATTTCCTTTAGCATTAATTACCGATATCATTAAAATTAATTCGAATAAAATCACTAAATACGCCACTTTAAAACACTAACTGACCATGTTTCAAAGTTAATGTCACAATTGAGTTCATTAGATTAGTAAATTTAAAGCAAAAATTGCGATTGGCAGGCCATCATTTAAATTTTCAGAAGCGAATCAGAATATGCATTCAAATAGGCACCTACTGATTATGTATTCTCGAGCAGTTTTAAATGCATTTAATTTCCTCACAAATCAGAAAATTAATTAATCTCCAGCATTCAAAAAATGCGGTCCGAGAAAATTAAAGCTTGATAGAAAACTCAATGAACTGCAGAAATTGAAAAGATTTAATCATGTCTCCCATGTCACATCTCTCAACAGTTTGACGCATTTAAGCAATTTTGTAATTAGATCTGTGAAAGAGAAAACGTACATTTCAATTAACTATTAAATTGCATGTTTTCATATTTTTATTTAATAGAATACCTTATAAACATGATATGTAAAATAAACTTTCTCTAAAATTCGTCTCATATATCATTATACACTAATGAAAATTAGCAGAAAATGTTTAAGTTTGAAAGGAAATTATACGTGATTTGAAATTAAAGATCTGATTTTTTTTATCATATTATATATCATATACATGTTCATTAATAACGGCAATGTTTCTGTTGCTGAAAAATATCCCTTGTTGTAGGATATAATACATTTAAGCATATACTTGAACTATATTTTGCCTTTTCCTTTAAAATTTTGTATAACTTGTATTATCATTTTATTATTTTTATGTTTACCTCAAAAGTAATCACACACAAATATTGATTTTTCTTAAAACCTTGGTATGTGATGATTAAGTTTTCTTAACTGACATCTAAATTTTTTATAATACCATTTTATATAAAACACTTTTTTATAAATAAATTACATTTTATATAAAATAGATACACATATAATGAAACATTTATTTTCCTGGAAATTTCTTTAACATCAAACATGTAAATTGGACATCATGTTTATAAAGTTTTTTAATTATATTTTATTAATGGAGACATTTTGCCCTCACTTTGTATTACAAAAGTATCCAAATTCCAGCTGCCGTCATATTAAAATGTTTTACACATATATGAATAAAAAATTAAATAAAAAAAAATAAAAAAACCCGACTGCGTAGAAAAGGGAACTAATTAATTATGTCTCATGAACGTGAAACAATTTTTTATATTACTTACCTATTTATTTTATTTACTTGTATCGATGACTTTTAAGTTGTGTTTAATTGTTAGTTCCTATCTATATACATTGTTTTGATGAGGCCTATAGATGTCTATGAAGATTCGAATTGCAGTAACGCTAGAGATCTTACCTACACAACTTCCAGGTTGTGTAATATTTAAACGGAGCTTCTGACTGTAAAATAGTCAATCAAACACCGTCTTCATTTTGAAAGAGCTATCCATTGATATTCCATTCAATAGGGCGCGTAAATAATTTTTTCGTCTCTATCGCCATTTTGTATTTTACGGCCGCCATTTTGAATTTATAAAAACAAAACCTAGCCTATAACCATCGGGGCATTAAGACAAATTGAGAGAGACCTCATTCATTAAAATCCATCCAGCCGTTGGGGTGTTTCGTGGGTATAAATAAATCCACATACACAGATACACGTGAAACACATAATCCTTCTTTTCAGTTGGGTAATTAGAATTGAAATATATGTTTAATTATTTAATTTTATATTTTTCTTTCTTATTTCTTGAAATTGAAATAAACTTGCAACGAAAACTACAAAATTCATCTTAGGTTACATATATCGCTCTCATATTGAGAAGTTTTAATAACAAAACTGCAAAATAAACTTTGATATTTCCAAAGAAAAATACTTTTGATTTTTATGAGATTTTCAGATTACCTTACATGGAGTTGAAGTTTAAATGACTATTTTGTTTATATTTTTGTTGAAATCTCTTCAAATTATCAAAAAGAAAACAGAAACAAAGATTATAATCGATTTAATAATATTTTCAGAATGTATTTTATTGGCAACATTAGGCATTATAGCTTCAATATTATTCTAATAGTATTTTAGAGCCTAAATTGGGTATGTTGCCGAAAAGCAACACTAGGCATTTAAGGGTTAAAGCCTTTTCTCTATATTCTTCAACTGAATCAAATTCTGCTTCAAATTCGGTATCATCCGACAAACCATCTAAATAATTTTTATGAGTAATCTCTAACGCGTCAGCTTTCCGTTTAAATAAATGGAAATGAATTTCGATTTCATTATGTTCGGTATTTGCGTCATTCAATACACTTTCTAATTTATTATATGCCTTGGTAAAAGCTGAGCATTGAGTCGTTTTATTTCTTTTTAAAACTTCCATTTTTACTATCTGATTTATGCAATATTTTTTTAATTCTAGCACATAATAATTATATAGCTTCAAAATGGAAAGTTTCGTTCTTACCTTCAATCTTCTCTTAGCTGCATAAATCTGCCAGAATCCAACGAAATCGGCCACCCGGGGGTGCCAGAAATGTAGAAAATAAACTACAAATTAAAATAAAATGAGAGACTTCGCTGGAGTTGACGACAGACGACGTAGCTGCCTTTCATTATTTTACTTCTATATAACACAATATTTCCAAAAAGCACACGAGCTAAATATAACGCGCAAAATATATACATATTTAGATTTAAAGATAATTTCGTTTCGAAACATTCACTCTGAACATCTTATACATCAAAATAAAAGCATTTGCTTTCCAGTTACATTGTTACGACTCAAAACCGTCGAACATCATTCTATCAACATTCTATATCAACAAACCTGCTGTTGCCATTCGCAACAAAGTGAAAGTGGCTTCGGTGGGTTTCTTCTTCTTGCGAAAACCCCACTTTTCGAAAACTATAAAAACTATACTAATGAAAAACGCACACAATTTGCTCATATGTGTAACAGTGGTAGGACATATTATAACTCAAGATGATTACGTTGTCTTAAAATGGTCTGAGTCAATTATTCTGCATAACACATTAAGAATGATGATATTGCCTGTTAGATGTTTCTCAATACAATTTTAAAAATTCTGGTAAATTGTTTTAACTCAGAGATTGCTCACAATTGTCATCATACCTTACAGTTCCGTCTTTTGATAACAGAATGTTATTTCTTGAAATTCTGGGTTTTGCGTGATCGAAAGAAAATAAATTTTTCTTCCGTTTGAGAAAAATCAGATTTTTTTTTTTTTATATTTAGTGTTAATCCGTCACTTAAAACCTAAAAACGCGTTTTTCTATTTTGGGGGCCATGAAATTGGTGGCAGCATGCTGCCTCCAATTTTCTGGAGTAATTTAAATTATGTAATGGTGTAATTTAAACTGATTACACATTAGTGTAACGTAACACCAGTTATATTGGTTAAATTACTCTATAAAATGGAGACAACAAAGCTGCCACCAATATTATAGAGTAACGTTACATAATTTTTTTTTCAGTGCAAAATATGTTTAATGATTCATGAAGTTTTCCGTATTCCTGGCGTGGCATGAAACACAAGATCCTTCACAAGACTGCTTTTTTGTATTACAAAGTTTAAATGAATAGAACCAAACATTAAGTAAATTAACAAAGTCTTCCATCTGATATGCTGTTTGTATCCTGCATTGAGAAGATATCTGTAACGCATCCTCCTAGAATCCATTATGTAAATTTTTATTATGATGAGATATTTTACTTCGTGTGCCAGAGAAAAAGTTTAATTTTGTTCCCCAGTCTGATTTAAAAAAATTATATCAATAATTTATTCGCACTGCTATTTTGTTAGCAAACTGCGTCTATACTATGACGAATAAGTTGAATCAGTGAAAAGCTGAAAAAGTGAGGGACTTACTTATGCTAGGATATAGTATATTTTTCCGTTTTCTTCATTTCACAGTAATTTTGTTTAAATCAACTTTTCCTGTTACTTCTAATTTTCATTCCTCTATTAACTTTATATTAAGATAATACTGAAGATTTTATTGACTAGCCGTAACAGGAAATTTGTAAATATGCTGACATATTTTTTTGTGTTGCATCTTTTTCTACACTGCATGGTAAAAAATGTTTATTCTCAAATAATAAAAATTATGGAAGCATTAAAGGAAAATATTAAAAAAGAAAATTATATTTTGCGCACCAGCACTTGTGCTCATTAAAGAATCATTTAATACATCCTGTTACAGTTTTTTCACATGCAGCATATAACAAGTGCTTAAAAAAGTAACGGCATACAATTTTAAACTTTAATGTAAAGATTAAGAGGGAGAAATTATTCTGAAAAGTAAACAGAAATATCAACGATATAGAAAAGGACTTGAAAAAACTTTTGAATATCTTTAATACAATTATAATATTCATTTTGTTTAAAAAATATTTAAACTTTATAAACTGATACTTTGACGATAGTTCAAGAAAGTTTACTGCAACGAATAAAAAATTTCTTAGGTTATAATGTAAATCCTCAGTAAAGCAAGACGAATCTGATTATACTTCAGTGATTACTATCAACAGAAAATAATTTGTTCCACTGAAAATAACAAAGATTATTTTTAATTATTTTAAAATGCGTTTAAAAGATTAAAATTTTTACCTTCGCTAAATACGTAAAAGGGCTGAATCCTGGATTCTTTCATTTTAACGAAAAGAGATTAAAGTAAAGTTTTTCTACTAAAAAATATTAAAATAGCCTTTTTTTACAAAGTAATAGACAATTATATTTTAATACTTTTTCACGAATAAAAATTTTAAGTGATGAAATTGGAAGATTATTATAAACGAAGAAATATGTTTTAAATTTCATGCGTTATTTTTTTTTCTTCAAGAAATTAAATTGTTAAAATGTCAAAAAAATTTACTGGTCGTTTTCATAAATTAGCATAATCTATGACCTGAACTTAAATGATTTACAACTAATCCTCGGAAATTTTTTTTTACAAACTATGTTATTTAAATTAGAATTGAAATATATGTTTAAGTATTTAATTTTATATTTTTCTTTCTTATTTCTTGAAATTGAAATAAACTTGCAACGAAAACTTCAAAATTCATCTTAGGTTACATATATCGCTCTCATATTGAGAAGTTTTAATAACAAAACTGCAAAATAAACTTTGATATTTCCAAAGAAAAATACTTTTGATTTTTATGAGATTTTCAGATTACCTTACATGGAGTTGAAGTTTAAATGACTATTTTGTTTATATTTTTGTTGAAATCTCTTCAAATTATCAAAAAGAAAACAGAAACAAAGATTATAGAAAACAAGAAATAATTAATGAAAAGTTGCAGTTTAATTTTCACAAAGCCTTTCATATAGTGAATGGATAAATTACATTTTTCTTTCACTCTTTCCAGAGATGTTGGAACTATTTATGACTTCGTTTTTAGGTGCGTTCCTAATTATATAAATAAGTAGCACCTATAGTCGTCGTCTGGTCCATCCGTCTGTCTGTCTGTCCGCAACTCCAAAACTACCCAACTGAACGGTTTGAAATTTAAGATATATAATCGTTTCAGAATTTTGTCGAGTCGTTTCAAATTTTATGAAAATCGGATGTATAGTTCCATTACAGGAAAAGTCAAAATTATTCCGTTACCTTATGCAATGGGAAAAAATAGTTTCAAGTGCGTTTTAACGACGTTATACCCTTTCGAACATAATGAAATTGATATGCATTTATGTAGGACACTAAAATATGCATTCTGTAGAACTCACGCTGCAAATAATATTTATTATTCATTTACAGGACCACACAAAATAATTCCGTTTCAAAATGGTATAGTAGGGAACATTGTTTGCTGGGCATTTTAATTATGTGTTAAGCTATTTCACATATAATGAAATTGGTATACTTTGATGAGGTTTAATACAAGTTACTTCCTGTATAACAGAAAGTGCTCCGTATTTGCAGGGACACAATAAAGATTTCTGATACTATACTGAATATATACCAAAGTACTGTTTATTAGCGATGATGCCTGGAAGTGCACCTTTTGTTCTGATATGAGGTTTTAAGTTTAACTAAATTTTTGCACATTACGATGTGTGTATAATTGCTGTAGATAATATACAGGGCTACACAAAAATATTCGTAAGGGTTACTGATTATGAGTGGAAATAGCTTAAAGGTTTTTTTTAATGAGTTTTGCATTTTTACGGTGAACTATATTTAGTATGCTGAAATATGTTTGTATAATACAGATAAAGTAATATACGGGACCACGCAAAGAATTGGATACATGGCCGTCTATGGATCATGATCTCTACAAGTCTTGATTTCAGCAGTTTTAAGCATGTTTTAGTCTTAATTAAATTTCAGCTAAATAGTGGCATGTATATAAAGATAGTAGGTAAAATACAGGAATGTAAAAAGTACTCAAGTATGCTTCTGTCTATTGGTATAAATTACTGAAAGTCAAATTTCAAACTATCATGCGTTTTTAACACTTTCCAATATAGTTGAAAAGTGTTTCTTAATTCGGTTTGTCTGTCTGTCTGTCTATCCGAACTCTAACTGTCGTTAATATAGTTGAATTGCTCTGTAATTCATATATGTTATTGAGATTTACTCTGGCATGAACGGTGTTTATTATTTAAAACTTTATAAGCCCCGTAAGAGGGCGTCTCGAATTCCCCTCGATTGAAATGTTATGTGAACTGAATAGAGAAAAAAGTGTTGAGAAGTATGATTGCGAACAGAGTGTTCGCTCATCGTATTGTGATATAAATAAATAGAGATATAATCCAAAAAATATATTTGTGTTAATGAGTAAAGTTCATTTATTTTGTGCTCGTACGAGCGCGAAGGATCTCTATGGATAAGTAGTTTATTTCGTCAATATATCGTATTCATAAAAATTTATCTTCGAACATTTGTATCTATGTTTTGTGGACATTATTAAAAAGGAACTAAGTGCTGTTAATATCGGCCTTGGATACGATGAAACGGAGTATGTTCTAAAATCTTTATTGCTTCATTATAATTAGTATTTGTTCTGAAATATTATTTAAATATGGAAGCTATTTTAAAAGAAAAAAATATTGAAATTCAGTGTAACTAAGGCTACAAATGAGCTCACGAATAAAGTGGTTTGGATAAATTTGAGTTGGAACTTTAAGAGAAAAAATCGTCTGCGTTTGAAAAAGGATTTGCAGAGATATTTGAGAAAAATTTTCAACTTTGTGACGATAAAGATGATGATAAATATATTGCTGAACAACAATCTATTCAAGAGAAAATATAGAAAAATATATTTAATTAAAAAAAGAAAATTGTGTGAATTAGGTCCAGTTTTAACGAAACGCGGAGAAAATGTTAGCGAAACAATCCGCTTACCTAAATTAAATCTTCCAACATTTAGTGGGCAATGACATGAGTGGTTATCATTTAGAGACATTTTTATTTCTAGTATTCACAATAATTCAGCTATATCTGCTTCGCAAAAACTTTCTTATTTGAAATTATCACTACATGCTGATCCTTTAAGGATCATTCAGTCGATACCAGTTACTGATTCTAATTATGCGATAGTATGGAATCTTTTAGAAAATAGATTGTCGAATAAACGAGATCAAGTATTTGCACATTTGAAGCGTTTTATGTATTTTCCCTCCATTCAAATTGGCATTCCGTCTTCTCTTTTAAAATAAGTGGACAATGTAACTGAATGCATTAGGTCATTAGAAGTTCTCGAGCAAAAAATATAGGGATTTTCAGACACCATATTTGCATACGTGTTACTTCAGAAACTAGATTATTCTTGTAAGCTTTGGTGGGAACGAGAATAAAAAAAAGATGAATTGCCGAAAATCTCAGATTTAATTTCTTTTCTAAAAAATTATGCTCGAACATTAGAAGCTTCTAAAACAACATTAACACCGTTAGTCAAAAAAGCAAGCAAAAGGAAAAGCGATCTCCTTTTACACTAGTGCGAAGCATTCTAAGTGCATTTGCTGCAAAATGATTCACATTCATTATTTAGACGCAATTTATTTCAGAATATGTCTGTCAATGGTCGCATTGAATTCGTAAAAATAAACAAAATATGTTTCAACTGTTTATCAAACTTAAACCACTCTGCGAGAAACTGTACATCTAATTATTCGTATACGTATTGCTCTAAACGTCACTCATCTCTTCTTCACATACAAAGAGGAAAAATAAATTACTCTCCACCAATGAAGAGTACACGTCAGCAGTCAGGAGGGCCAGGTATGATTGCGAATTCATCTGCTCCCACACTGGATGAAAAATACAGCCTAAATCCCGAAGGTAAGTGTTTTGAAAATAAGAACAGTGATTTCGTAGGCACTTCTGTAAATAATTCCTGTCAAAGGAAAAAACCACTATTTTATCTACTGCTTTAATTAATATTGAGAATGTGTCTGGTGAATTTATACTTACGCGTGCATTAACAGATGTCGGCTCAAATTACTCATATATTTCTGATAACTTTACAAAACTATTAAGAATTAGAAGGAATAAATTTAGTGTTTAAATGATTCTCAAATAAGTGTCAAATGGAAAATTAGGGGCACTGTTTCAAATAAGGCTGATTATAAGTGAACAATATATTTTTTAATAATAATAAATATATTACAAATCATCAGACATAGAAGTAAAATTACATAAATACATTTAATACAATTAAAAATCAAACGTTTCAAGCTAAATTTTAGCCCCTCATCAGTGCAACAAAACATTCAAATGACAGAAAACTATATATCATGTTTACAGTTAAAAACTATTAGCAGTTAAAATTAAATAAAGTATATTTAAAAAAAACAATGCTGAGTATTCAGGAGGAAGTGCACATGATTCATTTATCGGCGACGTTTGCTTACGAGTGAACACACCTTCCAGAAAAACTCTACTTTTAATATTATTACTACTTTTAATTTTTAACTGTAAACATGATATATAGTTTTCTGTCATTTGAATGTTTTGTTGCACTGATGAGGGACTAAAATTTAGCTTCAAACGTTTGATTTTTAATTGTATTAAATGTATTTATGTAATTTTACTTGTATGTCTGATGATTTGTAATATATTTATTATTTTTAACTCGTATATCAGACGTTAAACAATGATTATTTATTTTAATATATTTTTTGATCGCTCCAAAAAATAACAAACTTTATACCAGGGCATTATTTTAGATTTCCATTTTCCGAGCTTCATAAAGATGTGAGATTGGCAATAACAAATTTAAATGAACCTAATAAAATAGATGTTTTGTTAGAAACCGAGAGTTTCTACGAATTTTTGCGAACTGGTCAAATTCGTTTAAGAAGTTCTAACGCCATTTTACAGAATACCATATTTGGGTACGTGGTGGAGGGTTGGATCACTGATTCGAATACTGATAATAAAGATAATTATTGTGGATTAACTTACAGCGTAGAAGAAGAATTAAGCAAATTTTTCGATTTAGAATCGATTGGAATTACGGATAATCATTACTGTAATGATGAACATAAGGTAATGGAAATTTTTACCGAAACAGTTTCCTGTAACAATAATCGTTGCGAAGTAGTCCTTCCGTGGAAAAAGGATTGCATAAACTTAAACAGCAACTATGAAGTCTCTGAGAAACGATTTAAATATTTAATTAACAAAATGAGAAACGATGATAATTTGTTTTCTCAGTCTAAATAGATTTTGAAAGAATATTTTGATTGAGATATTCTTGAAAAAATGTTAGATTTAACTAGGCCAGACAGACCCTTATTCTATTTGCCACATCGAGCGGTTTTCAGAAAAGATAATGTCACCACGAAAACACGCATTTCGTTTGACGCTAGTTCTCAGGATGTAGGACAACTTTCTTTAAACGATTGTCTGTGTATTAATTTAAATCCTAGTATTTTTCAGTTGCTCGTTAATTTTAGATTGAAAAAAAAGTAATTTTAGCGGATGTGGAAAAAGCATTTCTCCAAATTTCATTATCAGAAAAGGACAGAGACACTGTCAGATTTCTTTTTGTGGAAGTTACCGAAGATCTGTCAAATAAAGTGTCTGATAATTTAAAAATTCAAGTATATCGTTTTAAAGGTTTACTTTTAGGATTAAATGCTGGCTCATTTCTCCTAGCTGACACAATAAAAGAGCATATACGAAAATTTAAGGATCAATATCCAAAAACTTTTGAAATTCCCGATACTTGTTTTTTATGTCGATGATCTGGTGAGCGGTACCGATAATATTGAAGAAGCTTTGAAGATTTCATATGAGGCTAAGATAATCATGAATCAAGCTAGTTTCAATTTGAGGAAATTGTTAACAAATGACAAATCATTACTAGAACGGTGGAACAACGAAGGGTTCGATATTTATCCATTTGATCAAAATCATAGAATTATAAATTCATTGAAAGTATTAGGAATATCGTGGGATGTTGAACAAGATTCTATTAGCATAGACATTTCGAGTTTAATAGAATTTTTAAAGAATAAGAAAAATGTTAAGCGGTTTGTTTTACAGACTTCTGGAAGGATTTATGACCCTACTGGTATCCTATCTTCATTTACTACGAGACTTAAATGTCTATTCCAAGATTTATGGGCCCACAACCTGTCTTGGGATACTGAGCTCCCATTTACATCTGCGAAAAATGGACACAATGGTGTTTAGAACTCTCTACATTAAATCAAATTAAAATCAATAGATTTGTTTTCCTGTCATCTGATACAAACAATGTTGAAATTCACTGCTTTTCTGATACAAGTCAAAGGGCTTATGGTACTGTTGGTTATTTGAGAGTGCAAGATTACGACCAAGTCTCTGTTAGTTTTATAGCATCTAAAACCAGAGTTGCCCCAGTAAAGAAAATAACTTTGCCGCGCTTAGAGTTGATTGATGCTTTATTCTCAGCTCGCTTATGATCTGAAATTAAAAGAAGTGGGTAAGTGTAATCATAGATCGCACAGAGAGTTTCGTTTAATATTCTTTTCAAAACACTTTCTTTCAAAACGTCCAGTACATTTATCGCTATGAAATACCTTCTAAATTTTGGCAAACTCATCCTAAACTATCTTAACGTTTCAAACATATTCGCCTTGTTATATTTCCTAATTTTGTTCGTCCCCCCCTTACCGAAATGCTACGATGTATCACCTGACGGGTATCTGCCAAATTTAGAAAAGTGCCCCCCCTGGGGGTGAAGTGGACAGATTGTTACCATGATTTTTGACGCGGCCTGATTTTTTAAATTTATGTTATGTTTTATAAGCTATATTATAGTTTCAAAGAGAAAGTCCAGTTATATTTCCTAATTTTGTTCGCGCACCTCCCTCTCCCTCCCTCAACCTCCTCTCGAAATGCGACGCACCATTCTTCTTTATAATTTTTTATCATGTCTTAAAAAGTACCTTAAATTTTAAAACAGATCGCACTGTTAGATTTTCTACTTTAAATGAAATCGCGGTCTGTTAGTTCCAGATTCCACTACCAGGGAGCGCACTCTATTCTTAACAAAAGCGTATGTGAACGAAACTCCTTTACACAACCTAACAGTAGATATGTTACTCGAGGGGGGTGGCGGTCTTCAGCAAGAATTATGATATTTGTTGAAATTACTATTCGGAAATAGTGGTAACTTATCTTTTGACACATTTATATTTAATAATTAGCATGTATCTGAAGACTCTCTCAAAAAACCGCACCTGAAACGGTATGAAACGCAAAGGTTAAAAAATAGAAATATTTCGCCCATCTTCTCCCCCAAAAGCCAGAAATTTCACAAGCCATTTTTTATAAACTTTTTCTTATGTGTTATAAACTATCTTAAAGTTTCAAACATATCGCCTTGTTATATTTCCTAATTTAAATGAAATCGCCGTCTGTTAGTTTCACATTTCACCACGAGGGAACGCACTCTATTCTTAACAAAATTGTATCTCAACGTAACTCCGTTAAACAACCTATCAGGAGATATTGTAGTCGAGGGGATGGCGGTCTTAACCAAGAATTTAAGATATTTGCTTAAGGATATTTGCTATTCGAAGATAGTGGTATGAACAATTATAAAATTTTTGATATTGAATTAGTAATAGTTATCTGATCACGCCATCAAAACATCGCACGCAAAACAGTACAAAAAGCCCTGTTATACTGCCTAATTTTGTTCGCGATCTTACCCTTTCCTACCCCCCCCCCCCGCAACCAGAATGTGACGCGCCATTCTTTTTTATTATTTTTTAGCATTTGTTATAAATTATCTTAAAGTTTCAAACAGATCGCTTTTATGGAATTCCTACTTAAAATGAAATCGAGGTCTGTTAATTCCACATACCACCACCAGGGAGCGCACTATATTCTTAACAAAAGTGTATCTGAACGAAACTCCTTTACACAACCTATCGGTAGATACATGGGTCGGGGGTAGGGGGTCTTAACCAAGAATTTAATATTTTTGCTGAAAATAGTATTAGAAAATAGTGGTATCAATACTTCTGAAATTTTCATCCGGCATAAGTAATATTTATGCTGTATTTTTAAAAATCGAACAGCGTTCAGAAGAATACTGCAATGAAACATCACGTGACTGCCTTTTAAAATAAGTACATAATAGAAATAAAACAGTTAGTGAACCTTGTTAGATTTCCAAATTTTAATGAAATCGCGGTTCTTGAAATCACGTGACTTCATTAGGTTCTTTTTTTATACAATACGCATTCGATAGAAATAAAACCAATTAATTAAATAATAATTAATATCTCAGCTTAGAAATTGGCATCAATGAAATCAGCAAAGAATTTCATGCCGTGATGTCTGAAAATTTAATCTAAAAATTTAATAGTTAAAAAGTTTAAAATCGTATTAAAATATTCTACTACGGAACACCGCAAGCGCCATCATGTCTGACTTGTCTTCCCGCGAAAATGAAATCTGTTTTCCTTGTCTTTGCAATTAAAGAAATTCAATTTTTATCGTTAGATTTTTAGTGGATTTTTCATTTTATACACAATGCAGAGAAACGATCTGTATACCAAAGTAAAGTAGATTTTTTTCTGCGTATATTTTTGTAAGTTAAAAATGTCTCGCCTAAAATCTTTATGAGATACAAGTCGATTTAAAAACGTCCAGTGCAATTTTTTGGTTAAAGCGCGCTCTGACAAACCTGCAATTTCGAAGCGCAGATGTGTGGCAACCCGGATCAGAAATGTAAATATTTCAAGATTCCGTTCGTACCTGCATTCATTTTATACCGTTTCTTCGTTAATGAGACGTAAAATTGGGAGTTTTTAATTAATAACGTCCGTTAATTATGACTTTTTCAAAATTTTATGATTTGTCGTTTTATCTCAGGTATCCAGCTATAAGTATGCAAAATTTCAAGTCTCTAATATATATAGTTTCTGAGAACGCACTCTGTGACGGACAGACAGACGGACAGACAGATAGAAAGACAGACAGAGAAGTGAGACGAATAGGGTTTCGTTAGATGAACGAAACCCTAAAAAGGATTGATCGTAAAAATACTTCTAAAATATATCATTGGACAGATTCAAAAATAGCTTTTTTCTGGATTAAGGGATCAAGCAGAAAATGGAAGTCCGTCGTTCCCAATCGTGTGCATGAAATCCAAAGATTAACTCAACCAGAAACATGGTTTCATTGTGCAAGTAAAGACAACCCAGCAGATCTTCTTTCACGAGGAATAAGTGCGGGCTCCCTTGAGAACAATTCCAAGTGGTTTACAGGCCCCGAATTTTTGATGAATCCAGAGTTTTCCTCAAGTTATTTGCAATCATTTTTTTCTGAAAATGATTTACTAACTGAAAGTGAAAGTCAGAATTATTTAAGTGAAATGAAATGTTCCGAAAGGCAAAATAACTGTGAAACGACTTTATTTCTAGCCACAGATAATTTATCTTTTTTTATATAACTTTTTTGGTCTTAGCAATGACTATTATAAACTTTAACATATTTTCCCTTTCGTCGCAGATTTATATACAGTTGTAAAAATGCTGATAACAGAAAAGGTAACTTGATTTTTGAAGAAGTCAAGAAAGCTGAAAACATATAGATTAGAGCATCACAAAAATGTTTATATAGTAAAAAGGCTGTGACAGGTAATCTTAATATTCTGAATCCCTTTATAGATGATAAGGGAATCGTACGTGTTGGCGGAAGCCTCAACAAAGCCCTATCTTATGAGCAGAAACATCCGGCTATTTTGCCAAAAAATTCTAAATTAAGTAAGATTTATTTTACTACTATGCATAAACGTCTTTTTCATGTTGGACCCCAAAGACTCTTGAATTTTGTTAGATTAAGATTTTGGCCTCTAGGGGGTAGAAATTTGGCAAGAAAAACGGTGCATTCTTGTGTTATTTGTTTTAAGGTAAAACCAACTCCATGCTCTCGGCTAATGGGTCAGTTACCTTATGAAAGAATTAATGAGTCACCAGTATTTAAATGTACCGGTTTACATCTATGTGGTCCATTTTATGTAACCTATAAAAATCAGCGCAAGGGTCCATTAAACAAAATATTTATTTGTGCTTGTATATGTTTTGTAACTCGAGCCATTCATCTTGAACTTCTCTCAGATTTAACCTCAGAAGCACTACCACTCTAAAGCGTTTTATGACTAGACGTGGAAAATGTTCTAAGATTTTTATGGATAATGCTAGGAATTTCGTGGGTGCAAATTCCAAACTGAAAAAGTTTTACAAAATGATAAATTTTCCAGATGAAATTTTAGAAAGTTTTCTAATTTCAGAAGAGATTGACTGGAAATTCATGCTTCTTAAATCTCCCCATTTCGGAGAATTTTGGCAGGTATGAAATCAATTAAACATCACCTTGAACGACCGATAGGCGATTTACGGTTTAAATACAAAGAATTTGAAACTATAGTTATTCAGATATAGCGCATTTTGATTTTGATTTCTCGACCTCTTACACCTTTATATAACAATTTTGAAAATTTTGAGGTCTTGACTCCAGGTCACTTTTTGATCGGGAGATCCATCAATGCTATACCTGAACCAATGTTAATTGATATCAATATCAATCGATTCAACCGTCGGCAGAAGACTACGAGTGTCGTCCAGACAGTTTGGACAAAAATGGAAGTTAGATTATTTAAATACGTTACAGCAGAGATCTAAATGGGTAGTGGAAAAAGATAATTTAACAGTAGGATTAATGGTATTAATAAAGGAAGATTTTTTGCCCGTATATAAATGGGCGTTAGGCCGCATTAGTGAAATCTTTACAGGATCGGATGGCAAGGTTAGGGTAGTAAAAGTTCGCACTAAATCAGGCGAATTAAAGCGCTCAATTACTAAAGTAGCTGTTCTTTCTATTGATAACTAAAACAAAATAGTTATTAAATTATTGTAAACTCTACATTTTTAATCGTTATGCAGCGTATAAATTACTGTTTTAAATTTTTCTGTAAAAGTACTGCGTAAATTTATTTGATTGTAAAAAATTCTGAGATATTGAAATTTGTACATTTTAATCCGGGGGAGAATGTTTATTATTGAAAACTGTCCCGTAAGAGGACGTCGCGAAATCCCCTCGATTGAAATGTTAAGTAAACTGAATAGAGAAAAAAGTGTTGTGAAGTAAGATGGCGACCAGAGTGTTCGTTCATCGTATTGTGATATAAATAAATAGAGATACAGTCCAAAACAATATTTGTGTTTAATGAGTAAAGTTCATACGGTATTGCCAATAAATTATGTAGCGTTCATAGTTTATTTACAGATACACGCAAGAGTATTCCATTACATTATGGTCTATCGAGAAATGTCGTAATTATATAAATACTTAGAACCTATAGTCGTCGTCTGGTTTGTCCGCATATAATAGCGCAAAACCTACCCAAACGAATTTTTTGAAATTTAATATGTATAATCGTTTCAGAATTTTGTGGAGTCATTTCAAATTTTATAAAAATCAAATCAAAACTAAAACAATATTTATAAAACTTTTCTTCATACTATTAAATCCTATCATATATAATTAATTAAATGATATCCCATGTTAGGTAATGATTCTAGATTTTCATGTTGATTATGTCATATTTCAGATGGAGCCACATTATTTCCATATTACTGAATTTAACATATTAATAAATTTTGTATTCATGCTTTTTTGAATAAGAGTGCAACAGTTATTGAAGCAAGATCTGAATATTTATAAAACTAGTTTTAGTTCGAGTGCACCTCATTTGCCACGTTTGGCGTACAATTTCCGACTTGATTGTGATTCTATTTTTCTCACCATTTGCGCCTTATCTTTCGTAAATATACTTGGATTGGTGATAAATTGCATTATTATAAAGAAATTTGTACATCATTATGATGCATTATCGAAATTGATATTTCTCTCAGATAAAACTGTTGTGCAAAAACCTGGAGACTTTTTAAGTCTGACTTTATATGGCAAAAAATTACCGGGCACTTTTGATTTTAAATATTTTATCGAATATCTAGAGCAATACTTCACGAATAATATAAAGACGGAAATATAAATAACATATTTGTCCTCGTATTTTTCAACGAAGATTTGGTCTCGGGGGCAATAAGGGGGTATAATATTATTTTAGATTCGAGTTAAGTAAACTAAATTGAAGTGACGTTTGATTGTGTAGTCAGTGAAAAGACAAGAGAACCAAGGTTCAATATTTTTTAACTGGAGATTTATTTAAGTTCCAAAATATTAAGTCGCAATGAGAGCGCCATAGAAAGGCAATAGAGCAAGTGACCCATATTGCAGTAAGAACAGTATCGGCAATAGATTCGCCTAATCATGGGCGTAATCTGACGGGGAAAGGAAGGGCATATCCCCCCTTCAATTTTTTAAGAGCAGGGGTAAAGATATGTGTTTGTCCCTCCAGATTTTTTTTGGCTTGTTAAGTAAAACATATTTTTGTATTTCTTTTTTCATATTTTTTCAACCCTTTAGTTTATTAATTTATGTATCATCGTGGGTGTAAACTAGAACCGGGTAAATCACAGACAAAATTACCAGAATTAAAGATTTCATATTGACATAAGTAATTTCTGTTTTACATCTTAACAAAACCCTCTTCTGTAGTAACAATTCAAGTAAAAATGTTTTCCTTCTCCTTTTTTTTTCTCTTTCTACGAAGTTGAAAGTTTATTTTCTCCTTTTCATTCCCAGGAATGTTTGTTTGGATGCACGTGTGGGAAAAGATATAATGATGTCAGTGTCTTGACTCTGACCATTGACATTTTCCTTAGGATAATATAAAGATAAGAACTTCCTGGCCCGCAGTGCTCTCGATTATATTTACGTTCGTTTCATATACTCTTAGCGCCAGTACGTGAAAGGGAACTGTCCGGGATGTCTGCATCTGGACACTATACTCCGATCACTGGTGTACAAACAGGGACTAGAGCACGGGGGGGGGGGGGCGGGGGGCTGGAACCGACCCGAACCTGAACTACTTCAAACTTGAACCAGAAATGAAATGATGTAAACAAAGAAGTAAACCATGTTTTAATGCAAATATGAAACGTAATGTACAACTATATCTTTAATACTAATTTTACTTTTTACATAAAAAAAGACAAGCCTATATTCTTTATTATTCAAAGATAAAAAGCTCTGAATGGTGAACACATCAGGATCTCGATCTGGGCACTATACTCCTTTATGTCACTCGAAGCAATTATGGAGGCCCTGGTATTCACGTCAGAGTTTATTTACACGAACACTTACACATCACAACAACACAAATTACAGCACAGCACAATATTACAAAAATAATCTAATAATTAATAACTCGGCGTTTTACAAGATCATTTTAAATCATAACGTCAGGCTTGGCTGGGATCCAAATACGTTCTGATGTTCCCGCTCCGATGAATACATTCATCAAATCTGAATTTTGATCATTTTATAAATCTACAAAGTTATTACTAATCATGAATACATATATACTATAAAAATCACACTAGGTTAAACTCAATTAAATATAGAATCACAATTACAGAATTCAAACAATAGCACTAAATGAATAATACCACAATTAAGAAATTAAATGAAAACAATAAAGTATATAAGCAAACACTAAACCAATCCCAACAAATACAGAACTTCTGGGCCGCTCACGGCTACGTTAGCCTTGGCCCCAAGTGTTTGATTGAGGCCCGCTATCATTGGCCGTTGCGGCTCCGTCCAAAAAGTGTTACGCCGGTCATAATATGGCCACAAGATAATTGGCCGTAAATACAAGAAGTTGCCCACAATCATGCCGCTAACTTTTCACCAATAATACTGGATAGCCTCAAACTGACCGTTTTTATTCTTTTAATGACCACTAAAAATAATGGATAGCCAGAAGCTCGCCCTAGTCCGGCCATTTGTGTTTGCAAGAATTAAATCTAGCTCAAAGCTGCCCACAAAAAAGCCTTTTATGATTTTTTCAATATGTAATCTACCCAAAAGCCTGTCATTGTTCTGCCATAAAGATTATTTAAGCATAAATTCAAAATTTGTTGTATAAAAAGTACTTGTTGAAAACATGTTTAAACGATAAAGCATTTTTACATGAAAAACTAGTATATTAATAATCATTTAGTACATTTTTTGAAAAAAAGTATAAATTTACTTATCTTATTTTTTTTTAATTCCAAAACACAATACTTGACATAGTGAATTTATTAATTTCTTTATTTATTCAATTTCATATGTAATATGATTTTCAATTAGTTTCATTTCCTATATATTTAAAATTATTAATTGAAAATATAAACTAATTAATTAATTCGCTATGCCAAGCATTGCCTGTGAAAATTTTTCAAAAAAGTTCAAGTGAAGTAAATTATCCTTTTTTTTAAGTTAACCTAAATGATTATCAATATATTATTTTTCATGCAAAAACACTTTATCACTTAAACAATCTTCCAACAAGTATTCTTTATAGAACAATTTTTGAATTTGTGTCTGAATAATGTATATAATATTAACGTATGTTATGTATGTTCTATGAAAATTAAATCTGTTTGTGATTTTTTTTTACACTTATTAGTAAGTCCGTTGCCAAAATTTGATGCCCATGCATTAAAACCTTATTCAATCAGAACAGAGGAATATGTAAAATATTTCTGAACCATTTTCATTTAACAAACACAAATTTTCACATAGGTATTATTAAAAAATAAAGAAATAAAAAATGCCGTTTTATGTTTATATATGTCCCGAATGACATTTAAAAAAATGGTAATTTATAGTTCTCATATTTTTTTTTAATATTGTTTAATATTAGATAACATTAGATTTTCCTTTTAAAGTTGAATAATCAAATTTTAAAATTATAATAATTATAATTTAAAAAAAAAGGTTAAAATATGTATTCCAACCATTTTTTTCTGAAAATTATTTTCAGATATTTCAAAATATCTTAAATATTTTAAAAAGTTTTTTCTCGCTCTAATTTTTCTTATATTGTAATAAAATTATTCAATTGTTTAATTTGATGACATTTTCTCTGAGGACAAATTATAGTCCGATATCAGAGGAAAAGAAAAAGAAATTTTCTTTTCAAAATCACATCTAAAAAAACAATTATGACATTAAATCAATTTATCTTAAATAATCTAGAGGAATTATGAAAGTGATATAAATAATTCACAATTTTTAAAATTAGTTTATACAGCCTCAATAATAGGGAACAATTTCTTAAAATAGAATACATTCTATGAAACTACTAAATGAAAATTTTCAAAGAATAATAAATAAGAAACAGATATTATCCTGCATTTGCTTAAACAAAAATACATTTAAAAAATCAGAGTTAAATCTCAAATTCTAACAGTTTAGTCGTATTCATTTATAAAATAGCAACTAATAATGTTAACATTTAACTTTACATATTTATATAAGTCTTTTATAAAAATGAGTATAATATAATGGTACAGAAACATTTCGAATTAAACAGATTTAATGTTTAGGCAAACAAAATATTCAGACTTACAATATTTTAAATTCTATTCCCACCGCAGACATCCACTAAATAGATCTTGTACAAACAGTGCCAGAAGTCGAAATAAACAGAAACAGTCGTCCTGTCCTGGTCAAACAACAGTGACAAGTGATTTCAAATCATGACACAGCGAAATCTTGACCCTTATATGTCATTGGTTGTGTCCTTGAACAACCGAAACAGATCATTCCCTCACTCCGTCCCTTAAGAAAGCGGGAGAGAGACTTGAAAAACATCTTTTGTAGTCGGATTCATTTTCTTAATTTCTGTGTATAATGATTCCCATTTTAACACTAGAAAGACGGCAAATTGCCTTATACCTAGAAAGACGGAAGGGGCCAATTTGGCCTCTCGATATTTCTTGATGTCTTGAGTAGGGTAAATGCTAAGTAATACGAGAAAAAAGGAGGAAAATTAAAGAAAATACAAATAAACTTTATACTGACGTTTATTTCTTTACATTTTACACTATGCATTCCTAAAGCCATCAGTACATTGAAATTCTGTAGATACGCATTTGCCGCAAACTCATCTTTTAAATTCGAGGCAAATGTTTCTTGTATGATTTTCTTTGTAACTTGTTTTCACTTTGCATTTGGATCTTTTCATTTCACTGCTGTCTTTTATGTCATTTGCTGGAGTCACATTAGATGCTGTACCGCATCAGGATGCTGTGCATGGAGCTCACAGCTCTTCACACAATTGCAGAATAAAATTTCTCCTACTGAGTTTCTCCTTTCCTGTCACTTCTTTATATAAAATCCAAGTATTTATGGCAGATATATATAAAAAATTATAAAAGACGTGCATAGACCAACGACGTGTTCCAGATTTAGTGGTATAAAGGCATAACATTTGGTCTACAATGTCCACTCCATACTTTGTCTGGCTATAGAACTGGATTGTCTTGGGTATTTTTTTTCCATTATTGTTAATGGTAAAATTGGGATGGAAGGAACTTAGTAACAGAACATGTTTCTTCTTCTTTCCCTGATACGACGTGATAGTTATATCATGTTCCTTTTGGAATAATGTTGTAGAGTACAATTCTTGCTCCCCTACCTTGGCCGTTGGTGGCACTTCTGTACGATATTTTCTAAGTGTTCCAACTAAGCTTGTTGAGTTGGCTCTCAATTTTTCCCACAACTTTATCGATGTAAAATAGTTGTCAGTAGTTACATTTCTACCTTTCCCTGAATATCCTTGAGTGAGCCTCATCACTACATGTTCATGAACAGCTTGATCTGTAGGTCTATTGATATCTTGACCAGTATACGGAAATCCGTTGAGGATATATTTTGAATCTACACAGAGAAGTAGCCAAAATTTTATACCAAACTTGTCCGGTTTATTTGAAATCTACTGAGTAAAAGGACACCTGGCTTTTGATGGCGACAATTGTTCCTCGACCGTGAGATTTCTTCTGGTTTGTAGCATGCTGCACTATTTTCAATGAACGAATCCCACATTTCCGATGCCAAAGCGAACTTATATCTTTGAAATGATCTCTTGGCATAGATTGTGAAAGAAATGGCAGTCCCCAAACTGATAATCATAATGTACTTACTGAAAAATTCTTTGCTCCCTATCCTCATCTTGCATACACAATGGAAAAAACAGAATCCAATTCATCTAATGTTACTGTCCACATGTCATTTCCAAGTTGACCGCGTACGTTCTGTGTTGCACGACGTCCTTTAGTAGCAGAAGTTGCAATCACTTTCCAGCCAACGGCAAACCAGCCAACAATTGTCCAGCCAACGGCAGTGTCTTCGTTTCCAATTAAAGGTGGACCAGGAAGACCAACAGATGTTTTCCGAGGAATTTTTTGACCACGTCTTTGAGAATGCGCTCGTCCTCAATGCCGTAGATGTAGAAGGCTGGGCAGTATTTTTGGAAAAATCACCATCGGAATCACTTTCATAAATAACTTTGCTTTCTGCTGTCTGTAATTTCGATGATAAAAAATTATCAGACATGCGTATTTTTTTCTGGATTTTTTACTAGATTCTTCTATAGTAATCTCATTTCTGCATTCTTGAGAACTTTGCACAGAAACACTATTTTGAAAAATTGTTTCAATTTCATTTACAGTATAACTGCTGCTTTCTGTGTCTTCTTTTGGAGGAATATAATCTTTATCTCCATCTAAACTGCTGTCATCACTCTCACCTGACTCCATTTCATCTAATCTTCTCAATTCCTTCAAAATCTCTTCGTGAGTGAAACCACGTTTACGAGCCATCTTTTCTATTCTTTGTCACTTCAGTATCTGACAATATGGTCTTGTTCTATAGGTCATGTGGGTAGATCTCCAGACGCGCCACTCAGTCGAGTCCATCTGCCGGTAAAACCTATTTTACGAAGGGGGGGGGGTAACAGGATGTAAAGGGGGAACATGAAATCGAACTACTGGGAAGCTATTTAGAAGGTCACTTCGAGAATGAAGCAGTCAGATGCAGAAAGCAAAGAATGCGAGAAGAGGGGAATGTTATGGAGGGCCAATTTGGCCCTTCCCGTCATACTAGGTATATTGTTTGAAATCGGCGATTCTATTGAAGTTGGAAAGAATTTATTTCAAATATAGTGACAGTAAGCCAAATAAATAAAAGTCATGAAATATCGAAATATACAGTTCATTAATATAGAAAATACGAAGTCGCAAACAGCGATAGGGGCCAGATTGGCCCCTTCCGTCATTCTAGTGTTAAAGCGACTTTTCGGAATTTAACGATAACACTTTCGAATTTCAAATAATTTAAACTCGTTCTCAGTTATTTTCCCCCTATATCCTTCACCTACTAATCGATTAGAAAAAAATGGATATGATTTTTTATAGAATTATATTTAGTGGATATATGAAATTGTAAAATGTATATAATCATTATATGTAATCCATATATGTAATCCTTTTGAAAGAAATAAGAGCCATGTCACTCTGATTTAAGTAAAATATACACATATAAGAGGGCAGTATGATAAGTACTTGGCCTTGGCCAGAGATGGTGCTACTAGAGTTAAAAAAATTATTTATTTCGCAATGGTGACCTTTCACAACAAACTTGAATAATCGCCAAGTCGCTACGTGGTTTAGTTTGTGAGTGGTAGCCATTTCAATAGAACATCTTTGGTGATATTTCAACAATGGAGAAAATTGAATATCGAGCAGTGATAAAATACCTATTTTTGAAAAAGAAAACTAATGACGAGATTAAAGCGGGATTCAGCGAAATTTGCGAAGACTCTGCACCTTCGTTATCAACCATAAAATATTGGACAGCTGAATAAAAACGTGGCCGTACAAGCATTTCTGATGAAGAACGTCCAGGTCGTCCAACTGAGGTTACGACATCAGAAATGATCGAAAAAAATCCACGATAGTTTAATAAATGACCGCAGAGGGAATGTACGCGAGATTGCTGAGACTATGTTCATCTCAACTGAACGGGTGCAAAATATTTTAACAACTCATTTGGACATGAAAAAGCTTTCGGCAAGATGGGTGCCGCGATTGCTCACTATTGACATTAAACACACTCGTGTGTCAATTTCAAAAGTATGTCTGGAGAAATTAAAGCACAATCCAAATGATTTTTGGCGTCAGTTCATAACAGTTGAAACATGGATTCATCACAGTGTGCCAGAGACTAAAGAACAGTCCAAACAGTGGGTTTTTCGTGGACAACCTGCGCCAAAAAAGGATAAGACCACTTTAGCTGCGAACAAAGTCATGACTACAGTGTTTTGGGATGCACGCGGCATAATTCTCGTCAATTACCTTGAAAAGGGCAAAACGATCAATGGAGAATATTATGCCAGGCTATTGGATCGTTTCGATCATGTTATGAACGAAAAAAGTCCACATTTGGCAAAGAAAGAAATTCTTTTCATCAAGAAAATGCACGCGTGCACACCTGCGTCGTCGCCATAGCAAAATTCTATGAATTAGGATACGAACTGCTGCCGCATCCAGCATATTCGCCCGATTTAGTCCTTAGTGATTATTTTCTTTTTCCAAATATGAAAAAATGGCTCGGTGGAAAAAAAAATAACTGTAACGATGCGGTTATTGCTGAAACAAACGCCTATTTTGAAGGGTTAGAGAAATCGTATCTTTTAGAGGGGATATAAAAAATAGAAAAGAGTTGTGCTAAGTGTATCGAACTAAAAAGAGATTATGTTGAAAAATAAATCTCATTTTAGACATAAAAATGCATTTTTCTTGTCAAGGCCAGGTACTTATCATACAGCCCTCGTATGTATCGATGAAATATTTTTATGAAAGTTATATATTTAATTCACTAGAGGGGAAAAAATCATTTAAATACTACTGATAATTTCATTTTTAAAGTTTAATAACCCACTTTTATGCAGTTTTGATTTATTTAATGTATATGTGTATATGATATATATATATATATATTTCGCTAAATAAACGTGAAACTTTCTGACATATTTTGTAAGTCATTTTTAAACGTAAAATATGATACATGAAAGAATAATTATAGAAATGATTTTTCATCGAAAAGTTTTTTTTTTCATTATTTCTTTTTGTCACTATACATGAATTACATCCTGTAAATGACTGTAATTTTATGATTTCATTTTTTGCACTTTTACGCGTGTGTCAGATCCGGATATTTCGTTTAAACGCCAACTTCGAAGGCATTTTCTGACAGAACTTTTGTCTTTACCAAGGGAGAAAATAATTCAATATGAGGAAATAATTCCATTACACAGTTTTTTATTATGAGGTCTTGCTAATTTTATGCGTTTGGGGAAAAAAGTTTGGTTTAAAAATGTGTCAAAAAGTAGCCAATACGCATTTGAGAAAAACCTTAAACACTTTCATATGTGTTTCGTTCTTGCAAAAATATACAGTCAAATTTATTTATTTATTTATTTATTTATTTATTTTTATTATTATTAAACAAATAGCACTTGTAACTGATACTTTATTTATTTATTGTTATTTTTTTAATCTAAATTTGTTCTGTAATTCTTCCATTTTACTTAACATTAGTTTTCATGTAACTGGCATTGAATTAACTATTTTTATGCATATGAAAATATATATATGGCTTTATCTATAACTTTTATTAGTGAAATAATGATAATAAAGCAAATATATATGCATAAATCATTAGGAATTTAATAGAGGCAAGGAATTTTATCTCTTTTTACCTTTACACTGAATTCAGAACTTTAAATCTTATAGTATTTTGTTTTACATTAACTGTTTTCAGTATGACGATTAAAAATTTATCCATGCAAATATATCGAAGATTAGTTTGGAAATATTATTTTACATTTTGTAAAAATATGTTAAAACTAAATAAAAATATCTAATCTATTTTACTGCTTTAAATATCAATCTCATAACGTATTTATATTTTTACTAAAAACCACATTTAAAGTAATTAAGATAAATTTAAAAGAAATGAAGCAAAAATACATTTTCTCTTTTTAAATAAATATGCCAGCTAGGTAATATTAGCCCTCTACTGTCTAAACGATGAGGGTACATTAAATGCTTGCCGGAAATTGCCCTCAACGATTGACCGGTAAAATAAACGCAACTGTTTTCTCGCTTCCGATCCGTAATCTGTTTGGTGGTAGCTGCCGTAATTAGCAGCGCGTCACTTACGGCACAGTATTGTTGGCTACAAATGGCCTTAACTCACCCTGGCCGCAACGAATACGCCATGCGGCCCGAAGTCATTTGTTTGTTGGGATGGTTGACCAATTTATTCATCTAGCTCCAGCGGATAAATCATCCAATCAGTTCCCATGTTATCGAAAGCATTTTCAAAATAAAGTCTGTCCGCACCCAACGGAGCTACCATCTGGATGCCTGGTTTGACCCTGTAGAGTCTGCAGGCTAAACACTTGTTTAGGCAAGTTTTCACTGTTTATCTGCCCTTAAGAATCCAGAATTTTTCGCGAAGTTGAGTAAGAGTGTCCAATAAACCTGTGTGGCACAAATTTGTGCTCACAAAAAATGGTGCTCTCTCATTATTAGTAATTCAGTTACTTTTGAGTTCCCTTGGGTAATTAATGGGTGTCGTTCTGAAAATTGAAAGTCAGAATGTTGTAGACGTCCTCCCAAATTTATAAGTTTGTCAGGTGTAAAAATGGGATTAAGACAATGAAGTCTCGAATCGGAACTTATCGTTGAATTTTTGAGGAGTTGAAAATACTCCTTTTCAAATTCCGCTTTTTGGATAAAGTGAATCCAGTGCTTTTCTGCATCTGCAAGTTCCCCTGCAGAGATGGGACCTGATACTCTACTAGATTTAACTTTGCAATTTCTAGTAAAACGAAGAATATAAGTAGTCACACTTAACACTTTATTGAGGCTGCTAAACTTATTAAGATTAAATAAGGAATCGTTAGGTTCCTGCGAAATGTTTGAAGTAGAACTTAAACGTCCATCATTTCTCTTTCTAGTTCATTTATTTCGGCATCAGAGTTAAATTTAATCTGTGATTCATCAGAGGGCAATTCGGCCATTTTCAGTCAAGCTGGGCCCGAAAGCCAAACTGCGTCATTTATAAGAGTGTGCGAGCGCATGCCGCGAGTCAGTTTATTAACTGGATTTCCCTTCCCGCTGCAAAAACGCCAGTTGGAAGGGTTAGTTTTTTCTTTAATTTCAAGCACTCGGTTCATTACAAATTGTTTTAAATTTCCAGAAGCCCCCTTTATCCAGTAGAGGCATATTTGTGAATCACATCACAGATAGATGTCCTTTTCTATAAGAATAGGGAAAATGTTCCTACTCTGGCTGAGAACAAAGCACCTAATAACTGAAATCTGGGCAAAGTTATTGGTTTTAATGGAGCTGTACGCGATTTGGCGATAAAGAATTTTGTCGAAACGTTTGTAGTATAATTTATTTTGAAATATGCAACTGCACCATACGCCTTTGTGCTTGCGTCAGAAAATAAGGGTAGTTCCAAGTTTTCAAATTTAGGATCCTCGAAATACTGTCGATGAATAATCATAGCTTGAGTTTCCATGACTTCCCCAAGCCATTCCTGGAATACAAAATGAAACTCGGGTTGAAGATATTCATAAAAGGAAATTCCTATTTCCCAAAATTTTTACATTAGTAACTTTATTCTAATAGTAAATGGGGCAAGAATGCCTAAAGGATCAAACAACATACCACAGGTTTTTAGCACATTTCTTTTCGAAGAAGAATTACCGTTTATAGTTTAAAATGGTCTGTCGCGAATGTAATGTTATCATTCACATTATCCCAAATGATACCTAATACTTTAAGTGGGATTCTGGATTCCTTGGTTGCTTGTTTACAGTTAATTATTTTTTCTAGCCAGATATTTTGTAAAGTGGGGGAATTAGTCACCCACTGTCTTAAATTCATAGATGCGTGTCGTAAAATATAAATAGCATCTTTACTAATCGATGTTGCAGATTCTATAGTTTCAGAACCGCTAACAAAGTCGTCGACATATAGATCATTCAGGAGGTCACAAACATTTTAATATTTGTGTCTGTACTTTGATAGGTGAAGTCTAAGAGTTTCAGCTAATATAAACGGGCTGCATTTTACTTCAAAAGGAGCCCGGGTGAATTGGAGAATTCTGATGTCATTACGACCCAAACTGAGATCTGCCCCTTGTAAAAATTGCAAAAATTTTCGATCTCACTCTGATATAACTATTTCCAAAAAAGCTCGTTCAATAGCAGCGCAAAATGTGATTGGGTGATATCTAAATTTTAATATAATTTTAAGCAAATCGGAATTCAAATTTGGACCAATTTCTAAACAATCATTTAATGAAATTTCCCCCTTCGCCTTAAAAGACGCATCTTAACACACACTGAGTTTAGTTACAGCGCCTAGAAGATACAGTGTGGAAAACGGCTACAAAATAGTGCTAAAAAATTGAATCCCATAAACGTACAACGATGCTGAATAACAAGATGTCGATCGTAGCGCCATCGTAGTGATTTAAAAACGATGGTCATTCTAAAAGAGACTCTTTAACCTATTTCACGTCATTCCTTAACTAAATTAGCTTATAACAGACTAAAATATCTTATATTTATAGTTTTCGATATTTAATATTCTATAATTTTTGAAAACACAGGGTTTATATTGAAAAGAGTTACGAGATGGCGCTTGTATCAGCATATTGCCGCTGAGCATTGTTGGAGATTTATGGGATACAAGTTTTTAGCACTTTTTAAAGCATTATAGGAATAGCCGTTTTCCACACTGTATCTTCTAGCCGCTGTAGTTTAGTGGTTTCTTTCAAATCTCTAACCACTCGGTGATGGGGCATAAAATAACCTGTTTGTCTGTTTTCATTAGAATAGTCAACTACTTCCCCAATTATATTAACTTTTAACTGATTTTCAATGATATTTCTGTATCTCAAATATAAATGTTCATCTCTCTCTTAAATGTATTGTTTAAACTGAATGAACGTTTCCTAGCGATTTCATAATTACTGCTTAACTCTGAAAAATCATTCTTCCAGAGCAATCGCGTTTCATATCTTTTATCATTATACGTTGTATTCTGACTGAATTGCCCTAAAATTTCGTCCGTTGTACGAGAAACATCATTTTGTACATTTATTTCTATTGCTTCTAATTCCCACAAATCTTTAACTCTTCCGAAATTCGGTTCATCATCAGCGACGGTTAAATGGCTAACATGAACTTCCTTAAAATTTATTCCCTTTCATTACCCTGAATTACATGCCTACATATGCTATTTGTTGCCACCAATCTATTACTGAGTCTTATATTTGTTTCACTTAAAATTTCCCAAACATAATCCGCGCCTATCAAAATATTCACTTCAGTCGTAGTACCAAGGTCACTCAATTCAATTTCCCGCTCAAAATCAACATGCTTTACCCAACTCGAAGGCATCTCTATTTCTCCACATGTAATAGAATTTATGACAACCGCATTTATTTTCTTTTTTTGATTATGATTAATTCTGCTTTGCAGTACTACTTCTACGACATCGTACATTTGTTTTTCAGACTGTTTATTTCCAAACGGATAAATCACGAGAGATTCTCTTTTAATGAACTTCAAATTCCATAAATCAGCTATTTCCTTCTTATCGAATGTTCTGGTTTCCCACCCGCCAAGTAAACGTCTGACTAGCTTTCTCTCATTTAACCTAGTTTCAACCTAAGCAGAAAACGTTTGCAAAAAAATCTGTGTTCGAATTTTTATTCATTTTTTTTCTTTACAAAGCAGACTATTTTCTGTTAGTGAATCATCACGTTTATCATTGGATGAGGCGGAGGGTTAAGTTTTGAGACTCACGGATTAGCACATTATGAGGTAATTTACAAATTCGACACACATTGTTTTTTTTTCAACAATTTTTAATTAGGTGCCTTCGAGTGAGGCAAGCAAAACAACGTCCTTGTATCATTAAAGACTTTTTCTTTCAGTAACATTTAAATGGCAAGTTTCGCTCGAATGGGATTTATCTGAACAAAATATACATTTATTTCCTGTTTTTGCGAGAAAGGCAGAAGTTGTGGGTGTATATTTTTTCTGCTGATTATAATTCCTGAGTTGAAATTTGAAATTAGTAGGATTGTAAGGATTATTACTCGCTTGCTTTAGTTTTAAATTTTCCGAACCGCTACTCTTTTGATTTGATATCAAAAGTTATGTTTCACGACAATGAATTTCTTTTCACAAAAATTCCATCAGATCACTTATATCAAAAAGATCTTTGGATTTCCGTTTTCGATTATATTGTAAATTTATTTCAACCGGAAATTTTGCAGTTTTACAGGGCAAAGTAAATTACTATACGTTCTGGCGGCTACACCTAGCGATTGTAGTGATCTAACTTGTATCTCAATAGTGTCGTATATTTTCCTGAGCGCTTTTATATTAGAAATCGCTTTAGCAGGTTCAATTAATAGTAGTTTTTTCATATGCTAACTAATGATCAGGTCTGAACGACCTAATCGGGTTTTGAGTAAATCTATTGATGAATCATGGCTTTCATTAGTTTGAGTGAATCCCGACACTGCTGACAGAGCAGTTCCTTTTAAATAAGTTTTAATGTACGCGAATTTCTCTATCTTACTTACTGATTTATTGTTACGAATCGCTACTTCAAAAGAATTCCAAAAATCTAACCACTCAATACAATAGCCATTAAATACAGATATGTTTAGTCGGTGTACATTAAGAGTTTGATTTTCATTCCGAACAGACAGCCCTTCATCATGGCGGCTAGTTTCGGTTCGCATTTCGGAATGGCGTTTTTTCTCCAAAGATTTTAAACATCTATCTAATTTCGCTTTAAAGGTTATGCCGGTTTCCCGATATTTATCGCTGGCTGTTATTTCTTTCTTGAGATCTTTGGTCTCAATTCGATTTCAACCGAATTATCTAATTCTATTATGTCTTTAATTTTTTCATCTAACTGGTTTTTTAAATCATAAAGTTCTTCAATTTTATTTTCAACTAGGTAATTTTCATTGACCGGATTTTGTATTGTGTTTTCTGCTTTTGTGGTTAATTTTGTAAATAACTCCCTGACTGTGGATCGTTTTGCTTTTACCTTTTCTATATCCATAATTCAAATATTTTGCAGTTTTTCTCAATTAAAATCAAATAATTAAAGGTACCTACCTCAATTGAGTCGCTCTGACATCAGGTAATTAATGCTGCTAGAATGTGCTAGCATCACGTCCGGGTCACCATGAAATAAACTTAGCATCAGAGTTGTTCAGAATTTCTAGAATTTTATATCACTCGAAGCAATTATGTAGGTCCTGGTATTCACGTCTGAGTTTATTTACACGAACACTTACACATCACAATAACACAAATTACAGCACAGCACAATATTACAGAAAGAATCTTATAATTAATAACTCGGCGTTTTTCCGGATCATTTTAAATCGTAACGTCAGCCTCGGATGGCTTCCAAATACGTTCTAATGTTTTTCCCCCGCGACAGGATGGTTGCACTCCGAAATACCCAATAGAAATTTTTCCTTTTCTCCAAATGAGTTGCAACATCAGTGTACAATCAGGGACTATAGCACGGGTGGGGCTGGAACTGACCAGAACCTGAACTACTTCAGCCTTCAACCCGGATTGAAATGATGTAAACAATGAAGTAAACAGTGTTTTAATGCAATTATGAAAAGTAATGTACAATTATATCCCTAGTACTAATTTTACCTTTTACATAAAAAAGGACAAGTCTATATTCTTTATTATTCAAAGATAAAAACCTCTGAATGGTGAACATATCAGGATAGCTGAATAGAGTTCTGCATCGGGGTGTCCTTAATTTTTTTTTCCTTTCCAGGATAACTCTAATTTTCTTTCTGCGGGTCAGGTTCACCCTAGAATATTTCTTGCGGGTCATATTTAAGTTTTTTCAAAATTTGGCTCATGGAAATAAATACGTATTTGTATATGAATGAATATATATTCAATTTACTGCATGAGAAATAAAATGCATATAAGAAAACTGATCACACTTTTTCTTTCTTTAAGAAGCATTTTTTATTCTCTCGCAATATGAAAAGTTGTATCAACATTTTGTTTGTGATAGTTTTTACACACATACACATATTATAATCCTATCATATTTAAATAAAATTTCATAAAATACGCATTTATGTCGATACTCTTTAAGGAAAAACTTTTTATGTTGAATTTGTTTAAATAAGTTTATTAAAAAGCAGAAAAAGGCTTTATTTGCTATTTTTATAAATAAGTTTAATTTAAATAACATTAGTTTTGTCATTTTTAGTTTATTTTAACTACAGTTTTGTCAGTTTTAGTTATTTTAACTATAGTTTTTTCATATATATTTATATGTATTTATAATGAAATTTAACTATCATATTTTACGATTTAAAACAAAATTTAAATATTTAAATTGTTTCAAGCACAAAAATAAGTCCGATGGAGCCTTGTCGATTTGGTTTTGTTGCTATTGAAACGTCTTCTTTTTCAATATGGAATGTATAACGGCTGAATTCTTCGCGTAGACTTTATTTTTGAATAGCCGTTTAATTTTTTTTTAATCTTGAATTGGAGGATAAAAGAACGGCAAAATTTCATTCAAATTGTTAATAAAAATAAAAGGGTGAATTATTTATTACTCTATAGAACATTTTAAATTAATATTGCGGCAAATATATTAATACTCATAAGTAAATATTTGCAACTTGAAAAATATAAATGAAACAAATTAAATAATTAAAAATCAAACGTCAGCTGGATTTAACTTAAAATAGATATTTGCAACTTTCAAAACATTGAAATTTTTTTCCAAAGATAAAATTAAATAACTACAGTACGAAGCAATATGTGTATGTAATAAAAAAAAATATAATAAACTGTTTCACTGATTAAGTTTAAATTCATTCAATACCGCGCATTTAAAAAAACAATTAACCAGCAATTTTGAGATGCATTTAAATCATTTGATTTTGGCGAGAAAAAATCCTGCTTGCCAAATCGCGTGTCACTTTCATGTTTTCGCGGCCAGTATTCGAAAGTATTTCAAGTTTTACAGACTTTCTATCGGAATTTCGCCGCTAAATTTAACTGATGCTTTATTACATACATGAGCAGTTTCACTAGCATTTTTTTTCAACATATTCTGAGTATGCCCTGTAAGGAGACCTTCCTTGTGAGTAAAAATGGACAAAAAGAAATGTATTGATTAAATTGATTATTTAAAAAAATATAAATAAATATAATATTATAATAAATAATATAATAAACCAAAAAAAAAAAAATGAGTAGATGAATCATATTTAAAAAATAGTAAGGATTATTTTAATATAGTATAATAACAGAACAAAAGCATTTCTGTACAAAAAAGCGTCAAGTTGTCTTCAGGTGTTTCGCCCACAAAAAGTACTGATATCTTAAGTTCGCACAAGTTCAAAGCCAGTACAAAGATATCGGTACTTTTTGTGGGCAAAACATTCAGGAGAATATGGCGCTTTTTTTTAACACAGAACTTTTTGTTCGGATATCACTTCTTTTTGTATGTTTTTTAAGTGTACTCTTCTAAATGATATTAATGTAAAACTTTTTTTTAATATCGGTACTTTTATGTTAGCCTGGCGGAAATCTCTCCAACAGGATTTTAATCTCTCACCAACAGCATTTTTTTATTTTTCGTATGTACAAATTAGTAAAAATTCTTTGAATTTCAAATAAAATATTTTAGTTTGTCATTATTTCACATTTATTTATTTACTAGTGTAAATGCCCGTCCTAGGACGGTGTGTAAAAATTGTGTTTTTCACTTAAAACTTGAAAAACTGATAAAAAAAGTAATTGACAATATTGAAGCGTTTAGATGAACAAAGTTCGGCTAGTTTATGTTCTAATAAACATACAATTAGCATTTACAATATTTCTGGGTAAACCAGGTTTTCCGGCTAATATACTACTATAACAAAATTAAGATTTCTTAATAAAACAAAAATTTAATAAATATGCAATAAAAGTGCGTAATTAAAACAGTCTGCTGCAACTATTGAAATAATACTATTTTTTAATAACACTTTGAAATTGTATTTTATCGTTTGCCCCAACCCCCTTTCTCCCCCCTCCAAAATTTTTTTAATGTGTATATTGATTAAATAAGTATCTCTGGTTGAATCCCAACCGTCTAATCCCCTAAGCTTCTGTCCTCCTGATGCAAAGCTATAAATCAATTATTATTAATTTTACTTTTCGTATAAATATTAATTTTTAGTTTTAAAATATGGGATTTTTTTTTTTTAAGTTTAAATTTACATACACTTGTATATAAGTAATATATAAGTAATGTGTAAAATATAAGTAATGTGTAATTTAAAAATAAATTACAAAATAATAAGCCTAAAATATTTAAATTGATTACTTTTTTAAAAGAAAGTCAGTTTTATCAATTTTTTGCAGGAAAAAAAAAAGAGGATATTTTTAAAAATACCATATCATTGTTTTCCGTGAATCACTTTATATGAGAAATAAATTAAAATTCCTTACATGTCGCAAAGAAAATTTAATATGATTGCAATTGAATACTTGAAATAATCTCAAGTGACACTTGGCGATTTATTTTGGTGGTGTAATGCGATGTGCCCTGCACTGGTTTGTTAAGAAGAAGTGACTCCTTCTGCTCAATTATCAAGACTTGTAACCTTGAGAAGTAATCGCGGGATTCTTGTTTCTTGTCAACCAATGGGAGAATGGATCCTTTTCCCCTTGAATCTCTTCCTGGGAGACTGGTAAGATTGATGGATTCGCCCCTCCCAGCGTTACACTGGCTTTTATTATATAGAAATTTATTTCTATTTCTATATTTTAAATGAAATGAGTGAAAGTCATCTATTTTAAATGCAAGTTGTGTATTTTAAATGAGATGACTAAACTGTTTATATTCTTCAATGAAATGAATGTAAAGGAAATAATTGAAATGGGAGCAACAACATTTGGCGATTAGCGACTTGCGTGTGGCTAGCATTAAAACTATTAAAATTATAACCGCCTCTCGCAACCACTATGGTCTCTCTTGAATGTATGCTCAACATTCCATTATGTTGAAATGCAGTAAACCAACGTTTAAAATGCACAAATAATGCGTGAAAACGAAGCAAACAGCTGTTTCGAATCTACAGCGAGATTCTTCTTCAGTGCAAGAGAGGGAAAAAAAAGGAACAGCGTGCTAGGAAAAGCAAGGCTGAGCAAAATGATAGACAGAGACGCGCTGCCTTATATACCCTATGCGGGTAGCGAGAGCGCCAGAAACAACCAATGAGAGAGAAGCAGTGGAAACGACTGGGTGGACAAGTAGAGACATCTACCGGAAAAGGAGAGAAAATGAAACCAAAAAAGAGGAAATTAAATTAATGCTTTCCAAATACTTGGAAAATTTGGAGTACTAGATAAGTCATTGACTAAAGAGTGAGAATTTTTAATGATGTGGTAAGCTTCCCAAAAATCAAGATCAAGGTTAGAAGAACATTTTTGGATAATGGTGGCTGAGGAAAAATCGAACCTATGTTGAGAAGACCAAGAATGTTGAGCAATAGAAGAACGTTTGAGCTCCTGATTTTTAACATAACCTTCATGCTCTTTTAAACGAAAACTAAGAGCACGTTTAGTCTGGCCAATATAAGAAAGACCACATTGGCAAGAGATTTGGTAAATACCCCAGTTATCTAGGCGATCAATGGGGTGTTTGAGATTTGAAAAAGTGATTTTATTAACAGGAGAAAAAATAACATTAAAATCAAACCTTCTTAAGATTTTAGCAACTTGCTGACTGATTTTAGGAAAAAATGGTAACACAACTGAAGTATTAGAGTTGGAATTAGAATGCTTTTCAGAATGGACGGATTTCGTCAATTTCTTATAAATAGAATCAATAATATTAGAGGAATAACCACGATCAACAGCAATAGCTTTGAGATAATTAAGTTCAGCACTAAGTAACTGAGGAGTGGAACAAACATTGGTAGCCCGAAAAACAAAAGTATTGAAAGCAGCGAATTTCTGGTTAGGGGGATGAGAAGAATGCCTGTGAGGTGGAAGACTGACAGCAAAAGGTTTACGAAAGACGGTAGTCTGAAAGCCATTATCACAACGAATAACAAGGACATCGAGGAAAGAAAGACAGTTATTGGTCTCAATTTCAGAGGTAAATTGAATGCAGGGATCAATGGAATTCATAATAGAGAGAATATGATTAATATCCGAATTTATTTCAACCAGGACATAAACATCATCAACATAACGAACATAGAACGGAAATTTTAAAATTTCAAAAAGTTTGACCTCAAAATAGTGCATATAAATATCGCATAAAATTGGACTAAGAGGATTACCCATAGCCAAACCATCAATCATGCGGAAGAAATTACCATTGAAAACAAAAGTATTTTGTGACAAGCAAGCGCGAGTGAGAAGGATAAGTTCCTCGATTTCAAAATAAGAGAAATGGAATTCACAAAGCTTGTTCTTGAGGCAATCCAAAGCCCCCTCAACCGGAACGTTTGTAAATAATGATTTAACATCAAAAGAAACCATCATGTGACCCTGCGGCTTAAAATTATGGAGTTTTTTAACAAAATCAAAAGAATTCTTAACAGTGAAACAGTTACTGCTCAAAAGTGGGGAAAAAACAGAAACTAAATATTTGGCAAGCTTATAAGAAGCTGTACCGATACTAGAGACAATAGGTCTAAAAGGAATGTCAGGTTTATGGACCTTAGGTAAAGCATAAAACCTGGCACAATGCGAAATAGATGGAATAAGAGACTTCTTAAAGTTAGCAGTCTTCTTAAAGTTAGTTTTGCTAACTTTAAGAAGTCTCTTATTCCATCTATTTCGCATTGTGCCAGGTTTTATGCTTTACCTAAGGTCCATAAACCTGACATTCCTTTTAGACCTATTGTCTCTAGTATCGGTACAGCTTCTTATAAGCTTGCCAAATATTTAGTTTCTGTTTTTTCCCCACTTTTGAGCAGTAACTGTTCCACTGTTAAGAATTCTTTTGATTTTGTTAAAAAACTCCATAATTTTAAGCCGCAGGGTCACATGATGGTTTCTTTTGATGTTAAATCATTATTTACAAACGTTCCGGTTGAGGGGGCTTTGGATTGCCTCAAGAACAAGCTTTGTGAATTCCATTTCTCTTATTTTGAAATCGAGGAACTTATCCTTCTCACTCGCGCTTGCTTGTCACAAAATACTTTTGTTTTCAATGGTAATTTCTTCCGCATGATTGATGGTTTGGCTATGGGTAATCCTCTTAGTCCAATTTTATGCGATATTTATATGCACTATTTTGAGGTCAAACTTTTTGAAATTTTAAAATTTCCGTTCTATGTTCGTTATGTTGATGATGTTTATGTCCTGGTTGAAATAAATTCGGATATTAATCATATTCTCTCTATTATGAATTCCATTGATCCCTGCATTCAATTTACCTCTGAAATTGAGACCAATAACTGTCTTTCTTTCCTCGATGTCCTTGTTATTCGTTGTGATAATGGCTTTCAGACTACCGTCTTTCGTAAACCTTTTGCTGTCAGTCTTCCACCTCACAGGCATTCTTCTCATCCCCCTAACCAGAAATTCGCTGCTTTCAATACTTTTGTTTTTCGGGCTACCAATGTTTGTTCCACTCCTCAGTTACTTAGTGCTGAACTTAATTATCTCAAAGCTATTGCTGTTGATCGTGGTTATTCCTCTAATATTATTGATTCTATTTATAAGAAATTGACGAAATCCGTCCATTCTGAAAAGCATTCTAATTCCAACTCTAATACTTCAGTTGTGTTACCATTTTTTCCTAAAATCAGTCAGCAAGTTGCTAAAATCTTAAGAAGGTTTGATTTTAATGTTATTTTTTCTCCTGTTAATAAAATCACTTTTTCAAATCTCAAACACCCCATTGATCGCCTAGATAACTGGGGTATTTACCAAATCTCTTGCCAATGTGGTCTTTCTTATATTGGCCAGACTAAACGTGCTCTTAGTTTTCGTTTAAAAGAGCATGAAGGTTATGTTAAAAATCAGGAGCTCAAACGTTCTTCTATTGCTCAACATTCTTGGTCTTCTCAACATAGGTTCGATTTTTCCTCAGCCACCATTATCCAAAAATGTTCTTCTAACCTTGATCTTGATTTTTGGGAAGCTTACCACATCATTAAAAATTCTCACTCTTTAGTCAATGACTTATCTAGTACTCCAAATTTTCCAAGTATTTGGAAAGCATTAATTTAATTTCCTCTTTTTTGGTTTCATTTTCTCTCCTTTTCCGGTAGATGTCTCTACTTGTCCACCCAGTCGTTTCCACTGCTTCTCTCTCATTGGTTGTTTCTGGCGCTCTCGCTACCCGCATAGGGTATATAAGGCAGCGCGTCTCTGTCTATCATTTTGCTCAGCCTTGCTTTTCCTAGCACGCTGTTCCTTTTTTTTCCCTCTCTTGCACTGAAGAAGAATCTCGCTGTAGATTCGAAACAGCTGTTTGCTGCTTTTTCACGCATTATTTGTGCATTTTAAACGTTGGTTTACTGCATTTCAATATTCCTGCACAAAGGCTTTAATTGCTATTTAATTCCATTATGTCAATTTTATTCATAATTTAATTTCCCAATATTTGCCCAATACTTGGATCAGGTGCTCTTTGCGATATGGCAGCACATCATCTATTTTGTGTTACTGTATAGGGGAGACTAGGGAGGGTTGACTATAGGGGAGGCTTAACCCACCCATCTGTTTTCATATTTAAAAGAACTTCAGATTTTTATCAATAGGTGTCAACCAAAGGATACTGGAATGCTCAAACAACAGCCTTTGTTTTATACAGATAATCGAAAAAGGCAGGGCCGAAACTAAGGGGGAGGGGTAGAGGGGGCATGTGCCCTGGGCGCCAAATGAAAGATTATACCTTTGGAACCGATCATTTTCTTCTGATGGACTGATGGCTTTTATTATTATGTAACAGCCATTATAAATGAAGTATTAGGTGAAGATGAAAGAGCAGCCGTAAAAAGTTTGAACTCTGATTTTCTGGTCAAAATGACAAAAAAAAAAAAAAAAAAAAAAAAAAAAGGCCTTTTTTTTTTTTTTTTTTTTTTTGAAAAAAAAATATGGCCATTTTTCTTCCCATTCTGACCAGAAAATCAGAGCTCAAACATTTTATGACTGCTCTTTCATCTTCACCTAATACTTCATTTATAATGGCTGTTTCATAATAATGAAAACTATCAGTCCATCAGAAGAAAATAACTCTGTTAAGAAGACTCGGATAATCGGAACTCTACTCTATAAGCAAACACTTTAAATAGCCGGTAATACATCGAATTCTTTTATGTGAACGAACTATAATTGCAACAAACATCACATTCAATTTACATAGTTCAGTATTACATATTTTAAATTTTAAAATAAGTCGGCCATTAGAAAATTAGTAAAATTCTCTTTGTAAATATACTTTGAGGAAGAAAGGGGGTGGGGGGCAAAATTCATGTCTGCCCCGGGTGCAAAAAAGGCTAGTTTCGGCCATGGAAAAAGGTGCGGAAAAAATCAATTGTTATTCGTTTTCAACTTAAAAGTTGTGTTTTTTAGAAATATTTTGTAAGCTTTTTTCAGATAAAATATATCATAGAAATTTAAGTAAGTAGGTTTTAAGTAACGCGGTAATATCGAGCTTTCATTCCAGGTGTAAAGATTGTACAGTAAGTTAGGCTTAACATAACAATGTGCTATTCTTTAGAAAAGGGCCATGTAGGGAGGCTTGACCCAGTCAATGTGAGGTAGGGTTGATCAGATGCTCACGTCTCCCTTAATTAAGTGGTTTTCGAAATATTTTTATTATACACTCTGCATAATGAAAGGTTAATGGCTGTATATAAAAAAGAATGTAAATTTATTCTCTAAAGCTACAGTAAAATGTTGTGATGAAAGAGAAAAAGTTTAAAACTGATTAAAGAAAGATGTGAAAAATTGGTATAGTATCCACTGCTAGAAAACATTTAATGAAATATAAATGGGAAAGATGATAGGAACTTTTTCCATTTAAATATTACTTACAATAGGTAAATAGAAACAGTGGAAAAGACAAGAAAGTATAAAAGCAGCAGTCTTAACAATTTCCGGGCCGTGGTATGTTTTTGAAGCATTTTAATTTTTATTTCCAAGCGCCACAATAGCATCAGAATAGTGCTAAAATCATTTCCATTTAATATGTATGTGAAATATAGCCTTTTTCTTATTTCCAAATAAATTTGTTCGTAAATTGCGGTGCCAGTCATTTATTTCAACATTTTATTACTGATACTTTGGCTGAAAGGATTAAATGATGTTAATGATAAGTTCTGCTGCAAATGAACATAGCATTGATCGAAAAACTTTAAGAAGGTATGTAGACAAATTTCACCAGGACCATATGACAAGTAGAGTTGTCAGGTCGAGTGTCACAAATGGTTGGAGAAAAATACGAAAAAAAGCGGGACAGTGGCTCCTAAATCCGAACATAATAATACATGGAACCCTATGAAAGCGGAACCTGTCTGTAACGGAATAAATGTCTTAAATGTTAAAATTCCATTTTCCATGCTGTATGCAATTATGGCTGCTCAGAAAAAATCCTGTTTAAAACAAAAATTTTCTCCTCTAGCTTACGATTGCGTCTAAACAGGTTTGTTTAAGCATCATATTTTCAAAAATATATATATATAATAATTAAAGCATGTAGCATAAAGTTATTTTGCTTTTTTTAAGCTGATTTTATTTCTCTTCACTATAAAACAAAGTGGGTCAAGCCTCCCGTATGTGGGGAGCCTTGACCCATTATTTTCTCATTATTTAAATCAATCATTTTTCAAATTTCTTATACATTACACTTATGTAGCAATTTTAATTTGATACAGATTGTATAACAAATAAAATGATATATAAAACTTTATTCTACGTTCAATATTTAAAAAATAAAATATCATTTTCTAAAAAGTGGGACAACCCTCGCTAGTCTCCTCCATTTCATCTTTCGTGATAAATACATCGTAACACACTTAGGCATTTATGTTTATGTCGTTTGCTTATCAGTTGCCATACGTTCAATAATGCGGAAATTTTTCATTATATTAAGTAATCGGCTGTAATTGAATCCACTGCCAATTGGGCTATTTTAGCTAATACGATTTGGTGCGAATGAAGTGTTTCTTATGAAATGCCTTTTTGGCAAAACATGCCAAATCGTCGATTGTCAGGCAGATGTAGCTCTTCGATGGTTGGAAAGCTGAGCAATGCTATTTTTTTGTGATGACACATTTGTTACGTCATAAAGTGATTCTTAATTCGACGTTTTTTCTGTATTTTTGATGAATTTTAGAGATTTGTAATTTTTTTGTTAAATAAAAAAACATTTACTTTATTAAATGGTGACGTCATGATGTTAAAAAGTAAAAGCATTGAAAAGGGCATAGTCTGTTTATCTATTTAAAACCTTGTTTCTTTTTTTAATACAATGAAATAAAAATTACATCATAATATTAAAAGTGAAAAAACACTGAAAAAATGGTATCTTAAATATGGCTTTTTGACACATACTTCCAATTGCAAAGTTTCATAAAAAGGTGCAAATTTTGATAAGATAAGTTGCAACTCCATGGGGGGGGGGGAGGGGGTCAATTTAAGAAAATACGAAAACTAAATTTTTATATGGCGTCCGTAGGGTAAAATTTCCAATTAGAAAAATTTCCTCATCCATTCCTGAATTAAACACAAAAAATTACATCCTCATATCTGAAAAACACACAGAGATATACCCGTTTAAATAATTCATCAAGTTTTAAGGGATTAGACTCAAAGTTTAAACTTGGCACTTTCCACCTTCTTTCTGTACTATTTAAATATCCGCCAGTTGATTTAAAACAATGGTTTTTCTAACATTCCAATTAAGAGTTTTTTCACAATTTTAACCCTCAGAACTTCAGGTTTTATATCTTCCCGACGCAGCCGTTAAAAGAAGTCTGTATTCTGGGGCCGGGCCGAGCCTAACGTATTTTTTCATACCGAACAGGGACTGTCTTCCTTCTTTCTAGGTATGCACAGGGCGAAATTTTCAGTCCCGGTCTCGACCCAACCCGTATTTAGATCATTGTCTCTGACAGACCTGATCCGTACAAAAATCAATAAAACTTGGCTGAGACCAAAAAATTTTTTCAAAAAATGCATATAATTTTAAATCGCCATTATTTTACAACTAAACTTTAAAATTCATTTTTTTTTCGAAGGATAGTAGATTTAAAGGCAAATAAATTACAGTAAAACCACCAATGAAAAAGAACCTGCCTAGGACGGAAACGTGTCTTAAACGGGAAAATGTGCAAATCCATGCAAAATGAATATAATAATACCTGCGAAAAAAATGGACGACATTTACACCTAATAAGAAGGGAACATGTCTATAAAGCATTTTTTTCTTTCCTGTGTGATTCCGTATTTTGAAAGCAAACTTAACATAAAATCTATTGGCTGCTATTTTATGTCCAAAGGAGAGGCGCTGTCTTAAATCGACTTTTAATAATGTACATTTTGTGGATAATCCCTATCTTGCATTCAAAATAAGTCAATAACTCATCGCTCAGAGGTATGGGTAAGTGGTGTAAGCCAAGGACTTTGGATTTTAATACCTCTGCGAGTTTTTCAGATATCGAGATGAAATTTTTTGTGATTAATTCAGGAATGGATAAGGAAAAATTTCCTAGTTGGTAATTTTACTCTACGGGAGCTGTATAAAAATTTAGTTTTTGTATTTCTCGAATAGACCCCCCAAAGAGTTGCAACTTATGTCCTTAAATTTTGCACCTTTTTTATGAAACTTTGAAATTGGAAGTATGTGTCTAGGGACAATATTTAAGAAAAGAGCCTATTGTTTCGATCTCTATGAATCACTCTGTATACAGATTGTTTTAAAGCAAATTTTATTTCGTATAAATAAATACTTTTAAATTTTTGACAGCATTTATAGGGGAGAGTAGCCGAATTTGGAACACTTCACTTCTTTTCAGGTGTATCTCACTTAATTTTTAGAATATCTGCAAAATATCGCTACACGGGGTCAATCTATTTATCTACTAACTAAATAAATATTTAGATCAATTTTTTTTTGAAAATCTTAATTTTTATTTTAATTTGAAAAATTTGTCAAAAGTGGTCCAAATTCAGAAACAGGTCGCCTAAGTTGAACCCCCAGTCTCCTAAATTGAACCAAACAATATCAGGTTGTTTTAATGACTTGGGAATATAACTAATTTTATCAAAAGCAAAGTTTGCGAATAATAAAACAATCAAACAAAATAACAGCAATAAAATTTGATGAAATCAAACACCTGAAAATAAGAGATATTGTTTTAAACTAAAATGTACTCAAAATGTAAATCAAAGTTATCAGTAATTAAGAATAGAAATTATGGAACTAATTGCCAGTTACTTGAATATCTTGTAAGAAGTGATGTAAAGCTTACACATGAATTTTGTTTATTCGTTTTTTATTCCAGCGCACACAACATGAAACCGTATTTGGCAATCTGAATGCTGAATCATTTCTGCTATTTTATTTTTCTTACAAATTAGGCAAATACAATCATCACTGTCTAGATTTTTCTTTTTAGATATTGTATCATTAGATATTTTTTTTCAGCAAAATTTTTCTTTATATTATGTTTGTAGTTCTTCCTTTCCATCATTTTCTTTCCGATTGCACTACGCCTATTTTATAAAACTTGATGTTCCAATTGCTTTTGTGCTGTGAGATCTCCCCTTATGTCATTATTTTTCCATTTCAAGGTTAACTTTATATAGCGAAGGTGATAACACAACTATTTTCTTTTTTTGCTCCCTCTGTACTTTGATTTAACTGAATTTAGCAAGGGAGATATTATTTTTAATAATTCTTTGGCTTTTTTTGGGGGGGGGGGGATTTTTAGCTGCAGCCTTCTTGCAGGTCAATTTCTTCACAACTCACTCTCTCTTTTTCGTTTCTTATATATTTAATAGCTGTTGCTGTCACGGGTGTTTTTCTTCCGGACAATTTGTCTGTGTCGTTTACAACATTTTTCAATTATGTTAAAAAAGTGTTTAAAAAATATGCTATATTGAAAAAAAAAATACGCTACGATTTATAAAAATCAAAACATTATATTCAAACAGTGTTAAATTCAGGGGTTCTACCCCTCACCCGGAGCCTTGAAATAACCACTCACCCGAAGGTTTGAGATTTTATGCGTTTTAATGGCAAAAATGTGTAATTCCCCCCTCCAGAACTGTGAAAAGTGTGCCCCCCGTCCCCGTCACGGAACCGCTAATATCCTCCAGGAGGAAAATGTTTGAATTCGAATCTGTAAATCAAATACGACGTAAGAATAAAGAATTCAAAGAAAATACAAATACATACAAGATAAAACAAATTACAAACAAAATTTATAACATAAACATGAAAAAATATTTTAATGCTTATATAGGCCTAAACTGTAAAAAAAAAACCTTGCATGGAGATAGTAATCGATTATGAAATAAAAAAAAGTAGCGTACAAAGCGTACAGTCCTCGAAATTCATTACTTACTTTTCAAATTTATGATCATACATCTGGTCCAATTTAAGCAACTTAAATTGGCCCAATTTAGGCAACTGCGCCATTTTATTAAACAGATAATCTCAAGACTAAGAACAAAAATGAAATCAAACAATTCTGCGTGAAAAATATGCGCAATAAACAGATGAATTTAGGATGTATGATGAATTTAGTATGTATATTAAAACATAACAACTTACCTTAGTTTTAAAGTATTCACTTACACTTAGTAGGAAAATATTAGATTAAAGCAGCTAATTTTAGATTTTTTTAAATTGTCTGAAAACAGCACATGGTAGGCGGGTGTTTCTTCTAATCCTAAATGACGTTATTCTGATGAGTATGATTTCAGCAGTAGATGGCGTCTCTTTCTGTAATTAATGGCAGAATGGCAACGGTCCATTTAAAGCGGCGGTCAAATATGGCTACTCTCCCCTATAGTGATCTGGAATTTCCAATAGAATTTTTAAAAAGTCCTTCCGAACAGTTGCGGAAGGAAGAGGTAGCTTTCATATTTCTTATTTTTTTAAAAGCAAGCTTATATTATTCAAACGCACGAAGCTCAATTTAGTGGAAACCGATTATAGGAGATTCAATACTAAATCATTATGAATGAGAATTTAGCGAAATTAGTCAGCTTTATCCAAGGTGCTTTTATTTAAAGTAACTTATATTTGGTTGCCAAATTCGGCGATAACTTGCAGTTCCTGCCATTTCAAGACAACATGGAGGATAAGGCTAACGGGAGAACTTGGTCGAGACCTTAGTGATAGCGCCTAGAATATATAGCCTGGAAATCGGCTATCCCTGTAATACTTAAAAAAGCGCTAAAATATTGTATCCCTTAAATGTGCAAAGATGCTGCTGAAATATGAAGATCGCAGCGACATCTGCACGATATTTTGTACACCTGCAGGATATTGCTAGTCTATACAATGTAATACTAGTAATACGAAAATCCCGCAGATGTCACTGCGATCGACACATGGGATTTTAGCAGTATCGTCGCACATTTAAGGGATACAAATTTTTTGCACCATTTGGATAGCATATTTCCATACAAGGTATTCTAGACGCTGTACATTACTCCTGTGCACATGCTCACTCACATCGGAATCGGTTGATATATACAAGTGCTATCAGGAAAAAAATCAGATTTTTCAAAATTTCACCCATATTAGAAATTGAAACTGCTACATCTGAGTCATTTTTTAGGATAAAGACAAAACAAAAAATGCTCCGGAATCCTATATCATGGTCAAATACTTAAGAAAAAACCTTTTTCAATTTTTATTTTATTTTATTTTATTTTTTTATTTTTTTTTTTACCTCACTTTAAATATAATTTTTTATTTAATTTAATGGCCTCCATTTTGAAACAAGATGGCTGATGAAGCTGGCCAACGATCTTGGTCGAGACATTACGCTATACTATCCACATGTCTTCTTACATCGAAATAGGTTAATAAATCCGCGTGTTATCACGTGACAAATATCAGATCGTTTCAAAATGTCTGCCATGCTAGAAATTCAAATTGCTATAATTCAACCATTTTTTAAGATATATACGAAACAAAAGCTGCCCCGAATCTTTGTATCAAGGTCAAACACATACAAAAAAAATCTTTTTCATTTTTCACTTTTTTGATAAATCATTTTCAATTAAATATTAAAAATTTTAAATGGCAGCCCTTTTGAAACAAGATGGCAAATGAAGCTGGCCAACGAACTCGGTCGAGATATTGGTATATACTATGTACACACCAAGTTACATCCAAATCGGTTCATAAATACGCCTGCTATCGCATGACAAAAATCAGTTCGTTTCAAAATATCAGCCACAATAGAAATTCAAAATGCTCAGCCATTATTTTAGGTATAGACGAAACAAAAACTATTCCGGAATCTTTGTGTTAAGGTCAAACACATACAAAAAATATCTTTTTCATTTTCCAATTTTTTCGTACGTTATTTTAAATTTAAAATTTTTAAAACATTTTTAAATGGCCGCCATTTTGAAACAAGATGGCGGATGAAGCTAGAGAACGAACTCGGTTCAGACATTTTTACGTATTATGTATACACGAAGGTACATCCAGATCGGTTCATAAATACGCCTGTTATTGCGTGACAAAAATCAGGTTGTTTCAAAATGTCAGCCACACTAGAAATTCAAAGTGCTATAACCCAGCCATTGTTTAAGATATAGACGAAACAAAAACTGCTCCGGAATCTTTGTATCAAGGTAAAACACATAAGAAAAAAAATATTGTTCAATTTTTAATTTTTTGGTACCATATTTCAAATTTTTAATATTTTTTTTAAATTTAAATGGCCGCCATTTTGAAACAAGATGGCGTATGAAGCTGACCAACGAACTCGGTCGAGACATTGGTACGAATTATGTATACACCAAGGTACATCCAAATCTATTCATAAATACGCCTGTTATCGCGTGACAAATATCAGGTTGTTTAAAAATGTCAGCCAAGCTAGAAATTCAAAGTACTATAACTCCGCCATTTTTTAAGATATAGACAAAACAAAAAAGGCTCCGGAATCTTTGTATCAAGGTCAAACACATAAGAAAAAAATATTTTTCAATTTTCAATTTTTTGGTACCACATTTCAAATTTTAAATTTTTTTAAAAAAATTAAATGTCCGCCATTTTGAAACAAGATGGATGAAGCTGGCCAACGAACTCGGTCGAGGCATTGGTATGCACTATGTATACACAAAGTTACATCCAAATCGGTTCATAAATACGACAGTCACAGTGTGACAAAGATCATATATATATATATCAACTTTTGAACGGAGGGTGGTTTCGGGGCCTGTGGGTCATGATCGATGAAAATATACCAAAATTGTTTGAAATCGCTTTCCTCCTAACGGCTGCAATAGGTAGCTTTTTTTAACGAAAGCTACCTAATATTCTCGGTATCAAGACGATTAAATTTAACACTAGAACGGCCGTGAGCGGTCATTTTGACCGCTTCCATATGAATTAATTTCGATTCAAACCAGAAATTGCATTATAAAATAAGTTTAAAAGTAACAAAGAAGGAAAACTTTAAATTAAAATGTTAAGCTGTTTTAAATAAAAATTCTGGTGTGAAATATTTTTATAAAGCTTGACTGAAATTTTTGGCATTTCTAGTGTTAAAAGAAATACTGAAATATAAAGGAGGAATTCTTTGGAATATTTTGGAAATAAACAACTAATAAAAATCACTGTCCTCCTGAAACAGGCATGGATTATTTAAATGACGCCTCTGTGGGAGTAAATTAGATATTTAGCGGAGTTTTTATTTTCTTCTACATTCTGGAGCTAATGCGAACAACAACGATTATAATGAAAATTGCTTCGTTCTTTTTAATTATATTGTTTCTCATTTATCTTGATAAACCTTTGTTCAACATGAAAATGTTAGCTCTCTTGAAGCAAGAGAATGGTTCTGTCTATATTAAATTTAATGGAAAGCAGAAATGGGTTGTAGTTGTTTTACTGTAACCATAAAATGTGTTATCAATCGTATATAAATGTTATCTCATAAGTTCCTTCTCATTTTAAAAACTCATAATAAAAAATTATCAGATTGTCGTATAATTAAATTAATAATGAGCTCGAAGTAGCTAGGAGTCGTTCGGTAGCTTGATCGCCTCTAGCCCTCCCTTCCCCCTTTTCGGTGTCTTTAATTTGTGTAATTTCTCTTTTAAATTTGTCCGGTTTCAATTTTTGATTTTTATTTTCATTCTGGCTTCCGCTAGAATGTCTTATACTCGGGACGTGGCTGGGGACCTACGAATGTTGCTTCCGCAAAAGAGTCGGAATAAGTGGAAGAATAAAGGGCTGCGGTCGAAGAGAGGCCGCTCGCCGCGGCGGTTGATAATTGTTAGTATTCGTTGTTCGTCTCATAAGTCATGTCAAAATCGTTGTGATATCGAAATATTGGAAAAATTTAATATAAATATTGACCAGGTCAATGTATAAATTATATCAAAGTTTTGAAAAGACATTTATTTAATCGAAATAAAAGTTATTTTTAAAAAATTATGTTAATATTAAATTTTAAAAAAATATATTTTCTAGGGGAAAAATAGATTGCATTTTCTTTGAACTATTTTTGTTTATAAAAATTTAAATCATATGCAAAATTTTATGATGCAAAATGCACTCAGCAACAACATTTTTTTATTTTTTGATGAGTTTTCGAATTGTGAGCGGACGTACGGGGCTCTTTCAACTATTTCTATTCCTTTTGCTACAAAACATTCTACTTTCTTCATGTCTTATGATGTTGGTCGCACTCTGATACAACAATTTGTATAAATGTCTGATAGATTATAGATCTTCAACAGCATGTCATAACAAATCCATCGTTCACAGTGTTTGATTAATCTTCGAAAGGTAAAGTGGGCTTGGCATAAATTATGGTATTCACCATCTACATCAAAATAGAAAACCTCGGACGAATATTCAAATGAAGTTCGCGATTAAACTGGTTGGACCTGATTGTGGCCGACCTCCAAACAGATTAATGATGAACATTATTTTGAGCATTCAACCGAGGTTTTCTAGGTTGAGGTAGACGGTGAATACCAGCATAAAACTTCTTGATAACTACCTATTATTTCTTATGCATATTAATCGGAATATTCTTTATAAAATGTAACTATCTCCAGACACATTTCCTCTTCCATTGAACCAGAAACATTCATTTTACTGAGCTTTATAACAGAAATTAAGATATTCTTATTACCAAACTTCCCTTAAAATATATATTATATTAAGCAAAGCCTTTTAATCTTAAGTAAATGAAATTCTTTGGGATAATGGCAATGTCTCATAATAGGCTGAATATAAATTGACCAATGTTACAATATGTGGATTGGACAGCATATATTACATTTTTTTTCACATTTGTTTTTAAATAATCATTAATAACTCCCTTTGTTATCATTCCCGTGAAACCTTCAAAGTCGAATGAGGACAGGGAACTAATAAATTAATTTTTATTTTTATGTGCCGCCCAACGGAGAAGACTTTTTGTCTCATACTTATGTCATCTCTTTTGAATTTTTATAATGATAAAAGTTTTTGGTTTCCGAAAATTTGATAGGCAATGTGATGTAAATTTTTAGTTACATTGACAAATCCAAGTATGCATTCAAAAATGACAGTCTAAGAAAAAGCGTCCCAAATTATAGCTTTGCCAAACTAATCGGCAGAGTATGTCTACAGACGTCCAAGTATAAAAATTTAAAAATACAACTTAGAGTTTTGCCACTAAAACGTGTAATATCTTCATCTGCGTTTGTTGAGAAAACTTATAACAACTAAGTCGGATAAAAGTATTTTTTCTCAAAAGTGATCATTAAATTCAGTTTTAACACGTTCACGCCGGCGCGGTGGGTCACACTCGACTATCTCAGAGTTATCAAGTCTCCAGCTTTTTACACACCACCGTTATTTTAGAGAAAATGTTATTCCTTTAAATCGCCCATTTGTTCTAATTAAATAAAACAATATTTCCTGTATTAAAATACTGGTATCCACAAAGCTGGGGACTTGTCAGCTCTGAGACAGTCGAGTGTGACCCACCGCGCCGGCGTGAACGTGTTAAAAAGAATTTCTGGAAAATGTTTCTTTCAGATTAAGAAGATTATATCAGTAAAAAGTAAACGTAATAAGTACATAAACATAGGGTGATATGATATTACTACCTTTAATTTAAAAGATAATGAAACTGCATTTTAAATATTACGTTTTAAATAATTACCTTAACAGAAGTGAAAAAGGAGTAAATAATAAATGAGTAACAATTCATCTTTGTTTAACATTTTACATTAAAATAATGAGAGAGCTATAGTATATGAAAGAGTCCAAAAAGTCTGTTTTCAAAATATAAAAATACAAAACATGCGTTGATATAGATTAATCTTAAACTATAATATATTTAACTTCTTTATACACTTTTAAAAATGCATGTGTAAATTAGTCTCTTTTATATAGGTATATGCATAAATTTCTAAAATTACATTTTTGTCATAAATGTACCCTCTTGTCGCAAAGATTTACCTGTATTTCTGTGTGTTTATCGGCTTAATGGAAGTGTGTAAGTTGCAAACCCCCTCTTTGAAAACCCTTCAAAACCTCAAACAAGCGTGTAAATGTAGAATACGGATTAAACCATATTGGCGAGTTATTGTACATTTATACATTTTTCACATTACACAATTATCTGTGTATTTTTCGTTTTACACAGAAATGTGTGTATAAACAGAATATTACACAGAATTATGTCTAAGAATTTTTCATAGCTATATTTGTAAAAACAGAATATCACACAGGATTATGTGTTCTTACGTGCACCCAATAAATATCGGTAATTGAAAACGTATCATGTGTAATCATAATGGTTAATTTGGAGCTTTAGAAAATTGTAGTTGATTAGCTCGTATCCCATTCCGGTAAGTATTGCTTATTTACTGAAGATTGAAGTAAATAGAGAATTTCTACTTTTAATGTAAATGTGTCTTTGAAAAGTGATGACTGAAATTGATAGAAAAAATCCGACAAAATTTGGAAATAGTACCGGTGTCACGATTTCCGTATTTTACAAAATTGTATTTTACATTTTATTTATTCTGATTATACAGTTTCTGTCATAAATTGTGGCTATACGATTTTAGGTCTTCAAACAACTTTAACAGAGAGATGGCATGCAGAAAATATAATTTCAGACGATCCTGTTGTTTGGAAATTAAATGTACAGTCGTGGAAAAAAAAAAGTAAACATCCCCTACTAACTCCTCAACAAATTATCGTAGAAGAAAGTTACTGGTACCGAACGATTGGAAATAAAGTCTACTTTTAAATGATGTATATAAAATTTGTTTAAGAGGCCATCTACACATTAAAACGAACCATAACTTTGTTTTTTTTTCTATAGCAGTACCCAATTCTGACAGCATAAATGAACTCTACACTCTTCAATTAGCCTAAAAACGAATTTTTATGCAATTCGTACCATAAGTTTCCGAGAAATTAATTATTTTAAAACGAGCGTATTTTAAGGGCTGTATCCAAATTGATGTCCCGTACTGGATTGTTAACTGAGAGAGCCGCTTCCTTGATCAAGGCACCTTAAGCGCCACTCAAGGAGTCAATGAAGCGTGTTAGATTACAGTACGGCAGAATAAATTTCAAAATGTCTACTCACTTCCATCATAGACGGCCCCTTAAACCATCATTTTGCCGTTTTTTAAGCATAATTTGAAAACTACTTGGAAGAAAAATGTGAAATTTTTGAATTTCCATAAAGCAGGACTTAATAAATCTAAATCCATCAAAAAAATTGTAGGTTGCAATTCATAATTTTTTCGAATATTAATTTCATAATTCATAATTCCAATCATAAAATTATAAAAATTGCAAATTCAGCATATTTATGTTTGGGTATATTAGTATTATTACCACAAAAAAAATTAGCACATTAGGAACATAATTTCGGGACATATAAATAAAAATATGAAAATATAATTTAACATTAGAAGCACTAAATTTTGAATGTTTATAAATCAAAAACTTATTATTCAAATGACTTGAAATTTGGTGTCTAGGTATAGTGTGAACCGAAGATTTGAAATATCTCGTTAAAATTGGGTATTGCCATTGAAAAAAATGAAGTTAGGTTTCGTTTTAATATGTAGATGACCCCTAAGAACATTTTATATACATCATTTAAAAGTAGACTTTATTTCCAATCGTTCGGTACCAGTAACTTTCTTCTATGATGATTTGTTGAGGAGTTAGTAGGGGGAGTTTACTTTTTTTTCCACGACTGTACATTATTTTATGATCTTGAAACAAATCTGGTAGAAAGAAAATAAACACACCAAGGACACGAGTTTGTTTTCAATGCAATTTTGGCTTGCGACCCATTATAAACATTTAGTTCACAATTTATATCCGAAACTATAAGGTTAAGCTATGTATACAAAAATCTCTCTTTTTTTTATATTATGCATAGATATGTGTACTCATGTGCAATTTACACATTAAACTGTGTCTTTCAGAGTTATTTGATAACTTTTTTCCACACTTCAGCAGCTTAATGTGATGTCACCAATCTATAGAGAACGATGAGTATTTTGAAACTGACACACAAGCTGTGCATTTGTAAGTTTACACGCCACTTTACACATATAGACAGATCATTTTTGTATCATTAGTATACCTGTTTTAATGTGTAAATTTACCTGTACACATTTATTTTTTCGAGTGTGCGGACAACGAGAGTCAGTAAACAGCGTTATTCGTATAATAATAGTAATTAATCATTTTCATATTGAGACATTCATAATTGTGTATATTCTCATCATTATTTGAATGATGATTCAGCATAATAACGATCTTAATAAATTTAAATATTTCCATATTTCCACATTCTTTTGACGAAAGCAATTCACACTCCTTTATTTTAATCTAAACGGACGTTAAAGACATTTCTATTCGCTGAAAGCTTCACGGAGATTTTTAAAAATATGGATATATGTGTGGAAAATACGCATATGTGCCCTTATATGTGCGCATATATGACCTTTATGCCCCAAATTATGAATTAAAAAAACATCCTAAAAACATTTTCTGTTATGTTAAAAAAGAAAATTAAAAAATCTATAGAATAACAATAAAAAATTGAAGAACAATTCGTTAATTAAATCTAATAAACTGAATCTGTATTTTTAAATACCATTGGATCAACATAGTAACTATATTTGACAAAAAACTGAGCTCAAGAAAAAGTGGTGGTATAAATCATTTGTTTGTCAAATAAAATTATGCTTAAAAAAATAAATGTATAATTTACATATTAAAACAGGTATGCTGATGATACAAAAAAAATTGTCTATATGTATAAGGTGGCATGTAAATTGCCAAATACTTGCTGTTGTGTGTCAATTTCAGAATACACATTGTTCTGTATATTTGGATGATTAACACACAAGGTGCTGAAGTGTGTAAAAAATTTATCCGATGACTCTGAAATACACCGTTTAATGTGTAAATTACACATGAGTACATACGAGGTACGATCAAAAAATTCCCGGAATAGGTCAATTACAAAATATTAAAAAGGTAAAACAATACTTTTACCTTATTGGCCTTCAAAGTACTTTCAGCCTGCAGTCACATATTTCTTCCAGCGTTCGTATAACTGTTCAAAATACGCTTTGAATCCATTTTTATGACACGTCCTTCAAAATCTTCATCGCATTTTTGATCACCTCACATCTGAATCCATTAAAACGGTGTCCGTTAAATTTCGTTTTCAGCCGTGGACACAGGTAAAAATCCGGTGATGCCAAGTCGGGGGAATAATAGAGATATAGAGTTGTAACACTGGGTCTGGCAAGGTAATTTTTCATAAACAGAGAGCAATGTTATGGAGTATTGCCGTGTAAAAATAACCAATCCTTTCTTTTTCCCATTTTTCAGGTTGTTTTCGTCTGATTGCATCTCGCTGTCGTTTAAGGATCTGTAGGCAAAGTTCTTTATTGACAGTTTGGCCTTCAGGAATAAATTTGTAGTGAATAATGCCCTCGTTCACGCTCGACGCTCTCAAACACGCTTGACATTTTCATCTGCGGTAGAAGAGGAGGGGCGCCCAGTCCATCGACGTTTGTTTGACCTTCACGAAAACGCTTATGCCACCCGTACACAGTCGGGTTTTTTCATGGCATCGTTTCCGTATGATTTCTTCAGCATCTCGAGCATTTAATGAAGGTAATTTCTCGAGCAGAACGCAGAATTTGATTTTTGCGCGCTGCTCTAAAGACGACATTTCAAAATCCGACGAATGAAAAATTCACTTTGTTAGAAATGATCCGCTGCCAGTACCGGAAATAAATTCCAGATGCCTGTGTGTTTTCCTTATCAGTGCGGCCATCTCCAAAAAGGTATTTCCCCTGCAACGAACACCTGTGTGAATGTAGGCGACCATTCCGGAAACTTAGTGACTGTACCTCGTATATCTATGTGTAATATGCAAAAAACGACATGTTTTTGTATACTTACAGCTCAACCTCATACTCTGGGAGAAAGAAAAAACCCATGTAGTCAGTGGAGTTAGCGTTAAAAATATTTCACTTCCGGATAAAAGTATGAAGTGTGGAGCAGTGCTTATATACATATTAAGAAACAGAAAACTGCCGGGAGGCAATCCATCAGAGGTCAAAACCCTCCATAATGACGTCATCAAAATGGCCGCCACGACGATGGACATAGGTTCATTAAAATACTCACATCTCCATTCACAATTATAATATTATGATACTAGGGGGTTCAGCCCCCTGCTCGTTAACACTCGCCTACCCCCATGAATTGGTACGCAATTCGTATTTGGATCGCTCCCAGGGATCCCCTTTGGATCGATCCCAGCTCGCTTCGCTCGCTCGCCACTATTTATGTCAACTCTAGCCAGAATGAGTGCTATAATGAATCATAATAACGTATTAAATTTAGAAATATTTTTAAAGTATAAAAAAGTAATGGAAAACTTTGTTGAAAATGTAAATAAAAATGTACCTTGGAAAAAGAATTAATTTAAAACGTTAGTGAAAACACAATAAAAAATATTTTTAGTTGGGGCGCTATGCGATCCGAGCAAGCCTTATGAAATTTACAAATATTTTTAATGTATAAAAAGTCATGCAAAACTTTGTCGAAAGATGAAATTTACAAATTTTTGAAATGGAAAATAATTCATAAAAAAGTAATTGAAAATTTTGTTGAAAATATAAATAAAAATGCATTTATCAAACGTTTGGCCCTGTGACTTATTGATCATCATTGAGAAAGCTAAGCGAACTGGAAACTGACGCGGTTTAAATTTAAATTGCATGTTAGTGTCAGATGGGTCCTTCTCCTTTCACTTTGTCTATAGTATTGAAAATCACGGCTTAAATTAATTTAAAAATATAATAAGACGCTATAAAAATGCTACGTATCACGCTATCAAACTGTAAACAAAACGTTTTCGCCTGTGTCTAAATACAACCTTGGATCAAAAAGCTGATTCGCCGAATTCCTCATGCCACCGTAAAACGGACCAATAGCAATTGTCATTCATGCATTGCTCAAACGGTTTAAGTGAAAAGAGAGATTCTGTCTGGATTTTCATTTGCTGAGCGGTTTGGGACATGTGACCGAAACTTAATCACTGAAAATCTTCGCTCTGGCTGTTGCCAAATATCAAGTTACAAATGCAGCCTTTTTTAGCCCTACGTAAGAGAAATATATATATAGAATGTGGTATATCATTTGAAAGCTGTTTAAATAAGCCGCAAAAAGGTTCTCACAAATTTCTCCTGCGACAAATGGTTTAGACGTTTTTGCGGCGATAACGTAACACTCAATCAACTCGTACATTGTTACGATGTTTTCCAGTACTCATTTTGCACTGGGTCCCATTTGTGGAATTGTTTTTCACTTCTAAACTCTCCTCCCTACCCTCTCCTAGATATATCTTAGAAAGCATGTTTATATAATTATTCATATGAATATGTTGCCTTAAATGAAATTCTCATAAGAAGGAGTAAAAATGAAAAATGTAAAGGCATAACCATACAAACCCATATTTAAAACAAATTCATTGTTATAATGCAAAAAATTTACAAATTTCCAAAATAAAACCATTTTATTCACTGCATTGTCCCTCACAGCTACAAAGTAAAGTGCAATTTATATCTTATTTTACACATCGACAACTAGTGCACATCTCTTTGCACTTGCATACAAGCAGTTCCTGTAGCTTCTTCATGGTGATTTCCTTGTTTGTAGACCAGAGGGGCTCGTAATCATCGTCCACCTTTTACCATCCCCATTGACATGGATTCAAACGTGAAAAACGGCGACGAAGGCAGTTTGTCCACAAAGAACACTGAAGGATAGCCCTCTTCAGCTGATGTAGGAGAACGTTGCTGGTTGGTGGAATATTTTCAATGAGTCTGTTATGTTGTATAAATAGAATTCCCCTGACTTTATTTACGGTTTCCCCTGAGCTTGATGCATGGTATGAAAAGTCGATGAACCGCTGAATAAGTAAGAAATACTTGTTATATTCTGTGATGTTGTCAGGAACTTTGGAATAGGCCAAAAAAGCCTTGTCCATGTCTAAAATTATCATCCATATTTTCCAGAAAATATATATACCGATACCTGCAAAACTAGACACCGTGTCAGTTCCTGTAAAGGCATGGAAGAAAGGCAAAAGGTCTGGAATTTCTCGTGAAACTTTCCTGTGCAACTCTTGGATGGGAAGGTATTGGAGATGCTTTCTACTTCCATTCTCCAACCACAATTCATTTAGATTCGGTAGTCTAGAGAAAGCATAGATGGCAATCAGTACAACATCAGTCAACATCATGGCAATCAGTCAACAGTTTTTACTGTGATCTTTGAATGACCCGAGTATTCAAGAACATGCAAAACATGAAGTAAAAGACGGGCATCCGCTTCTTCATAGGGGACGGGAGACATGGCTGCAAAAGTGCCCTTATGCGAACCATTTACCGTGCGATTTTGGGGGCAAATGACTTGTTTCTCGAGGGGCAGATTCTTCTTGACGAGGTTTACTGCTAAAAATCCGAAGAGATCTTCTATTTTGTTTCCAGTGAACAAGAAACTTATCAAAGGATTTAGGTATGCCAACATTGGATTTCACATTTACTCTTGTACCAGACCCTCTCATCTTTCTTGTGTCATTTTTAAGGCTTCCGCAAAAGAGTAGGAATAAGGGCAGAATAAAAGGATGAGGACGGAAAGGGGCCGCTCGTCGCGCGGTTGACCCACCTACCCACCCCCAACGGCCGACCGAGAGTAATAATAAGCTGGACGCTGCAGGGGTCGTTCGTTAGCTTCAGGGCCCCTAGCCCTCCCTTCCGCTTTTCGGTGTCTTTAATTTGTGTATTTTCCCTTTAAAATTTGTCCGATTTTATTTTTTTATTTATTTTTTATTTTTCAATCTTTTCCGCTAGAGTCTCTTAAACTCGGGGCGTGGCTGGAGACATCTGAACCTGGCTTCCGAAAAAGAGTCGGAATGAGCGGTATAATAAAGGGCTGCTCGTCGCGGCGGTTGACCCACCTACCCACCCCCAACTGCCGACCGAGACTAATAATAAGCTGGACGCAGCAGGGGTCGTTTGTTAGCTTCAGGGCCCCTAGCCCTGCCTTCCTGCTTTTCGGTGTCTTTAATTTAAGTATTTTCACTTTGAAATTTGTCCGGTTTTAATTTTGATTTTTTTTTTCAACCTGGCTTCAGCTAGAGTCTCTTATACTCGGGACATGGCTGGGGACCTCTGAAACTGGCTTCCGCAAAAGATTCGGAATAAGAGGTAGAATAAAAGGCTGTGAACGGAAAGGGCCAAGCCCTCTTTAAACTCACAGAAAACAGCAGGATGCATCTCTGGTCGTTGCTTCAAGTTGTATAAAAATACTGGCAATGATCAAGCATAGTTGGTTCAATCAAGAGCAAACATCCATGGACAATTTTCCTCCAAAGTGTGAATAAAATCTGTCAAATTGCCCTGACAGATTCTATGCACCAGATCTAAAAGCAAAGATTCTAGCGCTTTGTTGATATGCCAATGCTTAAACTGAGCGGACTTTTCTGATCTTCGCTGAATCCAATCTTCAAATATTTCATCTCTTCTTCTTCTGTTCGATTTTGATACGCTCTGTCCAACAGCACTTGTAGAGTCGTAATCGAAACCTCATGAGCGTATCGACATCTCTTCACGGGCGACACTTTCAATATTCCTTCCGATATTCCTGATGTTACTTTAACTTCTACAAAGTTATTAGCCCATCCACTTCCTTCAAGCCATATACCTATCGCAGATAGGCGTAGACAGGTTGGTCAGCTGTGATGACAGGGGTTTGCGTGGGATTAACTTTGCGAACAATATTTGTTGCCTGTTGGACAACCGAGGACGAGTTGATTGATCACTGCGGGCAAGATTGTCCTTCATTTGTTTATCGTTGAATTCATCTGTTCTTTTTCGGAAAACTATAAAGCACACGGTGTTACAGGTTCACATCCCACAAGTTTCCTACCCTCGTTCAACCACTCGGCGAGTTTAGGTGAAAGTTCAACTCTTGCATTCTGCAGCTTAATGTTCACTGTACTCATAGGAAATTCGAGTTGGAGGCAATATCGGGTAGTTTTCTGGGAGTCATGCTGCCTTGGAATGGTTCTTCAAGTCTAGTTTCACGGGCTCTGAAATTTCTGTGTTCTTGGATACCTATTGAATCAAAGAAATGGAAGTACCGTGAAGAGCGATTAGTAAAGTGTTCGATGAAGGTCCCTGTGGTAGTATGCTTCTATCTTCTTCAAAGTAAATTATACGAAGCGACTAATAAAGCAGTTGGGAGAACAACCCGCAAAAAATCATATTACATTTTAAGTATAAAAACAATGATTCATAGACAAACTTGAACACTCACACTATTTACAAATATAGAGTATTAATGTAAATTTGGGTTGGATCCTATTTCAACCCACCATTTGGAGAAATCTTGCCTAACTGTCGATTGTCAGCCAGATGCTGCTCTTTCATTGTTGGAAAGTTTATTGTTTGAACAATGATATTTTTGTGATTTCACGTTTGTCACGTCAAAGAGATTCATAATTAAACGTTTTATTTGTATTTTTAATGAATTTTAATGATTAATTAGTTTTTGCGTTAATTAAAATAACAATTACATCACTAAATAGTGACGTAATGATATTAAAATATAAAAATCATTGAAAAATGTCATCATCTGCTTTTTTATTTAAAACATTGTTTTTGCTTTCTTTTGTTAACAAATAAATAATTAATTTCGGCATTAATTGGTTAGCTCATGATATTAAAAGAGGAAAAACATTGAAAAAATGTCATCGCTTGCTTTTTTATTTAAAGCACGGTTTCTTTTTCATTTTTTTTATTGATGAAAGCTACCGATAGTCGATGTTTTAGCGATCGCTACATTAAGGACTTTCAAGTATTTTTGGGATTCCGATACATGAAAGTTGCTGCGTCCAGTGAGGTTTGTTTTTTAGTTTTCATGTGCGCGAAGCGCTCATACATGCGGTAAACTGATAGCTGCATTAACAATTTTCGCGTATTTTTTGGATTTCGATACACGGAGGTTGCTGTGTCTATTGATGCTTTTTTAGTTTTCATGTGCATGAAGCACTCATACATGTGGTAATGTAATCGCAGCATTAACAATTTTCGTGTATTTTTCGATTCCAATACAAAGAGCTTACTGCATCCAGTAATGTTTTCTTTAGTTTTCATGTGCGCGAAGAGCTCATACGTGCGGTAAAGTGACCGCTGCATTAACAGTTTTCGTTTATTTTTCGATTCCAATACAACGAGGTTGCTGTGTCCAGTGATGTTCTCTTCGTTTTCATGTGCGCGAAGCGCTAATAAGTGCGATTTAGTGGCCGATGCATTAATAATTTTTGTGTACTTTAGTTTGTTTTAAATCTTCACATTAATCGTTAAACTTTCTGTAATTTTAATAAAACGTGTATAAAAAATTTATTTCTTGCCGTTTATATAATCCTTTTGATATCTATCTTATTAAATTTGTGAAATAAAATATTTATATTTAACTCATAAATGCGACATCTAAATAAATCATCCGTTTGATTAAGGTTTTATTTGATAATTCTGTATTTCCATTATCATTTTTTTGTCCAAAATTGTCTGAACGAATCAAATTTCACATCCGGTATGTTTCGACGCTCATGTAAAGGCAATCTACTTTCCAGTGTCGTTTTTATCTCTAAAATCATTATTTTCCAATGAGTAACCATACGTTAAAACTAAGGATGGCAACACTCTACCTTTTATTTATTGGAGTTAGATTACGTTAAAAGCAAATAAACAATTAAAAAATTGCCATTTTGGCATCTTTTTTAAAAAACGCCAAATGACGGGCTGAAATAGGATTATTCCGGGCTATGAAATTTCTGTGTTCTTGGATACATATTGAATCAAAGAAATGGAAGTACCGTGAAAAGCTTTTAGTAAAGTGTTCGATGAAGGTCCCTGTGGCAGTAGACATCTATCTTCTTCAAAGTAAATTATACGAAGTGACTAATAAAGCAGTTTGGAGAACAACACGCAAAAAATTATATTACATTTTAAGTATAAAAACCATGATTCATAGACTAACCTGAACACTCACACTATTTACAAATATAGAATATTAATCTTAATTTGTCATATAAAACATTTATATTAAAGTTTTTGTTTAAAAAAAGAAATTCTATCGTTCTACTTCTTTTTATTTGTTCGTTTAGATGTCAACATCGTATTTCCTTCACGTTTCGATTTATTTTATTTTATTTTTTTTGGTTGAGACAGTTACGGTCGCGGTTATACCAAGGAGTAAAGAGTGCGAGTTCACAAAACTTGCGTAATCGGATAATTTTTTTTTTTTTAATCTGTGCAAATTATTTCTGTTTAGAGCCTGCGAGATCTACACGGGGGTTAGCGAGCATAGCTCATGGGGAACAGAGCCCCTCTGAGTATGAAATGAAACATTTTGTAAGCAGGTGTAAATTTGTTAAAAGTAAAAATATTCAACTGATCCCTTTAGACCATAGAAATCATTGTAAATAACTAAAATTTAACACTACGAACATAAGAATTATTTACTTAACATATAAAAATTTCAAAGTTTTAATATACTATCAAGTTATTGAAAAAGAAGGATTTTCGAAAAATACAGAAAAAGTTTTGAGATTTTTTTTTTCAAATAGGCCATTTATACCCTAAATATCAATATTTCTGCAATAAAATCTTACACCGTCATTGGATACACAGTTTATATATTCACTCGTTCGTAAAGTCGCGTTCGTTTGGGAAAATCAATTCGTACCGGAAAATTCTGCCCGGTAATTTTTAGACATTAGATATCGGGATCAATGTCTAATACTTTAATGATAGTATTTTCCGGTACGAATTGATTTTCCCAAACGGACACGACTTTCCGAACGACTCAATACTATGCAAATTTTTTAAAGCTTTAGTACAAAAATAAGTATTTTTTCAAAATAAAATGTGCTCAATATCTGTCACATGATATTCTACCGCGGGGAGGGGGGGGGTGTCTTGACATCTGATCGATTGTCTCCCGATGATTTTTTGTTTCTTAGTATGTATATAAGCTCTGGGCCAAACCTCATACTGGTATTCGGTAGTGAAATATTTTGGTGAAATTTGTCGCTAACTCCACTGACTAATATGCATGGTGCGTTTGTTCTTGCAGATTTTTTTAAGAACGTAAAGTATTGTGCCTTTAATTTACAAGAAACAGGATCGTCTGAAATTATATTTACTGCATGCCAACTCTCTATTAAATTTTTTGAAGCCCTAAAATCGTATAGTCGTAATTTATGTCAGAACCTGTATGATGTGAATAAATACGCTGTAAAATTTTTTTTTGTAAAATACAGAAATCGTGAAGTCAGTACTATTTCCGTATTTTGCCGGATTTTTTTAAATCAATTTCAGTCATCAATTTTCAAAGATACATTTATACAAGGAGGAAAAATTCTCTATTTAATTCAATCTACAATAAACAAACAAAACTTACCGGAACGGGATAAGAACTAAGAAACTACAGCTTTCCAAAGCGCCATCTTAACCATTCAGGTATGATTGCACAAGATAAGTTTTCAAGTATCGATATTTATTGAATACATATACGTACACATATTTTTGTATAACATTCTGTTCTTGCACTTAATTCTGTGTAATATTCTGTTATTACACATATTTCTGTGTAATATTCTGTCCATATACATATTTCTTACTTTATATACATACATACATAGTAATATGCAAAATGTGTAAATTTGCGAGAATGGATAAAAAAGGTTACACGCAGCAGAATTTGAAAAGTAATTATTGTGGTGTGAATATTGGACGGTGGAAACAGATGGTGATAATTATCTTACAGCGGTTGTGCGGATAGGTAGTGTAATTTCGGAGACGCGTCAGAGTGGTTTAAATGGCAAGAAGTTCAGAAAGTAGTCTCGTTTTTGCCACTTAGACAAGGTTACGCGAAGCCATCAACCGCAAACGCCCTGGCATGTTAAGTGATGGCGTCATCCTCCTGTATGACACTACCAGCGCCATACTGCCCACCAAACTCGAAAATTGCTGCAAAAGTTGAAGTGTGAAGTCTGGAGCCACCTCCCTCCACACGTAAATACACACAAAAAACCTGAAAAACATCCAGGTTTTTGCACCCAGTGACGATTTACTGATTCCGAAATTGGAGGAAACAGTTATGTGGAACAGAGCTGTCTTCAAACAGTTATGTAAAAAGAACTGCTGAGAACTGGATCAATGTGAAGGGACATAATTTCTACAAAGCTGGATTAAACGAGTTTGGCCTGCGTTCAATTAAATGCCTAAACAGATTTGATGACAATGGAAAAGTGATCGTCAAGTATGCCTCTTAATTTCATTTTATTTCTGCCTATTATTAATAAATAATGTTTTATTGCCCTTGAAACCTTTTTGCTGTTCCATCATCGTACAATAACAAGCCAGTTCGGGTTAATCCGTACAATTTTTTTTATTTGCACATTTATTTGAGTTTTTGAAGGGATAACAAATTACACACTGCCATTAAGCCGATAATCATACATGTAATCATACACACATGTAAATTTTTGTGACAAGAAGGTAAATTTTATGACAAAAGGGTAAATTTATATAAATTTGCACATTTACCTACGTAAAAGTCATTAATTTACACATATATTTTTAGAGTGTACTTGTAATTTCTTGGTTTCTTCTACTTATTTTCATAAATTCCAATTAGTAACAGCCCCACCAGTGGCTGAGAGGTTATGCTCTTGAAGCTGGTAGACGGGAGGTTCTGGGTTCGAACCCAGTCGCGCAAGTCGGCCTAACTGTTTCGGAGTTTTCGTGGTTTTCTTCGAAACCATGGATTTCCATGCGTAAATACGGGTTAGGTTCCCTTAGAAAGTCCCCCACGGAGGGCACTCCCCCTATGGCCTATATCCCTTGAGTTGATAATCGGCCGTCAAAAATCAACCCAACCCAATTAGTAACAATATTCATCATAAATAAGATTAGCAATCTTTTACTAGATATTATGTAGTAAACAGGTTTATATTCACAATTTTAAAGTGACCTCTAACGCTTTACTGCATACTGCTATGAATTCTATGCACGTTTTGACATTGTCTTTGTGCTTTACTCTCCATAAAGTTCTTCTCATGAGTTCAGATTTACCACGTATAATGCAGATACTCGGACACACAGTCTGTCTTCTAGTTTTATTACCATATTTTAGTGTGTGACTTAACTTTTCAGACAAACTGTACGTCCACATACGCAACTTAAAGATTAAATTATGTTTAATTTAAATAAGCAACTTGAAGTAGGCCGTGATTTGCTGTAAACAGATATAATTTGAAGTAGGTGATCTTCAAAAATTTATGGTAATAAATTGTAAGTGTACCTCATCATATCATCAATACTCTATTCACGTTGTCATTAATTTAGCATTTGTTGTTTCAGCTCTTTTTTTAAAAATCAATGTGGTAGTGAAAAAATATTCTGTTGCGATATAGATATTATTTCTGCAGCTTTTTATGCTACTTCGTTTTCAGAAACATAAGCGTGCTCTTTTACTCAAATTAAAACTGATTTAAACTAAACATAACAGCTGGGTTATCAGAAACTGCAGTTCCCAAATTTTGGCAATTTTCTCTTCTTTTTTAACCGATAAACGGTGAGGGTAACATGATATCATGGCGAAAATTTCCTTACTTTTGTCTTCTATTTGTTTAAATAGTAGATGTTATTTGCTGTACAGATTTTACTTATTTTCCCACATTTGCAAACACAAATCCATTTTTTTTTGTTTCATTACTGAAGCGATTTAGAAACGAAATATAGCCCTTTTAAAAGAGATTCTTTAACCAATTTTTCACAATTCTTTAACTAAATTAACTTATAAAAGTCTAAAATATCTCATCTTTATCATTTCAAATGTTTGCTATTCTATAATTTTTGACAATAAAATATTTACATTGAAAAAAACGACCAGATGTCACTCGTATTGGCATATTGTCCCTCAGCATCCTTGGAGATTTACGGGATTCATTTTTTATCACTTTTTAAACCATTAAAGTAATAGCCGATTTCCACTATATATCTTCTAGACGCTGTAACATTAGCTTCACTTTTGGGGAAATTTTAACATATTATTTCTTAAAACACAAACATGCATAACCCACTCCTTTATCTCGCAACGAACTGTATCTACGAATTTCTGTATTCGTGCATCTCTTTTTACCCGACTGCCAAGAAGGGTTATGTGTTTCACGCGTATCTGGGTATGTGGATTTCTTTATACGCTCGAAACATCCCAACGGCTGGATGGATTTTAATAAATGGGGTCTCTATCGATTCGTTTTATCCTTCCGATGGTTATAGGCTCGGTGTTGTTTTTATAAATTCAAAATGGCGGCCATAAAATACAAAATGGCGGTAGAAACGAAAACAAATTTACGCACCCTATTGAGTGGCACATCATTGGATAGGCCTTTCAAAATGAAGACGATGTGTCATTGACTATTTTACAGTCAGAAGATCCGTTAAAATATTATACAACCTGGAAGTTGTGTATGTATGATCTCTAGCTTTACTGCAACTCTAACCATCATAGACATCTATAGACCTCATCCAAACAGTGTTTATAGATAAGAACTAACAATTAAACACAACTTAAAAGTCATCAATACAAGTAAATAAAAAAAACAGGTAAGTAATATAAACAAGTAATATAAAAAAATATTGTAAATAAATTCCTACTTAAGTCAATTTTTTTCTCCCATTCTTCTTTCCTTTTGAGTGGCGCTTAAAATGCCTTCATCAAGCAATAAAGATATTAGAACTTACTCCTTTTCATCGTATCCAAGGCCTATATTAACAGCACTTAGTTCCTTTTTAATAATGTCTACAAAACATAGATACAAATGTTCGAAGCTAAAATTTTATGAATACGATATATTGACGAAATAAACTACTTATCCATAGGGATCCTTCGCGCTCGCACGAGCACAAAATAAATTAACTTTACTCATGAAACACAAATAATTTTTTTGGATTATATCTCTATTTAATTATATCACAATACGATGAGCGAACACTCTATTCGGGTCAATCCATTTCAAGTGGTCCAGCACTGGTTGCTCGACCATTTTTAAAAAATCTGATATTTTTTGTACAACAACCCTGACATGATAGAAGTTTAAAATGACTGTTATTTTAATTTTATTAATTTTTGTTTGGGCATATGGGCCATCTTTGTTTCATCGTCTGCAGCAATTTTCTGACAAGAAGGGTTTACGGAATTGTAAATAATTCATCGTTTATTTATCCAATTCAACTGCGGATTAAAGCAATTTGTATAGAATACATTGCGCTAAAAATCTGGTATTGGACTAGTTTCAGAAACTAACTGCTTATTGGTGAAATTTAAGCATACATTTTCAGTTTTTTTCCAAAATTTGTCCGTTTACAAGAGGAAATTTTTCTAGCAAGGAATACTGTCAACATGAGATAATTTATTTTACAAATAGGCCAAAAGTACTTCTACTCACATGCCGAGTTCCAGATTTGGGACTTGCTTTCTCTTCGCTAAAAAAAATCCCAAATTTTTCAAAAATGATAAAAATCGCACTTTTCAGGCTTTGATATCTCTGGTGGGGCACGAGATAAAAATCTCAAATTTTTTTCTATAAGAGAAATTTCATGATGGAGATTCGACTACAAGCTGAGATATGGCAAAGGCAACATGTCCAAACAATACTGCCAAATTATTGTTTTGTTGTAGTCACAGCTAAGTATTTATCTCAGAGTGTCATTTAAATTTATGTTTTTGATTATCTTTAAATAATAGTAACAGAAAACAAAGCCCCTTGCAAAGCTTAGCAATTAATTAAAAAAATAATTATGCCTAAGGCCATACATTTTGTATGGTTTCAGTAATTTTTGTTGTTAGTAATTTTAGTAACTAAAAGAAACTTCAGCACTTTTACATAAAGAAAAAAAAATATTTTTATACAAGACCTGAGACAAAAACAAGATAGGGTAAAAGAAAAGCTGTTAATGTTGTCATACTTGTTGAGACATAATCAAACGTGTCAAAACACATTCTTGCTTGTTGGTTCAAAAACCACAATTTTGATATTTCTCAAAATTTTATTTGTAAGAACAAAATCTTGTCATCTCTTGATAATTTGATTGAAGATCTTGGCCCTGCTGGCTCATAGAAATATATTTTGAAATCACTATGCGCAAGTCTTAATTCATTAATAATTCCTAGCTTACTTCTTATGAAAAAATGTGATTTTTCTGCAGTATGAATTTTGAAAAGGCTTTGGGTATCTTTACTTTCTGAAAATTACTTGAGGCTGATGAGTGGTAACATCGCATAATGTTTCATTTTCAGGAACATACTTATGGTAGGAACAAGTTTCAGGGACTGGCAAGCAGCATTTAAATTGTGGTTTTTAAACCATCAAGCAGGAATGTGTTTTGACACGTTTGATCATGTCTCAACAAGTATGCCAACATTAACAGCTTTTCTCTTTCCCTATTCGGTTTTTTGTCTCAGGTCTTGTGTATATATATATATATATATGTAAAAGTGGTGAGGTTTCTGTTAGTTAGTAAAATTACAACAAAAATTACTGAAACCATACAAAATTTAGGCCTTGGGCATTATTTTTTTAATTAATTGCAAAAGGCTTTATTTTCTGTTACTATTATTTAAAGATAATCAAAAAAAAATTTTAAATGATACTCTGAGATAAATACTTAGCTGTGACTACAACAAAACAATAGTTTGGCAGTATTGTTTTGACATGTTGCCCTTGCCATATCTCAGCTTGTAGTCAAGTCTCCATCCTGAAATTTCTTGTGCATACTACTACCATACAATACTCCTATAAAAAAAAATTTCAGATTTTTATCTCGTGCCCCACCAGAGATATGAAAGCCTGAAAAGTGCGATTTTTATCCTTTTTGAAAAATTTGGGATTTTTTTTAGCGAAGAGAAACCAAGTCCCAGATCTGGAACTTGGCGTGTGAGTACAAGTACTTTCGGTCTATTTGTAAAAATAAATTATGCCATGTTCACAGTTTTCCTTGCTAGAAAAATTTCGTCTTGTAAACGGACAAATTTTGGAAAAAAACTGAAACTTTATGCTTAAATTTCACCAATAAGCGGTTAGTTTCGGAAATAACTTCATTTCCAAATTTTTAGCCCAATGTATTCTGTAAAAATTGCTTTAATCCGCACTTGAATTGGATAAATAAACGATGAATTATTTACAATTCCGTAAACCCTTCTTGTGAGAAAATTGCTGCAGACGATGAAACAAAGATGGCAGCTATGCACAAACAAAAATAAATAAAATTAAAATAATAATCATTTTGAACTTCCATCATGTTAGAGTTGTTGTACAAAAAATTTCAGATTTTTTAAAAATGGTCGAGCAACGAATATCTGACTTTCTGGACCACTTGAAATGGATTGACCCATTCGCAATTATTCTTCACAACACTTTTTTCTCTATTCAATCGAGGGGAATTCGCGACGCCCTCTTACGGGGCTTATAAAGTTTTCAATAATAAACACCGTACATGCTATAGTAAATCGCAATAACATATATCAATTACAGAACAATCCAACTATATTAACGAAAGTTTGAGTTCGGATAGACAGACGGACAGACAAACCGAATTAATAAATACTTTTCAACTATATTGAAAAGTGTTAAAAACGCATGATAGTTTGAAATTTCACTTTCAGCAATTTATAGCAATAGACAGAAGCATATTTGAGTACTTTTTACTGCCCTGTATTTTACCTACTATCTTTATATACATGCCACTATTTAGCTAAAATTTAATTAAGACTAAAGCACGCTTAAAACTGCTGAAATCAAGACTTGTAGAGATTATGATTCATAGACGGCCATGTATCCAATTCCTTCGGTGTTCCCGTATATTACTTTATCTGTATTATACAAACATATTTCAGCATACTAAATATAGTTCACCATAAAAATGCATAGCTCATTACAAAAAAAAAAAAAAAAAAAAAAAACTTTTAAGCTATTTCCGCTCATAATCAGTAACCCATACGATTTTTTTTTGTGTAGCCCTGTATATGATCTACAGCATTTACACACACATCGTAATATGCAAAAATTTAGTTAAACTTAAAACCTCATATCAGAACAAAAGGTGCACTTCCAGGCATCATCGGTAATAAACAGTACATCGGTATATATTCAGTATAGTATCAGAAATCTTCCCTCATAGCATGCATGGTCACAGTGACGTCGTTGTGACGTCATTGTAAGTCACTGTGGTCACATCACACCTGTGACCAAAATGTCACCACTCAGTGATGTCACATTGTGACTGATGTATCAGCTTCTCAGAAAACTTAAAAAAATTACAAAAAATGTTCAAAACATGTTATTTATGTAAAATTATATTTTCTGGCAATTAAAAAAATATTGTTATGTCACTGCATGTAACGTACGTCCGTTCACATATGTGACGAAAAAAACACCATATCGTAAATCACAGTGTGACAAAAATATGAACTACAAAAATCTTTGAAAATGAACAGAAATATTTTAAACAGGTCCGAGTTACAGCGGCATAAGGAATGAAAATATATTACTGGATAGCAAATAGTAAATTCGGACACGAAAAGAGGGGGCGGGGCATAAAAAGAAAAATGCACGGTACAAGTATCTACAAACTAGATTTTCATGCTATATTTTATCAATTTGTTATCTAAGACAGTGAAAGTATACTTTTTCATTAATTTCAATTTTATCTACCATTGCAATTTAATATAATAATCCTTCACTGATTGTTATTATTATAAAAGTGTTTCTCGGAAAAATGGTACATGTTGGAGCAATTTGGATAACATTTTTAGAATTAGGAATATTAAATCTGTACACTTTACATATTGAGTTTGCAGGGAGGAAGTTGTTTTATTTATTTATTTATTTATTTATTTATTTATTTTGTCTACCAGTGGTATTCGAAACACTTCTGTGGTTTCAAACTAAAAATTTTCTACTAGAGTAAGTCTGCAGCTTTTAATGAGCACGTAGAAAGAGTCTTCAGAGTTTAGTCATATATGCATTTCTTGCTTTAGAATTTGTATTGAAATCATATTTTTTCCTGTTAGTGTTTAACTATTTTAAGTAACTATTTTTTAAAAAAATTCTAATTTTTTCAGACTTTTTAAATAAAATTAGCATTTTCAGAAAAAATATGCATACAAAATTTATACAAAACTCATGATATATTTATTCGTTTTTCAAATTTGTGTGTTAGAGTTAACTTTAAAAAAAGTTATTTTACAAATTGTTTTATTCTACAGAAAATGAATGTGAAAAGAATGACAGATTGACAAAGAAAATGTTTTTACCCTCTATTCTCCGTTTTAATTTATTAAGAAGAAACGTATTTTGTATTTATTACATGTAAAGCAAACTTTACTTTAAAAAAAAAGAAAAAAGAAAAAAAAGGAGGTGTTTCACTCAAATAGAATAGTTACGCGGATAAAAGACGCGGGAAGTTAGCTCAACTCTTTTTTAAAATTAACAGAAAGATGTCTGACAGTTTGGGATAAAAGACGGATATTATTACAGAATTTAGGATAAAAAGGTATGTCTTATTTAATTTAAATCTTTTGTTCCCGTTTTGTACATTATTATCACGAGTTACATAGTTTTACGTTACATACAATGAGACTGATCTGGGATTCTTTTCAGAAGCAATATTTTCCAATTCGATACTGTAAAATATCTTAATCTTCCATCGCAAAAAAAAAAAACCGCTGACGCAGAGACTGATTCTAACATAGTATTTATCGTCATTATTATTTTGGAGTTAAATATGATATTCGATTATAATGATATTACGAAACTGTTTCAATTTAGAAATTAACATTATACTGGGAAAATGTCTTTTTACATATTACAGTAGTGAAACTTTTGAAAGATTTTTTTTTTCATTGCTAATAATATTTTAAATTAGTATTTAAAATCCTAAATCTTCATACCAATGTTTTCAGATTTTAACATTTGCCAAAATTATAAAATAATAGGAATTCCTTATAACATATGGAAAGATTTTTGAGAAATTGTTAAATCTAATAATGCATTTAATTCATCTATTTTAGTTTGTTGTTGTTTTATAGTACAATTGTAAATACTAATTATTTAGTGTTTTTCAAATTGATATATTTAATTTTTAAATTGAAAGATTGTAAGCATTTTTTTTATCTTTTTCTTTTTCTTTTCTTTCTTTTTTTTTTTTTTTTTTTTTTTTTGCTGTTTGTTATTTTAATCAAACATTTAATTGTAGACATTCAGAATCAGTTATTAAATTTTCTTCGATTGTAAAATCATTATCTACGTTTTCGATTCACGTAATTATTGTCATTAAAAAATAAAATATAACATTTAAGCATTGAAATAAAGTGTTTTTCAAATGAGTTATGCATTTTTATTCTGAACTGCATTTAATTTACTAAGAACCGTTTGTAGAATATAGATAAAATGATATACAGTGTCACGCAAAGAATTGGATACGTTGCCGTCTATAAATTATAATTTCTGGAAATGTGATTTCAGCAGTTTTAAGAGAACTAAATAGTGGCGTATAATAAAGGTTCTAGGTAAACTACAGGGTTGTACAAAAGTATTTATGTATGTTTCCATATATTAGTATAAAATGCTGAAAGATAATTTCAACCTGTTATGCGCTTTCTTGATAAACTAAATTTTTCCATTATATACTATAGATATCAATCTACAGATCAAATACAGGACTGTTCAAAAGAATTGGAAAACATAGTTGGTTTTCAAATATTTTATGCGTTTTCATGTTTATTTAGTTATCTTATTTACGTTATTTCCCTTAATTACGATGTCTGTTAAAGCATTCAGGAAGTGTTAGAAAGTGTTTTATAATCTATGCTTAACATATGATTTTTCTTGCTTGTTTTTTTTTTTATTTCCCAGATCAGTCTTTTCCTATAAAACATACCAAATCTATTTAGCTCATTTTCACAATATACAATACACACAGGAATAAAAAATTTAAATAAATAGGACTTATCATGTCGTTCTATAAACAAGAGTTGTATTAATATCCGTTAGACTCCATGTTCATATTTAATAAAGCAATGAGAAATCACAACACATTAAAAAACATACACATTCCTAATATCAAGCTTTAATTGAAGATCAAGCTTAGAATTTAATTTAAAAAAAAAAAAAAAAAAAAAAAAAGATGTCAGTTGATAAGCATTGTTTTTTAAATGGAAAAATTAAAAATATTTTAGCAGAATAGGACTCCAAAATAGCGATATTTTGCAAAAAAGTACGATTAAAAGATAAGATTTTATATTTCAAACAAAGCTTTACTTTAAAATTCATCACAGTGTTTGTGACAAGAATCATCACAGTATTAATACTTGGAATTTTTTCCAGAGAGAAACATTCGCCTTGCATACAATATTTCAAATGAAAATCAAATTTCAAATTAATTGCTTAACAGGCGCAAAGGACAACATAGTGAAAAATATTCCATGCCAGGACTCGAACCCGGGCCATCAGTATAGCGCACTGACATTCTACCGACTAAACCAAATGGAACGATACCCAGCCTGGAAAATTTCTCCCTATTACATGTTGGCAAGACTACAAACGCAGCACAAGATAGAATATTTATATTGAGGAAACGACATTGGGCAAACACGAAATTTAATTAAATTCAGCATCGATTGAAACTATATTAATACTTAGAATTTTTTCCTGAGAGAAACATTCGCCTTGCATACTGTATTTCAAATGAAAATCAAATTTCAAATTAAAATTGCCTTTTAAGCAATTAATTTGAAATTTGATTTTCATTTGAAATATTGTATGCAAGGCGAATGGTTCCCTCTGGAAAAATTTCCAAGTATTAATATAGTTTCAATCGTTGCTGGATTTAATTACGTTTCGTGTTTGCTCCATATCGGTGGCTCACGATAAATATTCCATCTTGTGCTGCGTTTTTCACCTTGTCAACATGAAATAGTGAGAAATTTTCCAGACTGGGTATCGTTTCATGTGGTTTAGTCGGTAGAATGTCAATGCGCTATGCTGATGTCCCGAGATCGAGTCCCCGCATGGCATCTATTTCAATATGTTGTCCTTTGCGCCTTTTAAGCAATTAATTTGAAATTTGAGTTTCATTTGAAATCATCACAGTGTTTATGACAAGTTCCTCACAAATGACACATTTCACAAATTGGTCACAATGTGACTTCAAAGCATTGTCGCTTTCGTCACATGTTCGTCACAAAATTAATGCCAAAGTAGTCACAAATGACACACTTTTCACAAATTGTCACACCGTGACTTCACAGAGTGGTCACAATGTAACGTCACAAACGATCTCTAAAACGGCCATAACGACTTCGCATTCAAGTCACTATGACGTCACATCGACGTCACGTGACATCACATCGATGGTCACAAAGTCAGTGTGACTTCACAACGACGTCGCCGTGATGTCACCATGCCTTACGTGTTTATTGTGTCCCTGTAAATACGGAGCACTTTCTATTATACAGGAAGTAACTTGTAGTAAACCTCATCAACGTATACCAATTTCATTATATGTGAAATAGCTTAACACATAATTAAAATGCGCCGCAAACAATGGTCCTTACTACCTCAATTTCCGGCGTATAATCCGTGGATCAAACAATCATTTTTGGACCCAGAAATTTCTTAAAATAAAATGTAACTTTTTAGATCGCGGTAAATATTTGGCTTAAATTACAAAATAAAATTTCTGGGTCCAAACAGAATTGTTTGATCCGCGGATTATACGCAGGAAAATACGGTAAACCATTTTGAAACGGAATTATTTTGTGTGGTTCTGTAAATGAATAATAAATATTATTTGCACCGTGAGTTCTACAGAATGTATATTTTAGTGCACTTCATAAATGCATATCAATTTCATTATGTTCGAAAGGGTGTAACGTCATTAAAACGCACTTGAAACTATTTTTTCCAATTGCATAATGTAACGGAATAGTTGTAACTTTTCCTGTAATTGAACTATACATCCGATTTTCATAAAGTTTGAAATGACTCGACAAAATTCTGAAACGATTATGTATCTTAAATTTCAAACCGTTCAGTTGGGTAGTTTTGGAGTTGCGGACAGCAGACAGGCGGACGGACCAGACGACGACTATAGGTGCTACTTATTTATATAATTAGGAATGCACCTAAAACCGAAGTCATAAATAGTTCCAACAACGCTGGAAAGAGTGAAAGAAAAATGTAATTTATCCATTCTCGATTGTGAAAATTAAACTGCAACTTTTCATTAATTATTCCTTGTTTTCTATAATCTTTGTTTCTGTTTTCTTTTTGATAATTTGAAGAGATTTCAACAAAAATATAAACAAAATAGTCATTTAAACTTCAACTCCATGTAAGGTAATCTGAAAATCTCATAAAAATCAAAAGTATTTTTCTTTGGAAATATCAAAGTTTATTTTGCAGTTTTGTTATTAAAACTTCTCAATATGAGAGCGATATATGTAACCTAAGATGAATTTTGAAGTTTTCGTTGCAAGTTTATTTCAATTTCAAGAAATAAGAAAGAAAAATATAAAATTAAATACTTAAACATATATTTCAATTCTAATTTAAATAACATAGTTTGTAAAAAAAAATTTCCGAGGATTAGTTGTAAATCATTTAAGTTCAGGTCATAGATTATGCTAATTTATGAAAACGACCAGTAAATTTTTTTGACATTTTAACAATTTAATTTCTTGAAGAAAAAAAAATAACGCATGAAATTTAAAACATATTTCTTCGTTTATAATAATCTTCCAATTTCATCACTTAAAATTTTTATTCGTGAAAAAGTATTAAAATATAATTGTCTATTACTTTGTAAAAAAAGGCTATTTTAATATTTTTTAGTAGAAAAACTTTACTTTAATCTCTTTTCGTTAAAATGAAAGAATCCAGGATTCAGCCCTTTTACGTATTTAGCGAAGGTAAAAATTTTAATCTTTTAAACGCATTTTAAAATAATTAAAAATAATCTTTGTTATTTTCAGTGGAACAAATTATTTTCTGTTGATAGTAATCACTGAAGTATAATCAGATTCGTCTTGCTTTACTGAGGATTTACATTATAACCTAAGAAATTTTTTATTCGTTGCAGTAAACTTTCTTGAACTATCGTCAAAGTATCAGTTTATAAAGTTTAAATATTTTTTAAACAAAATGAATATTATAATTGTATTAAAGATATTCAAAAGTTTTTTCAAGTCCTTTTCTATATCGTTGATATTTCTGTTTACTTTTCAGAATAATTTCTCCCTCTTAATCTTTACATTAAAGTTTAAAATTGTATGCCGTTACTTTTTTAAGCACTTGTTATATGCTGCATGTGAAAAAACTGTAACAGGATGTATTAAATGATTCTTTAATGAGCACAAGTGCTGGTGCGCAAAATATAATTTTCTTTTTTAATATTTTCCTTTAATGCTTCCATAATTTTTATTATTTGAGAATAAACATTTTTTACCATGCAGTGTAGAAAAAGATGCAACACAAAAAAATATGTCAGCATATTTACAAATTTCCTGTTACGGCTAGTCAATAAAATCTTCAGTATTATCTTAATATAAAGTTAATAGAGGAATGAAAATTAGAAGTAACAGGAAAAGTTGATTTAAACAAAATTACTGTGAAATGAAGAAAACGGAAAAATATACTATATCCTAGCATAAGTAAGTCCCTCACTTTTTCAGCTTTTCACTGATTCAACTTATTCGTCATAGTATAGACGCAGTTTGCTAACAAAATAGCAGTGCGAATAAATTATTGATATAATTTTTTTAAATCAGACTGGGGAACAAAATTAAACTTTTTCTCTGGCACACGAAGTAAAATATCTCATCATAATAAAAATTTACATAATGGATTCTAGGAGGATGCGTTACAGATATCTTCTCAATGCAGGATACAAACAGCATATCAGATGGAAGACTTTGTTAATTTACTTAATGTTTGGTTCTATTCATTTAAACTTTGTAATACAAAAAAGCAGTCTTGTGAAGGATCTTGTGTTTCATGCCACGCCAGGAATACGGAAAACTTCATGAATCATTAAACATATTTTGCACTGAAAAAAAAATTATGTAACGTTACTCTATAATATTGGTGGCAGCTTTGTTGTCTCCATTTTATAGAGTAATTTAACCAATATAACTGGTGTTACGTTACACTAATGTGTAATCAGTTTAAATTACACCATTACATAATTTAAATTACTCCAGAAAATTGGAGGCAGCATGCTGCCACCAATTTCATGGCCCCCAAAATAGAAAAACGCGTTTTTAGGTTTTAAGTGACGGATTAACACTAAATATAAAAAAAAAAAATCTGATTTTTCTCAAACGGAAGAAAAATTTATTTTCTTTCGATCACGCAAAACCCAGAATTTCAAGAAATAACATTCTGTTATCAAAAGACGGAACTGTAAGGTATGATGACAATTGTGAGCAATCTCTGAGTTAAAACAATTTACCAGAATTTTTAAAATTGTATTGAGAAACATCTAACAGGCAATATCATCATTCTTAATGTGCTATGCAGAATAATTGACTCAGACCATTTTAAGACAACGTAATCATCTTGAGTTATAATATGTCCTACCACTGTTACACATATGAGCAAATTGTGTGCGTTTTTCATTAGTATAGTTTTTATAGTTTTCGAAAAGTGGGGTTTTCGCAAGAAGAAGAAACCCACCGAAGCCACTTTCACTTTGTTGCGAATGGCAACAGCAGGTTTGTTGATATAGAATGTTGATAGAATGATGTTCGACGGTTTTGAGTCGTAACAATGTAACTGGAAAGCAAATGCTTTTATTTTGATGTATAAGATGTTCAGAGTGAATGTTTCGAAACGAAATTATCTTTAAATCTAAATATGTATATATTTTGCGCGTTATATTTAGCTCGTGTGCTTTTTGGAAATATTGTGTTATATAGAAGTAAAATAATGAAAGGCAGCTACGTCGTCTGTCGTCAACTCCAGCGAAGTCTCTCATTTTATTTTAATTTGTAGTTTATTTTCTACATTTCTGGCACCCCCGGGTGGCCGATTTCGTTGGATTCTGGCAGATTTATGCAGCTAAGAGAAGATTGAAGGTAAGAACGAAACTTTCCATTTTGAAGCTATATAATTATTATGTGCTAGAATTAAAAAAATATTGCATAAATCAGATAGTAAAAATGGAAGTTTTAAAAAGAAATAAAACGACTCAATGCTCAGCTTTTACCAAGGCATATAATAAATTAGAAAGTGTATTGAATGACGCAAATACCGAACATAATGAAATCGAAATTCATTTCCATTTATTTAAACGGAAAGCTGACGCGTTAGAGATTACTCATAAAAATTATTTAGATGGTTTGTCGGATGATACCGAATTTGAAGCAGAATTTGATTCAGTTGAAGAATATAGAGAAAAGGCTTTAACCCTTAAATGCCTAGTGTTGCTTTTCGGCAACATACCCAATTTAGGCTCTAAAATACTATTAGAATAATATTGAAGCTATAATGCCTAATGTTGCCAATAAAATACATTCTGAAAATATTATTAAATCGATTTTCAACATGTAGATGGCAACGCTTGTTCTGTTTAAGAATAAAGATAGATTTATTTTTTCAATTGTTGCTTCTTGTTCTTTTTGTTTTGTTTGGAAGCTTGCGAAATATCCTATTTTGACCTGCAGTGAGCAAGTAAAATTTATTTCTTATTATAGTTCCTAAAATTCTTGTGTGTTTAATATTATAGAATTTTATGAAGGGAAATTATTTTTTCAATTAAACACCAGTATTGCCGATTAGTAAAAAACAGTTTTTTAGCCGTAAACCATACTTAAAACAAAATATGATTTTTTAAGTATTTTTCCCATGATTTATATAAAAAATGAAAGCCAAAAAACATTAATACAATGATTTTTGAAAAATCAGGCATTTAAGGGTTAACAATCGAAATAAAAGCACAGCGACGATTAGATAATTTTAAGACAAAATTAAATCGAAATGAAAATAATTCCGCTAGTAAATTTGAAACAGAAAATGATAAAGTAAAAACTTAACGACTCCCTGAAGTTGAACTGTATAAGTTTGGTGGAGATTTAAAGGATTGGCTTACCTTTTGGAACCAATTCAAAATTATACATGAAAATACAAATTTAACTAACGTGTATAAATTCCATTATTTAATTCAGTCAATGAAAATAAATTCAGAATCCAGGGAATTAGTAGAGTCGTTCCCAGTGACAAATGATAACTATTCTTTAGCGATTGATAGTTTAGCAGAGAGATATGGTAGATCCGATTTGCTAATCGATTTTTATGTGAAAGAATTATTGAAACTAGTATTGAATAATGCAACAAAAAAGAAAGCTGATCCTTTGAGTAGCTTATACAACAAACTTTCGACCCAAATCAGAGCATTGGGTTCGCTACGTGTCACTACAGAAATGTGTGGTGTTATATTGTATCCGCTGGTTGAAAGTTCATTACCGGTTAATATATTACGATCATTCGAAAGACAGAGAACCATTGAAAATGAACAAAAATCATCGACGCTATAATATTATTTCTTAAAAATGAAGTACAGTCAGAGGAAAAAATAAAATTGAGTAGATCAGATATTTGTAACTTTGCACCAGAAAGAAAAAAATTGGCATCAAGCCAGAATTCGAAAGGCAGTAATTTTTCCGCGGCAGAACTGATTTCTCATAATTATAATGATGTCTCATGCGTATTTTGTTTGAAAGACCATGAATCGCGTTTCTTCAAGAAGGCATTTTTTATGCCGATGTCAGAAAAACTTTCGATCATCAGAAGAAAAGGACTGTGCCGTACGTGCTTTTCTAAGGGCCACATGGCTGTTTCGTGTACTAGATCGAACATTAGATGTCAAAATTGTTCGAAAAGACATGTAAAATTTATGTGTCCTAATTTAGAATGTAATAAATCTAAAGAAATATCAAAATCACCCAATGATGAGGCAGAAGAAAAAAGTGTTGATGCACTTTTTACACATAGCCATAACATAAATAAGAAATTTTCTTCTACAAATGAAGTTTCATTACAAACGCTAGTTGTAAATATAAAAGGGAAAATTTCAAACCGTAAGGCAAGAATAATTATAGATACAGGATCCCAAAAATCTTATATTTTAAAATCCACTTCTAATGAACTGGGTTTTGATTTTCAAAGAGAAGAAGAGTTTTGCCATTCATTATTTGGCTGTAGAAAAACAAAAATATTTAAGCATAAATGGTACAAAATTTATTTAAGTTGTCTTGATGGTAATTATGTTTGTAATTTGGATGCTTTAGATCAAGATTTTATATGTAATGATATTTCTGCGATTAAATATGGTTATTGGATACGCGAACTAAAAGATAAAGGAATCCACTTGAACGATACGCGAGAATCAGGGCCTATTGAGGTACTTTTAAGAGCAGATGTAGCTGGAAAGCTATTCACAGGAAGAAGAGAACAACTAAAATCTGGTTTGGTGGCTATGGAAACTAAATTGGATTGGACTTTAATAGGCAAGATCCCTCAGTTTAATCGTCAGAATGAAGTGAATATGACTGTAGTCAGTATGCTGTCTCAAGAAGATGTACCTGTTTCAGCATTATGGGATTTAGAACTTCTTGGTATTCGGGATTCTATTGAACAAAATAGTAAAGAAGATTCGGAAAGAGCTTCCATGATACATATTGAAGATACAGTTAAACAAAAGGATGATGGAAGATACGAAGTCCATTTGCCCTGGAAGAAGGATCATTCTTTTCTACCTACTAATTATGATCTAGCTTTAAGAAGACTTGAATCTACTACCAAAAAATTAGAGAAAACTGGGTATCGAGAAAAATACCATCAAATTTTTGAAGAATGGCTTCATGAAGGTGTAATTGAAGAAGTTCCTGAAAATGAGTTATTATTATCCGTTGCTCATTATCTCCCTCATCGTGCCATAATAAAAGAAACGTCCTCATTGTCTTCTATGAAAGTAAGGCCTGTTTCCGATGCTTCGGCTAAGACAACTAATTTCCCCTCATTGAATGATTGTTTAGAGACTGGAATAAATTTTATAGAAACTATTCCTTTGATTTTGACCAGATTTCGTCTTTATGAAATTGGTGTTATTTCTAATATAAGAAGAGCCTTTTTGCAGATCTCTTTGCACGAAAATGACAGAGATTTTTTACGATTTTTTTGGTACAATGATGATGGCTATATAAGGGTTTTCCGCCATAATCATTGTGTTTTTGGGGATACAAGTAGCCCCTTTCTTCTTATGGTAGTTATTCATCACCATTTGTCCCAAGAATTATTGAAAGGAAAATTTTCTAAAGAAATACTTGTTAAATTGCGTGACCGTTTTTACGTAGATAATTGAGTAACAAGTGTTCACAATATTTCAGAATTAGATAATTTTGTAAGAACATCTAGAGAAGTAATGAAAGGAGCAAAGTTTGATCTTAGAAGTTGGGAAAGTACTACATACAATAACTGCGATACTTTTCCTCTAGGAAATTCTAAAACGTCTGTATTAGGCTTAATATGGGATAAGACTTCTGATACTCTCGAAATCGATTCTGAACTTTTAAATCTTAATGAATCAGAAAAAATAACTTTTAAATCTTGATGAATCAGAAAAAATAACTAAGCGAAAAATTTTGTCCCTTATCAGCAGAGTCTTTTCCCCTATTTCCCCTGCGTTAATACAACCTAAACTTTTGCTTCAATCTATTTGGAAAACGAAGGAACCATGGGACGCAGAACTAAACGAAGACACTAAACGAAAATTTCTTAAGTGGTTTAAAGATCTACATCTCTTGAAGTCTATAAAAATTCCAAGATGGAGTGGTGCCACAGAAGAATCTAATTTAAGCTTACACACTTTTGTTGATGCGAGTCAAAATGCTTATACGGCCTGTATTTTTCTAACATCCGAGTCCCCTGATGGTACAGTGGAGGTCAATTTACTGCAAGCCAAATCACGGATAACGCCATTAATGAAGATAACTATTCCAAGATTGGAGTTGATGGCGGCTACTATCGGAGCAAGATTATTTAAATTCATAAAAGGTGCTCTAGAAGTGGAAAGCATTGACGAGCATTTTTGGACTGATTCATCAACAGTTCTTAGTTGGATTAAACGACAAGAACAATAGTCAGTTTTTGTCTCTAATCGAGTGAAAGAAATAAGACAGCTCACAGACCCTGAAAATTAGTTTCATAGTTCTGGTGAGCTGAATCCCGCTGATCTTCCATCCAGAGGATGTAGAATTAATCAACTTCTGAAGTCCCAATAGTGGCTAGGACCTACATGGTTAAAGAATTCAAAAGAACAATGGCCTAAATCCGTCGTCAATGTTAACGAAGATGAAATAGAACAAGAAAAACGAAAAACAGTTGTTTCTGCTAGCAATGTAGAATTTAAGACTATTGTTTCTGAATTAGCTGAAAGAATTTCGAAATTTTCCAAAATGGTAAGAGTGCTAGCCTGGATTATGCGCTTTCACCCCAAAGCTCGTGATTTGAGAAAACATACATTGCTTACAAAGGAAGAAATATTGAATGCACAGAAAATACTTTTCCGTTCTGTACAGACAGAATACTTTTCTCATGAAGATGGCAGAAAATCTCTTGCTAATTTCCAAGCTTTTAACCCCTTGAGGACGAGCGACACGTATACGTGCCGGAAATAGGCCTAAGGATCCTCGTTTATCCTCACCAGTAAAATTTTACTGTAAAATTTGCCTTATTTAATCCGAGCATTTTCCCGATTTGGATAGGCACAAACTTCTGTTTTTTAAAACCGGTAGCAAAGCAATAAACATTTCGTAAAAGGCTCCCGTCGCGAAGGGGTTAAAGATGAAGAGGGTCTATTACGATTGAAACCAAGACTTACTAATGAAGATGAAACTTATGATTTTATTTCTCCAGCGATTCTTTCTTCGAAACATGCAGCAGTAAAAAGACTTATTGAGCAAGAACATATTCTGAACAAGCATGCTGGAACATCTATACTTCTGACCCTTCTGCGAGAAAGATTTTGGATTTTAAAAGGAAAAAGAACCATATGGAGTACAATCAAGGAATGTATTATCTGCAAGAAGCAAAAGGTAAAACACATCGAAGTGCCATTCCCCCCTCTCCCTACAGACCTAACAAAAGTAATAGGAGTTTTCCAAGTCTCAGGAGTTGATCTGGCTGGTCCGTTGCTGAAAAAATCCGGAGAAAAGGTGTGGATAGTCTTGTTTTCTTGTGCAGTATTCCGAGCGGTCCATCTTGAATTAATTCCATCTTTTAGTACTAATGGTTTGATTCAAGCTCTGCGAAGATTTATAGCAAGGAGAGGGCGGATATCTGTGTTGTATTGAGAAATATGAATATCAAATTCACAATATATCTTTACTTAATAGGGGCTAAAAATACAAATGTTAAAACATTTTAAAAACAATGAAGATGTTAAAACATTGGAGTGATATAATGTTTAAAATCCGAGCGCTTTCGACTGAACCATCAATCGTCATCAGGGAAAGATCACTGTCGAATGAAAGACAAACAGCTGGTTAAATATCAAAGGGCGAAACTAAACGAACCACAAATAGGAGGGTGGGAAGGAAGGAAAAACAGAGAGGAGAAGCCAAACAGAAAAAGAGAGGGGGGAAGGGTGGGAAAGGGAGGAGGGAAATGGTTAATCAAAACCAAATTCACCTGTTATACCTAGTATTTTAAACCAGATTCTTGGTATGTTATAGGATAGGACGTCATTACAGGTACTCCTGCCTCTTGCCAAAATTTCCAACGACTCTCTAACTATACAAATATTATAAAGTGATGCATGTGCAAAGATTTTAACTTCTTTGAATAGGATATCTATATATTTAACTTGACTTAAACCGGGATAGAGCAGTGGATAGTTTACCCTTTTTTATATCTGTTATATGCTCTCTAATCCTTTCCAATAATTTGCGAGTGGTTATTCCTACATAAGTATACTTTTTTGAACAGCCATTAACTCTAAAAGGGACAATATAAACTCCAGATTTATCATAATTATCTATAGGATCGATCTTTCTGTGTACCAGATACTCTAATTTTGTCGGTGGTTTTGCGATAAGAATTACATTATATTTTTTCAAAGCATACTTAATCCGCTCAAAAAGATGTGGAATATATTCCATACTGCAAAATTTAGTGGGAGTTTCTTTATTTTTACTAACGCTTGTAGATATTTTGTTAATATTATTATTTTTATAAATTAATTTGTTGATAAATTTATTCGAAAACCCATTTTTACAAGCAATCTCTTTCATTTTACTTAATTCATCATTTAGGTAAACATCCGAACAAATTTGAAAATCCCTTTTAACATAAAAACGATATGCAATAAAGTAAAGACCATAATTGAAAGACCATAAAGTAGGTTTCCCCCTCCGTCCAATTGTTTCAAACATGTTTAGGACCAACGTACACTATTGAAAAAGTGTTTGTGCCTCTACTTAAAGATATATTGCCCCCATCTGAACACGTTATCAACTCTACTGCAGATCTAGTTAAGATACTAAAAGATTATAAATTAGAAGATAACAGCATACTAGTAAGTTTTGATATAAAATCTTTATATCCTTCCATTAATGTTCAAGAGGTTAAAATTGTCATTGAAGATTTCATTTCAAATAACCCATTATATAACGACGATATTAAAAATACGCTTATTTCAAGCTTACATTTAAATAAAAACAATAATGTTTTTCTTTTTAATGGAAAGTATTACAAGCAAACAGAAGAAGTCCCCAATGGGCTCACCAATCTCTGGATTGGCTGAACTTAAATTACGACCTCTGAAAGATCATATCATTTCTTCCTCTACCCTTAAACCCGCATAATGGATTAGGTATGTTGATGACATTCTGTTAATTTGGAATCACGGAATCTCTACATTATCCGAGTTTTTGAATCATGCTAACAGTATGGATAACAATATAAAGTTCACTTGTGAAATAGAAGAAAATGGTTCGTTACCTTTTTTAGATGTAGAACTGGTTAAAAACATTTCAACAAAAAGCATCGATATCAAGGTCTATAGAAAACCTTGCACTTCAAACAATACAATATCCTATGACAGTAATGTTCCATTCAACTACAAAACTGCTGCATATCGTTTTTATGTTAAAAGGGCTTTTCAAGTTTGTTCGGATGTTTACCTAAATGATGACTTAAGTATAATTAAAGAGATTGCTTGTGAAAATGCGTTTTTGAATAAATTTTTCAACAAATTAATTTATAAATATAATAATAGTAACAAAATATCTACAAGCGTTAGTAAAAATAATGTAAAACCTACTAAAGTTTGCAGTATGGAATACATTCCACATCTTTTTGAGCGGATTAAGTATGCTTTGAAAAAATATAACGTACCTAATTCTTATCGCAAAACCACCGACAAAATTAGAGTATCTGGTACACAGAAAAACTGGATCCTATAGATAATTATGATAAATCTGGAGTTTATATTGTCCCTTTTAGAGTTAATGGCTGTTCAAAAAGTTTACTTATGTAGGAATGACCACTAGCAAATTACTGGAAAGGATTAAAAAGCATATAACAGATATAAAAAAGGGTAAACTATCCACTGCTCTATCCCGGTTAAGTCAAGTTAAAGATATTGATATCCTATTCAAAGAAGTTAAAATCATTGCACATGCATCACTTTATAATATTTGTATAGTTAGAGAGTCGTTGGAAATTTTGGCAAGAGGCAGGAGTACCTGTAATGACGTCCTATACTATAACATACGAAGAATCTGGTTTAAAATACTAGGTGTAACAGGTGAATTTGGTTTTGCTTAAGCATTTCCCTCCTCCCTGTCCCACCCTTCGCCCCTCTCTTTTTCTGTTTGGCTGCTCCTCTCTGTTTTTCCTTCCTTCCCACCCTCCTATTTGTGGTTCGTTTAGTTTCGCCCTTTGATATTTAATCAGCTGTTTGTCTTTCATTCGACAGTGATCTTTCCCTGATGACGACGGATGGTTCAGTCGAAAGCGCTCGGATTTTAATCATCATATGACTCCAATGTTTCAACATCTTCATTGTTTTTAAAATGTTTTAACATTTGTATTTTTAGCACCTATTAAGTAAAGATATATTGTGAATTTGATATTCATATTTCTCAATTATTTTATTAAGGTGAATCTGTCGTTCAACTTGAAATAAAGTTTTTCTATATTTATTTCATTTGAATTTTATCGATACTGGATACTATGGAATGCACTATTTTGGCGAAGAGATTTAGAATTGAAAGATTGCGGCTGGATCGAGAAATTATTAATATAAGATTTTTACAGTTATGTAAAGGCAACAAAGTTATTCCCACATTTTTGAAGAACACGAATCACATCATTCGTAATGTCATTCCTAATGTTGGAACTAAGTTGGATTTCTTGGCCCTTAAAGCATATATTAGAAGTAAGTTCAAGTCAATTGATTTTCTTTCGGATAAAGTTTTTTCCCTGTACAATGAATTAGTTCAATCTTTAAGTCACACAGACTTTGATGAATTTCCTCGAAATATAGAAATCTACCGTATCACTCAGAGAGTCAGAAAAGAAGCAGTTATGTATAGAAAAATCAATAAACTTAAAGAATATACAGATCATCAAGTACCACGAAAAAAACCGGTACAATATATCAACCTTACTAACTATGATATAAATGAACGGCTACATAATACCTTATCACTGGGCCCTAAATATATGTTTGAAAGACAGTTCAACCCTAAAACTGTTATTACAGATTGTGAAACAATAGTCAATGCAATGGATCATAATAGTAAAGAAGAAATTAAGTATGCCATATAATAATGTCCAAAAACATATAAACAATTTTATCCAGAAACGTGATAATACTACGAATGCAATAAAGCAATTTAAAGAGTGGTCAGATATTATTATCATAAAAACAGATAAATCGAATAAATTAGCAATTATGTCTACTACAGATTATACAGATAAAATGGAATGCTGCATTAGGGATATGAATTGAACTGAATTAAATAAAGATCCTAATACTACTATCAACCGGAAAACTCAAGAATTAATTAAACATGGTGTTTGGCCAGGTGACATGAAAATAAAGCTTTCCATCAATAAAACTGCAGTCACCTCCCCCCCCCCCCGGTCACACGGGAGGTTGAAAGACCATAAAGTAGATTTCCCCCTCCGTCCAATTGTTTCAAAGTGTTTAGGACCAACGTACACAATTGAAAAAGTGTTTGTGCCTCTATTTAAAGATATATTGCCCCCATCTGAACACGTTATCAACTAAACTGCAGATCTAGTTAAGATACTAAAAGATTATAAATTTGAAGATAACAGCATACTAGTAAGTTTTGATATAAAATCTTTATATCCTTCCATTAATGTTCAAGAGGTTAAAATTGTCATTGAAGATTTCATTTCAAATAACCCATTATATAACGACGATATTAAAAATACGCTTATTTCAAGCTTAAATTTAATTACAAACAATAATATCTTCCTTTTTAATGGAAAGTATTACAAGCAAACAGAAGGGGCGCCAATGGGCTCACCAATCTCTGGATTATTGGCTGAACTTAAATTACGACCTCTGAAAGATCATATCATTTCTTCCTCTACCCTTAAACCCGCATTATGGATTAGGTATGTTGATGACATTCTGTTAATTTGGAATCACGGAATCTCTACATTATCCGAGTTTTTGAATCATGCTAACAGTATAGTTAACAATATAAAGTTCACTTGTGAAATAGAAGAAAATGGTTCGTTACCTTTTTAGATGTAGAACTGGTTAAAAACATTTCAACAAAAAGCATCGATATGAAGGTCTATAGAAAACCTTGCAGGTCAAACAATACAATATCCTATGACAGTAATGTTACATTCAACTACAAAACTGCTGCATATCGTTTTTATGTTAAAAGGGCTTTTCAAGTTTGTTCGGATGTTTACCTAAATGATGAATTAAGTAAAATTGAAGAGATTGCTTGTGAAAATGGGTTTTCGAATAAATTTATCAACAAATTAATTTATAAATATAATAATAGTAACAAAATATCCACAAGCTTTAGTAAAAATAAAGAAAAAACTACTAAATTTTGCAGTATGGAATATATTCCACATCTTTTTGAGCGGATTAAGTATGCTTTGAAATAATATAATGTAATTCTTATCGCAAAACCACCGACAAAATTAGAGTATCTGGTACACAGAAAGATGGATCCTATAGATAATTATGATAAATCTGGAGTTTATATTGTCTCCTTTTAGAGTTAATGGCTGTTCAAAAAAAAAGTATACTTATGTAGGAATGACCACTCGCAAATTATTGGAAAGGATTAAAGAGCATATAACAGATATAAAAAAGGGTAAACTATCCACTGCTCTATCCCGGTTAAGTCAAGTTAAAAATATTGATATCCTATTCAAAGAAGTTAAAATAATTGCACATGCATCACTTTATAATATTTGTATAGTTAGAGAGTCGTTGGAAATTTTGGCAAGAGTCAGGAGTACCTGTAATGACGTCCTATCCTATGACATACCAAGAATCTGGTTTAAAATACTACGTGTAACAGGTGAATTTGGTTTTGATTATCCATTTCCCTCCTCCCTGTCCTACCCTTCCTCCCTCCCTTTTTCTGTTTGGCTGCTCCTCTCTGTTTTTCCTTCCATCCCACCCTCCTATTTGTGATTCGTTTAGTTTCGCCCTTTGATATTTAACCAGCTGTTTGTCTTTCATTCGACAGTGATATTTCCCTGATGACGACTGATGGTTCAGTCGAAAGCGCTCGGATTTTAAACATCATATGACTCCAATGTTTCAACATCTTGTTTTTAAAATATTTTAACATTTGTATTTTTAGCACCTATTAAGTAAAGATATATTGTGAATTTGATATTCATATTTCTCAATTATTTTATTAAGGTGAATCTGTCGTTCAACTTGAAATATAGTTTTTCTATATTTATTTAATCTGTGTTGTATTCTGATAATGGAACAAATTTTACAGGCTTGAATAAAGCATTGAAAGAACTGGACTGGGCAATGATTCAACGAACATTTGAAGTCAATGAAATTTGTTGGAAGTTTAACCCACTCTCCGCCCATGGTGGGGAGGGTTTTGGGAAAGGTTAATTGGGATTCTTAAAGATCTGCTCAGAAAAAACTTAGGACATTCGTTTTTGACATATGAAGAATTGTTAACTCTTGTCTGCAAAAGTGAGGCAGTAATGAACAACCGACCACTAACATATATATCCGTAGAATCTGATTTAAAAGCTCTAACCCCTGCATCATTTCTACAAGATCTTCGCACAAGTGAAGTTCCTGATTTAGACCAAATTGAAAAGACTAATATTTTGAAAAGATGGCGATATATTCAAAGAGTAAGAGAGAATCTAAAACAGAGATTCAAAAAGGAATACTTAGGCTTTCTGCGATCTTCCATCCCTAAAAAGCATGACAAATTTAAAGTTGGAGATGTATTTTTGATTGGTCGAGATGATAAGAAAAGACTGTATTGGCCTCTAGAAAAAGTTATAGAACTTTTTCCTAGTAAAGATGGAGTAGTCAGGCTTGTTAACCCGGGAGAACTCGCTAGTGAGAATGCCCAATTGCTTTTCTTTTACTTTACATTCATATAATATCAACTTTTTTTGGTTGGCTTAGTACTTTTATTCAGAAAATAGGTAAAATAATTGTAAAACATTTTGAAATTTTAATTAAGATGAAAAATGATTTAAATAAGAGTCTTAAAAAAGTACGACTGTGAGAGAAAATCTCATGCAGCGAGTTCTCCCGGGTTAAGTTGAAAACAGCAAAAGGAGCTTTATTGAGACCAGTGCAAAGACTTTACCCGCTTGAGATCACACAAGAAGACTGTGAACATTTTCAGTTAGATCCTGCATCAGTTACAGTTGATAAAATCAACGAAGAATCAAAGGACAGTGAATCTGTAAAAAATATAGATATTCAGACTCGTTCTGGTTGAAAAGTAAAACCTCCAAAAAGACTTAATTTGTGAACTATGAACATTTCAGTTTGAACTTTTCCATTAAATATGAACATTTCTTTAAAGACTTTAAAAACCTAGAACTCTAAAGTTTGAAAATATTTTCATTATTTCTAATTTTTCTGATTTTATGTATCTTTATTAGAATCTGTATTTTTAGTGTATGTTTTAACCTTTTGTTCAGACTAGTATTTGTATTCATATGTTATTTCAGTATTTTTCAGTTTTATCTTTGCTGAGTTTCTTCCAAAACTCAGGTGGGGAGGATGTTGCGAGAAGAAGAAACCCACCGAAGCCACTTTTACTTTGTTGCAAAAGGCAACAGCAGGTTTGTTGATATAGAATGTTGATAGAATGATGTTCGACGGTTTTGAGTCGTAACAATGTAACTCGAAAGCAAATGCTTTTATTTTGATGTATAAGATGTTCAGAGTGAAGGTTTCGAAACGAAATTATCTTTAAATGTAAATATGTGTATATGTAGCTGCATGTGCGTTTTGGAAATATTGTGTTATATACAAGTAAAATAATGAAAGGTAGCTACGTCGTCTGTCGTCAATTCCAGCGAAGTCTCTCATTTTATTTTAATTCGTAGTTCATTTTCTACAGGGGTCATATTGACCACTGCCTTCTATGTAATAAATGATTGACATCTATATTTTAAAATTTTGTTAAAGAGAGAAAATCCTTTTATTACAAAGAATTTGCCATAAAATCAAAATTACCCCCAACTCTCGTCCCAAGTTGTCTACGATAAAATCAGAACGTACCCATCGTACATCCTGGAAGTCAAGGGGTTAATGAAAAAAAATAAATTGAACTTGCGTATACCATTATTAGCAAGGTCTTAAAAGAAAAGATATTGAAGTACGTAACATAGTTATTCAAAGTAGTTCTAAAATTGCCATCTCTTAGATATGGTTTTGGTCAAATACACTCCATAGTACATGGGGATGTTAAGTTATGTGCTTGTGTTCTAGACATCAGCACTACAATTTTTTATTAAATGCAATGCTCTATTTAAGTCAACTTTATTTGAATTTCTTATACATACACTGCTCAAAACAATTAGAGGAGCACATGGTTTTAACGAAATTACACAAATATTTACACCAATAAGTAACGTAAAATAAAACATCCATAATTTAAAGAGTTGTAGAAAACAGATGAAGAAAACTTCACATGTAAAGTTTATGACGTCAAAAACAAAATAAAGGAGATAAGTGCAGAAATCGGGATTTTGCAGAAACGTCTGTTTCACTGCCTTAGTTGTAAAATTCAATTGCTCAACTTGTGTTTTGATAAAAAGTGGCTTGAAACTTTCACAACAACATGATTTACCACACTCCATGGCTTGGCGTGTTATCGGGCCAGTTGAATTTGGGGAAACAAAACGAAATGTAGTGGACGCTGTTGGAGTCGCAAAAAGTGTCCATGAAAGGCTGTGGAATCGTTTCCAAGACACATGGAATGGTAGTCACCGACAAGTGCAAGGTCGAAAATGTGCTAACACAGAAACTGATGACCAATATATCCTATTAACAGCTCGTCGAGACGGAACGGGTAATGCTACTCAGCTGCAAACACAGTTCTTGGCAACAGGACGAAGGGTGTCCAGCCAAACAGTCCGAAATAGGCTTCATCATGGTAGTCTCTATGCACGGAAGCCAAAGGTCTGTATTCCATTGACCTCAAGCCACTGTGCGGCCCAAAGAAGGTGTGGAACTGAACATCGAGTTTGGAGGCAACGGTCAATTCTGTTTACAGATGAATTCCGATTCAGTCTGGATCTGACATCTGATGTGTTTTGGTATGCAGAGAAAGAGGCACTCAAAATAATCTCACATTCATTCGTGAAAGATCACAATACAGACGAGGTGGGTTGATGCTATTGGCTGGAATCAGCATAGGTGGATGTACGGGCCTGCATATCAATCGGAATGGCACATTGACGGTCCGAAGTTATACAGACGAGATACTGAGGCCTCGTGTCATATTTTATGTTGCAGCAATTAGTGATTTCTTTTTTTCCATGCATGATAATGCCAAACTTCATACAGTTCGTCTTGTGGAAAACTTGCTCGAAGCTAAAACAATACAGCGTATGGAATGACCAGCATGCTCTCCTGACCTAAATCTGATCGAGCATGTTTGGGACATACTCAGACGACGCACTGCTGCGAGACCGAAGCCTCCTTTTACTGTCCGAAACTTGGAGATTGCAATTATTGAGCAGTGGAACATTATTCCCCAAGGTCTTATCAATAACTTCATCGCATCCATGGAAAACAGGTGTGCAGCAGTCTTAGCTGTTCGAGGAGACCACACGCCATATTAAAAATCTTGCATCATTTCCAAACAATATATTTTTTAATCATTTACATGAAACCAAATTGTTGTCCTAAACCATCTTTTCATGTTCTTTTCATCTTTTCAAAGAATAAAAGCTCCCTTACAATTTTGTTTGCGCATTTTCTTCTGTATTGCGCATTGATACACGTGTACTATCCATTTTATGCCCATAGATTGCTATCTTGCACTGTTCTCTTCACTTTTTTGCTTGCTCTCCTAATTTTTTTGAGCAGTGTCTATGCCTAAATATACTTTATTTTTCAGAAACAACAACAAAAATAACAATAACAAAAATCACAGCATTAAATGCGGAAGTAATAAAAAATCATTATAGAAAAACGAGCAATTATATTCTTTAAAAATTGCGAATTCTTATAAAAATAAGATATTCAAAATAATAGCTGCAAAGAAAATGAATTTCCTCTACGTAGTTTTTATTCTAATGATAAAACAGATAATTTGCTAACATAAGGCAGAATTTACTATTATAAGGCAAGAGCCAAATAGTTTCTTTCTTGAAAATGGAATTAGATTTTGTTATGTTGTAAGGATATATTTACTGCATTTTTGTTTTCAGAATTCTGAAATGATATATACATTCAAAGAATCGGGATAATAAAAAAAATACGGAAAATGTACACAATTAAGCTAAAATACTTCAATAAATGGAGTATTTGAAATATTTACTAGGTAAGAGAATAATGTTTAAAAAGAAAAGAGCCAAGATTTTCAATATAAAAGAGATTAAGACTACTTTTATTCATAATGAAAATAATTCCAAACTGCAATGCTATTAGACATTATTTAAGCAGAAATTGGTGAAATGTTTATACTAGTATTTTTATTTTAACCTTTTCATTCATATATATAACGATCCTCAGTAGTTTTAAATAACATTATTTTAAACGAAACAAATAGTAAACTGTATGAAAATTTAGTATTTCTAACAACTGAATTACCCTATCACAGATTGTATAAATTGCGAGACAAATATTTGAGGCGCATTTAGATAATTATTTTACATCTGGGATACGTGGTTTATTTAAAATGTGGATCTATATCGTTATCGCGTCTAAACCATCTGAAAGGAAGATATATCGGTGAGAAGTTAATGCAATTTGACGGAGATTTCGCGAAATACTTAAATAGTTTGCCAGTTTTCTTAAGAGAAGTCCAATTTTCGTTTTAAACACAAATTAGAAATTTCGAATTTTGAAATTCTTAAGTATATATCAATAGTATAATATCAATTGAACCATGTTATTTCAAAAATTCAGAGAGAGATGTTAAATGTGAATAGTTCAATTATTTTTCTCTAATTGGGGATAAATCTGAACAAATTCCGTATATTTAGGGTGAATGTATCTTAATATTCTCTATGAATAATATTCTGCTATACAAGAATTTTACGATGTAAAACTGCGTAATTGCTTTTAAATTTATTTTAAAGAATAAGGTATTAAGTAATATTTTACATATATCTGGGAAAATCAATAATTTAATCCTATGCATAGCATTGACATGAAAACGCCAATCTCAAAATTTTCTTAGTTTAACAAATCTGTGAAAAATTTTTTAATGATTTTTTAAATTAATAACACTAAAATCCTCTCTGTAAAAATAATAGTAGATTCTTACCCATTTCACTCTGCTAAATAAAAATATGGTAAGGAAATTATTGTATCACGTACCACTATTTTGGTAGGAGGGTTTGCATTTAAAATTAAGGTATTTTATATACTGCCAATACATAAGTGAAAATTTTATAAAGCATAAAATGTAGCTAATATTATGTAAATGACCTGTACATAAATGTATAAATATGATTACCCGAGTTACAGTGGCATGAAGAATGAAAATATATTAATGGATAGAATAAATTCGAAAGGGGAGTGGGGGTGCATAAAAAGAAAAATGCACGATATAAGTATCAACAAACTAGATTTTCATGCTATAATCAATTTGATATCTAAGACAGTGAAAGCACTATTTTCATGATTTCAATTTTATCAAGCATTGAAAATTAATATAATAATCCTTCACCATTTCTTATTATAATAAAACTGTTTCTTGAAAAAATGGTACGTGCTGGAGCAATTTGGATAACATATTTAGAATTAGGTATATTAGATCTGTATACTTTACATATTTAATTTGCAGGGAGGAAAAACATTAATTTTTTTGCCGACCAGTGTAATTAAGCTTTAAAAAATTCATACGGACCATCGCATAATCGAGAAATAAAATGACATTAGAGCATAAGCTCCCATCTTTTGATTTTTCTAATAAACATGTTCGAAACCAGAAATTGATTTAAAAAAATGCGTCTTGTTTCTAAGCGGTAATTCTTTGATTTCATTTATTAGATAAAATTTCTTGTTCAAAATATGTTTATTGGACTTTGAAAATATCGGAGGTTGATATATCTGTTAGAGCTTGCTACTTCAGTTGTTCTATAGACAAAGGTATTTCTCTTCACAGGAGAAATTTGATATTCAATTACCGGCTGAGATAGGAACGTTGCATTGGACAAAAATTTGAAATCCACGGGCCAGTGAAGGGTAAACTGAAGGAAGAAATGAATGATCAAGAGGAACAGAAAAGCGAAAAGAAAAACAGGAGTGGCTGCTTTTAAAGGTTAATATTTGTATTTTTCAAAATAGATTGCAGATTCGAAACAAGAATGAACGTAGATATGGTCAGTAATTAAAAAAAAACTTTCACTATCTTGATCGGAAGCGCCGATTAGGATTTTTAAAGATTGCGGCAAACGCAAAATTTGCGAAACGGCGCGAAAAAGAATTTCTTTATTAGTTAATATTAATATTTCTTAAAGCCAAAGACAGAGATTTACTTGGACACGTACGTTGTTTAAATTGGTGTAATTATGGTAATTGCGGTATTTTGGAAAGTTCGGTGGCACCAAGGTTCATAAAAGAGGTGGGGGGAGCATGATTTCGAGACTTCGCAATTAATTTTTTTTGAAAAGGTTAACTTTAATATTTTTTCGAACGGATTGCGGAATTTAAAACGTAAAAATTCTAAATTTAAGAACATGTCACCCATTTGTCCGATTTGTATACGAATAAGCGTAGTTTGTTAAGAAAAAAAGCAAAGGAAAGGAGGCGATCTCACGTTCTGCTTTTTTTTTCTAATGGTAGCCTTTGGGAAGCTCATGACTGAGCATGCACAGGCCTACTTGCCGATTTTTAGATGAAATAATGCGTTTTCTAAGAGTTTTAAATTAATATCTCAGCTAATTATCAAAATATTAAAAATCCGAGCCTTACGTGCATCAGGACTAGTGTCGGTAGGTGTCCCGCGTAAATCAGGGCTCCAAATGCTTTGGACACCATTAACTTTTTACAGTTTATTTCACCATCCGCAGATAATTCTTTAACCGCAGATAATTCTGCCATTAGCTATGGCGAAGAAAATTACTTTAAAATACTGGTGTTCAGAGCACTTAGAGCCCGGATTTACACGGGACACTGGGCAACACTAATCAGGATCTGCCTTGGACTACACTCATCTAAATTTTTAGACTTGAGTATTCGTGGAAAAAAAGGAGACACCCCCTACAACTCTGCAACACATTATAATAGAAGAAAGCTACTGGAACCAATCGATTGGAAATTAAGTCTATTTTTAAATGATGTATATAAAATTTGCTTACCGAACCATCTAGAAATCAAAACCAGACCTAACTTTGTTTTCTTCAATGGCGACACCCAATTTTGACAATATACTGCAGGTCTTCGGCTAAAACTACCCCTAGAAACGAAATTTCTAGTCATTTGAACGGTAAGTTTTTGAATTTTAAACATTCAAAATTTAGAACTTCTAATGTTAAATTACGTTTTCATATTTTTACTAATAACTCCTGAAATTATAATCCTAATGTGATAATTTTGTGTGTGGTTATAATACTAAAAAACCAAAACAGAAATACACTGAATTTGTAATTTTAAAAATTTTATATTATGAATTACGAATTAAGAAATTAACATTAAAAAAAATATGAATTGCAACATACAATTGTTTGATAGATTTATATTTATTATGTCTTGCTTTATGCGAATTCTCAATTTCAAATATTTCTTTCAAGTAGTTTTCGAATTATCATAAAAAAAGTCAAAATGATGCTTTAAGGGGGCGTCTATGATTTGCAGTAAAGCATAATTTGAAAAGGTAATTTTACCCATTTTATTGAAATATTTGGATTGGCAATAGTCGAAACATATTAACCGAGTGAAAGGGTGATATTGGCACGAAATAAGACATTAATAGAAGTGACATAGTCATTCTGTAGCATTTCACCCATAAAGTACTAAACTTCAATTTGGATACAGCCCCTAAAATATGACCATTTTAAAATAATTAATTTCTCGGAAACTAATCGTACAAATTTAATTTAAATTTGGATTTAGGCTATTTGAAAGGTGTAGAATTAATTAATGGTGTCAAACTTGGGTATTGCTATTGAAGAAAACAAAGTTTGGGTTCGTTTGTATATGTAGATGGCCCCATAAGCAAATTTTTCACACATCATTTAAAAGTAGACTTTATTTCCAATCGTTCGGTTTTCTTCTACGCTAATTTGTTGCAGAGGCAGTTTACTTTTTTTTTCCACGACTGTACGTTCGGTAGATTTCGCTAGCCTTTTTGTATTAAATCATACTTGATACATATTTTTATGAAGTAATCTTACTGTCACATGATTTTAAAATTGTACTTACATTCTTTTACCGGATATTTCTGGATTTTTTCTGCAGGTAAATATTATAAAAATTTATTTTTCTCTACTTATGTTTATAATTACAATTTTGACATACTTTTTTTGCTCGTATTATTAAATAACTCATGATAACTTATGAATATAAATATATAATTTATGATATCTTATGATATAACACCGTAACAAAACTAAATATTTGTGTAGTAAAAAGTACGATGCGCGACTTCTCATGAGAAAATGTTTAAATAGCCTATAAACACTATCAAAGGACATTGTAGGCGCGATGACAACATTCGGAAGTGAACCCAATTACGGAAGATTAATATGTAAAAAATAACATAATTAATAAACACAGTAAGCCCGCTTAGTCTCATCAGTCTGCAGCATTTTTTAAATCAAGTGGTAAAAGCGGGTACATAATGTTACTAATATATACAGCGTGGCTTGTCATTCTTATACATCTGCAGTAATTTAGAGGCCTGTGCAAAGAGTGGTCGCATAACATTATTAATAAACACAGCGACCCACAGCCCCCAATTTCATCCATCTGCAGTATTTTTGATACCATGTGTGATGAGCGTGTGGATAACATTATTAATAAACACTGTGAGGCCTTTCATTTCATCCATTTGCAGTATTGTCAATAACACATGTGTGAAGAGCGTATGTATAACATAATAAAATAAACATTGAAGCGTTTCCAGTTTCAAAAACATTTTATTATCCTTGAGCATATTCGAATTCCGTTAAAAGATGAAAAAAAAAATGTAATTTAACAAATTACAACGGCCATTTGGAAAATGATTTTTTCAAAGACTAAAATTTAAGACAAAAAATCGCTCGGAGTTGATCATACATTACGTACGCCATGGATTACATTTTTCGGTACTGTAAATTTTTAAACTTCTACGGAGCTGGTCATTCATCACGTACGCCAGGGATTAAACATTAATATTCATGGATCAATTTTAAATGAAATTTCATTCTTAAACTTCTAAGCATCCCACAATATTACTTTTTACTTCGTCGTATAGATTAAAAAAAAAATGTACTTTTAAATGCAATTAGTTTGAAAGCTGTAACTCAATTTGTTTCTGAGTTATTAATTTTTTTTTGTAGTTTTTATTACTTTTTTGTCATAGTGGCAACAGAAGTATCCATCTCTGTTGAAAGTAAAGGAAAAATACAGATTACTGTATAGGCCATTCAGAACACGAATTAAATGCGGATTCAACTAATAAAACACTTCAGATATGTTTTTGATTTCCTACCCTGACAGAGGACTATAACCCTTTTCCCAAATGGTTAAAAAGGTTTTAACTAAATTCTGTACACTAAGCAGAAGCGGTTTGGATCCATTGTTTTCAATGAAAAAAGAATAGAAAAGAACAACTTTTTTTTTCTTTTTTGTCGGCCGCCCAAATGTGGCCTACACATTTCTGTCGACGACAGAAAGGCCTAAGGCGCATCCCACACTGGGGAAACATGTTGCATGAATACACGCTCCATGACGCTTCGATCGAACAGACGCGACGGAAGCAAATTGCCTTCTCGGCTTTTTAGCCGCACACCAAAGCGCCAATACTACCGGCGACATTTCTTTCTCCTGTCACGCTTCTTTGTTTACGTTTTTCGTGAAATTTTAAATGGATCATTCGACAGAAAACGAAGCTATGGAATTATCTTCTGAAGATGAAGATACCCTGATGTTGACCTTGCTATACAAGGATAAAGAAAATAAGAAAAGAAAATATTGGGTCCATCCAATGAATAATTTGCATGGAGAATAATGGCACGTTTTTCGTTAAGAAAAAAAATACTGCGCAAGTATTCGGAAAAATTTCGGCAATAGAAATTGATGTGAAGCATAAACAAGCCCACAAAGGTTTTAGTAATGGCACAAACTATCAGCCACTATAGAAAGTAGCGAATTAATTTATTTTATATTTCATGTGAGGTTGGCAACACTCATTTCATTATTATTTTGCATTTGTTTTGATTTGTACAGACCAACAGCAAATAACGACTGTTTGCAGAATTCAAAGGAAACTTCAACAAGAGAAAATGAAAATTCTGAAGCGAAACGAAAGAAATGTTTAAAAATTGTAATAAATAATAATTTTGGGTATTAAAATTATAATGTACAGGTAAATAAAAGGGATTCAAGTTTTAATTACCTTAAATTGAATTATTACAAGCTCTTCTTGTAAATGGATACAGGTGAGTTAAAAAAGAAAATTTAAGCAGAAGAGGGCTTAAAAAAGAAGTTAGATGCTTGATTTAATTTTAACAACTAGATTTCATATTTCGTACAACAATATACATTAAAAGAGTTTTATTGAGCGAAAATGAAATTATATATTTTTCGTTGTTATTTTGTTAACCCCCCCCCCTCAATTCTTTTACAGAACAATATAGGAAATACTATAACACCTTCTACAAAGTGTCAACGAGACAGTAAATAACCAAATTTAGAAATGTTTGCTACATAGTTTAACAAATTAAACAGGGGTCAATCCAAGCAAAATTTTGGGCCCTTTCACAAAAATCAATTTCATAGAACAGGCCCCTTTACAAAAATCAATTTAATAAAACAGGCCCCTTCACAAAAATCAATTTAATAAAACAGGCCCCTTCACAAAAACCAATTTAATAAAACAGGTCCCATCACAAAAGTCAATTTAATAAAACAGGCCCCATCACAAAAATCAATTTAATAAAACAGGCCCCTTCACAAAAATCAATTTAATAAAACAGGCCCCATCACAAAAATCAATTTAATAAAACAGGCCGCATCACAAAAATCAATTTAATAAAACAGGCCCCTTCACAAAATCAATTTAATAAAACAGGCCCTGTGACAGCGTTTCTGTCCCATAGCTATCATTTTTATTCAAAATTTAATTTAAAACATAACTTTCTTACTTTTAGATCATATTATCCCCCGCCCTCTCTTTCCTATAATGAAATATGTGATTAAATTCATTTCTCAAAACCATCCAGAGTTTATTAAAGTGATTTCTTTCTTCTTTCTAAAATCATCTTTAAATCAAAGCGCTCAAATAATCATTTCCTTTTTTCCCTTTCTTATTTTAATCTGTATCTACCCGTTACCGCTGCTTGTGCAAAGAAATAAATAAGAATTAAATAGCACAGCTGCTTGTCTCATTTCATTTTCTTGCATTGGATTTTTTTCCCCGCCGCAGTGATAAGAAATTTTTATCGCTACTAATACGTGAACGTTGAATATGTATTAACAATAAAAAGTAAAAATGAACGAATCTTATGGGAAGCATGTATTTATCGTGTTATGTGGTCGGGCTAAAAGCCAGATGTCCTGGATGTTCTGCATTTTTCTCATCGAGCAATCTGCAATCTGCAATTTCATGTAACAGTTAGTTGGGCAAAGGCCTATCTGCAAGATAAACAATTTTCGGTTTGTCTGTTACTTATCTCATCCTAATTAGAAGCGCTTACTTGCAATACACATTTTTGCGGTAATGTTTATCGCCAAAAGCCTTTGTACACTTTCGCGCAGTCACCAAAAGTTGTAAATTGGCGATGCTGTGCAACGCCAAGATTTCTTGATTTCGTGCAAAAACTTCACTTCTGTTTCAGCTCTCGAGATGTAAAGTTGTCTAAAAGGAAAAGGCGCTTCGGCGTCCCATGTATTATGGGGTCTCTCTCTCCCATTTTGGCTCCGCTTGAACCAGCTTTTATAAAAAAAATTTTAATAAAGAAATAGTTCCTGTAATATGGTTGGAGTTTTTGTATTTTAAGCGAACCATCCCACTGAACAATATTACATAAATTTGGCCATCGACCGGTATTTTCTCCAACCTAATATATATATATATATATATATATATATATATATATATATATAGTTGAGAGAGAGAAATCCCCCCCCCCACGGTTAAAATGGATGTATGCTCCTCTTTCGACGAATTCCAGTTAGATATTAAAAGGACAGATGCCTTCTTAAAGTTCCCTGCCAGTTCCTGTCTCTGTGTCTTGTGATGTTGGAATCAAGAGTATGTCATCACCCCTCCACTTAAGCGACAAGCCATGGTTGCCTGTTTGTTTTTAATTCAAGACTGCTTACTACTTAGAGCTGTGCTCACTCCGGCGATCCATGCAGGTTTCCAAAATGCTACGCAATCTCTCAAATAGTGGATCTCACCTATAATTGCCATCTACAGCAGTTGTGTTTCCTGCGATTCGTGTTTTCTTTTATGCGACGTTATTTCTTCAAAAGTGTGTCAACAAAAAAATAAAAAGAAGAGTAATTGTTCGGAACCAGTGTACTCGACAAAAAAAGGGTACCTAATCATGTCCGTATTCATCACAATTCTTTTTGAGTTTGTTTGTGAAATTGCAAAAAAGAAAAAAAGTGAAACCTAGTGTGTCTAAAAAAAAGTGCACCTGACAATGTCAAAAATTCATCGTGCTTCATTCCGAATATTGCCTTTGTGATAGAATTTTTTTTTCTTTTCAAAATGTGTTTTTACGCAAGGAAATCTAAAAAAAGTGTTTCTTACTTAAAATATCAGGGACGCATCATTTAAAAAGTATGTGCTTTTCTGTGACTTAGATGAAAATCTCAAAGTGAACTTAGTGTGACACTACTTGTGTTAATTACTACAGTTAAAAAAGTGCATTTTTAGGTAGTGTTAAAAAAAAATTAAGAATACACTACAAATTTCAACATGAACATTTTTCTCCTTTTTAAAATCTTAATTTTAATTAATACAGTATTTTCCTTTTATATTTTTTTCAGTTTCATCTCTTTTCATGCTATGATAAATGTTTCTATAGTCATACTGGTTTAACATTTTATTACTCCATACTATTCCATATTGTTTTTATTAAGGCTGCTTATAAAAGGTTATATCCGGAAGAAAGAAGATATCGGCTTTATAAAGAAAAATTATTGCTTTTTTTTTTAATCGTTATACTTGCAGCTACAATTCTAAGCTGCTCTTTGCATGTTAATGTTTAAAAGGTAAGTGCTATTTAAGTTCAGTTATTTTATGAATGTTTAAATATACTTTATTTTCATGCATGACAAGGATTTTCTGGGTTTAACATTTATCGTGAAAGATATTGCGCTTGCATTCCTTGTCGCTATTGCACAAACAATAGACTTTTAAAATTTATCTAATTTATCTGTGCACATTTTGTTGTTTTTAAGTATAGTTATGAATGACATATTTTTAACGAAAGGTGTGTTTATTTTTAATTTAATTTCTATTTTGATTGAAAAGAGATGTATTTGTATTTATCTCCTTTATGAATATTTAATATGTTAGGTAATATTTCAAGTGCTTTTAAAAATATAAGTTGTTACTTACAGATCGGCAGTTGATGTGTAAAGTAAAATTTATGAATAATTGGGATGCATTTCTAAGGAGATAAAGAAAAAAAGGGTAGCATTTTTTTTTAAGTTTGTTGCATTTGATTCATATTAGAAACTTCCTGAGTATCTTGCATTGACACATTGACGCACTTCAGAGATAATATATTCCTTTTATTTTATCTCTAGGCCTTGAAGTTGCTTCTCTGTTGTTTTATCATTTGTTGCACATAAATACGCTGGCTCGTATGCTGTCTGTTAACAGTATGATTTAAATAATATGTTGTGTCATATTGCAACTTATTCAGTATAGTGTCTTTTATGAGTCGTTTTCTGGGGATTATTAGATGTTTTTTTTTTTATTATTGTTAGTTAACATGTTGTCATTCAGCCTTTCTTAAAGATGGTGATAAAAAAAAGTCTATAGATATATTTATCTTAGATTGTAAATGACTTGCTTTTGAATACCTTTTACATTATTAGACCTGGGACACACTTTTAAAATTTCTTTTTAGAGTTAATATATATATTTTTTTTCTATGCAGAAAATTTTATGTTTTATGACTTTATTATATTTTTTTTGCACTGATTAAGAGTAATGTGAAATATGTTGGATTTGCATATTCGTGGCAATTTAAAATAAGTATAGAGAAGGTGAGCATAACATTTTTTTTCTCAGTTTGATGTGGGCACTTGATTAGAAATTTACATACAGTTGGCGTAATCATATGTTTAAAAAAATATTAGATTATTTATCTTTCACATAAATATTTTCTTGCATGGTGAACTTTGGCAAAATATTTTGTAAGCTTAGATTAGTTTATCCTGACATACATTTTCTTTAGGCATATTACATAGCTCGAGTCATCATATCATGGTTACAAAAATATTTTTTTTTTCCCTTTTGGCTCTCGTTTGCTTTTGCAAAATACATAAGATGTACAACATAGGTTTGACGTATAGTTTTAAACTGTTATTTTTTTATGTTTCTCAATGACATGCATTCACATTAATACATTGTTTTTTTGTTTTTTTGTGTGTGTAAGTTTGTTTGCTTGTACTTCTGTCATGGTTTATGTGGGATACTTCAGTCATTGCGCAATTTTCCATGGGATAGCAAAATGTCTGAGGTGTGTATTTCGATCTATGGTTAAGCAAGTTGGCCGCTAGCTTAATCAGGGATCGGATATGTTTCCTAACATGATTGATGGAGTTGCACTAATATTAATTTTACAATTGGAGTATTGTTTACATTTTAAAAATTATTTTTAGATTTCTAAAATTTCACCTGTAATTGTTTCCTAATGCTGATGATGGATAACACCTTTACACTAATTTACACTTTCTTCTAACTTGCTATGGGCAGATAGCATTGTTAGGTAATAATCACGCATGTTTTTTTACTTCCCCCTCTCATGCACATGGTTTGGGATGTCATGTTTGGCCTGGTACTTCACACACACACACACACACATTGACTCGTTCAGTTTTGCTGAATTTTGTTATATTTCAATTAATACTCACCATGGTTAAGGACATTCATTACCGTCTGTGCATGTATAGGTTTCTTTTAGCATTATTTGTGTTTAGCTTTAAGATTGCATATTTTTTTCACTGCATTCACAACTTCGTAGTATTTTTTAGATAGACTTTCTTTTAATGTCAAGTGTTTTTTTTAGTTCGTGTGTTTAAAAGTTTTGCAGAAATTATAACATAATGTAACTGTTGTACATTGTTTACACAGTCATCTTAAAGTTTTTTTTTGCAAGGGATAATTAACCGGGTGTACAGTTTTACACATGCAGCTAATGTACTGTTAGACTTCATTGTTTACGCGCGGCTGGTGACTCGTTGCTATTTTAAGTTATAACATAAGGTATTTTTTTTATTATAACTGACATGGTATTTGATATCGGTAAGAGTTTTTTTTTATAAAATGTAGTCACTTCCATAATGTGAGCTGTTAGGTACACTTTATTTTTTTAAAGGGCTATTCACATATACCCATTAAACTAAACCTTTGGCATTTTTTTTTCTTCTTCAGATTTAATTTTTTTTTTAATTTGCGAGTTCAAATCTCACAGTTCTCTTGTGACGGATACATACATTCATACCACATAAGGTACATTGCTTGTTATTTTTGGCTACCAATATGTTTTTTTTTTCCTTTTCATTCTTTTCTTGGAACATGTTTGGCTTGCATAGCTTCTACAATTTTTAGCTTAGAGTTATACATTTTATGCACGCTTCTGTTAACTCAAGACAGTAATGAATTTGGCAGATGCAGTTTTAGTTTCTTTTTAACCCTTAGTCAACCACTTATTCAACAGTTTTCTTTCACATGTAGTTCATATGTTGGATATTTGTTTGTGTTTCACAACAGTTGTTTTTTAATACATTTTGGTACATTCTTATACATACATTACACTAGTTCATGTGTTGATTTACATATTTTGTTCATTTGCTTTTACACATTGTACTTTACTAGCGATTTATTCGGCAGTATTTCTTTTTTTTTTCTTACAAGTAGTTCATTGAGTTGTACACACTGGCTGGTTTAGAGTTTAACCAGAGTTTACACACACATTACAAGTAGTTCATTTGTTTTATTAACCCTTATTCATTACCTTTTGGTGATAACTCATTAATTATGTAATTGAATCTCACTCGTATGCAAGTGTCTTGGGTTTTTACACATATACTGTCTGTTTATTTTGTTGGCAAATGCATAACAATTTGAATTCATTGAGACATTAATACATAGAGTTCATGGGAATTATACAATTTGCTCATATGTTTACTTACACGTTGTGTATGCTTGCGTACACTTTTGTTCATGTGTTGCATTACAAGTAGTTCATGAGTTTGGGAGTTTCCCCCCCCCCCCCTCCCTCCACACACATACAATTTCTCCTTTTACTTTCCTATCTTTTAAATTTTACACCATGTTTCAATATTAAAATACTTCTTTTTTAACTGTTTTTTTTGTGTTCGCATAATGTCAGAACATATCATGGCATCATCACTTTGTATCTATACAAAGATTTTAATGTTTCTAGGAGTTATCCGTCACATGACATATTAAACTACACATACATTTCGAAGTTGTTAATTTTAACAGGTAACTTTTTTTTACACTTTCATTGGATACTTCTTACTTGGAGGTGGCAGATCGAGTAAGATATCTTGTTACACTATAAAAAATTGTATGCAATTTATTATTATTTTTTTTATAAGTTTGCCAGGGGTTAAATTTTGATCAATACACGGAAAGTCAGGATGGCAGTGTAAAAATTCATAAAATGCTAAATTATAACATACTGTGATTTTTTTTTTTTTTTTGGAAACCGGGGACTTGGTTAAATTGCAGGAATCTAAAAAACTACCCCTTATTATTTAGGGCAGAAGCCATAAGCTGATGCCACTAGAATTCACAAAATTTCAATATGTAGGGCTGCACTTGTTTGAGCGCGTGCAGCTTGCACAATTTTTGTCTCTGGTAGTCCTGTGCGTTATGCACAATTTTTTATAATTTTCTTATGCCAGTAATGAAGCAACCTAAGATAATACAAATAAGCTTCAATTTTATGAAAGAATTCATCTTTCCTTTAGTAACATTTTTTTTTTTTTACTGGTGTGTTTTTGTCCTTTGTTTTTATTTGCTTGCATTTATTTAATATTATGATCTCAAGTAAGATCAAATTTTTGAGAAGTCGTATAGACAGTAAATGCTTCTCTATATGAATAGATACATGACTAAAATGCTGGTACCAGAGCCACAAATACAATGCCACAAAAAAAATTAAATATAGGATCCTGTGTTATCAACTAATGTGGCCCTTTTATTTTGTGGAATATTTAATAAAAAAAAGATTATTGTGAATATTATGAGCGCTCAGTCATGGACATAACACAATTCTTGTGAATTGTTTTGAAAGCAAGCAAATATATTTTTTTCTACTTACTTATAGTTGTATAAAATATTTTACAGGAGCTAAAGGATAATAGTTTCACAAACAAGTTAAAATAGATTTCTTGGTAGATATCAACTTAAATAGTTAATTTTACTTATTTTGTCTTGGTACATATTCTGTAAGTGCGAAGGTGGACAAAGGATTTTATGTAGATATAAAGCTGCAACGTACACGTTTCAGCTTTCTTCTGTTGTGGGGGTGAGTTATGTGACAGCGTTTCTGTCCCATAGCTATCATTTTTATTCAAAATTTAATTTAAAACATAACTTTCTTACTTTTAGTACATATTATCCCCCTCTCCTCTTTCCTATAATGAAATATGTGATTAAATTCATTTCTCAAAACCATCCAGAGTTTATTAAAGTGATTTCTTTCTTCTTTCTAAAATCATCTTTAATTCAAAGCGCTCAAATAATCATTTCCTTTTTTCCCTTTCTTATTTTAATCTGTATCTATCCATTACCGCTGCTTGTGCAAAGAAATAAATAAGAATTAAATAGCACAGCTGCTTGTCTCATTTCATTTTCTTGCATTGGATTTTTTTTCCCGCCGCAGTGATAAGAAATTTTTATCGCTACTAATACGTGAACGTTGAATATGTATTAACAATAAAAAGTAAAAATGAACGAATCTTATGGGAAGCATGTATTTATCGTGTTATGTGGTCGGGCTAAAAGCCAGATGTTCTGGATGTTCTGCATTTTTCTCATCGAGCAATCTGCAGTCTGCAATTTCATGTAACAGTTAGTTGGGCAAAGGCCTATCTGCAAGATAAACAATTTTCGGTTTGTCTGTTACTTTTCTCATCCTAATTAGAAGCGCTTACTTGCAATCCACATTTTTGCGGTAATGTTTATCGCCAAAAGCCTTTGTACACTTTCGCGCAGTCACCAAAAGTTGTAAATTGGCGATGCTGTGCAACGCCAAGATTTCTTGATTTCGTGCAAAAACTTCACTTCTGTTTCAGCTCTCGAGATGTAAAGTTGTCTAAAAAGAAAAGGCGCTTCGGCGTCCCATATATTATGTGGTCTCTCTCTCCCATTTTGGCTCCACTTGAACCACCTTTTATAAAAATTTTTTAATAAGGAAAAAGTTCCTGCAATATGGTTGGAGTTTTTGTATTTTAAGCGAACCATCCCACTGAAAAATATTACAGGCCCCATCACAAAAATCAATTTAATAAAACAGGCCCCATCACAAAAATCAATTTAATAGAACAGGCCCCATCACAAAAATCAATTTAATAAATAGGGCCCTTCACAAAAATCAATTTAATAAAACAGGCCCCTTCACAAAAATCAATTTCATAGAACAGGCCCCTTCACAAAAATCAATTTAATAAAACAGGACCCTTCACAAAAATCAATTTAATAAAACAGGCCCCTTCACAAAAATCAAATAAAACAGGCCCCTTCACAAAAATCACAATAAAACAGGCCCCTTCACAAAATTCCTCATGTTAAAATAGGCCCCTTCACAAAATTCCATTTCATAAAAATATACTCTTCATTAATTATTTTTATTTTGTTAGTTTTAAAATTTCGAATATTCGTCGCAGGTATAATCATAAATCGCCGGATATCTTTCAATTATCCCAACAAAACGTTTGTTGAACTTGGATGATTCAGGCCTAGCTGGAGAGGCGGCCATGTTCAGACAGGGTTTCGCGAACGACAAAATTATCACAAATGGAAGACAGAAGACACGAGGCAGACATTGGCTAAAAAGACGCGCGACAAGAGAAATATGACGCATGACTTTTCAGTGTGCGGATATAGTGAAGGGAATACATGTTGGAATGAAGATTTTCCCCCTTGACTCGTGTCGTTGTCGCTTGTCTGTCCAGTGTGGCATGCCCCTAATGGAAAAAAAAAATTCTCTCGCATTACCTGAAAGCTTAAAGCAATATTCCGTTTTCAGGGGTCATTATATGCACTCCAACACTGAATACGGGTATATAGAACCAGAATCAGGCATTTAAATTCCTTTATACATACGAAATTACTTACCTTAATTTCCAGCATACATTTCCTGGATGAAATAAAAAAGGTTTCAAACCAGACATTTTACGTTATATGAAGTGAAATAATTGTTATCTAAAATTACCTTAAATTTTATTAGGTAAAACTTCTGGTTTCAACATGTTTATTTGATATGAAGATTATGGACAAAAAATTATGATAATTTAAAAAAAATTAGATACAGGACATCTATTCAGGAGAAAAATTTAAGCACTAATTGTACATAGCCCAACACTTTCAAAAGGAAGTACAAGCATTTTCATCTTTGTTTCATTTTATATTGTATATTTCGTTACCTTTCGCATTTTTCGTGTCCTGTTAAAAAATAAATTATTATTATTATTATTTTTTATTTATTTATCAGAGAATTTAGAGAATAAAGAAATTATTATATTATTTTCTTCTTTCAGTGGTCCAAGAATGGTATCAGTTTCCAGGTAGCTATATTCGCTTTCCATGAATTTCAAGTCAGTGATGTATATTGAGTTCATTTACTGCATAAAGTAAGAAGAAAAAGAAAAAGACATTTTAGTTGAAATTTTGCCCACAGCATGGATCCCGCTAGAGTGCAACATGGTCAATTGCTTATGCACAGGGTTGCTACCGTCGACTACTTAAAAAAAATATATAACAATATTTCCGAATTATGATCTTTCTTTTAAATTTTAGTAGATATCTGTGCATGCTTATACATAGCACAAATGTGCATAACCTAACAACAATAGCTAGGATGTAGCATTTTGCTTTTCTTTCTTTTTACATAGTTTTATTACACACTGCACTTGAAACACACGTGTTCATGACTTAGCATTTATAACAATTTTAGTTTTGGCAAAATCTAAGATTTACAAAAATAGCACATCTCTGCCATTAGGTGTCGATATTGTTATAAAAAAAGCAGCAAACTTATAGTTTTAAAGATCCTAATTCAGTGATTAACAGTTGCATATTTAACGACTGCTGATATGCTGCGTTTAAAGATTAGTCTTTGTTTACAGTAACACAGATCGCTCTGATTCCTAAAACATTACCAAAAGCAACGTAAACACGTGTATTTATCTAATTTATATTATTATATAGATTTTCTTCTATATAGATTTCGAGTGATTAGTTTATAAAAGTTATAAATCAGAATGCATTAAATCCAAAGATAAAATAACGTATTTCAAGACAAGTATTTCAAGACGTATTTCAAACATATGGCAAGAAAATGTTACAGTTATAAATCGCAAATTGTTCTTATTTACACACCAATGTGCATTCCAAGTGCGACACTATATCTGAGTGTTTTAAACCTCATTCATAATTTTGTTATACATCAGTTTTGAATACTAGTTCTTAACGGGACTATATTTCGATCACTAGATTAATATTAACACAATTATTCTAATGGGTAAACAAATCATATTAGATGTAAATTTCCAACTGGGTGAAAAATGTCTGGACCAGGATTTGAACCCGGGACCTCCTGGCTGAAGCCGCCAGTGCTCTGCCATCTGAGCTATCCCGGACGATTCTGGTCGAACTTTTTCACCCAGCTAACCTTCATGATTACAGCATCTGGTCTGAAACCTGGTTCAGCTCAACAGAATAAATCTCAGGTAATGGAACTCCAGAAATCGCTGGATACGATATTACACTAGATTAATATTAACACAATTATACTAATTGGTAAACAAATCATATTAGATGTAAATTTCCAACTGGGCGAAAAATGTCCGGACCAGGATTCGAACCCGGGATCTCCTGGCTGAAGCCGCCAGTTCTCTGCCATCTGAACTATCCCGGACGATTCTGGTCGAACTTTTTCACACTCGCCGGACCAGGATTCGAATCCGGGATCTCCTGGTTGAAGCCGCCAGTGCTCTGCCACGTGAAAAAGTTTGACCAGAATCGTCCGGGATAGCTCAGATGGCAGAGCACTGGCGGCTTCAACCAGGAGATTCCGGATTCGAATCCAGGTCCGGACATTTTTCGCCCAGTTGGAAATTTACATCTAATATGATTTGTTTACCAATTAGAATAATTGTGTTAATATTAATCTAGTGTAATTTCGTATCCAGCGATTTCTGGAGTTCCATTACCTGAGATTTATTCTGTTGAGCTGAACCAGGTTTCAGACCAGATGCTGTAATCATCAAGGTTAGCTGGGTGAAAAAGCTCGACCAGAATAGTCCGGGATAGCTCAGATGGCAGAGCACTGGCGGCTTCAGCCAGGAGGTCCCGGGTTCGAATCCTGGTCCGGACATTTTTCGCCCAGTTGGAAATTTACATCTAATATGATTTGTTTACCAATTAGAATAATTTTGTTAATATTAATCTAGTGTAATTTCGTATCCAGCGATTTCTGGAGTTCCATTACCTGACATTTATTCTGTTGAGCTGAACCAGGCTTCAGACCAGATGCTGTAATCATCAAGGTTAGCTGGGTGAAAAAGTTCGACCAGAATCGTCCGGGATAACTCATATGGCAGAGCACAGGCGGCTTCAGACAGGAGGTCCGGGTTCAAATCCTGGTCCGGACATTTTTCGCCCAGTTGGAAATTTACATGTAATATATTTCGATCGTCCTTGGTTCACGTAAATATATTGGAAATGTTACCTTTATAGGATTTTTAAATTATTAGTAGAAACACTTAGGAGTGAAAATACAAAGCAAGACAAAAAAAAAATGAAAATAGAGGTTAAACTCACTTATTAAGTCAAAAATACAGATATTCTGACTGCAATCCGAACTCGGGTTAACACACGTACCTGTAACAGTAATGGAAATAGTTCTGACTCACTCTAACAATACTAAATAGTCGACTGACTTTCTTTTGTATGAAATGTGATGAAGTCACAAGATGGGCTGGAAGTGCACTCTAATTCTGTTTGTTACAAAGTGTGTAATGACGCGTACACATCTGACAGTATACACATCTAAATAATTAAGCATCTAAGGTATAGATCTGTTTAGAATAAATTAGCAATATCGTTAATGTAATGTTTTTGGCCACAACTACTTTCAAACAATAATCATCTTGAGTTAGATGTAAATTTCTCTTTAAAATGTGTAGAATTCTAGCACAAAGGTTATTGTTTGGTAAAATTTTGTAGCCAAAAGAATGATAGAGCCGACATTTGAAATGGTTGCGATTTCCATCATTTCCTCCTAATGTGGCTAGATGTCGCAGAAGTAAAGTAAGTCTTTTGACCTTATTCTTACAATATTTTCATTAGCGCTAAAGTTATGAGTGAAAATCCGTGTTCAGCTTTAATCGGACATCCTATATTTTTTAAAGGAATAGGAAGATTTCAACCCTTATTATACAAAACCTGTTTGACTTAACATGTAGTATCTCCCCTAAACATTTGTAATAATAATTTTGAGACACCCTGTATACACCATTCAAGTGTTGTAACACAGTTCAACTACTTCAAAAAGAAAATAAATTATACTACTTTTTAATAAAGTGGTTCAATGCTGAATAGTTCAAAATTGTCATAAGTCAGAAAATAAATTTATCAGTGAAATTAAAAATTTTCCTTAATCTTTTCAGGGGCGAAGTACTTCTATTTGCAAAATGCTGAAATTATTGAAATATACCAGGAATTACAAACAAATTTACTGAAAAAGAATAAAAGATTTCTTTCACGTATTTAAAAAAGGAATATTTTTATTCCAAAAGACTGGTGACAATGTAGTGACGCAACCAGAGTTTGGCTGTAGGGGGGGGGGGGGGGGGTGTTGAGATGTTGATAATGGTTATCGCCGGTTAATTGAATCAGTCTTATTAATGAAGGAAATCCTTATGCTTTTTTTCTCGGTTAGTAGAATCACATGTTACGTTGGTTGTGATTTATTTAAACAGCGTTTACAAAGTTACAGTTGCAAAACATAAAATGCACCAATGAAATAACTATATTACTACTATGTTAGATTTATATAAAGTCTTTAAAAAATAATGAGGAAAATTTTAAGAGATGGTTGCACAGTACAGCCAACAATTTTTGTACGGAAAATCAGTAATTCATTGTTCAGCCAAACATACACACGGGATTTCACTCCAAGATCATCCCGAATTCTTGTTCTTAACTTAAAAATTAATTAAACAATTTTAGCAAAATTTTCAATAGACTTAGCCTGCATTGTGTCAGATATAACAATATTACGAGAATTGGTGAAGTTTATCATCATCCGTGTCCAAACAGTGCTGAATTTTAGAATGTAGTTTCATTATTATATATCCGTGAAAAAAATGGTAACATTTCGCTCGACCCAACGAGTTTTCAAAACTTGCATATATTTTACTTACCCAACATACGTAGTATAGGGTAAGTCTTGTAATTGTTTTTTAAATTTCCATTGTTCTACAATTAAAATTTTCACTTTATTATTTTTAAAGATTTGCCATTTTCTAGGCAATAAATGTTATAGACAGTAACAATTTCTAGGCAATAAAAATAAATATAACGTTTGAAAAAGAACCTGCATGTGACGAAATCCTGTCTTAAACGGAAATAATGTGTTGATCCATACAAAATGAATGTAATAATTACGTGTGAAAATAATATAATACATTTACAACAGACGGTGTACCTGCTAAGAAGGGAGATTGTCTATACCGAACATTTCTGCTCTCCTATGCTATTCCGTCTTAGAAAATTTTACGACATAGCCAGGTGTGATTCTGTTCTGAATTTTCCGAAAAATTAAAAATAAAATCGGTCATCATTCCGAAAACTCGGATATGAAAATATCGCGGATTTGGACAAATGGTCGCCGTAAAAAATCAATTTCGTCAATCGTTCGCAGAAAAAGCTCTCCAAAGGATCGTGGAGAAAACGCGAATTTCGTCAAATGTTCGCGAAAAAAACCACTAATTTCGTCTAAAGATCGAGAAAAAGCTAAAATTTCGTCTAAAGATCGTGAAAAAGCGCAAATTTCGTCAAAAAACTGCGAGAAACACAAATTCCGCCAGAAGATAGCGAAAAACGCAAATTTCGTCAAAGGATCGCGAAAAAACGTATATTTCGCCTAAAGATCGCGAAAAAAACGCAAATTTTGTCTAAAGATCACCATAAATTCTAAATTTCGACAAAAGATTGCTGAAAAAACGCAAATTTCGTGAATGGATCGTGGAAAAAACGAAAATTTTGTCAAAGGATTGCAAAAACAGCCCGTGAAATTCGTCAAAATATCGCGAAAAAAAGCAAATTCCGTCAATGAATCGCAGAAAAAAGGGGAAATTTCACGAAAGGATCACGAAAAATCCCCTCAAATTTCGCCAAAGGATCACAAAAAAAAAACGCAAAATTCGTGAAAGGATCGCGGAAAAACGCAAATTTCTTCAAAGAAGCGCGGAAAAAACACGAATTTCGTTAAGGGGCCGCGGAAAAAACACATAATTAATGCCGGGAGGGAATTTCTCTCTTCAGCTTTAATCTTTCAGAAAATTTGCTGTGAATTTCAAGATAACAAAATAAATATCGCAACCCAGGACACTTTTCTTAAAATTTATAATACAAACATGAAAAAAGCTAAAATAAGTATTTTTTGTCAGAATTCCTCCTACAAGGCAATTTTTAACCATAATGGCGTAAAAATCTCTATTCAGTCGGGCAGCGTAGGGCTTGTTAAGCTTTTGTATGAGCCAGGCCGAACTTTTAGATTTTATACCGAGCCAATAATTTTTTTTGTGAAATAAATGGAAAAACGGTCCGAACCGGCTCGGGCTGAAATTTTCGCTTTTTATATAGGGCCGAAATTCTTTTCTACGGATCGGTTTGAGCTCGGGTGGCCTGTACGGACTTCTAACAAGAAGTTTGAAACTGAAAGACACCTATAAAACGTATGTTTTATGTTTTTGTCTGGAAGTCGATGGTCCATTATTGTTTCGAACGGAGCAAAGACAGAAATGCAATTAAAAAACTGTACACTGTACAATACTTAGACCATTGTCAGACGGACAGCATTGTGAATGGATAATACTTAAGCAAAAAAGCAGCAAATATGACGCCCGTCTGACATTGGTCTTAAACTCAAAGCGTCTATACGGCAGGAAATGATCATTCTCTTAGCCTAAGACATCTCGAAAATGTGATTCATGACCTTTTCAAAGCCTAGTTCTTACTTAACCAATGCATGTAATATACGCTTTCACAGTTTTAAATATAATATTCGCCGTTTAATTGGATCTCTTTGTTGAATAGAATTTGATTCAGCAAAGCCAAAAATAAGCCAAAAAATTTTAACATTAATTTTAGTTTTGGTTCATAAAAGCGGTTAAATTGCTTAACTAGTGATTCATATAAGCGGCAATTATAGTAATTGTTGTAGCTCTGGGAGGGGTTTTAACTCTGAACCCCTCCCCTTGCACTGCGCCAGTGAATTAGTTATTGAGTTATAAGCAATTTTGATCGCGTGACGACCGGTTTTTTCTCCTTTTTGCCGCTATCACGTCGTAAATTCGGTACAAAACATCCACTCTGACAATATCTTCTGAAAGAAATTTTGCGTTTATCAAAGAATGGAAAACGTCTTTTAGTTGCATGGTTTTTTAATGACAAAACCTGCCTATTTCATGCGTTTCTGAATAAGAATTAATTAAAAAATGTGTCTGAAAAACGCTTTGGATTTGAGAACAGTTTTAACAAAAGGACAATATACCCGAACTGTAAAGCATACACGTTCATATCTTTCCAGAAACATAAATATAAAAGAATTATATACTTTCCGAACATATTTCAATTAATGAAAGCTTGGAGGAAGTCAAAGACTTAAAAAAAATGTTCTCTCACCATCTTTTTCATAATTTTCTTCTCTGAAGAGGATTTAATATCAAACTAATTCCTTAGCACAACGCACAACAGCAACTAATAGCAGAATGTTTGTGGAGTTTACTCTTCAAAGCAAGTGTTTTGTGTTTTTCCTGGAATTGGAAGGTCCAATCCCGTTTCCAAAAAAAGAGCAAGAAACAGATACAATTAATTAATACTACCAGTGGTGCAGTATTGAAGAACCCAAGGCAGCATTGACAGTGACAGGAAATGACTATTCCTTTTAGCCTACGGCTGATTTCCAATAGTGCGAACGAATGCTATCCTCTTTCGAAACGAGTGACCAGTTCTCGTTAAAAGCCGATACTTGTTACCATGTGTTTTCCCCATTTTTAAATTAAAATACATTACCGCCGTTTAAACGAATCAAAATTTTAAGCAGGATTTGATTCGATAAAGCGGCGAATTTCGAACAAAATAAATATAATTCTAACTTTAGTTTTGTTTTAAATGATTTGATTCATAAAAATGGAAATTTCTGTATTTTTGTCTTGGTTCTGGATCTCCCCCCCCCCTCGCTGCGCCACTGAGCATTTAGGGATTGACATTCAGGGGTCCAAAATTTTCCACTGCCCTTCTAGCGGTTAACACTATTGCATCGCATAATATAAGAATGAAAACATTAACATTTGCACCAGTTTTTGCTAAAACATAGTTTGCAATCAATATATGATGTTTGTGTAGAAAAAATAATATGTATCTGTCTTCTGTTAAACCTATACATCTATTTCTTCATGTTTACTACCAATTGCCTGCGTACTAGAGGGACATATTTCTAACAAATAATAAGTTCGATCTGGAACAAATGCTCTTTAAGCCATGTTAATTTAACTACGTTAATAGTTATCATGTTAATAGTTCTTTGCCTTAACCTCTTCATTGCTGAGGTCCATTACAGGGTGTTTCAAAACTATATGCCAGAAATGTAAAGGCAGCTAGAGGGGACAAAATAAGCAGATTTCGCATAGGAATGTGGATACGGAAATGCAACGTTGAGGCAGTAGAGGGCATTGTTGAGTTCGACGAATGAAAGCAGATACCTGGCTTTAATCGCCATTCCCGGCATGGATTTTTAGCAACATGTATTATTAAACAAACGCGGATCTTGCCGACATGCATTTCATGTATGGGATTGCGCAAGATAATAGAGCGGATGCTCGAAATATGTACATAGAACCATTCCCGTGTAGGAATCTACCGGATCGCCGAACATTTGGCGGTCTTCATCGGAAGTTGTGCGCAACTGGGACGTTTTATGCTTCCAGCCATGACATGGGCACTGGAAGATACCGCAGTATTCCTGCAGTGGAAGAAGCAGTATTACGAACAGTAGAGGCTAGTCCTTCGATAAAGTTGAGAGCTATTGGATGTGAATCATTTAGTTGCTTAGCCCCTTGCATGAAATGCATGCCCGCAAGCTCCGCATTGGTGTAACGACGCATGTTGTTCGAAATACGTGAGGGAAAGACGATTCAAGTCAGCTAAGCGCTTTCATCCGCCGAACATAGCACAGCCCCTACTGCCTCAACCCTGCATTTCTGCACCCACATTCCTACGCAAAATCTGATTATTTAGGTCTCCTCTACCTGCCTTTACATTTATGACACATAGTTTTGAAACACCCTGTATAGAACTTCGCTTCCGTATATATAGAACCGTACATATAGCACATATATATAGAACTTCGTTTCCTCCGAACGAGTCTTAAGAATTTGCTTCCCTTATAAAAATTATACCGTTAGAATTCATTGAGAATTTACTTCGCTCCTATGTATATGAATGCTTTTTCTTTTAAAAAGACATAATTAAATGGAAGAGCAGATACCGATTTTATGAAAATGTTCAAATACTACTGTAAGATTTTTTCTCGCATGCGATACAAAACAACCATGTAGATTATATTATAAAAAAGACAATGTAAAATAGGATTATATGTTAAAGTATTACAATGTGACAATGAACAATTTCCGTGGTTAATAAGGATTTATATGCTGATTCATCTGAAGGCTGAAGAGTAATTTTATTTAAAGACTGCATTTTACTTTTTCTAAGCACGATTATGCTTTCATATATAATGTTATGAAATTATTTAATATGATAGGTATATTTAAAAATGAACCAAAATTTAATTTTTTTCCTCAACATTTTAAGCACCATTGTATGCCAAATTTTGTGATTTATTATAATTGTAGAAATTTTAAAATAAAAAACTTCACACGAAAAGTTTATGGATAGTTGATAAAGAAAAGTAATCTTTTTTAAATGATGTAGCACTTTAAAACTTGTCTGATACATCCTAGTAAGTTAGAAAGAATGGGTTGATAATATGATAATGGATGAAATAAGAATATGCATATTATTTAATTTCGAAATCTAAATTGGAAACTGGCAGCAATATACATAAAAATACTAATTATACAGGGTAGCCATAAAAAAACTTATCAGTTTTATGTACACCTTGCGACCTAACTGCTCAACCAATCGAAGGGAAATTTCAGATTTAGCTATTTGAAGGTATGCGATAGAGATCGTGATGATTTAAAACAATAGAGCTCTCATGTTTACGGTTACAGTGAAATAGTTTCGAAGTTTTCGAATGGCAACCCGCTTTTTTTTCCTGTTCAATTTCATCAGCGCATTGAAAAAACCATAAATGGCGTTCAAACGATACGCGTATGACTAAAATCGCCGGTGTAATATTGTGACACTCTATCCTAATCAGTTTTTATGTAACGTAATATTCAGCGCTCGAAAACGAATGATTAATTTTTTATTCTCACTATGTGTACACAAACATAACTGAAAAACACATTTTAAAGCAAATTTTACAAAATTACTTGGTTCACAAGTGAAAAAAAAAATCGGCTACTGAAAAACATGTCTTGTAGCCACTCCTTCGTTCCTCGCATATCGTGATCCTTCGGAATCACGTGATCCTTCGGAACAATAGTGAAATCAGCCAGACGCAAGTTAAAAGGACTTATTCAGGAACGAGTCTTGCTTTCGTATCTCATGGTGTATCTAGAGTTTATTTGGGGTTTCGCATCTTACGATAAATCACGCATTCCAAGTGATATTTATGGTCGTTACACCGAGGTAAAACATTCGCAAAAAAGAGCACTGTATAGGACCAATGACAATTCAAAGCGAAGGTGAACTGACGCACTTTGTATAATCCAGAGAAATAGATATTAGAGGCAAAATCACAGAACACGATATAGAAATCATTGCGTGTAGAGAATTTTTAATAAACAGTCTGGAAAGTTTGTTTCTTCAATCATTTGTTCGTACGTGCCAACAAGATGGCACAATAAAACAACGAGGTAAATTGATAAAGCTATTTTTCTGAACGGGAAAAATGCAGCTGAAGCGGTGCGATTTCATTGCCGAAATCATAAGTTACGACGAGGTCCTTGTTCCGTAAAAATAATACGTGACTTGGTGAAACAAATTGAAGAAACTGAGTGCACATGTGATCGACTACGATCCGGATGACCATCTGTTCCTTTTGAAGTTGTTGCGGAAGTGCATAACAGGACTACTGCAGATCAATTGCGTATTGCAAAAAGTCTTGCACGCAGTTTGGATGTACTGAAAACAACAGTCCTCAAGAGTCTGCGCACTGTTCTGCGGTTGTTTCACTATCGATTACAGCGCGTCCAGATCGTGCAACCTGGAGACGAGTAACAGCGCTTGAGCTTTGCAAATTATTTTCACATCAGATATGATGACGATAACAGCTGGCCATTGCAAATAATATGGACGGATGAGCACATTTCTCTTTAACTGGGAACGCAAACTCCAAGAACTGCATTTACTGGGCAGATGAAAATCCTCACGATGTGACACCAACGCCTTTATACGTAGCTCAAGTGACTGTGTGGTGCGGCATCGCAAACACATTCTTTCTACTTTCGTTCTCGGTCCGTACTTTTTTGAGGAGGTCACTTCCACAGGTATGAAAACGTGCTCCATCACAAGTGCTAGGTATACAACAATGTTGCAGAATTACGTAATTCCACAACTACAGCAGCGAAATGTCGTTAATGATTTTTATGGATACAAGATGGTGCTCCCCCACACGTTGCCACATCTGTTCGACAAGTGCTGCAACACCACTTTTATGAAAGAATTCTCTCTCGAAACTTTACAGATTTGTTGCCACCACGATACTGCGACCTCACTTCAATGGGTTTCTGGTTCTGGTATTATCTCAAATCAAAGGTGTATACATCAAATCCAAGAGATTTGTCAGAATTGAAAGATGCCATAAAACGTGAAGTTGTACTGATTCCTTCTGCGACGTTACTATCGGCATTGTTGTCAATAGTCTCCCGAATACAATGCGTTATTTTATGTGAAGGTGACCATATTAAAAACTGCTAATTCAAATAAATGTTTTTTCTCTCTCTCTCTTGTGTTGTCATTGGCCCTTTATAATGGTCTTTTTTGCAAGTGTTATACGCCGGTAATTTTCATCGTACGTTCTTTATTCCAACGCCGTTTATGGTTTTTCAACGCGCTGATGATCTTGCGCATGAAAAAAATGGGTGTTGCCATTAGAAAATTTCGAAATGTTTTCACTGTAACCGTAACCGCGAGATATAAATTATTTTAAATCATCACGATCACGAGCGCATACCTTCAAATAACTAAATCTGAAATTTCCTTTCGATTGATTGAGCGGTTACTTCGCTAGAGGTACATACATATATCGGGAGAGTGTGATTATGACCACCCTGTACTTTTAAAGTTTTAGAAAATTTCATAAATATATAAAAAATGTGCATCTTTAACGCAATAGCTGCAATTTATGATGCTTTATGGCTATTTAAAAGACTAGTTAATATGTAAAATGCGTATCGAAATTAGGAGAGAATTAAAACATACTTTTTCAAATCATCAAATTTTTCAAGACCAAGCGATTTTTTAAAACAGTTGTTTAGAATCAACTCTTTTGTACGATTATTTTTAAAAAGTTTTCCGTACCATTCTGTTAAAATATTGTGAGCAATTATGCGTTTTTTGGAAACAGATTTTTGAGAAAAATTGGATTCCAAATGCATTCCTGTTTAATTTTGTAACACTATACTAAAGTTACCGCATATATCGCAACCTACAAATTTGCAAATTAAATCACTAGAGCAGTGGCTGCCAACATGATTCTATCTGGTATCTCTTGCTCAGGCTTTACATTTAGGAGTACATTTTCTCCTAAACATGTCTCCACGCACTCACATAACGAAAGCATGCTTTATTATTATTATTATTATTAGTTTTAAATAATAATCTTCATGGCATAACTGAACAAAATTCGACTCAAATTACATTAAAATTTCTAACCTTTTATTTTTATCTTACATGATAAAGTTCATTTTGCTTTTTTATAATACACTATATGGCCAAAGGTGACCGGTCAATTGCGATTTTAGACATTTTGTTAAATATCTAGAAAAATACATAAGGAATTAATCTAAAACTGCAGGCGTGTAAACAGTATAGTATGGGTCATATATTTCCGCGAAGATTTTTTCCTGAAACCCCATAAGGGACCGTCAACAAATTAAAAAAAACGAATATCTTTTGGATAACCCTGTAAAAACTAATGTAGCAAAAGCGTTCAATCTGGAGATTATTAACAAGTGGCTTATTGTAATATGCTGTGTTCACTTTTATGAGGATACCATGTATACTCGTAGAGAACATAAGGTTTTTTATAAAAACAGTCCCAATTTTCGCCAAGTTTTTTGCTTATAATTTGCAGAGTTCTTAAAATTAATAAAGTTCTTTTCAGAAAATATGACAAACAGCATTGTAGACAATACTCTGCAATCAGAATTAAAAAATAATAAAAATTGGATGAAAATGAGCAGGTTTACTAAAAAATGTTTCACTGCGCATGCGCGAATGCAACCAAAATATAATATGCATAATGTATTAGCTAAGTATATTGATCAACTTTTGTGAATGTCTCAAAATCATAGCTTGAAAATTCTGAAAATTATCGTCGATAGAATAAGCTCGAAATCCGTTGTTCCCAAAAGGAAGCAAAAAAAGTCCTTCCGGCCAGTGCCGGGAGGAAGAGGTAGCTTTCATATTCCTTATTTTTAAAAAGCCAACTTATATTATTCAAACACACGAAGCTCAATTAAGTGGAAACCGAATGTAGGAGATTCAATACTAATTTTTATCAATACTAAATCATTATGAATGAGAATTTCGCGAAATTAGTCAGCTTTATCCAAGCTGCTTTTATTTAAAGTCATTTATATTTGGCTGCCAAATTCGGCGATTTCTTAAAGTGCCTGCCATTTTAAGACAACATGGTAGATGAGGCTAACCAGTGAACTTGGTCGAGACCTTAGTAATTGCTGTGCACATGATCACTCATATCGGAATCGGTTGATATATACGAGTGCTGTCGCAGGCAAAAAATCAGATTTTTCAAAATGTCACCCACTTTAGAAATTGAAACTGCTATATCTGAGCCATTTTTTAAGATAAAGACAAACAAAAAATGCTCCTGAATCCTTATATCAAGGTCAAATACTTAAGAAAGAAACCTTTTTCAATTTCTAATTTTTTTGCACCTCACTTTAAATATAATTTTTTTTAATTTAATGGCCGCGATTTTGAAACAAGATGGATGATGAAGCTGGCCAGCGAACCTGGTCGAGATATTGATGTATACTATCCACATGCCTTCTTCCATCGAAATAGGCGAATACGTGTGGTATCGCGTGACAAATACAAGATCGTTTCAAAGTGTTAGCCATGATAGAAATTCAAAGTGCTATAATTCAACCACTTTTTAAGATATAAACAAAAGAACAAATTTTCAGAAACAAAAACTGCACCAGAATCTTTGTATCAAGGCCAAACACATAAAAAAAAATCTTTTTCATTTTCCAATTTTTTAATACCTCATTTTAAATTTTAAATTTAATTTATTTTTAAATGGCAACCCTTTTGAAACAAGATGGCGAATGAAGCTGGCCAACGAACTCGGTCGAGACATTGGTCTGTACTATGTACAGACCAAGTTACATTCAAATCGGTTCATAAATACGCCTGTTATCGCGTGACAAAAATCAGGTCGTTTTAAAATGTCAGCCACAATAGAAATTCAAAATGTTATAACTCAGCCATTTTTTTAGATGTAGACGAAACAAAACCTGTTCCGGAATCTTTGTATTAAGGTCAAACACATACAAAAAAATCTTTTTCATTTTCCAATTTTTTGGTATCTCATTTTAAATGTAATTTTTTTAAATTTTTTTTAAATGGCCACCATTTTCAAACAAGATGGCGAATGAAGCTGGTCAACGAACTCGGTTGAGTTATTTGTATGTACTACGTACACACCAAGGTACATCCAAATCGATTCATAAATACGTCTATTATCACGTGGCAAAAATCAGGACGTTTCAAAATGTCAGCCACGCTAGAAATTCAAAATGCTATAACTCAGCCATTTTTTAAGATATAGACGAAACAAAAACTGCTCCCGAATCGTTTTATCAAGGTCAAACACATAAGAAAAAAATATTTTTTCAATTTTCAATTTTTTGCTACCACATTTCAAATTTAAAATTTTCTTAAAATTTTAAATTGTCGCCATTTTTAAACAAGATGGCGGATGAAGCTGGCCAACGAACTCGTTTGAGACATTGGTCTGTACTATGTATAAACGAAGTTACATCCAAATCGGTTCATAAATACGCCTTTTATCGCGTGACAAAATTCAGGACGTTACAAAATATCAGCTTCGCTAGAAATTCAAAATGCTATAACTCAGCCATTTTTTAAGATATAGACGAAACAAAAACTGCTGCGGAGTCTTTGTATAAAGGTCAAATACATAAGAAAAAAATATTTTTCCATTTTCAATTTTTTGGTACCACATTTCAAATTTTAATTTTTTTTTAAATTTTTAAATGGCCGCCATTTTTAAACAAAATGGCGGATGAAGCTGGCCAACGAACTCGGTCGAGACATTGGTATGTACTATGTACACACCGAATTACATCCAAATCGGTTCATAAATACGAGAGTTGCAGTGTGACATAGGTCAGATATATATATATATATATATATATCAATTTTGAACGGAGGGTGGTTTCGGGGTCTGGGGGTCATGATCGATGAAAATATACCAAAATTTTTTGAAATCGCTTTCCTCCGAACGGCTACAATAGGTAGCTTTTTGTAAAGAAAGCTACCTAAAAATGAGGGGTTGTATCAAATATCTGTTGGTTAGTGCCAAGATAGCGTACACAATATTGCACTTACTACTATCTTTGGCAGTTTCAGGTTAATTCCTCATGTCTGTTTCTAGATATTTAACAAAACGTCTAAAATCGCAAGTGACCGGTCACATTTGGCCACATAGTGTATTATCTTAACATCAAAAGAAATTTATATAGCATTAAGATGATGTTTATGAAAGTTTATAACAATTTTGCGTCATGGTATACAAGTAATCAGTTATCGCTTTTAATAATCTCAATGGAGTTTATGAGCTTGTTTAATGGAGCTGAGTTTTTTTTTTTTTTTTTTTTTTTTTTTTTTTTTTTTTAAATCAGGTTCAAATGAAGACAGGTATAATGTCAAGCATCACGGAGCAGCGATATGCTTAATCAGATACTTGTTCTTAATAGTTGAAGAAGACAAAAATATTCTATCGACAAGGTCTGTGTTTGTTACAAACAACAAGTATTTCATGTCTTTATCTCTGAGTTCTTAGAACACTTCTTTTACTACTACTCAAAAACCAATGGTATTTCCTTTAAAAAATTTTTAATTAAATAAAAAATCTCAGATTGTAACGAAGAATTACTCGGAAATTCAATCATTTTTCCTTTTTCTGAAACAAATGAACTGTCGGCTTGTTGAATGTAGAAATTATTAAATTGGTTTTAAATCCAGATATTTTCATTACTTTGCTTCTAAAAGTATTTACAGAATGACATTTTAAGCCTTTTTTATTGAGCCATTATATTTTACTTCTTGCGAGATATTTAGCTCGCTTTCAGATTAGAAATTGTAAAGTGCCTCGAAAATTTCTGTATGATGTAGTTTGATACAAGATTCCCCACAGAATAAAGAGAAAGAATAGAGATGAAGAGAGGTGCCTGGGCGTGACGCCACAAATATAGCCCTAAAATCCTTTGCATTTGACCCAAACACAACCATATGCTGTCAATTCAAACCTGTATTTCTTTGCTTTTGCTTTTATCGTTGCAAATTGTTATTAATTATTCGCGTGTTGGCGGTAGGTATGATTAAATTTTCGAATAAAAATGAGAATGTGTGCAATTATAGGATCAGTACCTGTTCCCTGTTCTACGTGCTTGTCTTGTTTGGGCCGAATGAGGGCATTTAAATTTGAGCGATAACTTCTTTCATATCGCAAATCATTTTTACGGCATACTGCTTCTCCATCGATCACTTTCCTTCGTGAAGATTCCCCCCCCCCCCCCCAAATTTCTTAATCATAGATTCGATTTATCAGACACTTTAAAATTGTTATAGAATTGTTTTGTAATATTAAATTATGTTTATTTGTTTCTTGAAAAATATCAGATAAGTATGAAAGCGTTTGAAGCTATCCACTTTCTTGAAATTTAGAGCTGAGCTCAAAAGGATCGTAATAAAAAAACTTGAACTTCATGCCTTAATTCAAACAATCTGTCGGAAGTATTTTTCCACGTAAAAGCCACTACACGTCTGTATGCTAAAGAAATGTCATACGGAGGATGTCCAAGTTCATCTCTTCACAGAAAAATTTCAATAGTTTGGAATTTGCTGAATAGGCCACAATAAAATTAATAATTTTTACAGATTGATGGAACAATTCCTTCAATAAGTTTGACAGGGGTATTGTCGCTAGAATGTGTATACAGGAATGGCTTCAAGGTACTTGGGATGCAACTTCTTTCATGAGACCCCGTAAGCTTGTTTAACATCTATAGGTAGATTTTCCACCATCAGTGCATACACCACAGAAATTGATCTATCATTTTCTTTTTCACAAAAATTATATATTCTGAATAGCAGTAAATTTGTCCTTTCCTGTACGCAATTCTGTGACAGTTTTGTATAGCAAAGCAGCAGGTGTTTTATCAAGTACGTTATAATTCAAATATTTTGCAATGATAAACAAAATTAATAGTTTGGACACATGCGTATTCTTATTCACCTGCATTGAAAAGGAGGTATTTTTTTAGAAGCTTTTATTTAGCTTGCTTTGTGTGTCCGTTTGGCTCAAGTCTTCCAATCCAATTTAACACACTTCCTGTGTAATTGACCTACATTTTGGTAGTATGACGTATTTCCACTGATATTAAAATATTCTGTAAAATAAATATTTGACATTTGCCTCCGTCATCCCTCAGGGGCAAAAACATTTGTCCAATAAGGACACCTAACCGTTCAGCATGTATGGTAACAAATATCATTGATTGCTTCAGAAATAAGAGGTTGTACTTCGGTTGAATAATATCTGAATAATATCTGAATAATATCTGAAAGTAATCTAATAAAATCGTTTCTTTAAAACATTTATTTTTCTTATAACTGATTATTCTTTTAATTACTGTAGATTCAATATCGCTAGACATGACATTATTTTTTTGCGAAACTTTATTGTTTGTTAAAGATATATTTTTAATTATTTTTACCTGGTCTTCAACGAACATACAATGAAAAGCATCTTTGAATATAAATTTTTCTGCGATTATATTTTACCACTTTTAGAAACATTGTAAGTTGTTTTGCGCGATTTTTCAAAATATTTCTCATTATTTTTATTTGCAGAAAACACATAAGATGCTACATTCAGGTCGCTTGACAGCCTCTGAATGAAATTGACATCCGTGTTTTGATAAATTGGATGTTGTGCCTCCAAATTCCGCATTAATAAAGATGGTTTCAAGCTACCACTAGGCAATATCTCTCTGATAACAACATATAGTGGTTTTGAGAAGTCTTCATCTCTCATGAAAATAAAAATCCATATTCCAATTAATACAAAAGCTAAAATCTTTAACAGCGATTTTACGCACAAATAACGTACCAAACGACAAAAAATTCCCATACGATCGTTTCAAGGATTCCTGAATCCCCTTCCTCAGTGAACGAGAGAGAGAGAAAAAAAGGCCCGAGTACTGGCTTATGGACTCCAGGTACATAAGCCAATACTCGGGGCTATAACCGAGGCGTTCTTCGAACCCAATTTAATCTTTTTTTTTCTCTCTCCCTCACTGAGGAAGGGGATCCAGGAATCCTCGAAACGATCGTATGGGAATTTTTTTGTCCTTCTATACGATATTTGTGCGTAAAATCGTTGTTAAAGGTTTAAGCTTTTTTATTACAATTCTCACAAAGTTTAATCTGTGCTCATATTCCAAGTATTCACTATTATACTTTCTTTTCTTTAAAGGAGCACTGTATTTTTGTGTCTTATTTAAAATAATATGTTTATCACTTACCCTAATAAACCTTTTAAGAGCGGTTTGATTTTCTAAATAAACAGATTGTTTCGAAGCACTTCATTCTTAAATTATTATGTTGAATTTCAATGCCATTGCTATTCTGTTAAAATTTCGAGAATTCAACTAGTTATCCTTTTTAAACACTAAACAAACTCAGTAAAGTAATAAGTAAACACTTCAAATTACATACTCGTTAAAAGCGGAGAAAGTTTCCTAGTGCTATACAATAGCGATGTAACTCCACCTATTGGAACGCAAAAATAAGTGTGTGCTTCTCAACACGTTTTAAAATAAAACATTGAAACCTGAAACTCTGGAATTATTTAGGCGTTCTGCAGTCATTATTTGAACCGGAACAATAAGAAAAAAAGAGAAGAAAAAGATTGTATAATGAACAATGCCGGTTTTCGCGAAGATGAAGGAAACAGATAAGATCCTGGTTGACGGAACTAGTAACATTGCATTATCAAGGAATTATTATGTCTAGTGGCCCTTTTCCTTCATTTGGAATGTAATATATTCGAGTTAAACATGAGATAAACTTTGCAATCCAAGCGAGACTTTTGTTTCTGTATTTTAAGTTGAATCATTTTTATGATATCCGCCCTTACCGATACATTATTTTCACATACCATACTAATTGGGATTTTGATACTAATTGGGAAAATGTGCAATGGAGAAATAATATTTTCTAAAGCGATCTATTAACTAAATGAGTAGTATACATGAAAAAAGAAAATATGTTTTTTCGACATGTTTTATGAAATATCATCGTCCGTAAAGTTAATGATTACATAAAAAAGTGTTTACATTGGGAGTTTTAATAAACAAATTTTTAATTGAAATAATTTCCCAGAACCTCATTCAATGTTGCTAGAATGCGTGCAGTGACAAAAAGCAGAAAATATTGTTTAACGTTACTTCCAATCTTTTTCAAAAAAGTCTAAAAAATCGTCATAGTCAGTCAAAGATCGTATTTGACATCATTAACACAGGGTTTGGATCGAGATTTACAGCCTATCTGTACCCAAATCGTTATGATAGTGCATTATCATTCACCACCTTATTCACCAGATATTAATCGATGCGATTTTTATCTTTTAGATCATATGAAAGATTTATTTTGCAAGAAAAAGGCGAACAACTTTATAAGCCTCAAAAATACGATAACTGACTCATTTTCAAGTATAAAAAAGAAACACTTGAACATGTTACATTATCCATTAAATTCCTTTTCAATTATAAAATAGTTTGTTGTACTTTCTACAATGAATCGAAAGTTATTTCAGTTCAAAGTTGTAGGTTAATTAATATTCACACTGTATATAGAATATAATATACTTATCAAGCAGCATTGATTTAATGTTTGTTTATTTCTTAAGCATTAAGATTAATAGCTTTTTTCGAAATTACAATGAGGATATTATGAGATCAAATTACGTATTTCATTAGAAAGTCATTTGAACATCTAGTTTACTTAAGATGCTAAACTTTAATATAAAGATAATAACCATCTAGGAATCCCGCAGGAACAATTTATGTTCATTTTCCGTTGCTTAGCGACTAAAATAATTGTGAATTAAGCTTCGCGAGAGCAAGTTTGTTGCCTAGCATTTATCGAACAATACAGTAAAATTATGCTTATGTCGAAGAAAAAAACCACTAAAAATTATTTATGAAATAAAGAAATAATAATTAATCATTCTCTAGAATTCCTCTTTTATGAATTTTTGCCAAATAAGGAAATATTGATTAAGCATGATATTTTTTGTATTGATATAATTTAAAATTTTGCAAAAAAAATTATTCTTGAATAAATTTTATTAATATTTCTGACTTTCTTAGCTGTAATTTTCTAACATGCACTCTAAGATAAAATTAATTAAAAAAATAAGTATCGATAGGTTATCAATTTTACACCGAAGACTTGAGGTAGAAATAATTACTGTAAAATAATTATTTTCAAGTCCCTTGCATATTTATTCATAGGTGAGCAGTTTAAACCATAGGATTCACTCTATACATTTTGAATATAGATTATAACGGTTCCGCAGTTGTCAGAGCTGTTCCTCCTGAGCTACGTTTGAGACACAGGGTATTTGTACAACTCACGCTAATTGCACCTGAGTATGTAGGTAATAAGCTGGACAAAGAATTACGTGTTTTTATGCTTAATGTCACCCAGATTGAAAAGGAATTACAAGTATTACTTGGGTACAAAAGAATTTCCCTGCTATCTTGGTGAAATTATGACTAAAATTACTGTATTTAAATCCTTCTCGATACTAATGCGATAATCTAGTAAATAGTGTGCAAACATTTTATCCTCCATCATGGTCTTTAATATATTTATAGGAATGTCTAGCCAATTTTTGTAATAACCTACCTCTGAAACATTATGTACGATTATTTTAATAGAAGGCGTGAATAGACTCAATTAATTAATTAATCAATAACTATTCATTCAAATAATTATATTTATTCAAAATATATAGGTTAGTGAAATTGCTTACCTGTATTTGCTCCACAGGCCAGCCGATCGTTACCCAGCAAACACATACCTTTCGGCACACGATCGGACCTCCGCCGCGCCGGAAGTGTCGGTTAAGTGTCGGCATGGGCACAGTGGTTTCGGTGAAGTGTCGGCAGCATGTCGGCAACTGAAACACAAGAATCTCCTTTTTCGACTGTCGGTTACCGTAATCGGTCCCCTTATGGTTATGTATCAGCAAGCGACTTACACTGGCAAGTGGCGCAGGACCGATATGTGATTTCTGATAGTGGTCCGATTAGATTTGCCAACATCGGTCCGAATTCAGAATTTTTAGTCGTAACCGACATTTTTTTTCTTAATTTTGTTTCAGTTTGAGTTTTGATAAGATATGTATATTCATATATTTCATATAAAATTCTAACAGTGATAAACCAAAAAAAAAAAAAAAAAATGTCAAAATAGCCTACATTTATTTATTTTAAAAAAGTTGTTATTGAATTCATTTTAAAAAGAACTTAAAATTATTTGAATCATCAAAAGGGTTTTTTAAATCGCACCTTAAAATTATTATTCATTATAAACTTAGTCGTTGAAAAAAAGTAACTGTGTTTCTTATTTTATTTAAAAATCAAATTATTAAAAAATGTTTAAAAGTATTTTACAAGCTATAAAAAATCAACTTTTTAGCATTAAAATTTAAAAGAAAGATTCAGAAATCTCCCACTTCTAAAAAATTATTAACCAAAAAAAGGAAATTCTATTTTATTTGATTATTAAAAAATGTTGATAAGTAAAAAAATCATTATTGCTAAAAATATATTTTACATTAAATCACCCAATGACAAAAAATGAAGTCTTATTCTAATTAAAAGTGATTAATTACCAACTTATTTTTTTTTATTAAAATTAGTTTTTCTATGTTACAAATATACATTTCTTGAATTAACAGATTTAATTACATTATAATTCCCAAAGAGAAGATTGTATTAACAGAAAAACCTCTGAAATTCACTTATTTTATTTAATAAGCATTCATAAATTAATAAGAAAATTTCAGAAATATCCCCCATTTAAAAATTATCTTCCAAAAGAAAAGAAATTGTAAATTAATATTTTTATTTTATTTTTAAATTAAAACTATTGATACGTATCAAATTAATATTGCAAAATACTCATTAAATATATGTTCTACTTTAAATCCTCAAAACGACATAAAATGAATTCTTATTCTAATTTAAAGTTATTAATTATTAACTTTTTATTTATTAAAATAAATTTTTCCATGTTAAAAATATAAATTTTATAAACTAACGCAACGTAATTACATTATAATTCTTAATAAGAAAATTAGATTAACTGAACAAAACCTCTAAAAATATTTTTTATACTTAATTATTCTTAAATTTATAAGAAAAACAATTCATTTGCTTTAACGAATTCTCTAAGATATTTATTTCATTCATTTAACTATTAAATTAACTATTAAATACACGCGCGTAAGACAATTACAAATAAATAAATAAATAAATAATAATAAAAAAAAACACTTCAAAATTCTAATTTTCCCATCTACCAATTACCTTCAACGACAAACAATTGCTTATACCAATTATCGATATGTCTTCCCCTTATTACCTTATAGAGTCCTCCCCCTGATCAAGTTTCTGTGGCCAAGTGGTTAAGGCTTCCTTTCCTGGATCAAACCCCGCCTCTCCCGTCGCCGAAACACGTTCCTTTCAAATATACATTCCGCGATGGCTCATAGATGGCGCCATCAAAACAGTTTTTTTTTTCAATTTATGCTGGTGTCGGGCTGCGGCCGGCGTTCATATGGATAGCTATCGGTGTGGTGTCGGCATAGTGTTTTGCCGACACCGGGCCGGCTGCGTGCCTAATGAATCGGGCCGCATTCGCATCCAAAAAGATACGGAACCGGTAGCGGCAACCGGTATGGTGCCAATACCGCCGGTAGTGGCAAGCGGCTTTCGCCCGATTTCTTACCGATAGCTCTGTGTTTGCTGCGCAGCGATGATGTTTGTGAACTAAAGAAAATATTTTATTCATTAGAGTGTAATTCACTGAGACTTGGCTGTAGGAAATAAGTCGAGAGGTATTGTACATTCTTGGACACATTTTAATTCGTAGATTATATGAAAGAAAAACAAATTACCAGAATTAAATATAGAATTTTAAGTTAAAGTACAAATGTTTACAGCTTAAAGTTATTTTCTTAAGGTTTCTCAAAAGATTAAGAGTAGATTATTTAAAAGGATTTTGGATCTTAATAGCTTCCATCATGTTGCTTCGACGTGATTCAAAGTTTGAACTGAAAAGTGTGGAGTCAAAAATTTAAAGCAGCAATCGTGATATATATACGCATACAGTTAGTTCACAAACGAAAACCGCTGAGTAAGTCTTTTTGATTCAGTTTAGCTCTGAATCTATCTTCATTACGATCCACAGTTTCGGTGCTGACATCTATTTTCACTTCACAATTTCCTATCAAATAACTTCGGAAGGAAGATAGTTCTTTTTCTCCGACATTCTTGTATGCGTGTCTCGTGATATGGCAATTGTTATAGAAAACCAGTGTTGCAGCAATTCGTTACGTATTTGATACCATAAAGTAGAGTTGTGCACTTGCAATTATAACTTTGTGCTAATATTGAAAATTATTTAACATACAGTAGCAGATATTCTAATAATTATTTTCAAACAGTTTTGATACTAATTGATCAGACTGACTTCCTGTTAAACTTACATTTTCACGTCATTGATGCAATCTCCATTTTTGGTATTGTTTGTTAAAAGCATATCTGTTGCATGAACTTTTGCTGAAATTATTCTCAGGAAAAATTATATTAAAGAAAACGATTTAATTAGAAAGAAAATGTTATTTATTTATCCGTAAAAATAACCATTACATAAATTATACCTGTTTTTAAAGGAGGCAAGTTGAAATACCGACAAGTTCAATAACAAGAAACTCTTCAGCACAGTGTACAGGTAAGAAAATGCAGTTTACATATTCCTTGTTCTAAAAAACTCAGCTAACATTTACTCAAACACACGAAGTTAAAATGCATTATTAAATACGAGTTCTGTCGAATGACAAGTTGACGATTTCAGACAGTTTCAAACCGTCAGCCGCAAAAGAATTTCAATCTGGTATATCTTAGCCATTTTTAAAGATAAATATGAAACAAAAAATGCCCCGGATCCTTGTATCAAGGATAATACTTAAAGGAAAAAGATTTTCAATTTCTATTTTTTTTTTTTTTTTTGCACACTGTAAAAAAAAATCTGTAAAGTTACTAAACTTTTTCTAGGAAACTGGGATTCCGGGAACTTATTATGTAACGGCAACAAGAAAAATTCCTGTAACAGACGCTGTTACAGGAATTTTTGTTGTTGCCGTTACATAAAATTTTCTAGGAATCCCAGTTTCCTAGAAAATCTTTAGTAACTTTACAGATTTTTTCTTACAGTGCACAACTTTTTGAATTAAAAAAATAATGAAGAAATTAAATGGCCCCTATTTTGTAACAAGATGGCAGATGAATCTGGCAAGAGAACTCCGTCGAGGCCATGGCAAGCCCGGGGACCCATATCATTAATCTAGATAATCGGCCGTCATAAACAACACCAACACCACCATGGTAAGTCCTGCACAAATGCAAATCGGTTACAAAATAAGTGTTCAAAATGTCAGAAACCCTAGAATATCAAATTGCTATATCTCAGCCATTAGTTAAGATAAAAACGTAACAGAATATGCTTCGGAAACATTCTATTAAGGTCGAACACTTAAAGGAAAAAACTTTTTTTCAATTTGTAATTATTTGTACCACTTTTTGAGTATAAATACCCCATTTAAATGGCCACCATTTTGAAACATGATGGAAAATGATTCTGGAAAACGAACTTTATCTAGGCCTTGGTATGTCCTGCACACTTTCTCAGTCAAAACCAAATAGTTTAATAAGTACGCGTGATGTCGCAAGAAGAAAATCGGACCGCTTCAAAATGTCAGCCAGTCTAGAATTTGAGACTGCTATATCTCTGACTTTTTTTAAACATAAAGACAAAAAACAAGTGCTCCGGAAACTTTTTATCAAGGTCGAACACTTGAAGAAAAACCTTTTTCAACTTCTAAATTTTTGTACCTGTTTTTGAATTTTGAAAGAAAATGTAAATGACCGCCATCTTGAAACCGAGCTTGGTAAAGACCGACACGCACTTCAGTCACATCTAAATCGGTTAATAAATATGCGTAGGGTTTGATCTAGAAAAAAGTAATTTGTAGCTTTTTGGCTAATTGCAGCCAATAACTTCTAGCCAAATAAAAATAGCTTTAGCCAAGGAAAAAAAAGTTTTATTTATACTAAACTTCTATATACATGAGTATTATTTTTAGTTATGCAGCATCAAACAAATACATCACTCTGTAAGATTGACCCTTCGAGATTTGGCTGTATACCACACAGCAAATGCTTTTTTAAATTCCCCTTCCATTTTTTCAAAATTCTCCTTCCTAATTAATCATCATTAAGTTACTTAAATTCTTGATTGTCAGCTTGTTTCTCAAGTCAGTTTCTGTTATATTCGTGAGACTGAATCCCCTTCACAGTCTGCTGTAGACAACAAAAGTGATGCTACAAATTCGTACAAAGGAGTCACATTGGGAAACATGTCAGTAATGCCATTTTTATGAAAAAAAATTATAATAAGCTAGTTTCATTTCTGTACACGTTGTAGCCAGAATCCGCATAAATTCAAGTCTGAAAAGTTTATACAACATGCATCTGGCACATTGATGATTCAAAGCTAGTGCACATCCTATTCTTATACAATCTGTGATTTTCGTTTTCGCCATATGCTGGAGTCATGTCTGATGCAAATGACATCACACTGTTTGAAGACGCTTGCATGGAGACCACAAGACAAATTTTGAAGTGTTGCCGCAGCGTGGCTGCAATATGAGATTTTTGTTTCATTTTGTGCAACGGCAGCAGGTTTACGAAATGCGGAACAACAAAATGGGAATGATAAAGCATATTTCTTTGTCTGTCGCTATTTGGCTAATTCACTAAATGCTTTGGGGGCAAAAAGCACTTCCAGTTAGCTTTTTGGCTATTTGGCTATCTCTAGATTAAACCCTAATGCGTGCTATTGCATGACAAAAATAAAATCAGCTACCCTAGAATTTCAAACTGCTATATCTCATCCATTTTTTAAGATAAAGAAAAGAAAAAAATTCTTATCAAACTTTGCATCAAGATCAAACACTTGAAGGAAAATACTTTTATTAACTTCCAAAATTTTTATACATCTTTTTTAATACTAAAAATTAAATAAAAGTTTAAATGGTTGCCATTTTGAAACAAGATAGCGGATGAAACTGGATAATAAACTCTGTAGAGACCGTGGTATATCCTGTATACGGCTGGACGATATCAGAAATTTAATATCGCAATATATCAACTAGGTAATATTGATATTGGTGATATATCGCGATAACTACCTTAAATTATGCAAAAATAGAAATATTACTAATTTCGAAACATAAAGGGTATAATAGCAGCAATTTAACTAAAAACAGATGTAGAGAGCAACGAATCAATGTCTCACGCCTATATGTTCACAAAGCATCATTAAAATAAGTATATATATTTATACAAAAAAATATTTCAGGATAGAAATCAATGTTTGATATCCGTTTACACTTATACCATTTGTTTCAAAGTATTTTTCTTCAAAAATAGTATGTTTCCTATTCTTCCTACTCAATGCATTATTTATCAGTGACATTTTAACTAATTAATTACATTGCGAATAACTGAGAAACTTATAAAATAGAAACTAAAATAAAATATTCTCAAATTTAGGACGTTGACGATCTTATTTTAGTTAGCACAGGAAAAGAGGAAGCTCAGGAAATACTAAAGTTAATTTAATGTAACATGTCACGCTAATATATTTTTTATATATTTGTTAAGTTTCAGTGGATGATAGACGCAACAGAAATGTTTCCTTTCAATCTTTCTCTAATGAATCAATTTATTCTTAATAGAACAAGTTGGAAATTGTACGTCAAACGTGGCCAATGAGGTGCGTTCGTACTATAACTAGTTTTATAAATATATTTTGCACCGCATATTGCACTGAATGCATATATGTGTGCACTTCATAAGTGCATATTCATTTCATTCTCTTCGAAAGGCTGTAACATCATTAAAATGCCCTTGAAATAAATTTTTCCCATTGGCCGTAATGTGACGGAAAATTTTTGACTGTCTCTGTAATTAAAGTATATATCTGATTTTCACAAAATTTCAAATAACTCGACAAAATTTTGCCACAATTATATATTTAAAATTTCAGAGCATTCGGTTGGGTAGTTTTTGCTCTGTTATATGCGGACAGACAGACGGAACGAACGACGAATATAGGTGCTACGTATTTATATAATTACGAACGCACCTAAAAATATCACTGTAGTTATATCTTCATATCTATTTACTGCAAGAAAACAACATTGAAATCTTTTTAAAAATATATAAATACTCAAATCACATTTCGGAATAGTTTTATACTAATTTTAATTTTGTTTTTTGATAAATATCCATTCATAGCTGAAAAATATCAAGACAGGATATATTAAATTCGCTCCAAAAAACTTCGCTATGACGAAGGTACGACAAAGCACAAAGAAAAAAGAACAAAGTACAATATGAATAAACATTACTGACTGGGAAGCTCTTCTTAAAAGCAACCAATCATTGCAGTGAATGACTGCTTTGACCTTGAGCTTTTCACCAACTTGGTCCTAAATAAAAGCGAAACTTTCCCATTAGCGGACTCTGATTCGTTGCTCGCAAGCCGAGCATTTCAGCTGCACAGATATAGACTCGATGATAACCAGCTATCTTCTGTATCAATCGCGACAACGAATAACCAGTGCTCATTTGATTATTCATAAGGTATCAATATCTGGAGTTATTCCAATACGGGTTGGCAGAAGGAGAAGAACGGACGATAAGTGTTATTCAGTATTTTACGAGACAGTCGAACGAAATCTAGGTTTACAGTGAAGGAAAGTATTTCAATGATTGGGATAATTTCTAACGCAGATAATCAGCAAAAAGAAAGATTATTGAGGTAGATTTTCTGTTTTGGATGAAGCAGGAGGTAGAAGACATTGGAATGGATTTTTTTTTCGGGGCTCTGGCGGTGGGAGCAAAACATTATTATTTTATTGAGTTTTGAGATATTTTACGATATTTTTTCGGGGTTCGTGCTCGTAATTGTAGTGTTTGCTAAACACTTTTATTTTATAGGGATATAGCAACAGAGTCAAAGTTTAGATATTGTTATTGCGATAGTTAAGAAATATCAGTATCTGTCTATATATTGATAAATAATCCAGTCCTAATCCTGTACACATGCTCAGTCACATCCAAATCGGTTCATAAATACGAGTGTTACAGCATGACATATTTTAGATTTTTTCAAAATGTCAGTAACCATAGAACTTCAAGTGTTTCATCCATTTCTAAAGATAAAGAAGAAACAGAAATTTCTTCGGAAACTTTGCATCAAGGTCAAAAACGTAAAGGAAAAACGTTTTCAATTTCTAATTTATTGTTCTTTATTAATTTTGAAAAATTTTGAACAGCCACTATTTTGAAACAAAATGGCAGACGAAGGTGACCAACGAACTCAGTCTACACATTGGTAAGTTACTGACACATGCTCATGCTCAGTCATATTTAAATCGGTTAATTAATATGCGTGCTATCGCATGATAAAAATCAAATTGTTTCAAAAAGACAGCCACCCAAGAATTTTAAACTGCTATATCTGAAACATTTTTTAAGATAAAGACGAAAATAAAATGTTCCAAAATCCTTGTATTAAGGTGCAATACCTAATAGGAAAAGCTTTTTAAATTTATAATTCTTTTGCAATCTTTATGAATTTGAATTTTTTTCCTACTTTCTTCTTCAAGCTGCGATTTTGGAAAAAATAGCGAATGAAGTTGACCAACAAACTCGGTCGAGACCTTGGTGTATCCTGACACATGCTCAGTCACATCCAAATCTACGAGGGTTACAGCACGACACAAATCAGATTGTTTCAAAATGTCAGTCACCCTAGAATTTCCAATTGCTATATTTCAGCCATTTCTTAAGTTAAGGATGAAACGAAAAATGCTCCGGAAGCTTTGTATCAAAGTCGAACACTTAAACGGAAAAAAAAATTCAATTTCTTATTTCTTTTAAATTTTAAATGTTAAAAAAATTAAATTGCCACATTTTTAAAACAAGACATGCAGATGAAGCTGGCCAACAAACTCCGTCGAGACGTTGGTATGTCCTGTACTTATGTTATCTATTAATAATACGCATGTCGTCGCATGAACAAAATCAGATTATTTCAAAATGTTGGCCAGCCTAGAATTTCAAACTTTTATATATCAGTTATTTCTTAAGATAAAGACGAAAACATGCTCCAGAATCCTTGTATTAAGGTTGAACACTTAAAAGAAAGAAATTTTTTCAATTTCTACTTTTTAAACCCCTTTTTGAATTTTAAAAATTAAAAAGATAAATTAATTTCTACCATTTTGGAACAAGATGGCAGATGATGATGGCCAACGAAATCTGTCGAGGACTTGGTAAGTCCTGCTCACATGCTCAGTTATATTAAAACCGTTTAATAAATATGCATGCTGTCGCATGTCGAAAATCTGATTGTTTAAAAAAAACAATCACCCTATAATTTCAAAGTGAAGTTAAGATCAAAGCCGCAAAGGTAGTCGGATAGCATTAGTACCTCGAGTCCAACTATTCCCGTTTTTCGATATATTTAATTTAATCAATTTCCATTTTAAATTTCTCCGGTCTCATTTTTTTTTCTTTTCTTTCTGAATTCCTCTAGAGAGTTTCAGCACAAGGGACGTCGGTAGACCACCGCGAATTCTGCGGTCGCCTTCCGACCCACCCATCCCCGACAGCTGCCGAGACAAAAATTAAGCTCGAACCCGCAAAGTTGTCCGGCAACTTCGGTGCCCGAGAAGAACCCATATGAGAATATAGAGAATGATAGAGAATGATCCATACAAATCAACATTTGAACGGAGGTTCTTTTTTGTATCTAGGAGTCATGCTTGGTGAAAATTTTACCGATAGTTTCTTCCGAACGGCTTCAATAGGTGCAATAGGTAGCTGTTTATTACTTTTTCTAATGAAGCTACATAAAATAAGATTTTTCAAGTTTCTAATTCACTCCCTTCAATAAGCACTAAAAAGCAGTGCAAAGGAACTGCGGATTATGTTATCCCTAATTTAGTGACACGTCATTAAATAACACCAAACTGTATCCCAAATTTCTAGTAATACTAAGAAAACTTGTTGAACATTTTATTTAATCGTTTAATCTGTAAAAGTTGTATCCAGACAAGTAAATTCTAGAAACAATATTTTTTTTTAAATGAACGTTCTGTGTGATATTTTGCAGGTAGGGGAGATGGGGCACATCTGAACAGTTCGCATAAATATAGCTTTATCTCATAACTGGTTTAATTTCTATAAACAAAAACTACTCAATATAGTAAACAGAACTTTCTTTTATGCATGGTATTTTTTTTTAAATCAACTGTATACTTCTTTTTAATAGATTTATAAATTCAAAAAAATGTTCACATGTGTCCCATCAGCGGAGTAGTTGTGAACACACACGGGGAACATGGGAACACAAGGAAAAAATATCCTTTGACATGCTTTTTACTCTGTTATTCATTTGTCATCGTAATCATTACTTATATTACCTGCTAAGTTCGCCATAAAGAAAAATTTATAAATATATTTTTCTGGTTTCTGGGTGATATGTTTAAGCAAAAGATTATAAAATGAAAATAAGTAGATTTAAGGGGGGGGGGGGGGTAGGCTTAGATGATTCATTAAGTATTGTTGCAATAAAATAAAAAAAAGAAGCAATTTAAAAAAATAAATTAAAACTTTTAATTTTTTCTTAGGGGTTTTTGTTTGAAAGGGGGGAAATTTTAGGGAAGGGTATTTACATAATATTTATCGGAAATCTGCCGAAATACGAAAGATTTTCACGCCTGTATTTTCCTTATTTACTTCTAAATTATAGATAAAGAAGTGTTTTTTAATGATATACTAATATTCTCGACTATAAACCCCCCCCCCCTAACTTCATTTGCTTTTGAAAGAGGGGATAGGTTACAATCGGGATTTTACGGTAGTTATCAGTTTAAAAATTTTACTTTCTTAAAATATTGCTGATATCAATCTCCATTCAAAGCATCATATACGTAACACACACTGTTTTAGAGATGGAAGCAAGCCATCATTGCAAGTTTAGAACAAATGTAATAGAAAAATTTGCAAAGTTGTTCAAGGTAATACTTTTGTGTATAAAAAATATTGTTGTAAACCGTTTAGCAAAATAATACATAACACTTATTCCATTTTAGAAAACATTAAATTTATTTTAAGTACAATTGAACGTAAACGAGCTTGTTGCTCTTTATTCATTTGCTGAAAGATGTGTGTGTGGAAGTTTCAATACAAAATCAACTTTCTGTGAGGAAAATATCTTCTATTTCAGGAAAATTATAGATAATGGAACTGACACTATTTCTCATTATGATAACTGAAAGGAACATGATCACAGAATGATTATTGGGGCACTTATGAACTGTTCATGTCTGCCCCAACTAGTCTGTTCACAAGTGCCCCACATTGCTGCTTCTGTTAAATTCATAAATAATTAATATTTCTAAATTTTAGGAGAAAAAGAACTTTATCAAAAATATTTATTAGTATTCATAGTATATGTTAAAACACTCAAATTCAAATAAATAAATAAATAAATAAAGTTATTCGCTTATAAACTTGTTACAAATATTTTACTTTTGACATCTAAAAACAGTGTTTTGGCTGCAGAGGACAAAATAAATATCAAAGAGCTTCAAACTTTTTTTACCATACGTCCACAGGTGCTATCATGTTTAGTAATTTTTTTTCAAATAAAAAAACTTATAATAACTATCGAAAAATTGCGATATTCACATCTTCCCCATGTTCACATGTGCCCCCATCTCCCCTAAGTTTTATTTTTCAATGTAAATTATACTTATTTATTAATTAATGAGCAATAAATGCACAAAATACATTATTTATTAATTAAACGGTTTAAAATTCATAACCAGGTAATTTTTGTTGTCTAGTTTGCACTTTATTTGAAGCAGAAAATTATATGCTAAAAACATGTGTGAATATTCTTCATTTCCACAGTAACACAAAAACTACATATTGACAAAGTGTCTTTGCAGCTATTTTTTATTCATGAAGTCAAATAACCTTTTCAGCGGTATTCACTTTACCTATGGTCAACAAAAGCAATCTTCTTTTTTATCCTTTTTTCTCCTTTTTTTCCTTTTAAGTTAATGTATTCTTGCAAATACTCACTTTAATGAAATATATTTAATTAAAAATATAATTAGAGAAATTAAAATTAAACATAAACTATGCATTTCAGAAAAGCTATTTTAAACTATTAAGATATTGTGATTTACATCCCAGTAGACTACTTTTTTTCAATGAAATGTTATTAAAATTTGCTTCTTTAAGTAAATTTAGTGATATTTTACTCTGTATACTGCTTTCTATTAATGGAGTATCAATCGATTTTAATTTACTCTTCGAAAATGCAATATTTTATAATGTTTAATTTAGAAATATTTGTAATTAGAATGCGTTTTAAAATAAATATCAAGTTTTAAGTAAGTAAATGTACTTTATAAATTTAATTATAAAATATTTACATGATAGCTGAATATTTTAATTTTATGTAACAAAATGGAAATGTAATTTTTACTCAAAGAAAGCAGATAAACTTTTTAATTTGAATCCTCAAAATAATTAACGCTATTTTCGGTGTTAAACTACTACCAATGACTTATTTACAGCTTCACAAATTTTTTTATCATAACATATGTGTAGAAAATTGGGATTATATAACTGAAAATATGCGCCGATTTTTAATTAAAATTAGTGCTGCATGTGATTTTGTAATTGTGACACATTATCGCATTGCGCTTTAGTTTTTTTAATGTATTTTTTTAATTAAATAATTATTTTTTTTGTATCATTAAAAAATTTGAAGCATCACACAATAAGAAATTTTTCGAATCTGGGATTGAAAAATCTTTTTTGTTTTTTTGCTTGTTTTAAACTAATTTAAATAAATTAGTTAATCATTCACTTATTTTTCCAGCAATTGATATTGTTTTATAATGAAAGTATCATTACAGTCTTATAGCCTCAATGTTATATTTATTGGACAAAAACAAGTAATGTAAAAATAGTTAATTAGTGAAAAAATTATGAATAAAAATAAACCATGCAATTAATAAAAGAACACTATTTATTTATTAATTAATCGTAAACAAGATGAGAATTATTTATATAAATTATAACTCAAGGTTATCATAAATGCTTCTTCAAAATTGAGCTTACTTTTATCATGAGCTTCAAATCTTTCCATGGAGAGCAACATTTTCACGATTTCCTATAGACTCATTTTTTTCCTCATGTCTTTTCCAGGTTAACATAAGCTCTAATTTCAAAAGTGATCTGGTGTAACCATCACAATTACAAGACATTCTTGAATGTTGCCCATTTAAATTTTAACAAGATAAGCAAAAATTTACTTTCCGTGCTTTGGCTTCTTCTTTTGACAATTGGCTAATGAAAATATAATTTGCACTACGAAGATGTTACCATAAATGTAAAATAATTCTGCGTAATTTTAACATTTACGGGTCATTCATTCAATATCTTTTGAATTGTGTGTGACATTCGATTCATTGGATATAGTCGCACATACAGTTGTACTCTTCTCTCTATATCGTCTGCAAACTTTTCTAGGTGAATTTTGTGTCCCCATGATATGGTTCCTAAAATAACTTTTAAACACTACATTAAATTTTTATTGAAGTCTTTTATTTCTCCAGCTATTAAGCGGTGAATAATAAGCAAATTTTAGCATGCAAAATCCTGAACCATAACAGGAAATTAGCTGAAATCTCGAATTAAAAACGCTTTCGTTATCAAATTATGCCAATAGATATATGCCAAAACGTCAAATCCCCTTAATGCAAAACAAAAATGAAATGGCCCCTGGAATGATGAGAAGAGGTTCAAGATAAGGTTTTGAAGATACAAAAATAAATTATTCTTAACATATAAAAAATAAAATATTGTTTAAAAAAATTAAGATAATCAATTGTTTTTTACCTTATGTACCTAACTTTTAAAACTGAATATTGATTTTGACTTTTTTTCATAACATACATTAAATTCATAAATGGGACACAAAAGGAAGTGAGGATATCCCATACATTACTCACAATAATTTTCTTACTAAGTGTGTTTTGTTTATTTACATCTTTCCCATATACATCTTAAAGATAATTTTAGAAAATAAATCACTATATCGCCCTATTTTTCTGAATTTTCGCGATATTTGATTGGATTTTTTTATATAAGTTGTCTTAAATAGCTGACCATCGAATTATGAAACTATAATTTTGGAATAGTTCACGCATGCACAGTTAAAAAATATTTCATACAGATGTCCATATCTCGCCATATCTCATCACATATCCAATATATTCATGTTTTAATTACAGTATAGTGTTTATAGTATTCTTTTTCAGGTTTTTTGAAAGTGGTGCTAAATTTTGTTCAAAACTTTGTATTCTATAAACAAAAAAATTTATATTTTTTTCTGAAACGTTAACATCTTCACGCATATCCGTGCTATGCTTACACAAATGCACACGACTGTTAAAAAGGACTTACATGGTTATTTGCTACATTGACAGACCATTTTGAGCATTTCTTGTTGCATGGGTGATCGCAAACATTATCTTATTATTAAATTTATTTTTGGCCCCCTAATTGTTCCCGTGATTAAAGGTTCATTAAAAAATCTGCAGTCAAAAATGTTCTTTACAATCTCAAAGTTCAAGGACAATTCGTCAAGAATTTGTTTAGATATTAGACAAACCGTGTAGTATCGAAAATTTCCGTTCACTGTTGTTTAACTTTTAGAGGCCGGTGTATATTCTTATATTTATTTCAAAATGAATATTACAAAGCTTGTTAAATATTGCAAAAATGTTTAACATTATGAAATTAAATACTTTTCGCTCATTTCCCAACATAGAAAAAGAAATAGAATGTCTCTGATTCCTCTCTCTCGTTGTCCCATTCCTTCTTCAAGGTACGATGTTTAGTAAATGGCTTATCACATTAACAATATTGCTTTTTAGGCTTAAATTAATTAGGGAATTGGAAAGAAGGATATATGAATTTATGATAGAATTTCATTATATTTGTGTTACAAATTTAATAAATACCAGCATCAATTTAAAATTGGAATCAATATTCACTTTTGATAAAAATAATGAGATTCTTCCACTATAAATGTTGCCCCACCAGTGGCTGATAGGTTCTGCTCTCGAAGCTGGTAGACGGAAGGTGCTGGTTTCGATCCCAATCGCGCCCGTCGGCCTAATCGTTCGGAGTTTTCGTGGTTTTCTTCGAGCCATGGATTTCCATGCGTAAATACGGGTTAGGTTCTCTTAGAAAGACCCCCACAAAGGGCACTCCCCCATTCGGGCCTATATCACTAGCGTAGGTAATCGGCCGTCAAAAATCAACCAACCCACTAACCACTATAAATATTCTGTCAACTGTAAAATTTGTAGCATATGTGGATTTATAGGTTTTCCTACCTTGTGCAGAAAAAGAAATAATAGTGTATAGCTTAGGAAAATTAAAGCGTTCTCCCTCTATTTCCCTGCCATCCTACTGTTGCCTCCCGTCATCTGCCTGTCTATTTAAACCTTCATTTTATTTCACGAAATCAACTGTGGCTGCGTACAGACGAAATACTGCGACAAGAGTCATAAATTATTTTCTGGATATTCTCTTTTAAAGACTCAGTTGTGACTTTTGTATTTCTCTATAAAGCTGCTTCTCCACAAAGCGCACAAAAACAACAACAAAGAAATTTACCCAATGGGAGGCGATAATCATGTCCTGGGCCTTCTCCTTGTCATGCGTCATACAAATAACCAAATCAAACAAGCCGAGAAAGGTCTCGCAAATCATTGTTTTCTTGTATTTAAGGCAGACAGATCTGATAAATACCCTATATCCTACATTCCGCAGAAAGAATCTTAGATTATATTCTGTCTTTTCCTGTGTACAGTGGAACACTTTTCCAACGAGAGTGAAATGATTACATCATTTGCTCTTTATATTAAACTTCTGGCTGTAACAGAGTTTAACTTTTTATGTAACGAAACAAAGCAAAATAAATATATTTCATTTTTATATATAAATAAAAATTACGCAAAGAATTCTCTGACAGATGCTGTTTTAGATTCCTAAAACCAGGATGATATTAACCCGGGGATATCCGGGGATACCCGGGGATATCCGGGGATGATATTAACCCAGGATGATATTAACCCGATTTTAACGCGGGGTGTCAAAACACCCCGCGCCCGTCCTGCCAGGTTAAATTACAAATTGCAACTATAACATTCTATAAAGACAATTTAAGGGGACAGTTTATCTCAAAATTGATCAAAAAATCAATTTTTGTTTTTAAATATTAAATTAATGTCTATTTAATTCTGAATATTTTGATACCTCATTTTTACCCATAAGGCAATTATATCGCGAGAAATTGTAAATTTTGTTAATACACCCAGTCAACACACACAAATTAAAACTTTAAATGGCTTTTTCTCCATGATCATATTTTCTTCACAAAAATGGTGAGGCTTTTTTTGTATTTGAGACAGAGATTTAAACTTTTTGTACATGTTCTTTATTATGAATGTGATAAATCTGCGCATGGAATTAACTGTAAGATTTTTAATATTTTTAAAAAAATGAAACAATACGAAGATGTGTCAGATTAAATTGTTTTACACTATATATATCAGTAAAAAAATTATATTAAATGTAATATTAGATGTATCTGAAAATCATTGTGTAATACGCATTTGAAAATCTTAAAAAAAAATTGGGCAAAAATGTCAATATCTAAAAAATTAGTAGGGATTTAAAAAAATTGAAATTTTTATTAACTTTTTAAAAATTGTATTAAATATGCAGATTTTTTTTTTCAAAATGTACTTTCAGTTGAGCATTGAAATGCAGTGAGTTCACCATTTGAACCATATTTTTTAAAATAAACAAAATTGTTGAAAAGGTAACTGAAAGTAGTAACTGTTGAAAAGGTCCCCTTAAGTTTTTATAAGAAAATATTTTTCTTTTAAAATCTTGTCAATGCGTTATCTAAAATGATATATTGAGATCACAAGTGATTTTATTCTGATAAATCCAATGAATTCAGAAAGGGGAAATTCAACAATATGTTTGTTTTCTTGAAAATAATCTAAGTAATTAAAAAAAAATGTCTTTTAAATAATGTTGTTTGCGATGTTTCATCATATTTCATTAAAAATGTGGAACTAACCTGAATTCACAGATTTTTCTTTTGGGAAAGTGAATAAAATAAGAATTTTTTTGGAGTTTTCAAAATATTTGCTCTTTTAATTCAAGTTTTGTTTTTCGCAACCTAGTGTTTTATATTAAATCAACACCCTAAGAGCACAGCCAGTTGATGCGCAGTCGTGAAGTCACAATCGCTCCAAAATATCCGCAGTCACAATAAAATCCAAAGCATGTCCTTGTGGCGTTGCGGTTCTAAACTTATTATTTTCAAACACTCAATTAATTGCGTTCATTTCCAAACAGAGCCAGAATTATAAATTCAAGTTCTTTATTCGAACAACAACAACAACAAAAAATAAAAGCATATTAGAAGTGAAACATTATTTAAAATACATATCTCCAAGACTCAGCTAGGAGCACACAAGCGCTCCTTTGATATTAAGTAGTACACCCTATTAAACATTTATACAAATACACGTATAATGCGTATTATATGGGTACAGATTTTGATACCGAGGATAAAGCCAAGGCAGTTATACGTATTATACGGTACAGCGTATATACGGAACTTACACAGTGGTTAAACGTATAATAAACGATTTTCATTAATTTCGCGAAAAAAAGTTTTTTTTCTCCTGCTGGTCAGAGACATTGAGAAAAACACCTTATAGTCCTGCATTCATAAGGGCATATAACATCCATACCGACAAATTAAAAAATATATATAAAACATTTAAAATGTTCCAGGATATTTATATAACATGTTATCACTTAATTCAATGAAAATTAGAAGTAGCAAAAATTAATTAGAAAAATTATAGAGAAAAATGACAAGATCCTATGTATGAAAGATATGCAGATTGCTACGTTAACGCTATCGGTTTCCAGCTTGTTCTGCGATTCAGTGACGTAAGACTGATGAGGTCTATTGGTATTAAAATTAACTGCGTATACTTGAAGCATACGTATATTTTAATTATACGCTTAATAGATATATGATTATACGGATCCTGGAGCATTTAAGCGTATCGTCTAAGGTATTCGTATTTCATACCGACATATTATACGTATAGCGTATATCGGTTAAACGTCTGACTGAAAAGCGTGTTGCGTCGGGAGCACTAATATTAAGATCTCAAACGTAAAATAAAAAAAAAAAAAACTAGCTCAGTATTATAACTATGGTATCATTACTATTACTGCCTCTAGCTCTTAGATTTGAATCATATCACTGATCTCAATAAAATCACATCTTTAGTCTGCTGACAGCTATAAACTACAGTTGCGCTCAAAAGTATTTTGACAACCTTATATTCTCCGCTATTTTATTTAATATAAAATTTTAAAAGAAAATATATTCCCTGGAATTGAGAACACTATGACTGCACTTATTCAAATGTATCAAGTTTCAACTTGTTTGTTTACATTCGGCGCCACCGAAGAAATATGACTCCTCCTTAGCTCAAAAGTATTTTGACAATTAGTTTCCATTTAATTGTTGAAGGTGTCAGTGGCGCTATAGCTTCGATTAGTGTTTATATTGACTTATTGTGATTATTTTTAATTGCCGAAACGTAAAAAATATTGAAGTGATTCTAGAAAAGCCGCTGTAAATGCACTTAAGAATGGTAGACTGCAAGCAGAATTAGCTCGTTCTTTTAACGTGTCTCGACAACTTGTTATCACATGGAATAAAGTTTTTAATAAACAGAAATACATCGAAAATAAGCCTGAAAGTGGCCATCCGAAAAAAAAACAATTTGCAATGTTGACTATATTATAAAAATGATATCTACAAGTGATTATCGTAAGACCGCTGTAATAATAAATAATGAATTGAAAGAAAATTACGGCAGAGACATACACGTTTCATCAGTCAAACGACGCCTAAACCTCTATGTTTTACATGGCAGAAGACCAGCAAAAACACGTTTGTTATCTACTAAGTACAGGAAGGCTAGAGTCGCATTTGTAAAACAGCATAGCCATTCAGGGGCAAAGCAATTCCATTGCTAAAGTGTTGAATTTATTGATTGACACCGGGATTCGAAAACAAAGTTATTTGTAAATAAGTAAAAGCTATATTTCACACACATAATAAACCGATTTTTTTTAACCAAAATTCTGGTGTCAGTCATTAATTTCAACACTTTAGCAATGGAATTGCTTTGCACCTGAAAGGGTTATGCCGTTTTACAAATGCAACTCTAGCCTTCCTATTTTTAGTAGATAACAAAAGTGTTTTTTCTGGTCTTCTGCCATGTAAACCAAAGAGGTTTAGGCGTCGTTTGACTGATGAAACGTGTATGTATATGCCGTAATTTTCTTTCAATTCATTTTTTATTATTACAGCGGACTTACGATACTTACGACTTACTTGTAGATATCATTTTTATAATAAAGTCAACATTGTAAGTTGTTTCTTTCGGATGGCCACTTTGAGGCTTATTTTCGATGTATTTCTGTTTATTAAAAATTTTATTCCATGTAATAACAAGTTGCCGAGACACTTTAAAAGAACGAGCTAATTCTGCTTGCAGTCTACCTTTCTTAAGTGCATTTACAGCGGCTTCTCTAGAATCACTTCAATATTTTTTACATTTCGGCATTTAAAAATAATCACAATAAGTCAATATAAACACTAATCGAACCTATAGCGCCCCTGACACCTTCAACAATTAAATGCAAACTAATTGTCAAAATACTTCTGAGCTAAGGAGGAGTCATATTTCTTCGGTGGCGCCGAATGTAAACAAAAAAGTTGAAACTTGATACATTTGAATAACTGCAATCATAGTGTTCTCAATTATAGGGAATATATTTTCTTTTACATTTTTATATTAAATAAAATAAGAGTGAATATAAGGTTGTCAAAATACTTTTGAGCGCTACTGTATATTCTCATGTTTCCTCCATTCTTGCCGTCCACCGTATCGAAAGCGCGTCGCGTTTATATCTGTGTCCCTCTATTCCTGCAGGGGGTAATTTAACTCTCTTCTAAACTCAGACCGTTTCAGCATCGACTAGATGTTGCCAGATTAAGGCAACTGGTCATAAGTTTTCCTCTTGATAAGGTTCAGAGATTAAAGACAAACCGTAAAATTGGAGTCTGTTCACGGGTGCCGACTTTGTTTGTCCTAACATTTCTAGTTTCATTCAGCTACAGACATTGCGTCAGATATAGGACAATGGTGGCAATGGGACAAGTGACCATCACTGATTAGAAACTGCAATGGACTTTTAAGTGACGCAACTTTCGGGCGACTACAAAAACGCCACTTGAACTTCTGACAAAACTGGATAATTAGACGCCACAATAGTGCCCGTATTACTTATTTTTCATTTCCAGTGACGGCAGTGTGGATAGAAAGGATTGCATTTGGATCATGCTGATTTCATACTTTGGCCACATTCGCTGGACTTTATAAAATAATCCATATATCTTTATAAATAAACTTTCACATTTCAAGAAAGCTCTTTCTTTTTGTTGCACCATTTTGTACTAATGTTACATCTCAGGTTCGTTTTTCTTTTTTTTTCATACTACAAATAATGCTGTATGCTATACTGTACACAATATTTGTATACATATTGTTGACCATTTAGCTGAATCTTGAGTTATTTTAAATAACAAGTAAGATATCATCTTTTATTTGATACATATTTAATTTTAGTATCAAAATATAAAAGCGATAAAGTCTCAATACAAATGTGGAATGCAAGAACTTTATGAAAAATAATAATGTCAATTATATTCTTATTATGGCATCCCAGTCGCAATTGCATTCCATATATCTTTCCTTCGGAAAATCATAGATGTCGAAATCAGAGTAATACTGAGTTTGATAAAGATGATTAATGATTATCTACTTCAAATCATTAGGTTAATGCGCTTTGTCTAAAACCATAAAACTCTGAATAATTTGTAAATTATTCATTGCATATTTTACAAAATTTAATTTCCAGAATATAATTCGATATTAATATTTTTATACTTTTTAAAGCATGTATAAAAACATTCTTCGTTCATAATGAAAACTTATAAGAATGCAATTATTTTTTTAAATAAAATATTATATCGATTAATGGTTCATCGTTTCTTCATCGCACATCTTCATTGTTTCCCCAGAAATGGAAAAATGTGTAATTTTCTCTTCGATATAAAATTTATATTTTTAATACTAAAGATTTTAAAATTAGTTCTTGTCTTTGGACGTCGCGTATTTGTTTGACAAATTAAAAGCTGTGTACGAAATAATTACAGATTGCTAAAAGTTTAATAATTCGGAAGCTCAAAAATTGCTACCCGTAAGTCAAATATATGTTGGGAATAAGCGCCAAACAAAATTATTAATGTTTATACTCATTAAACACTTTTGAATTCTTAAAGGACTATTCTGAATATTGAAGATACGATATTGATGTGAATATTTATCGTTGCTACGGAAGAACGCAACAATTAAAAGCATTTTTATAAAGGATAACATTCTTTTCTTCTTCATGTAAGTGCATGAGTACAATTCAAATAGAGGTCCCAGTATTCTGGGGATTTTAAATAACCACTGGAATGGTGCTGACGACTTAAATCGATCAAATTGTTTTTTAATTAAACTATTAAACATACTGGAACGCTTCTATGGTGGATTATAGACTTCTATTTTTCTTCTTATGCTCTTGATTAAAGTGCAAAATCAAATTCTGTTAACATCTTTATACGTTTCAATTTATATATATATTTTTTTAATTAATTTAAAAAAATATTTTTGAAACTAATTTTCAAAAGAAATTTCAATGGTAACATACGATTTTTGTTAAACATACCTAGTCAATTTTTTGAAGCTTCAAATATACGAATTCAAATTTACAGAAAATGCTGCCAAGTTGTTTTTGAGTTAATTAAAAAAAAAAACTACCTGCGTTTCTATCTCATTTGCAACGATTAAAATTGAATTTTACATTAGTAGTTCCAAACTTTAAACCTGCGTAATTTTTAAATTACTTGATCCAAAGATTACCCATTTAGTAGCTAATATTTACCGAAAAATCCATGTAAGATTTCCAAATTAGGTGTGTAATCTAAGTATAGGCTAATATAGACTTTATTAGTAATTGATTAGTAACAGGTATATTTTTATAAATTGATTTGAGGCGGAGTTTGTAGGGAGTTTTCCTTTTTTTTCAAGTACTGTACTACGCATGTTCGAATACCCACGGTATATAAATATGATATTAATTATACTACAGCAAGTTCTTTATTGAAACAATATTACAGAAATAAAATGTTCAAGCATTCAAAGTAGTTTATCTAATTATACACAAAGGTAGTAAAGAATACCGAATTTATGGTAGTAAAATTATTAGTGTTTAAAAAAATGACTATAATGCCGAACTCATAATAAATGGAAATAAAATTGAATATGAATAGTTTGAATGCTAGATATGTTTATAAAGTAGCTTTGGAACAAATTTAACTATCTGTTAATAAATATACTTTGTAAAATGCAGAAACTAAAACTTACTCTTGTTACCCAATAACCAATTACTATCCGAAGTGCCGAAGTTACTCAGAAGGTTATTAAATTCTCCTGATTAAACGTACTACTGTATCATTTCAGCGTATTGACCAGATATCTAGAACTCATTAATATGAAGTAAGATCCATTTATTAGATGATATATTTAAACAGAAATATCCGTATATTTCGTAAGTTAAAAAGGCTTAAATTTATTTTGTGCAGATTCAATTTAAAATGGATACGGTTTACAGAAAATAAACATACGGGGTACGTTATATTTTGCATATCGATACGTGAACAGCACGGGTACAAAAAGCCACAACAAGGTAACGAACAAATCGTAAGTTTAGAGGTATTCAATATTGAAGTGTTCTAGAGAAACTACAAACAAAACTATTGAGATTGCTCTGAGATTGTAACTATTGAGATGACTGGACTTATGTACAATTTTTTTTTTTTTTTTTTGTCCGAGAGATTTTATTTTACAGGCCTTATGTGCGCAGTTTTTCCTTGTTCTAAAGCTAAAGTTTATCTAAAGTTAAATCTAAAGTTTTTCTTTGATCATTATGTCGTAATTGGAGTAAAAAATATACCTTGTACCATTAAAAGGTTGCCAGTGTGGTGTTAAACAAGTTGACATGAAAATCAGGAAAGTGTCAGTAACCATATTTTACTTTCAATAACCTTCATATAAAAAAGAGCTAGATTTTTCTATTCCTGTATAGAATTGTGATATTAATGAATAAGTTATTCTGGTTACGAAATAGTACAGCTTTAAATTAAAGATTGTCCTTTCTTACAAAACAAATATGAAAAATTGGATAATAAAATATAGCTATGATTAAGATTCGACTGTTGTTGGCATACATTCGGTAAAGAAAAAAATTATTAAAAGCACTAAAATATTTTAAGAATGAATGAAATGACAAACGCCGCAAAATAAATTCATACATAAAAGACGAGTTAAAAGTACAAATGCATCGCAAAATAGAGGGTGGTCATAATTAAACTGATAGTACTCAGAGTGTTGTGTAGCGCGATTTAATTGAGAGAATGGTGCCAGATTTTGTAAGATGATTAAAAAAAGACGGGGGACGAAGGATTCCGCGAGAAATATTTAGTTCCAAAAGTCACTGGTAGGGGAACATGTGACGCTGTGTTCCGGAAAAGAGAATTTTAAAAAATGCAGAATCAATACTGAAATAAAATTACATTTTATTTGGCACATGTAACAATTTTAGTATTGACTCTTCATTTTTTAAAACTCTCTTTTCTGTTATAAAGCGCCACATATTTCCCTAGTGGTGATTTTGGAACTAATTTTTTTCCGAGAAATCCTTCGTTCGCCGTCTTGTTTAATCTTTTTACAAAAATTGGCGTAATTCTCTCAATTTGATCGCGCCACACAACACGCTCTGTACTGTCAGTTTAATTATGGCCACCTTGTATAAGGTAAGGTGCCTTATTTTCATCCCCCAGTCACTCTTAGGCCCTTGGAAGTTGTAATTTTCAGTGAAAGCCTAACAAAGTTAGATTTTACATTAACTAACTACCCACGCACATAGAAACATAGGCAAATCTCGTACAAAAACATTTTACCATTGCGAAAAATTGTTTTTCAGAAGTATCTATGTTTGGCAAGAAAAGAAAAAAATTGTTCAATTTCGCCCACTCAAAAAATTCAAAAAGCCGAGGCGTAACTTATAACTAAATCAAAATTTATTTCAAAATTAGTATATAATTTAATTTACATTAAATTCAGGCACAAAGAAATGTACTATTAATCAGTGGAAGAATAATATAAAGAAACATTAGCCATCCAAATATGAGGAGCATATTATTTTTGTATTGTTTTTAGCTCCTGAGCATGTTTCGTGTGATCAAGAGCAGCATTGAAGGCACTGAACCCATTGTTCTCCATGTTTATCATCAGAAAAATATATCAAGCAGATAGGGCACTCTGCATAATTCTTGCCATCACTACCGCTTGTATGATCATCATAAAGAATGTCAACAGAAGAGTCCTTTCGTAATCAGAGTCGCTGGGTAGACCATTTATGGATTTTTTACATGGTAGATTCTTCCCCGTACCTTGAGAGTTGTGGGTGCCAGAAGTTTACTTTCACTTGAGCGTTTTTTTTTTTTTTTTTTTGCCTGGGTACCTTTCATTTTGTTTTTCTGCGGAGATCCAGTGATCAATGTTGTTAAACCTCTTCGAGCAGAAGCTACAGGTGTGATCACTGGCACTTCCCAGATCCCTTTAGGACTGAGTTAGCAAGAGTTTGCTGAACCTGGCCGCTTGATGAGGGTTATTCAGCTCCCATGAAATTTTGAAGAGGAATGAGGTTTCGTCAAAAACTATTCAGTTTCAAAAATGTTCGGATTAAATGGCATGATTCCCGTTTTATTGAAACCATTGGACAGCAATTTTAACACCACAGCACGCCCGTAGGCTTCATTGAAAAGTTATGCGATTTGTATTTTACCAACGTTTCTACCAGGATGGTTTGACGGCCAATTTTCTATTGCTTCAGCAAAAAAGTTTTAAAGGGAAACATAACATATATTAAACTTCATTTTCAATTTGAAATAATTGCCATATTTCATACCCGGGACGAAAATAAGAACTGTAATGTAATCGAAATTGGAACAACGCTACTTCACAACATTTCGGAGCTTTAATTCTTATAATTGTTCTTAATTGTTCTTGTTTAATTCTTGTAATTCTTGTAGCTGAATGTCCTAAATCTCACTATATACTACACTTAGCATCTTACCTACTTAGAAATGTAACGAATAGAAAGTAAATACTTACAGTACAGTACATAAAGTACTAGAAATTGCGTAATAAGAACTCAGATCTTGTAAAAATGGGAAATCCGGCGTCTATACTATACGTATGCGTCTTGGTGATCGAAACTTTCACTACTGACGCCTTTTAACTCCCTTTTCTTATACATCGCGTGATAAGTGGCGCCACTTTCGGAGAACCGGAGAAGTAAAGGGGGACGAAATTAAGAAATAGGGCGAAATTATGGCACTTTACCTTTAAAGCTTTTACCAAAAGGATATTTAAATACAGGGAAATATATTTAACGCGAAACTAAGGGGACCGAAATTTTTTTTCGTGTTATAAGAATTTCGCGTTAAAAGATTCGTAAAAATAGAACAAAACTCACAAATACTTTCGACGTCGTCAAATTTTATTTCAATTTCCTGTTAAACTACTAATAAGTTGCATCCATTAGGATAAAAGGATAGTGAAAAAGTATTGTTTACTGGGAAAAAAATCAGGTATCTTTTTTTTTTTTTTTGTATGTGTCTTTTTCAGCATTCTGAGATCTTGTTTGTTTGAACCAAATAAGCAAAGCTGTCTTTAAATCTTCGTGCTTAGCAGTTATCATACGTTTTCTCTCTGGCTTAAACATACTGCGCTCAAACATTAACGTAATGGGATCCTTGTTTTTTATTGTTGTTGATAAAGTAGAACTGGCAATGCCAAACTCTTTGCAGATTTCTGTTTTCGTCCTTCTTTTTCATCAACTGCATTATGCAGTAGGGTGGGCCGAATTTTTTCTTCTTTTTGATTTTCTATACCGCGGATAACTTGTGTCTAGGGTAGTTAAGTAAAATGCAGAAACAAAAAAAATATTTTTTTTAGTTTGGCGTAGCGCATCGGGCCTAAAATTTGAGAAAAAACACGATTTTGATCATTTTTCTAATAAATGGAAATAAATTAAATAACTTCTATAACAAGCAGCTATAGACGTATTTTAGTAAAACAGGGAATATTAATGATAAATAAATGAAAAAAATATATACATTTCGCAATACATTGGCAGCGTATTATGTTTCTATAAATGACAAATTTTCATTGAAACAAAAACTACTTTTCTGATTCTACTATTCCTGAATGTAATTTCGTTTTGTAATAAAATATAGTCCTTTACTTGTGTTTACTGTCTTTTGGCAGTTTGAAAGAAAATTTGCTTGAAAAAGTAGGCATTGAAGATCTCGAGAAAAGTATCGTTCTTATAAAACCAACTCTGGAATTGGATCCGAAGACTTTTTGTGACGGCTCGGTTACAAGCTTCACGCACCGGTCTATTGTTTGGGTGTGACATGGGAATTGGTCAAAGTTCCACTGGGCCGCTGTTTCACCCGATTGGACCTTAGACCAAATCTCTTCGTCGGTGACTCTTCGCAGCAAAGGTGGTGGTGAACGTGTAGTAGAGTTCCAGTAAATCATTTCGATGTAGTCTGTAGCTAGAAAATTAATTTTGGGTGTTTGAAAACACCTGAACCAGATAAATTAACCGCAGTAAGTTTGTAGTTGATAACTACACACTCACCGCAGTAAATTTATAGTTATGTCGACTTCAAAAGAACTGCAGGGATTTGTGCCAAATCACCGCAGTCTTCCAACTGCATCTTTTTTGCAGTTTCACTGTAGCCTTTTAAAAATTTATTACAAAATATGGAGAGGAAAGCCGGATGTGCATAACATAAATAAGTGGTATTAGGCCTTTCCAACAATATGTCACCTGATGTGGGACTGCAAAATTTAGAAAAATGCCCCTTTGGGGGGGGCAAAGTGGGGTGAGGGGAGACGGAAGTGCATAACATGATTAAGTGGTATTAGGCCTTTCCAACAATATGCCACATGATGGGTGACTGCAAAATTTAGAAAAGTGGGGGGAGGAAATCCGGATGTGCATAACATGAATAAGTGGTATTAGGCCTTTCCAACAATATGTCACATGATGGCTGACTGCAAACTTTAGAAAAGTGCTCCCTTGGGGGTGGGGGCAAATGGGGAGGAGGAAAGCCGGATGTGCATAACATGAATAATTCGTATTAGGCCTTTCCAACAATATGTCACATGATGGGTGACTGCAAAATTTAGAAAAGATCCCCCCATTGGGGGGGGCAAAGTAGGGGGAGGAAAGCCAGATTTGCATAACTTGAATAAGTGGTCACAGGCCTTTCCAGCAATAGATCACATGAGGGGTGTCGGCAAAATTTAGAAAAGTGCCCCCTCAGGGGGGGTAGCAAAGTGGGGGGCACCACCTGGAATATACCCTCCCTCCTCTATGAAATTTTAATATATTACAAATGACATTTATCGGAGGGCTCTGTAAAAAAATCCAATCGAAAAGGATAAAAATATTAAAAAAGTTCAAAAAGTAAGGTTGGTTGTATTTATGTCGGCCAATTATCTGCACGTGGGATATAGGCCCTAAGGGGGGAGTGCCTTCCGTGGAGGTCTTTCTAAGGGAACCTAACCCGTATTAACGCTTGGAGAACCAAGGTTCGAAGAAAACCACGAAAACTCCGAACGATTAGGCCGACGGGCGCGATTGGGATCGAACCCAGCACTTCCCGTCTACCAGCTTCGAGAGCAGAACCTCTCGGCCACTGGTGGGGCCTTCAAAAAGTAAGAGAAATAATAAAATTCTTCGATCGGCCGCGGTGAAAATCTGCGAAATTCATCCATCGACAATATGAAAAAAATCCCACCAATTTTGCGATTCGATCGCAAGGAAATTCCCACTCATTTCCCCAATCAGTAGAAATAAAATATTGCAAAACTCGAGAATTGGTAGCGTGAAAATTGTTGCAAAAATCATTACTCACTAAACGAAAAAATTTATGGAATTACCCAGTAATTCCGTTGAAAAGCCCCACCAGTGGCCGAGAGGTTCTCCTCTCGAAGTTGGTAGACGGGAGGTGCTGGTTTCTATCCCAGTCGTGCCAGTCGGCCTAATCGTTCGGAGTTTTCTTCGGACCATGATTTTCCAAGCGTAAATACGGGTTAGGTTCCCTTAGAAAGACCCCCACGGAGAGCACTCCCAGCCCCTTAGGGCCTATATCCCTCGTGCTGATAATTGCCCATCTTAAACACAACCAACCAACAACCATTATTGAAAAAAAAAACCCAGAATAATTCTTCAGTCAGCTGCTTTAAAATATTGTGAAACTTGTCAACCTGTTGCAGAAATAAATCGTGAAATTCATCAATCAATTGTGAGACAAAAATCACAAGATTCTTCAGTTGGTGGCAGGAAAAAATGTGAAATTTGCATATTAACACACCTAACCCGTCAGCACACACGCAGCCTACATTTGTAGATCAGCTTCACAATGTAATTAGGGTAAATTTTATCCCAGTGTGTGTGCTGACTGCTGACGGGTTAATATGACAGTAAAAAAAGATTGTTTCTTTAAAAAAAATTGATATTTTACATTATTAGCGAGTATGTACTCATAAATAAAAATTATTATAACACTATTGCGTCAAATGACACCTTTTTAATGCTTCAATTCATAGTTATTTTGCCTATAGTTTTTGAATGGAATAAGCTTTTTTGGCACTACTTAGTTAATGTGTCGACAAAAAATCTCATCGCCAAACTATAAGATTAAATGTTAATAATGGTTGATCATAAATGGCACATTCATTGACTTTAAGCAAGTTACACATGCTTACGTCATCAAGTGACTTTTATTTCAACGTTTTATTTGTATTTTTATTAATGTTATATTAATTTATTTGTTCCTTTATTATTTAAAATAAAAATTATTCAGTTGTCAGAAATATTCACGAAATTTCCCAGTTGATTGTTGGAAAAAATAGAAAAATTCTTCACTCGGGGATTGTCATCAAAAATTTACCTTAAATTAAATAGAATTGTCTTAATGAAGTCTAATTGTAAAATGCCCAGTTTCTTTGTAAACAGTATCAGGATTCTTCCTTATGAATTTTATGAAATTTAAACAAAAAATAAGCCGAATGGAACATTTAAAAAATTTGGTACTTTTCGGTTAGCCGGGTGCCAGTGTTGTATATATACAGGGTTGTTATAATTAAAGTTCGCCTATTCAGAAGGCTCTAGAGCCGGTTCTATGGCTCCAAACGAAACAAAATTTCACTAGTACGTAGTTGAAGAGATGCGCTCTGCGAAAATTGAAAGAAAAAAATTAGTTAAAATTTTTGTCAATAGGTGGCGTGGCGCCAATATTTAAGCCGATATTTGCAGATTCCTTTATTTTGTAAAGAACAAAATACAGGAAATTTTATTTCACAGTTGGTAAAAGTAAACTTTTTCAGATTCGTTATATCAATTTCGGTCAATCCAGATGAAAGACACTAAATCACAAAATTTCACCCAACTCTTGAAAAAGATCACATTTTATTGAAATTTTAGACGAACAGTTGATTGTTACTGAAAAGCATTTGAATCTACGTTTTGTGGAGAATGGTAACTTTGAAAGAAAATGCACTTCTTGTAAAGTTATTGCTGGGAAGTTCTAGGCAAGTATAATACTTTTACCCGGTTACAGCCCTAAAGAGCATCCCAAAACACAGCGGTGGAGTCAAACAGGTAAAACTCCCCCCTCCCTATCCTGATTTTATCGATTTGCAGGTAAACAATTAATATTTAGGATCATATAAGTTCCTAGTTGAGAGGGAAAAGTAATTCGGTAAAATTGCGTAATATAAGAATACAATCATTAATTACTCTAAATTATAAATTAAATCAAACCAAAGCGCTGTCTAAATTTTTGACGAACTCTCAACTTTTTGGAAAAGACTGCACTAGACTTTAAAGTTCTCAAAATCTAGAAGGTTAAATTTATAACTGCAGCTTGACACCTGCATATCGATGAGGAATGTAAATAAATACATACCTCTCTAACTCGATGCAAAAACTAATAAATCACACTAGATAGACATAAATAATGAGGAGAAAGTTATTTTACATTTACAGTTATTTTATTTACAATATATACATGCGTTAATGAAAAACAGATTATCGACATAGCAAAGGCTAAAAGCATTAAATTTTGGTAGAATTCTTTTACTCAGCATATTAGAATAATAGAATTAACTCCTGACTGTAAACAGGCCCTATCGTATTATTTAACAATACTTATTTTGCACATACAAAAACAATATATAGAGGCTACCTGTGATCCATCGCTTACTGGCATTGTCGTCAGGTCTTTCAAAGTCCATCCTTCGGAGCGTGCAAATGGCTCTGTCTGAGAATTATATAGATATTATTATGGTTCTACTACCGTGGAATCATTCCACAAATTTTATCGTAAAGATATATATTATTTTATTGTCTACCACGACAAATTTTACAGACTTAACTCGCAAGCCTATTATCTGGCCAACTGGACATCATTATTTTTTTTAGTTGCCCGGCTCTCCTTCTAGACACATCTCTTGTCAGCTCCTCTGAGTAGAATAAAAATCTCCAATCTTTTTTTTTTTTTTTTTTTTTCAAGATGGAATGGTACAGGGGGCCGTATGGACCGCCCTCCTTTTACGCTATCCGTCATTGGATCACGGCAGGTCTTGGGTCTCGCCCACCATTGCAAATTATTGGCTATTTCTGTATAATGCACATTGCTAAGGATTGGGTAGGGATTCCCCATCTCTTAGCCCCGTGTGCCCCCCACTCCTGTAGTAAAGGCTGATATTTATGACTGACCTAAATTGTCCTCAATAAATAATTGTTTGTCGTAAACGTCATCTTATTGTACAGTAAGTCTTATTTGCATCCCTGCAATAAATTCGGGTCGTAAATCCGTCCACTTGGGTGGTCTAGGACCCTGCAACTCTCATATGTGGGCACTGTAATATATATACATTTATACATAATACATAAAAACAACATTTAATTAATGTACATTATTTTTTTTATCATTAAAGTTTGCATTTTTTTGCCAAAACTTGATATGCTGTGCAAACGCACCAGCATTTCTCCCCCCCTTGTGAAAAAGAAAAATCATGATTGATGCGCCCGCGTCATCGTGATTCTGTGGCATGGATTGGGGCTTTACACCCCGATAGTTCCGCAGAGGCTGCGCAGTCCGATCAGAGTCATCACTCCACGTCTGTCATAATGTCCACAAGTATTCAAACATATAGTGAAAGTCCTTCATATGTTAGAATCTAATAACAGGCGAAGGGTGTGGAGTGCTTAGTACTCCCGCATATGCTAGCAGTGTCTTTTCTATATAGTCCAAGTATTCCGTTAGGTGAAAGAAAGCGGTGAGACTGGAAATCGCTGCTGAATCATCTCCGCACGGTAAATAGCACCCCAGCTCGTTAAGTATGTGCAAATAAAAAAACTCTATCAATTTTGATTTAAAAACATACATTAGTATGACTATCATGTAGCTAACCAAACAAAATCTACAAAAACTCAGGACAAAGTGATCAATACTTGGTTTTACATAATATACTTACAATTGACCATGCACAGTAATACAATTATACTAAATGAATACCATCTAGTATTTAAAATAACGTTTATATATGACATACAAATCATAATAAGCCTATATACCTTTACAGACACTTTGCACAAGTCTACAAACTACAACTGTACTATTTGATTTACTACATTTTAAAATATTCCTAATTTGTTTGCATTTTACATATTACATAGTATGTCAGTATTGTTTATTGCCATCACTTCATTATATAACATACCAATACTTTCATTCACCTTTGTTAGTTTCACTACAAAGATATACCTTTTAAACATAAAATTCCAAACCTTCGTACATACCGACATTTTTAAATACATTATCTTATTCCTTTAAATACTTCCTTTTTTTATAATACTATAATAGTTTACTTACAATTATACGTGGGGTAAACTTCCACTTATTCATTTTAAAGCAAAATTTATTTATTCATATATATATATCTTCTTATTTATTTACTCTTTAAACACGAATATTATAATCACTCAGTGATGATATACGTGGCTCTCCGTACGCGCGCTCCTGCCTAGAGGAGAGAAAACAAAACAAGCCGTTGTTTACCTGACGTGCGTAAACTTCTCATCGTCTTCAGATAGCTTCCCATTGTTACCATGGTAACGAAGTACTAAACGATTTTCGCACCCCACAAGAGCCCGTAATGGAATTCTCCCTCAGTCTCTAAGTACCGAAAATCGGACGATTGGCGCCTATCTACACTGCATGTTGACTATTCATGGCCAAGGTTGACCAGCTCCTGACGTAAGTATAATTTGCTGCGTATTATTCCCTATAACTCCTAATTATATTATTTATATACGTGTAAACTAAACTCTCGCAAATAACCTAAACTCGGCACTACTTGCCGGTTCAAATTTTTTGAAATTTGATCTAAAATTGCAATATTTATAGCCATTTATAACATAGAATCCCATATTGTCGAAGCCATTTCTTTTTCTTTACAGGGACAGACACCTTCTGCCCGCTGCTGTGGCCTGCTTCCGAACGGGAACTGCTGTCGCAATTCGGTGATATATTAATGAATTTCTTTTACCTTGCAGCTAATCACACATTGACCTAATAACTCTTCGCACTAATGGGAAAAAAATGCGCTACAATTTAAATGTAGCTTTAATAATAATAATGCCTAAACGGAAGAAAAGAAAAGAGAAAAAAAAAACAAAACGCTAACTTTGAATGCATTAATTCGAGATGCGCTAAATTCTGACTTGCGTTTACCTCTCTCTTCTGACTCTACCTGGTGCAAACTCACTGCAGTGAAAATCGAATTACGAAAACTATAGTTACGACGTCATTAATTACGGGAGAAAGACATACTTTCCTACGCACGTTTCCGTTTACATCGATATTAAATTCGCTACAGCAAACTACATGAATCAACAAAAAAAACTCTCAAAAGAAAAATCCCAGAAGCCAAGAGAGAAAGAAAACAAAGAAGAGAAAAAGAAAGAAAAAAAACGAATATGAGAAGAAACTAGAATGCCTCGCATAATACTGCCTACCTATTCAATTATCTATTGCACAAAGTTGAATAATCGTACAATTTAAAAAAAAAAATGTACCTATGTTAAATCGAATTCATAGGTTTTTATTTATTTATTTTTTTATTTATTTGTTTATTTATTTATTTTTTTATTTATTTGAATTCTGATAATGATTTTGAATGCACTAAAAAAATGACTACTCTATTTTAAAGTTTTGATTGTTTATGTCACAGTAATAATCCTATTGTATCACTATCCCATATTGTCACAATCAATTTTTTTGTCATAGCCAAGAAGAAGATTCCTGACTGAATGATGGCCAATCCCCCAAACAGACTCCAAAAATTTTCCCAGTTCCCGGGCCCCAAAAACTGGAAGAACTCACCATTTCCGGCCAGCGGATGTAGCAATGAGCTGTCTGAATGAGATCAAGAGCCGCCATCTGAAGGTAAGTGAATTTTGCAATTGAGAAAAGAAAAAAAAACTGATTCCGAAATCTGTACCCATATATATATATAAAAATATATATATATAATAATATTAGTGTAATTATAATTAAATGACTCAATGCTATCTTGTAAATAAGATCCCGAAACATTAATTTTAACCTTTTAAACACACACAAAAAAATAAAAAATATACTATAATTTAGTGAACAAAGTATCTATTTAAAGTTATATTTGATAAATTGTTATCATGACTTTAATAATTCCTAGTAAAAATAAATAAGTACTCCAAGAACTTATGCATAAAGTACCATATACATCTCAATAAAGAGTCAATATCCTTTTATTAAATTTTTATTTCACTCCAAATGTGATATGAATTTAATACAATTTATTGTACTGGTGCAAACAAAACAAAATCTATTTATTTATTTTTTTATTATTTATTTATTTTATTTATTTTTTATTATTATTATTTTACGCAACAGCGATTATTTTGATCCTATGTAACGTATAATTATTAAAATTGCTGCTTTATTCGCTGAAAAAAAAATTAAAATACGAATAATATGACCGCAGTGTTATGTCGCTGACTGCGTTACAATGTGCGGTAAATTAATAAAATAGAGACTATAAGTTGAATTAATTGTTACTAGGCACAAATGCCTATATCTAATTCCCATCCCTTTATTTGTTACCTATCTACACAAAAGAAAATGCGAAGAACACACGCTTTAATAACTTTTTGACTCAAATGTAAGTGCATTACATATTCAACTACTATAAATCGTATGCCTACTTACATATATTATTTATCTAAGTTATACTCTTATGCTGCATGAAACATTCTATCTACTTTCTAAAAAAACTGTATACAGCATTTAAATACCTAGTATATTTCGTCCAGTCTCCAAAATCGAATATATTTATATACTACCTTTTATTTTAACACTACCCTGTAAAATACTGATCGATCACTCATTATTTTTTATAATCAAGTATGAATTAATCCTATCTCCGGGAAAAATGCGTAACTATTTGCTATAACAATATACTAAGTCAGTAAATAATATGCAACCCAAAAGCAATTCTCCCTCGAATTTGAAACTCTCATGGCTGGCCGCTCCGTCGAGCGCACCCTGTCCTCGAACGTGGAGGGAGATCCGAATCAAAACAGAGGAGAAAAATACTCCTGACTGCTATATTTTTTATTTGTGCGTGCCGTTGCCATCGGTTGGAAGTTGGTCACGGAGAAACTCGACGTAGATTCTCTGTCAACTCCATCCGGATGCGTACGTCGCCTATCGCCGACTAAAAGAGAGTGCGCCTTTCGCTAACCCAATGCGCTTAGCAAATTTCTAAAAGCTCTCTCCGAGTAGGGTCGATTTTATATCAACAAAACAGTGAAAACAACTGCGAAATAATGCTAATAGAAAAAACCGAAAATAAGAATACGTATATATATGAATTTTGGAATAGCAGTTAGAATACTCTGTATGAAAAGAAAAAAAAATCACAGTTTGAATCCACAACATGAATTGAAGTGATCGCAGTTTGGACATTGTATGAAATGGAAAAAAAAAACATCACTTTGCAATCCCTACAAGAATTACAAAACCTGCAATTTGAATGCACTACACTAAATTAATGAATATCAATTTGACACTACAAGGGATACCAAAACTCGCACCTGGAATAAATTATACGGATTGCAACCAAGTAATTTTGCACATTGTACGAAATAAAAAAAAAACAACAAAAACTAGCAATTGGAATACACTATACGGATTGCAAAAAAAAAAAAAAAAACATATATATTAGAAAGACACTGGAACATACTGGACAATTACAATTATATACCTACACTATTACCTATATATTTTTTGTTTGTATGTGATCTATACCATGCCTTAATGTACTTTTTTACAGATGTAAGAAGATGATGAAATGTTCTATTCCTTTTATTATGTTTTTTATCTTACAGAAATCCATTGTTAGCAAAGAATTGCATGACTCTATATTATTTTATTTATTTATTTTGTTGCTGTTTCCTGTCTGTACTCCCCAAAATGTATCAAAACTAAATGTACTGTGTGCAATAGCTATATGAGTAACGCCCCTTTATACAAAATACTATGAGTATTTTTTACCCATTTTACAGTATTACTTTTATTTATCTAATTTTATGCTACCGCTAAAATCCAGTAATGCTCATGCTATTACGCACACGAAAAGTAAAAAAAAAAAAAAAAAAAAAAAAAAAAAAAAAAACTAACTAACACACATTATTTATATATACACCTAAAAAAGAAAAACGCTTCCTTTTTTTTTTTTTTTTTTTTTTTTTGTAATATATATATATATATATGAGAACTTACTTAAGTTTCTTCGTCTCCTGAATCGTTATCTGAATTGTCAGTAACTTTTTTTCTAAATCGGCCTTCGCAGAGGGTTTCCACAAATGTGTGATGTGCCTCGCAATTTTTTTTTTATTCGATTCTAGTAAATGACGGAGCAAGTAGTTGTTGTGCCTATTTTTCCGTACTACCTCGTATGGGCCATCCCATCTTTTTGCGAGACATATATGGATCCCAGGGAGCTTAAGATATACTTGGTCTCCCTTTTCTAAAATCGTCACTTTTTCAAAATCTTTACCGACATATTCCTGTTGGTATTTTTCTTGATTCTCAAGTGATAACCGCCTCACTTCCTTCATATGCGCAATACGGTTTTTTACGTAATTTTTAGTACATTTTTCTTCCGTGGTATTCAACGCAGTAAAATGATTCCGTATTTCGCGTCCGAAGAATAACATTGACGGTGAAAAACCTGTAGCTCGCGAAATAGAAGAATTATGCGCTAGCTTAAAAAACTGTAATCTCGTGTCCCATTCTGTTGTGTTTTTAGACATCGCTGCAATGGAATTTTTTAAGTGCTTGTGAGTATTTTCAAGAATTCCTTGAGTGGAGGGTTTTAGAATGCTCGAGAATCTAACGTCGACATTCAGCGCCTTCATGTATTCTAAAACCACTGTGCTCCTAAAATATTTTCCGTTATCACACGCTAAAATTTCAGGGTATCCATAAGCGCTAACATATTCGCTCAATACATTTAGTATTGTTTGCGCCTCAACATTTTTCATTGGTACCGCCTCCAAATATCTCGATGCAGTGTCCATAATAGTTAAAATAAAAGAATTTTTTTTAAACGTGGTATGAAGTTTGCCAACTACATCGGTATATATCACAGATCCAGGTTCATAATCTTTTACTATTTTCTGGATAGGTACTTTAATATTTTGGTGTTGTTTATTTTGATTGCAAGGTATACAACTCGCACAATAGTTTTTTATATCCCGATACATTCCGTACCAGAAGAATCTTTTTTTTATTAAATCGTACGTTTTCGGGAACCCGAAATGTGATTTGTGAGCTTCGCTAATAATCTCAAATATCATTTTATTCGGCGCGATCATGAGTTGCCTATCTTTATGCGGTTGTTTTAAAATAAGAATATTGTTTTCATTTAATGCGAATTTTTTAGTTACTCTATTTTCTTTGTTGCTTTGAATCTTTATAATAATGAGGCTTAATTTACTATCTTTTAGTTGCTCTTCTTTAATCTTTTCATCTACAAGATTTAAATTGACTTTAAATAAGTCATTTCTTAATTTAGTTTGAGCCTCGTTATTATTAACATACCTTGACAAATAGTCACTAGGATTAGATTCTCCTTTAATGTGCTGAATCTCAAAATCAAAATCATTTAATCTCATTATCCATCTGGCAACAATATCACTTTGATTTTCCAATTTAAGGTGATACGTAAGCGCTTTTGAGTCCGTTAGGATCGTAAATTTTCTTCCTAATAAAATGTGCTCAAAATGTTTTACCGCGTCATGTATAGCTAACAGCTCATATTTCATACTTGGATAGCACTTTTCTGAATCTTTTAGTTTTCTCGCAAAAAATTCTATAGGTATAAAATCTTCGCCTTCCTTTTGCGCTAAAGTCGCGGAAATTGCAATTTTCGAAGCATCCGTAATTAAAAAGAATTCTTTATTAAAATCGGGAGGTCTTAATGTCGGATTCTGAATGATAGCATTTTGAATGGCAATGAATGCCGATTCTGCTTCCTCACTCCAATGGAATTTAACCTTCTCCTTAGTAAATTCTATTAAGGGGTTCACTATCTCCGAATACTTATGTATTAGTGATCGGAAATAATTCGCCAGTCCTAACAGCGATTTTACTCCTTTTTTATTTTTGGGACGGACTAAATTTTGAATTTTTTTTATATTTTTGTTTGATGGCGCATACCCCTTTTGGTCAATTTTGAAACCAAGAAAATTAATTTCGTTTTGACAAATTTGCATCTTACTCGGCTCAATCGTCAAGTTATGACGTATCAGGGTTTGCAGTACCTCTTCTAAAAGGGAGGCCATTCGCTCTTGAGAATGGGTTGCTAAAATAACGTCATCAACAAAATATCCAATTTCCTCTTTATTAAAATCGCCTAATACTGTATCGATTAATTCAGAAAACGTATTTGAACTTAATTTTAATCCGAATGGCAAGCGAAGGGGCAAATACTTACCGAGTTCGGTAATAAATGCCAATTTTTCCGTATCTTCGCGCCTCAGGGCTATCTGAAAGAAAGCGCTATGTAGGTCTAATACACTGTAATATTTTTTCCGCTGAGCCTTTGTAAAATTTCCTTAATGTCCGGAATCGGATAAGGATAACCCTCTAATATTTCGTTAAGCAGTCTGTAATCAATAGCTAAACGAAGCTTCTGATTGTGCTTTTCCGAAGTTGCCTTTTTTACAAACAACACTGGGAATGCATAATGAGAGTCCGTTTTCTCGATAATGTTTGCTTCCAATAATCTCTTTATTTCCTCTTTAGCGAATTCGCGAACCGCATGACATGTTTTATATGGCTTTTCTTGGATTGGAAAATTATGTTGTAACTTTATACGCGGTTTGACTAAATCCGACCGTCCTAAAGTTTTGTACGACTTGGAGAATGCATGAGCGTTCTGCATTAAAATCAGTGGTGGGATTCAGCCGGTTCGCACCGGTTCGGTAGAACCGGTTGTTAATTTGTATTGAGTTCGGCGAACCGGTTGTTAAAATAATACTTCAAATGCGAAAATCGTATTTACATTAATTTGCTTTCTTTAAATGTTTATCTGCACAAAATTGTTTTGTAGACATACACATAACTCTGTGATAAGTCCTGATTAATTTCATTTAATAAAATAATATTGTGGGATGAGACTCTATTTATAAATCATAACTCATCTCGAAGACGAACACTGACATTTATTAAGACGAAGACAAAACAAAAATATAGTTAATAGCACACTTCTCAATCTATATTTAGCTTAAAAGCAGCAAACTTTGGCCTGTCTGTCAAGACTGCATGGCCAGGCATTGTCTGGCCTGTTTTTTGTACTAAGAAATGGTATAAATTCCTAAATTTTCTAAATGTCATAACTTGAGAAGTTTTGGTCGTGCAAAAATTTGTCTCATTAGCTATAGCATGGATAATATTTTTCTAAATAAGTTATATATAACTTTAGGTCATGAACATCGGTTAATTCTTAAACTTACATTTCTGCTATTTTTATATTATGTTGTTTATTGTTTTGATGCATTTTCTGATAGAAATTATGATCAGTGTTTCATGATTGCCGAATATTTATTAACGTCCTTTTATAGGGTAATATGTTTAAGGATTTTTTTCATTCTACCAAAGGATCAAAGTTTTTTTAACAATGTTCTTATAATATTGGAAAGTGTTTCATAATCAGTGTGTGATGCTTCATTTTTCTTTCAATTTTGTACATCAAAAATCATTCGAGCAGCGAACCGGTTGTTAAATTATTTGAATCCCACCACTGATTAAAATACCTTCGAACTTCTTTTTTACCTGTTCCGGTAAATGATCGATTTTAAAGTCCTCGACTTTTAATTCGGCCTCTCTAAGTTTATGAATTTCCTCTATAGTCATATTATTTATTTGATGCTTAGTGCTCCCTTCAATATCATTCTCGTTATCATCTGTTTTTATCTCAAATTCAGTAATTAAATTACCCATACGAGTATTCGGTCGCAAAATAATTTTTTTTTCTGAATTATTTTTCACTATAATGTAGAATTTCTTATCACTTAAAACCTGATGTACTGAAGTTGCGCACTCTAAACCCTTTTTTAAGTTTTCTGGCTCAAATAGAAAATTTGTCCCGGATTCTAAGTCATTGCGAAAAAACAATTTAACCATTTTTTCTCGCCCCGGTAATAAAAATGTGCTATTCACAGTTCTTGCTGTTATACCCAGTTGCTTTTTCTCATTACTAGTCTGTACATCCTCTTTTTGTATATTATTTACGTTTATTTGTTGAATTACTGTAATGTCCTCTTTATTGTTTAACTTTACTTCAGTGTTTTTTAATTTTAAACTTTTATTTTGTAAATTTATGATCATCTGGTTGTTTTTCAAATAATCAAACCCCATAAGCATTTTATAATTACCGTTAAAATTTTTATTGGTGACGTAGAATGTCCCTGAAGTAAACGTATTGTTTATTTTGAATGACAACTTCACGCAGCTTTTGAAAGGTATAGAATTACCGTTAAAAGATTGTATACGAATCTGATTACCTAAATATTTAATTTTAATGTTTTTACTTTTTAATTCCTCAAATAAATCTGGCGATAAAAGTGACACAGCTCCACCAGAGTCCAATAACGATGCTATTAGGTAGCTTTCTTTACAAAAAAGCTACCTATTGCAGCCGTTCGGAGGAAAGCGATTTCAAAAAATTTTGGTATATTTTCATCGATCATGACCCCCAGACCCCGAAACCACCCTCCGTTCAAAATTGATATATATATATATATATATATATATATATATATATATATATATATATATATATATATATATATATATATATATATATATATATATATATATATATATATATCTGACCTATGTCACACTGTAACTCCCGTATTTATGTACCGATTTCGATGTAATTCGGTGTGTATATAGTACATACCAATGTCTCGACCGAGTTCGTTGGCCAGCTTCATCCGCCATTTTGTTTCAAAATGGCGGCCATTTAAAATTTTTAAAAAAATTTAAAACTTGAAATGTGGTACCAAAAAATTAAAAATGGAAAAATATTTTTTACTTATGTATTTGACCTTTATACAAAGATTCCGGAGCAGTTTTTGTTTCGTCTATATCTTAAAAAATGGCTGAGTTATAGCATTTTGAATTTCTAGCGTGGCTGACATTTTGAAACGTCCTGAATTTTGTCACGCGATAAAAGGCGTATTTATGAACCGATTTGGATGTAATTCGATGTGTACATAGTACATACCAATCTCTCGACCGAGTTCGTTGGCCAACTTCATCCGCCATTTTGTTTCAAAATGGCGGCCATTTAAAATTTTTTTAAAAATGTAAAAATTGAAATGTGGTACCAAAAAATTGAAAATGGAAAAATATTTTTTTCTTATGTATTTGACCTTTATACAAAGATTTCGGAGCAGTTTTTGTTTCATCTATATCTTAAAAAATGGCTGAGTTATAGCATTTTGAATTTCTAGCGTGGCTGACATTTTGAAACGTCCTGAATTTTGTCACGCGATAAAAGGCGTATTTATGAACCGATTTGGATGTAACTTCGTTTATACATAGTACATACCAATGTCTCGACCGGGTTCGTTGGCCAGCTTCACCCGCCATCTTGTTTAAAAATGGCGGCCATTTAAATTTTTAAGAAAAATTTAAATTTGAAATGTGGTACCAAAAATTGAAAATTGAAAAAATATTTTCTTCTTATGTATTTGACCTTGATAAAAAGATTCGGGAGCAGTTTTTGTTTCGTCTATATCTTAAGAAATGGCTGAGTTATAGCATTTTGAATTTCTAGCGTGGCTGGCATTTTGAAACGTCCTGATTTTTCTCACGTAATAACAGGCGTATTTATGAACCGACTTGGATGTACCTTGGTGTGTACATAGTACATACAAATATCTCGACCGAGTTCGTTGGCCAGCTTCATCCGCCATCTTGTTTCAAAATGGCGGCCATTTAAAAAAATTAAAAAATAAAAAAATTTAAATGAGATACCAAAAAAATTGGAAAATGAAAAGATTTTTTTTGTATGTGTTTGACCTTAATACAAAGATTCCGGAACAGTTTTTCTTTCGTCTATATCTAAAAAAAAATGGCTGAGTAATAGCATTTTGAATTTCTCTTGTGGCTGACATTTTAAAACGACCTGATTTTTGTCACGCGATAACAGACGTATTTATGAACCTATTTGGATATAACTTGGTCTGTACATAGTACATACCAATGTCTCGACCGAGTTCGTTGGCCAGCTTCATTCGCCATCTTGTTTCAAAAGGGTTGCCATTTAAAAAAAATTAAATTTAAAATACAAAAGTCCTTCCGGCCAGTGCCGGGAGGAAGAGGTAGCTTTCATAATCCTTATTTAAAAAAAGCCAACTTATATCATGCAAACACACGAAGCTCAATTTAGTGGAAACCGAATATAGGAGATTCAATACTAATTTTTATCAATATAATGAATGAGAATTTCGCGAAATTAGTCAGCTTTATCCAAGCTGCTTTTCTTTAAAGTAACTTATATTTGGCTGCCAAATTCGGCATTTTCTTAAAGTGCCTGTCATTTTAAGACAACATGGTGGATGAGGCTAAGCAGTGAACTTGGTCGAGACCTTAGTAATTGCTGTGCACATGCTCACTCACATCGGAATCGGCTAATATATAGGAGTGCTGTCGCATGCAAAAAATCAGATTTTTCAAAATATCACTCACAATAGAAATTGAAACTGCTATATCTGAGCCATTTTTTAAGGTAAAGACAAACAAAAAATGCTCCTGAATCCTTACATCAAGATCAAATACTTAAGAAAGAAACCTTTTTCAATTTCTAATTTTTTTGCACCTCACTTTAAATATATATATATTTTTTAATTTAATGGCCGCCATTTTGAAACAAGATGGCTGATGAATCTGGCCAGCGAACTTGGTCGAGGTGTTGATGTATACTATCCACATGCCTTCTTACATCGAAATAGGCGAATACGTGTGTTATCGCGTGACAAATACAAGATCGTTTCAAAATGTTAGCCATGCTAGAAATTCAAAGTGCTATAAATCAACCATTTTTTAAGATATCAACAAAAGAACAAATTTTCAGAAACAAAAACTGCTCCGGAATCTTTGTATCAAGGCCAAACACATAAAAAAAAAATCTTTTTCATTTTCCAATTTTTTAATACCTCATTTTGAATTTTAAATTTAATTTTTTTTAATGACAACCCTTTTGAAACAAGATGACGAATGAAGCTGGCCAACGAACTCGGTCGAGACATTGGTATGTACTATGTACAGACCAAGTTACATCCAAATAGGTTCATAAATACGCCTGTTATCGCGTGACAAAAATCAGGTCGTTTTAAAATGTCAGCCACAAGAGAAATTCAAAATACTATTACTCAGTCATTTTTTTTTTAGATATAGACGAAAGAAAAACTGTTCCGGAATCTTTGTATTAAGGTCAAACACATACAAAAAAATCTTTTTCATTTTCCAATTTTTTGGTATCTCATTTAAATTTTTTTATTTTTTAATTTTTTTAAATGGCCGCCATTTTGAAACAAGATGGCGGATGAAGATGGCCAACGAACTCGGTCGAGATATTTGTATGTACTATGTACACACCAAGGTACCTCCAAGTCGGTTCATAAATACGCCTGTTATTACGTGAGAAAAATCAGGACGTTTCAAAATGTCAGCCACGCTAGAAATTCAAAATGCTATAACTCAGCCATTTCTTAAGATATAGACGAAAAAAAAACTGCTCTCGAATCTTTTTATCAAGGTCAAATACATAAGAAGAAAATATTTTTTCAATTTTCAATTTTTGGTACCACATTTCAAATTTAAATTTTTCTTAAAATATTAAATGGCCGCCATTTTTAAACAAGATGGCGGGTGAAGCTGGCCAACGAACCCGGTCGAGACGTTGGTATGTACTATGTATAAACGAAGTTACATCCAAATCGGTTCATAAATACGCCTTTTATCGCGTGACAAAATTCAGGACGTTTCAAAATGTCAGCCACGCTAGAAATTCAAAATGCTATAACTCAGCTATTTTTTAAGATATAGACGAAACAAAATCTGCTCCGAAATCTTTGTATAAAGGTCAAATACATAAGAAAAAACTATTTTTCCATTTTAAATTTTTTGGTACCACATTTCAAATTTTAAATTTTTAAAAAATTTTTAAATGGCCGCCATTTTGAAACAAAATGGCGGATGAAGCTGGCCAACGAACTCGGTCGAGAGATTGGTATGTACTATGTACACACCGAATTACATCTAAATCGGTTCATAAATACACCTTTTATCGCGTGACAAAATTCAGGACGTTTCAAAATGTCAGCCACGCTAAAAATTCAAAATGCTATAACTCAGCCATTTTTTAAGATATAGACGAAACAAAAACTGCTCCGGAATCTTTGTATAAAGGTCAAATACATAAGAAAAAATATTTTTCCATTTTTAATTTTTTGGTACCACATTTCAAGTTTTAAATTTTTTTTAAAATTTTAAATGGCCGCCATTTTGAAACAAAACGGCGGATGAAGCTGGCCAACGAACTCGGTCGAGACATTGGTATGTACTATGTACACACCGAATTACATCGAAATCGGTTCATAATTACGGGAGTTACAGTGTGACATAGGTCAGATATATATATATATATATATATATATATATATATCAATTTTGAACGGAGGGTGGTTTCGGGGTCTGGGGGTCATGATCGATGAAAATATACCAAAATTTTTTGAAATCGCTTTCCTCCGAACGGCTGCAATAGGTAGCTTTTTTGTAAAGAAAGCTACCTAAAATGAGGTATTAAAAAATTGGAAAATGAAAAAGATTTTTTTTTATGTGTTTGGTCTTGATACAAAGATTCCGGAGCAGTTTTTGTTTCTGAAAATTTGTTCTTTTGTCTATATCTTAAAAAATGGTTGAATTACAGCACTTTGAATTTCTAGCATGGCTAACATTTTGAAACGATCTTGTGTTTGTCACGCGATAACACGCGTATTCGCCTATTTCGATGTAAGAAGGCATATGGATAGTATACATCAACACCTCGACCAAGTTCGCTAGCCAGATTCATCAGCCATCTTGTTTCAAAATGGCGGCCATTAAATTAAAAAAATATATATATATTTAAAGTGAGGTGCAAAAAAATTAGAAATTGAAAAAGGTTTCTTTCTTAAGTATTTGATCTTGATATAAGGATTCAGGAGCCTTTTTTGTTTGTCTTTACCTTAAAAAATGGCTCAGATATAGCAGTTTCAATTTCTATTGTGGGTGACATTTTGAAAAATCTGATTTTTTGCATGCGACAGCACTCCTATATATTAACCGATTCCGATGTGAGTGAGCATGTGCACAGCAATTACTAAGGTCTCGACCAAGTTCACTGCTTAGCCTCATCCACCATGTTGTCTTAAAATGACAGGCACTTTAAGAAATTGCCGAATTTGGCAGCCAAATATAAGTTACTTTAAAGAAAAGCAGCTTGGATAAAGCTGACTAATTTCGCGAAATTCTCATTCATTATATTGATAAAAATTAGTATTGAATCTCCTATATTCGGTTTCCACTAAATTGAGCTTCGTGTGTTTGCATGATATAAGTTGGCTTTTTTTAAATAAGGATTATGAAAGCTACCTCTTCCTCCCGGCACTGGCCGGAAGGACTTTTTTAATACCCTCTATATCAAAATAAATAATTGGGAGGTTGCATTCGCCTTCCTCTGTCACATTAGCAATCATGTGGGTTTCTTGGGATCTGTTCGCAACCCCTATATTTTCACTCTTACCTACTACAGATCCCCTTTCCCGTTTCCCGAACTATGAAACTTGTTATTTTTGCCCCCTGCTTTTTTATTTTGATCTTTTTTATAGCTATAATTTTGCTGGTTTTGGTCTTGTTGACCGTTGGCAATATTCGCCTGATTGAATGATGTAAAAGGAGGATTTGAATAAGGCATTGGAGTATAATTAGTATGAGCAGGAAAAGCAAAATTAGAAGTCTGGAAAGATTGAGGTTGAAAGGAATTGGGATATGCACCTTGGGCATTTTGGTATCGTGGCCGCGCGGGAGGGGGTACCGTAGGACTCCAACTAGCTAAAGTTCCGAAACCCTGTGGGCTATTTGTGCCCTCCACCATGGAAGTAGGGCCCCATTGACAATTTTGCATTTGAGGATAATTATAAGTTGCATTAGGCCATTTATATGCATTTCTATGCGTACGCGCTCTACGACATTGATTTGTATAATGGTTCGAAAGATTACAAATATCGCAATGTTTTTTATTTTCGATATCATTGTTTGATTTCACATTTCCCGCTTTTAATTTTAATTCTTCGAAATCCCGCTTTAATTGTTCATATTTTTCATTTTGTATTTGATTGGCCTTGAGTAGTGAATTGCATAGCTCATCTTTGCTACTTGCAGCAATACTGTTAATTTCTTCGAAATTAGTAGCATTGAAAGCTGTTTCAATATTCCGTGCAATTTCTACAGCCTCAGAAAATTTCGATACGGCCCTTTTTCTAACCTCGAGAGCTATGTCAGATCTAATTGCATTAATGAATTTGTTCAATTTCATGAGTTCAAACATATTTTTCGCATCAGGTTTATTTTCGAATCCTGAAGTTTCCAAAAATTTCGATGCATTTAAATTGAATCGCAGTATAAAATCGTTCATCTTTTCATCGGGATTCTGTTTAAGTTTCGCAAATAATTCGTGCGCATCATTAAATGTTATCTTTGTACAAAAAATTTCTATTAATTTTTTTTTTAAGTTTTCATAGTTAGTTTCAGAAATTATCTCAGTATCCGCTTGCATACGCTCGCGTGCTGTACCCGTTATTTTTGATTTTAGGATAATTAACTTTACCGGCTCTGACAATTTTGTCTGGTCCGCCGCTTCCTGAAATAATTGTAAGAATAATTTAATGTTGTTTTCCTCTTTACCATCAAAACTTGGTAATACACTTAGAATATTATCAACACTGGCCATATTTTCACAAATAGAAGAGTCGCTATCAAAGTCAAAATTATCTAATTTTCGCTGTTGTAAGCACGTTCTAGCTTCTAAAATAAATTTACTAAATTCATCTGAAGATTTACGTTTATATTTGCCTTTGTTTCCCATACACAGGGATACCCTATACACAATAATTTCTAATACCTCAGTTTAAAAAAAACAATACACCTATATATTCACTATTAAACCCACAATAATAAAATAGCAACAATAATACTAACACTAATAATAATGACAATAATAACACTGTTATGCAAGTTTTTTAGTATATATTCACAAATTTATATATATATTTATATATATTTTTACTTATTTTTCACCACAATTACCATATCATATCTCAGCCACTCATGTAATCTAAATACATATTTTTATTTATTTATTTTGAGTGTGCATGTCTGTATCATTGAACCAAGTATTGATCAAATTGAATGTTTACAGTCAGAAGTGCGATTTGAGGAAGTACAAGAATGGAAAGTAAAGATGGAAAAAAAAATATATTTAATTTATTTGCATCGAGCGAAATATATAAATATGCAATTACACATAAAAGAAAGAAAATTTAATATTTAATATTATACATTAACAATTAAAATTTAAAAATTTCTCACTAAAATATATAGAGCACAAAAGAAGAAATTACCCATTTTATGTAACCTAAAAAAAATTTTTTTTTTTTAACAATAATTAGATTCGACACTTTAAAGTACAGAACAGTTAGAATTCTATAAGCAATAAAGGCCTGGCTGGCACCATTAATAAGAGGGGGGCAATGCTGGGAAGTTCTAGGCAAGTATAATACTTTTACCCGGTTACAGCCCTAAAGATCATCCCAAAACACAGCGGTGGAGTCAAACAGGTAAAACTCCCCCTTCCTATCCTGATTTTATCGATTTGCAGGTAAACAATTAATATTTACGATCATATAAGTTCCTAGTTGAGAGGGAAAAGTAATTCGTCAAAATTGCATAATATAAGAATACAATCATTAATTACTCTAAATGATAAATTAAATCAAACCAAAGCGCTGTGTAAATTTTGGACGAACTCTCAACTTTTTGGAAAAGACTGCACTAGACTTTAAAGTTCTCAAAATCTAGAAGGTTAAATTTATAACTGCAGCTTGACACCTGCATATCGATGAGGAATGTAAATAAATACATACCTCTCTAACTCGATGCAAAAACTAATAAATCACACTAGATAGACATAAATAATGAGGAGAAAGTTATTTTACATTTACAGTTATTTTATTTACAATATATACATGCATTAATGAAAAACAGATTATCGACATAGCAAAGGCTAAAAGCATTAAATTTTGGTAGAATTCTTTTACTCAGCATATTAGAATAATAGAATTAACTCCTGACTGTAAACAGGCCCTATCGTATTATTTAACAATACTTATTTTGCACATACAAAAACAATATATAGAGGCTACCTGTGATCCATCGCTTACTGGCATTGTCGTCAGGTCTTTCAAAGTCCATCCTTCGGAGCGTGCACATGGCTCTGTCTGAGAATTATATAGATATTATTATGGTTCTACTACCGTGGAATCATTCCACAAATTTTATCGTAAAGATATATATTATTTTATTGTCTACCACGACAAATTTTACAGACTTAACTCGCAAGCCTATTATCTGGCCAACTGGACATCATTATTTTTTTTAGTTGCCCGGCTCTCCTTCTAGACACATCTCTTGTCAGCTCCTCTGAGTAGAATAAAAATCTCCAATCTTTTTTTTTTTTTTTTTTTTTTTAAGATGGAATGGTACAGGGGGCCGTATGGACCGCCCTCCTTTTACGCTATCCGTCATTGGATCACGGCAGGTCTTGGGTCTCGCCCACCATTGCAAATTATTGGCTATTTCTGTATAATGCACATTGCTAAGGATTGGGTAGGGATTCCCCATCTCTTAGCCCCGTGTGCCCCCCACTCCTGTAGTAAAGGCTGATATTTATGACTGACCTAAATTGTCCTCAATAAATAATTGTTTGTCGTAAACGTCATCTTATTGTACAGTAAGTCTTATTTGCATCCCTGCAATAAATTCGGGTCGTAAATCCGTCCACTTGGGTGGTCTAGGACCCTGCAACTCTCATATGTGGGCACTGTAATATACATACATTTATACATAATACATAAAAACAATATTTAATTAATGTACATTATTTTTTTTATCATTAAAGTTTGCATTTTTTTTTGCCAAAACTTGATATGCTGTGCAAACGCACCAGCAGTTATTTTATCAAAATAACAGCAACGCAGCTGCAGCTCTTCGAGAATTCCGGAAACTAAAAGATGTTAGACGTGGACCAATGTCGGATCGTGGAGTTCACAAAATGATTAAAAAGTTCGAGGAAACAGAAAAACTCGACATTCTTCCTGGCAGAGGACGAAAAAAGTTAGACATTTCTAGCATTGAAGATATTGCTACTGCTGCCGTGGATTTAGCAAGCCAGTCATCATTTGGTAATGCAAGTGTGCCAGCTATTGCGAATGAAGTCGATATGCCGATTTCCACTGTGAGAAAAGTGATGCGTCAAATTTTACGCTACCATCCATACAAGATTCAGAGGGTGCAACAACTAATACAGGATGATACCGAAAGTCGGCTATCATTTTCACTACAGTTTCTTGCACGAATGAATGTGGACAATTCATGGAAATGAATCCCTGGAATATTCTATGGACTGATGAAGCGCATTTTTATTTAAACGGACAAGTGAACACACACAACTGTCGAATTTGGGCGAGAGGGAATCCTAATGTTGTCCAAGAAGTTCCATTGCATGCAGCTAAAGTGACGGTGTGGTGCAGTTTCACAGCTACGTTTATGATAGGGCCATACTTTTTTGAGGAACTAATATCCACAGGACCCATTATATGTTCCGTAAATGGGAGAAGGTATCTCAATATGTTGTCAAATTTTCTGATTCCCGAGCTGCAACAGCGAAGCTCCCTTCAAAATATCGTGTTTATGCAAGACGGTGCACCACCGCACATTACTAGAGCAGTTCGGACTTTCTCAATAAGCCGTTTTACAGAAGACCATATCATAAGTCGTTATTTTCAAACAGTCTGGCCACCACGATCGCCTGATCTAACACCATGTAGATTTTGGTTCTGGAGATTTTTGAAAGATACTGTATCTGAAGACAGATGTCAGACAATCTCTGATCTGAAAGCAGTATTAGGGGCATCCCACACAAAGAAGACAAGCGACATGTAGCCGCAACATGTAGCGCAAAAACCGGTCGAAACAAAGAACTAAGTTGTTTCAAACCTGTTTTAAACAAGTTTCTCCAGCGCATTCAAGCGACATGTCTTATGTGTCGCCTTAGTGTGGGATGCCCCTTAGATTTCATATTCGCTCAATCTCACAGGACAGTTTACGCAATGCTGTAGAAAGCACAATTCTGAGAATGGAATGCGTTATTGAAAATGGTGGAGGATTCATTGAGCATGCATAATGTTATTCTTCGTTATTTCCTCGTTGCCGAGCGACATGTTTTATTTTTGTTGATGCAGATTACATCACATGAAATTATTCATTTTTCTGTATTATTTGGAGTCATAGGTCAGGCTCTAGAGCTGTCTGATTAGGAGGACTTTAATTATAACAATTCGCAGTTCCTCGAAGTTTGTTGAAACTTTTAAATTTTTGTGCTTCGTCTGGATTGACTGAAATTGATATAATAAATCTGCAAGCATCGCTTTAAATATTGGCGCAGCGCCACCTACTGACGAAAAATTTAACTAATTTTTTTTTTCGATTTTCGCAGAGCGCATCTCTTCAACTACGTATTAGTGAAATTTTGTTTCGTTTGGAGCCATAGAACCGGCTCTAGAGCCTTCTGAATAGGCGAACTTTAATTATAACAACCCTGTATATGTACATATATCTATATATATAGTATGTATACACACACACATATATATATGTACATATAGCTTCTATATATCTATATATATAGTATGGGCACACACACACGCACACATATAAAGCTTCTACCTATATATGTGTATATGTATGTATATATATACATAAGCATGTATATAGTATATAACACTGGCGACTGGCTAACGGAAAAGTACCAAAAATTTACAAACCTTAAAAACCTGTTTTTGAGAAAATCAAAACATAACTCCTTTATTATTTATGCCTGAGAAGTGTCACAATTGACGAAAAAAAAACTAATTTAGCACTATAATCATTCAGAAATGTAATTTTTCTTTTTTTTTTTTGCATATTAACACAACTAAACCGTCAGCGCACATGCAGCCTACATACATCAGCTTCACAATGTAATTAGGGTAGATTTTATCCCAGTGTGTGTGCTGACTGCTGACGGGTTAATATGACAGTAAAAAAAGATTGTTTCTTTGAAAAAATTTGATATTTTACATTATTAGCGAGTATGTACTCATAAATAAAAATTATTGTAACACTATTGCTATCTGTGCCAAATGACACTTTTTCAAAGTTTCAAATCAATGATATTTTGCTTATAGTTTTTGAATGGAATAAGCTTTTTTAGCACTACTTAGTTAATGTGTCGACAAAAAATCTTATCACCAAACTATAAGATTAAATGTCAATAATGGTTGATCATAAATGTCACATTCATTGACTTGAAGCAAGTTACACATGTTTACGTCATCAAGTGACTTTTATTTCAACATTTTATTTGTATTTTTATTAATGTTATACTAATTTATTTGTTCTTTCATTATTTAAAATAAAAATTATGTCAATTTGTATAATCTGGCGAAATTGGTCGGCGGAATAACTAAGTAGTACTGCTTTTTTTTTCTCTGATATGATTTATGTGTAGCCTGGTGCAGAAATATATTGTATTTCAAACTAGCCTATATAGCAGTCCTTTTTTAATAACTGCTTTGTACATATTAAAATATTTCATTCCTAAAAAGAAAATAAGTTACTTACCAATGGAATGTTGTTATTCTATTGACACCTATTGAGGTATCTTAGGCATCAAATTGAAATTTCTACTTCAGTATTGATTTTGTATGTAACTGAGCAACATTAAATGCATATAATTATTAGCAAACACATATATTTTATTTAAAATTTCTAACATTTTAATCTAAAAGAAAATTATTGAAGCAATTGTAAATCAGAAATAAAACATTTTTATTTGTTTATATAAATAGAAAAGTGCATTGAATCATATAAACACAAACTGGATTAACTCTCTAGATAGAAATAAAATGTTATGAAATGTTTTTGATTTACTTGAATTTAATAATAATAATTTAAGTTTAACCTCCAGAACATGAAGTGGAACAAATTTTTTTGTGTATGTTGTAACCATTAATAGCACAATATTAGGTGGATCTGTAATACTTATACATAAATTGCCACGGTGCATTTAATCCTTATTTATTTATTTTTATTTTTATTTATTTATTTATTTTTTTTTTTTTTGTAAACAGGGGTTTTCTTTTCTTACACTTAAAATAATTTCACTACAATATTTTTATTTGATACTTTTTCATTCAGTTTTAAACGCTTAATTTCAGCTCGAATCGTAAAATATTTAGCTACGATATATTTTTATCTATTATGCACATTCTTTGGAAAAGGCACTCTATTTATCGAAATTTCTTATCACTAATTCATATTCACACAAACGTCTGTATCTGACAATAATTTCACTCAATTCGAAATATAAAAATACTCCAATAGTCACTCGTTCTAATTCGAATTCAGTAAAAATAAGTTTTTTTTCTGCAAACTAAACGATCTTTTTCTAGCAAGACAACGTGATCCGCCGTTCTGCAGCGCGAAATTACGGGTACACGACATTTCGGTCAGGACACTTCGGTCCTGAGACATTTCGGTCCCGAGACATTTCGGTCCCGAGACATTTCGGTCCCTGGCCATTTCGGTCCCGAGACATTTCGGCCCCTGTCCATTTCAGTCCCTGTCCATTTCGGTCCCGAGACATTTCGGTCCCTGGCAATTTCGGACCCTGGCCATTTCGGTCCCTTGCAATTTTGGTGCTCACCACCTTATAACTCGGATTCTAATTGTCGTGGGTCCGCCAAACGCTGCAATTTGAACATTATTTGGGCCCTTTTAAAAAATACCCCCCCCCCCCGCCCTCAAATTTTATAAAAAGCTGAATATAACAGTCCGATAAATTTAAACTTTTATAACTCGTGATTATGAAATCACAGCGAGCTGAAAATTTGTTTGATTGAACAACGTGATATAATTTTACAGGGGACATTGTCTTTTTTTTTTTTTTTTTTTTTTTTTTTTTAACTATTATTATTTAACAGAATGGATTTTTTAATTTTTATTATTTATTATTACTATTAGGCATTTTATATATACTATAAACTGCCGTACAATCTTTTTTGATTGTTTTCATACATTTTTAGAACGTTTAAATTATCATTAATTAAATAATTAAACTGTGCTTATTTTTTCTTTTTCCAATTAGATTAATCATAAATGTCTTTAATAATTCAATTAGACACTTATAAGCTATTATATGAAAATGTTTTCTCAAATCACCCCTCTACACCCTCTCCTTTAATAATTCAGAAATAAGATAAATTAATTGAAGCACAAATTTAATTTTTCTTATTATTTATATAATACAAAGTTGCATCTTATAAATTTGTTTTCGTAAGTTACTTTACCATTATAAACATTGGGAAAACAATAGTGATTTGGTAACTAGGCGTGCTATGAAAAATATTTTGTTTTCAGAAAACTCCATATAAACATATATATATATATATATATATATATTGAAACTGATCAATCTGTAATTACTCAATTTCCAGTAGATTATCCCACTAATTTGGAATTAACGGAAAACCTTTTATCTAACTATACAATTAACTTCTTAGATCTTAAAATTACAATAAAAGACAACAAAACAATCACAGATTTATATGTCAAACGTAAAGAATTTAAATTCAAAGTTAATTCATTTACAAATTTTAAATCTTGTCTACACCATTCTGTATTTCGAAATAAAATACTTAATCATTTATATAGAATAAAATGTTTATGTTCTTCTCCTCTAATTAACAATAATATTAAAAAACTAATTCATGATGCATTAAATCATGGTTTTCCAAAAAAATTCATATATTCATTAATATACAATTAGTACTTTACTTACATGATCTTTTAAAACAAATTAACACATGCGTAAACAAAATTACAAAAAAAAAATATATAAAATAAAAAAAATATCTATAAAAAATTAAAAATTGTAAAATAATATAAAAAAAATATTATAGGTTGGATGGGTGGGTAGATGTTAGAGTACGGAGGAGGGTGGTGTTGTCTGGATAATACGCAATGGTTAATTTATATAAAAAAAAAACTGGGGCTTTTGTATTATCACTATATTTTTAATACGTATTTTATAAGGATGTTGATTTGATATTTTATATGTAATTGGTGACTTTCATTAATATTATATTTAGCTTAATTAAAGTTTTATCTTATTTACAATCATCTGCTATTAAATTTTAATTTACTCAGGACAATATCATATTAATTACTAATAGTATGCCATTTTTATAGTGATTAATATACATATAAGTATATTTAATATAAATAAAGTTATACTGTATGTATTAAAATTGGGTAATTATTTTTATTATTATTCCTCTATTCTTTTTAATATTGATCTATTTTCACTTTGTGTTATAAAATTTATTATCCGTTTAATGTGTTTGAATGTCCCACATTCATACTTTTTGGATTTTTATGGCTGTATGAAAATAATCCACACACTATATTTGAGATTTTTAGGTAATGGGAATTTAAGTTTCTGATAATCTTCTATATACTTCCATATGTTTTTTATTTCCTGTTCATTTTATAATTATCTTATATATAATAGTTATTATTAACGATTTTTATATTATTTTTAATTTATATTTTGCAGCTCCTTTTCAGTTATAATTTCCTACACCAGGAGGATTTTTTAGCTAAATTTTGACGATATTGTTAAATAGTAATTAAGTAATTTAATAGTGCATTTTAGTTATTTTAAATAATGTAATTACTTTCTACTTATTTTATTTTATATTATATTAATTGTATTTATCACGGTATTTCAAAATGTATTAACAGCATCCTTTGGTATCAATTACTGTGATTTCTTAACTGTTTTATTCACCTTAATCTTTACGATATTATGGTAGCCATGTGCGAGTGGATATATTGAAAAATACTGAAATATTAATCGGTATGTTGTGTATTATTTCTACTTTATATCCTATAAATATTTAAACTGGTTTTATTGATTTTTACATTTCATATTATTTGTTTCTATTCTGTTTTCATTTTTAATCTATTCACTTGTTTATAATGGTTGTTCGGGCACAGAGAAAAATAATTTTTAGTTTTAGCTTTTTTTTTCTCACAGAAAACAACCATATTGCTTATATCATTGAATTCTGTGCCCTTGAAAACGTAATTCAATATATAAGCTTTTCCATTATTTGTCGGTGTCCACTTTCTTCTTTTTTCTTCCATAATAATTCTTATAATAAATTATTTAGCACTTTTTTTATACTTACAGCGTTAATTCATAATATTACGGTTTTTGATGATGGTAGTTTATGCTTAATTAATGGTTATATATATATATATATATATATATATATATATATATAATTATTGCTTGCAATTTTTTAAGTCTTCTCACCATTTGAAGACGTTTTTTGTGAGCTAACTTTATTGAACCTGGGTCTATTTCTTTGTAATAAGATTATTATTTTTAATTTTATATAATAATGTAACTATTATTTTAATTAATTTTATTTGTAAATTTTAACTGACAAAACTAAGCTTTTTTATATTTGTCTTTTATTTATTTTCTTTTATACTACCCTCTTCCTCCCACTTTCCCAGAAAGATAACAATATATTTTTATTTTACTTTTATTAATAATTATATTAATAGTTTTACATTTCGGTAACTTTAAATATAAAAATAAACAGGTAAAGGATAAATTTCAGTTTATAACTACTAAAAATATAATGATAAATTGAATATAAAATATATTATGTATCGATTTTATTTTAAATTAGAAATTTGTAATGTATATTAATAATGTTATTAATTTAATAAATTAAGGATACATTAAATTTAAAAATATATATTTAATAAAATATTAATTTAATTTTTATACTAAAATTACTAACTGTTTTGAGAATTAATTAATAGCAATTATTCATCACTTAAAGTTTTCATTCAAAATTTTTGATTTATTATTTTCAAAGAAATAAAATAGAAATTTTTTGAAAAATCAGTCAAAAACATAAAGTAATAATTAATTAATTAAATATAATTATAATAACATTAATAATAATGCAATATTGTACAAATACATAAAAATAATTTTTAACAGCGTTAGGTGACATTATTGTCCAGATTCAGATTTTAATTTTTAAGCACAGTTGTAGTTTACAATTCGCAAAAAGCAAGATATTAATTAATTTTACTTAAATGAGCAAGAAAAATATTTTAAATTAACTAATAAATAAACAACATATTTATCTTCAGAATCCTTAGCATTTTTATACATCCCAATGAAGTTAATAACATTATAATAACCGAAAATTTAAAAAAATATATTTGCATTTACCCTAAAATAACTATTATATAGTTCATGTAATAGTTTTTAAACAAGTAATTGATAATTTAGTTATATAAACAATTAATAATTTAAGTTATTTTGAATTGTTATTAATAAATACCTTTAATAAAAACAAATTTAATTTTTGAGATTTTTTTAATTTAACAACTTAACTATGAATGTTTTCAATTTTTCTAAGATGATATTAATCAATTAATAAAATACAGTATGATATTAATCAAATAACAAATCAAAACCCGGTGCCGGGATTTTTTTAAATTTTTTTTTATGATGGGGCTGGTATTTTATTTGAAGTACTAATAAAGTACCATCTAAATACTATTATCCCCTTCTTAACGAAAATTCTGCATGCCAATCAATTGTCAACGCCCGTCTTAACAGGTTTGTGCACAATCTTTTTTTTTTTTTTGGGGGGGGGGGGGGGGCAGGCGCAACGAATCTAGGGAAAAAAGTGACCGGAAAAAACGTGACAGAAAAAACAAGAGCGGAAAAAACGTGACAAGGGAAAAACGTGGCCGGAAAAGAGTGACAAGGAAAAAAGGTGACCGGGAAAAACGTGACAAGGAATTGTTAAACATCGAACTTGTATATAAATAAATGCTAAAATCTAAAGTGTAGTTTTTCCACTGTCAGCTTTTTACAGCATAGGGGATGGGGGGGGGAGGTACTGAGTTAATGGGTGAGTTATACAATTCTAAGCTTTGGTCCAAGAAAATACAATTTTAACATTTCATTAGAGAAGTTTAGTATGACTTCTACAACGGACAAGTTAGTGCTTTCTACGGAGGAGGGGGGAGGGTTATTAAGGAAATACAATTTATTAGGTAGCTTTCATTACAAAAACTACCTATTGCAGCCGTTCGGAGGAAAGCGATTTCAAAAAAATTTGGTATATTTTCATCGATCATGACCCCCAGACCCCGAAACCACCCTCCGTTCAAAATTGATATATATATATATATATATATATATATATATATATATATATATCTGATCTTTGTCACAATGTAACTCTCGTATTTATGAACCGATTTGGATGAAACTCGGTGTTTACATAGTACAAACAAACGTCTCGACCAAGTTCGTTGGCCAGTTTCATCCGCCATATTGTTGCAAAATGGCGGCCATTTAAAAAATTTTAAAAAATTTAAAATTTGAAATGTGGTACCAAAAAATTTAAAATTGAAAAATATTTTTTTCTTATGTGTTTGACCTTGATACAAAGATTCCGAATCATTTGTTGTTTCGTCTATATCTTAAAAAATGGCTGAGTTATAGCACTTTGAATTTCTAGCTTGGCTGACATTTTGAAACGACCTGATATTTGTCACACGATAACAGGTGTATTTATGAATCGATTTGGATGTACCTTGGTGTATACATAATACGTACCAATGTCTCGACCGAGTTTGTTGGCCAGCTTCATCCGCCATTTTGTTTCAAAATGGCGGCCATTTAAATTTTTTTAAAAAAATTTAAATTTGAAATGTGGTACCAAAAAATTGAAAATTGAAAAATATTTTTTTCTTATGTGTTTGACCTTGATACAAAGATTCCGGAGCAGTTTTTGTTTCGCCTATATCTTAAAAAATGGCTGAGTTATAGCACTTTGAATTTCTAGCGGGGCTGACATTTTGAAACGACCTGATATTTGTCACGCGATAACAGGCGTATTTATGAACCGATTTGGATGTACCTTGGTGTATACATAATACGTGCTAATTTCTCGACCGAGTTCGTACGCCAGCTTCATCCGCCATCTTGTTTCAAAATGGCGGTCATTTAAAAAAATTTTTTAATTTTTAAATTTAAAATGAGGTATCAAAAAATTGGAAAGTGAAAAAGATTTTTTGTATGTGTTTTACCTTAATACCAAGATTCCGGAACAGTTTTGTTTTCTTCTATATCTAAAAAAATGGCTGAGTTATAGTATTTTGAATTTCTATTGTGGCTGACATTTTGAAACAGCCTGATTTTTGTCACGCGATAACAGGCGTATTTATGAACCGATTTGGATGTAACTTGGTGTGTACATAGTACATACCAATGTCTCGACCGAGTTCGTTGGTCAGCTTCATTCGCCATCTTGTTTCAAAAGGGCTGCCATTTAAAAAAAAAATTAATTTAAAATGAGTTATCAAAAATTGAAAAAAGAAAAAGATTTTTATGTGTTTGACCTTGATACAAAGATTCCGGAGCAGTTCTTGTTTCGTATATATCTTAAAAAATGGTTGAATTATAGCTCTTTGAATTTCTAGCATGGCTGAAATTTTGGAACGATCTGATATTTGTCACGTGATAACACGCGTATTTATTAACCTATTTCGATGTAAGAAGGCATTTGGATAGCATATCGTAATGTCTCGACCAAGTTCGCTGGCCAGCTTCATCAACCATCTTGTTTCAAAATGGAGGCCATTAAATTAAATAAATAAATTATATTTAAAGTCAGGTGCAAAAAAATTAGAAATTAGAAGAGGTTTCTTTCTTAAGTATTTGACCATGGTATAAGGATTCCGGAGCATTTTTTGTTTTGTCTTTATCTTAGAAAATGGCTTAGATATAGTAGTTTGAATTTCTAATGTGGGTGACATTTTGAAAAATCTGATTTTTTGCCTGCGACAGAACTTGTATATATCAACCGATTCCGATGTGAGTGAGCATGTGCACAGGAATTACTAAGGTCTCGACCAAGTTCACTCGTTAGCCTCATCCGCCATATTGTCTTAAAATGGCAAGAACTTCAATATATCGCCGAATTTTTTAACCAAATATAAGTTACTTTAAATAAAATCAGCTTTGATAAAACTGACTAATTTCGCGAAATTCTTATTCATAATGATCTAGTACTGATAAAGATTAGGACTGAATTTCCTATAATCGGTTTCCACTAAATTGAGCTTCGTGTGTTTGAATAATATAAGTTTTCTTTTTAAAAATAAGGAGTATGAAAGCTACCTCTTCCTCCCGGCACTGGCCGGAAGGACTTTTGCTTCTTTCAGTTCGCTACTGATAGTTTATATTTAAGCAAAGATGTTTTATATATTTATAAAACATAACATCACTACTTGATTAACATAACATCACTACTTGAGATTTGATATTCGCGAACGGTAATACCAATATTTTCCGTTGATGTTTAAGAATGCAAATATAGAAAAAAGTCCTGATTATTCGCATATGAAAATTCACATTTACACCACTACTTAATTTTTGACATATGTTAATAACAATGTTTAACGTTGATAATTAGAATGCAAATATTAAAAAATTGTGTGAATGTTCGCATACGAGAATGCTCGTTTACATAACAACTTGATTTTCGACTTACGCATGTATAATATCACATAAACTTTTTCTTTTTTTTTTCTTTTTTTTGTAAATTTTTAAAAAGTTAGCTATAATAGACACGATCGGAAAGTTTTATTTTTATTATTTTTATTTTACTTAACGCTATTTGAATTGTTTGTTTGTTAACATAGAATTATATTATTATTATTATTAATAACAATTTTTAAACTTCCTCAATTAAACTTATCAACTTATAGTTTTTTATGTCCCGATCAGTGGCATTAGTATTTTCAGATATTAATAGATCAAATAAAGAAAAAATAATGATAATAAGTAAATAACAAGATCTTTGTTAAGGTACGCCTAAAATTAGAAATTAGCACAGTTTGTTACTTTTTTTCTTGTTGTTATGTTAAAAAAGCAATTGATTGAAATCGAATTTTTTGCGATTTTTGATTGAGGATCATGTAATTTCCAGATATATTATTCCAAACATTTAAACTAAATAGAATAAATTAACATAAACATTCCTACAAGATACTGGAATCACGGGAAAAAAGCGCACACAGGAAAAAAACAACCGGATAAAAGACCACTGGAAAGTATTGTATTTATTAAGTTGTATACATAACAGAAAATATAATATGAAGTTTGTTTTTTAAGGAATTTAATATCTATTTTAAAAACACAGTAAAGCTTAGATTTTTTTAACGACATGAAGGCCATATTTAAAAATATTATAAATTTATTTTTTATACACATATTTTGTACACATAACAGAAAATATGAAGTTCGTTTTTTTTTTTTAGGTTTTAAGGAATTTAATATATATGTAATTTTAAAAATGTAGTAAAGCTTTTTTTTTTTTTTAACGACATGAAGGCGATATTTAAAAAATTATTTATTTATTTATTGCTGACTTTGCCCAAATGACGCCTGAGAATTCATTAAAAGAGTAAGGGTATTTGTTTCAGAAACTAATTGTTTTCGGGAATTTAGATATGAAATTTACTGTTATCTTTTTTTAATAAAAAAAAATAAATCTATAGCTTACTTCAAAAATATAATTGAATAACAGTAGAATATTTTAAACTCAATAAATATGGCTATTAAGATAAAATATACTCAAATTTTGAACTTTAACGAAAAATCATGTTTACGACCCATGGGACCCGTCAGGTTAAATCCTTAATCCTCCAAGAAAGAGAGTGGATACTCTTAGTATTGGCAAAACAGCACCGAAAATTGGCGATTTGAAGCAATTAAAATAATAAAACTTTGTAAAAAATCACCATAAATTAAAACAATACACAGTGTGTATTGTTTTATTTTATGGTGATTTTTTACAAAGTTTTATTATTTTAATTACTCTTATTATTGATTGACAATCATTCAAAGTAGTTTGCTTTCTATTTGATTGTAACAGGCGTTTTGAAGATTGTAGTATTAAAAGAATGATAGACAGTTATTATGTTGGCGAAGAGTACATTGGAATTTTACGACTCACTTTAATGTACATATTTGTAAGTGATAGAAAATAAACCATAGTTTTGGAGAATGGTTTTTGTTGAATGATATTAATCTGACAGACGAATCATATATAATAAAAGGGTTGTTTCTTCTGTGAAATTTTTACGTGAACCACACGTCGTGTTTTTATGAGATATTTTCTTGTAAATAATGGGAAACGGTGTTGATTTCAGATATTTCACACTGTTTGAGATAGCGTATAATGAATAACTATGAACCGGATTATTGGAACAGCAACTCATCAACTTACAAAACAACTTATCTGTATTTATCCTTTTTAAATAATCCCTTAAGTGCCATATGCTACATTTCCAGAGACCTCACAAGTTTAAAGACAGAATTATTTTTTTGTTTAACTATTGCAGATTAATTTGTAACAAATTAAGAATTGCTTTAATAATTTAATAATTGCTTTAATAATTTAAGGACTCACATTGTTTCACTCTTGTTGTAGATTTAGAAAATGTACAAATGTTCTGTTCTTACACAATAGAACCTTCCCCTCCTCCCCCCCCCCCCCCAAAAAAATCTATCAGCGTCAAGAAAGCTGAAAAGATGCAAAGGCAAAAGAAATCATCATTTAAAAAATACTTTTGTTTTGTGCAACCCATAATACTTTCGGAACAAGATACAGTAAAATATCTAAAGCTCATTCTAAACTGTATTACTGCTAATCGATGCATTAAATGAATTTTATAAACAGATATTTTAATGGTACTTTGAAGAACCTTCGTTGCATAAAGGGTTAATGTATTATTTAATTGCTAAGTTTCATGTTTTCCATTTCCACGTTCACCAATGAGATTACGAAATCTATCTCTAATAGGACTATTTAGTACTTTTTCGATTTTGAGTGCAGATTTTTTAAATAAAGGTATTTTCACTTTCTAAACCGGTTCCGAAAGTGGTTTTATTAAAAAAATGTACAACAAAAATTGGAGAAGTACAAAATAGCCATATTACAGATAGAGCTCAGCTATGCCATCCCCTCCCCCCCCCCCCAAACAAAAAAAAATCGTTTAAAAACATTCAAATGTTAACGAGAAATTCGAAAATAACCTACCCATATGTTTAACATTACGAAGCTGGTGTTTTTAAGTGAGTGAAGAGTCCCCTTAAGCCCGTTAAACTACTTAACATCTTTAATCTGTACTTATTTTTTTTTAAATACTCAATTCCACTTTTCTTTCACAGTAATTGAAATAACAGTTCAAAGACCGCCGTGAAATAAGCAACAGTTTTTATTTTAATTCAGTCAGAATAACGTTTAAGTGTGTGTGTGAAAAAGGGGGGGGGGGCGAAGGAGTAACAAAAAATCATCTTTATATTATAGAGATATTAAAAAAGGTGAAATATAGATAAATAAAAGGGAGGATTTTTAAATTACCTAATTGTTAAGGAAAGGAGGGGTAGGTAATTTATAGATTCTTTCACCTCTCTACATGTATAGCTTACATATATAAGTAAAGGTGCTCATATATCGCAGTATAAAAGCTATTGATGTAGAGAGTTTAAAGACTGTAAATGTTTAAATTATTCCTATTTGATTGTCTTCTTCTATACCTCCAATGGTCACAATTGTTGAAAGTTAAAAGAAATATATATGTAAGACTCAATGTATGATATATAAGCTAACAATGTAACGATTTGGAAGAACCTGCATTGTTTTTTCTTTTAAACGCCCATCCCCTCGCTCCCTCCCCCCACGCAGAAACCTACCTTCCTGGAAGGGAAAAAATGAACTTTTCTCTCAGTATAATGTCATGGTTCGGACTTATGATACATATCTCAATATTTTAACTATTATTTTTCTGTTAGTTCTTTAAATCTCGTTTTATCATCTGGCATTTTTAGCCAGATAAAAAAAAAAAAAAAAAAAAAAAAAAAAAAAAAAAAAAACTGCTTGATTTGCTTTTTTAGAGCTCTTTAAAATCTCTGTATGTATTTTTTTAGCCACCGATATGTTATTTCTTTCGGGCAACAATTAAAGTGTCGTTTCTAAAAAATAGCGTTCCGTTATATAAGCCAGCCATGAATCCAGGACAAAAGCTCCGCGGACAAAAACCACACGGACAAAAACTCCAGTGACAAAAACCATACCGGACAAAATCTCCACGGACAAAAACCCCACGTGTTTTAACAGTTCTATTACTGTCATATCAAACATAATTTTACTGGTAAATGCTTAATATGTTAATAAAAGTAAAATGAGTCCAACTGAAGATGTTTGCATATCTTGAAGAATTTTTTTTATATAAAAAAAAAACATAGTTTCATTCACAAATAACTTATTAGAGTTGATGCTCCCAAAATTAAGCAATTGAATTCTCAGGATTTAATCAATCAGTTTGGCAGCATTTTTTTGCAAGTTATATAATTATAATACAATAGTTTTAAGATAGATAATGCATTCGTATGCATTATCGCCTATTATGAATCTTTACTATAGAATTTTTTCTTTACTTATATTTAAAAATATATCGATAGATATTTTCACACTTATCCATTCATTCATTATTTTAATTGTACTCAACCTGTTGGAGTTTTTGAATAATTCGATAACTCTGTGTTGGCATCCTCATAAGCAGTAAATAATCGCAGCTTTAGAATTATTACAGTGAATATTTGTTTAAAATTAAAAAAAGTAATATCGTATTTTTTTTTTATTCTGTATGTAAGGGGTGGGGGAGCAGTGGATAGCCTAAAATCCTCTTCATGGTCGTATCATTGAGAGTTTCACTATGTAAATCGGAATCATTATTTATATATTGTGTGTGCGCTTAAGAAGTTACTTCACCCACGCAAAATCACCCGCTTGTTAATGTTAATCCTATGAAGAATTCTTTACAAATATCTCATTTGCGTTTCATTTTTTTTTTTTTTTTTTTTTTTTTTTTGCTTTGGATAGCTGATTTGGATCTTGACAAAGACCATTTTGTTTGCAAAGTTTTCTTTTCTTTTCTTTTCCTTTCTGTTTTTTTTTTTCTTGAGAAGGTTTTCACCTTTGAAAGTGACATTATCCTAATAAAAAATTTTACTTATATTTAAAAATAAATCGATAGATTATTTCACTTATTCATTCATTCATTGTTTTAATTGTACTCAACCTGTTGGAGTTTTTGAATAATTCGATAACTCTGTGTTGGCATCCTCATAAGCAATAAATAATCGCAGCTTTAGAGTTATTACAGTGAATATTTGTTTCAAGTTAAAAAAAGTAAAATTGGTATTTTTTTTATTCTGTGTGTAAGGGGGGGGGGAGCAGTAGGTAGCCTAAAATCATCCTCATGGTCGTGTCACTGAGAGTTTTGCTATGTAAATCGGAATCATTATTTATATATTGTGTGTGCGCTTAAGAAGCTACTTCAGTCACGGGAAATCACCCGCTCGTTAATGTTAATCCTAAGAAGAATTCTTTACAGATATCTCATTTGCGTTTCAATATTTATTTATTTTATTTATTTATTTGCATTGGATAGCTGATTTTGGTCTCGACAAAGACAATTTTTGTTTGCAAAGTTTTCTTATCCTTTCTTTCTTTCTTTTCTTTCTTTTTTTATTTATTTTTATTTATTTTTCTTTTTTGGAGGATGCTTTAACCTTTGAAACTGGTTTTCTAAAGTGAAATCATCCCAATAAAAAATTTTTTGACACTAATATCGAAAAAGTAAAACACGGCATTTGTAGAGACCCTTGTCTTAGTTTAATCTTCTAATTCCCGTGGTAGATTACCTTCTAGAAATTCCACAATTCAGACAATATGAATTCAAACCAGAATATTTCAATAATAAATACAGCTTTATTTAATGACGGAATGTCTATTATTAAATAAAGCGAATATTAATACTTTAAATTTCTGGTGTGAATTTGGAATATTTGAATTAAAAAATCCACTACATTGGAAACACTGATGGTAGCATATATGCTACCATGGACATTAGAGTGTTAATATCCTAAACTTGCATAATTTTTATTACTACTTAAATGATTATGAATATCCCTCGCAAAAAAATGTAAGCAGTTTTCTGTACGAAATATAATTGAATCAAGTAAATATGCAAGAATGCAGCTTTATTCTAACTTTCGTTCCATATTTTTAATTACTTTTATATTTAAAAATCATTTGAATTATTAGTTTCCAATTTTTGAAAAACCAAAAAAGAAAACTTAAGCATATATCAAAGCTAAATTATGCATATATATATATATATATATATATATATATATATATATATATAACCATTAAATAAACATTACTGACCACCAACAAAAGCTGTGAAATTATGAATAAAATGACATTAACAAATACAGCTCACCCTACACACTTAACATAGATTCCAAAAACATAGTAAAAAACAGCAGAAATTAAATAACAGGAATGGAATGATGGAAATTTGTAGAACTTAGACAGAATCATCGGGTCCCAAATGCCTTAAGTTCCACAAATAAAATGTGTGGTTTCATATTCATATTAGCCATAAACTAGCTAAAGAATATGAATTTGGGACTACCACATACATTAAAACCTAGAAATAAACTATTGAACACCAATTAAGTTCAAAATGAAAACAAATACACTCATTATGCATTTTATTCTCATTTAAGATAGTATACTATTAGAAATTAATATGATATTGTCCTGAGTAGGCTAAAATTTAAATATAAGTTAATCGTTAACTTTATTAAATATTAATGAATATGAATAAATTTAATGTGAAGTGATAAATATATAAATATAACTACACCATTATAGATATAAAAGTATCGAATAACATCAATTATAAAATGTGTGTTAGCAACGTAGTTATAAATCAAATGCCCCATTTTTTTAAAAAAAATAAATTAACCATTGCGTATTATCCAGACAACGCCACCCTCCTCATCTATCCACACTAACATCTACCCTCCCAACCGTCATATAATAATTTTTTTATTCTTATTTTATAAGTTTTAATTTTTTATAATTATTTTCTTATTTTATATATTTTTTTGTAATTTTTTTTTACGCATGTGTTAATTTGTTTTTTAAGATCATTTAAGTACTAATTATATATTAAAGAATATATGAATTTTTTGGAAAATCATGATTTAATGCATCATAAATTAGTTTTTTAATATTATTGTTAAATAGATGAGAAGAACAATATATATATATATATAGCTAGATTTTTTTTAAAATGAAAATTATATTTTAATCTTAAAAATGTTACATTATAAAATAATACCGGCCTTTAAAGAAATGTAAACTTTGAATACTGATTGTATTAAAAAAGCTTCTCAAATTCTCTGCTCAAGAACCCGAAGCTTTCTTTCTAAACTTAAAGGCATAAAACTGGCAAGCCTGGTTATTGAAGAGATTTGGAATCGAATAGCGTTTTCCAATCTTTGATAAATAAATTTCCTATCGAGTTATAAGTGATTCTTGTCACCTGACTGATAACAAGTGTTTCCCCTTTCTTGAGCTGCCAGGTCAGGAATTCGGTTCAAAACGCCTACTTTGACAGTTTTTCAGAAAGATCTCCTGCCTTTACCAAAAAAAATGGAAAATGTTATTCGATTTCATAGTTTTCTAAATAATTTATTAAGTAGTTTCATTAAGCTAGCTTTAATACTGTTTAAGAGACATGTTGCAAAATTGGGATACATGGTTCGAAGGGAAAATGATGATAGACATAAACTAGTTATTTCGAGTTCTTTTTTTTTTTTTTTTTTTTTTTTTCAGGTGTGGATATTCTATCTGTATCGATCTGATTCTCTGTATTGACTTATCTAACTGCATTTTCAAAGAATTATTTTCATTTTGTTCCTCGACCCAAGAATACCAAATGATAATGCGCCTTTCAGGCCATCAAATGAAACTTCACCTCAAATTTCACTATTGGACTATTATCCTTTATTTTTTCTCAGATTTTTCATCAGAAAGAAAAATAGACAGTAAAAATGGGTTCGTTATCCACAATTTACTAAAATCAGGAAATTTTACATCTCTTAGTTACAATAAAATATACGTATATATATTATGCACTTTGAAAATAATGATCTCCAAAATTACTTTGTTTCAATATTTTTTATTAAATAACGTTCGAACTACGCGATAAAAGCTGAGAAAATATATATTTTTTTAAAGAATAACGATAGCATAAGATATTATATTGAATCATGATTTGTTATTATACTGAATCATAATTTGTTTGGGTTCGGTTGAGTATCACGCGGGAGAAGAAAAGCTTTAAAAACTGGTAAAATATAAGAAATTATGTTGACTCACATACATAATTGAGCAAAGCTTTAGAAGTTATAACAAATGCATATTAATAACTGAACTTTTTATATCAGTTTTCTGAATATTTTTGGACAAACGAAGCATGAGATGCAGGGTTGTTTTCACATCAAAACGTCTATTTATTATCTAAGATACACAATATATTTTCCTTTCATAATGCATAAAATATTCGGACATGCTTCTGGAAGATCTTGGAACTGACACAATTTATTTCATTTTTATTTCACGTAAAACATGTTTTATATTATACCGTCAACAATGATGTTTTAATCAACTTTCTAGGAATTAAGAGTTCTTAAATCCAAACTGGTTACTTTATGACGCATTTTTAAATTAATTTTTGTTCTCAAACGCTATTGGCTGGTGTTCTTATTAAAAAAATATGATATCGAACAGTTATTGCATTTTGGGGTAAAGGTCGTAGATCTTTCGGAGAACACTGTCAAAGTTTCCTTTTTAAACTAAATTTCCAAAGCAACGGAATGGAAAAGACAAAAAAACTGCCGTCATGACCATGAGTAAACATTCGCTTATAATTCAAGATGTAATTCCATTACAGAAAAATAAAAAAATATTTTTAGATAACAAATCTTTCAATAGTTACATCTTCAAGTGTATTTTTTTATGTTTTAAAATGAAACCGTAAATTTTTCGGAAAATTTGAAATTGTAAGAGCTTTTTTTTTTTTTTTTTTTTTTGTGTGTGTGTGTGTGTGGGGGGGGGGAGCTGTGTCACTTTATCACTTACATAAAAGCTGTAATCTGTTGTGATTCAAAGTCCTAGAGCAAAAATTTAATTGCTGATCCAATTTTGGAAAATCGATAGAGAATTCTGAAAAAATTCACACATGTAGGAATGAAAGATATTTTGTAACATTGTTAAAGTATTTCTCATTATTGAACGAGGAAATGAAAAAGATGGAGCTCGGCAATCAAAAATCAATTAATAAAATTGTCCTTAATTTACGTATAATTTTATTACTTTTCAACATAGTTGAAGAGAAATTTAAGCTTACGAGATACATGTATGCATTCCCCTCCAGTACGACAGGGGTGAACGAAATACAAAAAAATTATTCTTATCTGAAGTTTATATTCTGATACTTTGCGTTTAGCAATATTTCATTGCTGAGACCGTGACAAACTCAGAAGTATATCCTCCCCCCCCCCCTCCCTCTCCGCAGAGTAGAAAGAATGCCAAATTAAACATTAAAAAATCGTTTTCGAAAACAAAAACCGTATAATCTTAAAAATACAAATACTTGCAGAAACGAGATATAACACTTAAAAAGCAATTAAATTAAAAAAAATCAATTAAAAATAATGAATTTTTAAATTAAATTGTTTTTTAAATGTATTCAAGTCTGCCTGATGCTTTATATTTAGTTTAAATAATATTTTAATTCAAACGTTAAAATATATGTGCATCTTAAGAAATATAAATATTTATCACATAACTTATGCCTTCTGATTTTCACACGAGGGGGGGGGGGGGGACTGAAGAATTATATCATAAAAACCATATTAGCGAAGCCTGAATTAAGCTTGAAATATTTTTAAATTTTGAAGATCCTTTTTGTAAAATAACTTGGTCAAAATAGAGCTTTTATTCAGCAGAGAGGTGTTTTTGTCCGGTGGAGCTTTTATCCGGTGGGGATTTTGTCCAGAAGAGTTTTTGTCCGCGGTGTTTTTGACCGTGGAGTTTTTGTCCGCAGGGATTTTGTCCGCATCCCGCCAGAAGTAGAACAAAACAGGTGTATCATTGTACGGTTAAATGCGGATAATACCTACTGCAATTTTTTGAATTTCTAAGCATGGCACCTTTTTAATTTTTATACCATCGTATAGAAAAAAAAGTACTTTTAAATGCAATTTATTTGGAAACTGCATCTCAATTCATTTTTGAGATTTTTTTTTTTTTTTTTTTTTTTTTTTTTGTAGTTTTTAACGTCAATTCTTTAATGTTGGCAACACAAGTACTCCATTTCTGTAGAAGGTAAAGGAAAAATAGTTGGAAAATAGTACATCATTATATCTTTTTGTTGCCATTTTCCCATAACAACTGAAAAAAAAAAAATTAAAACGTGCTATTTTGAAAAAATATAAATGAATGATTTCTGATAAAAGATGAAGCTATTATAAACTATATTTGATTTCAAGTATCTATATTAAAGCTGCAAACAAATGAAGGCATATAAATCATTAGCTGAATTTTTTTGTCAAGTTTCTTGAATGACGACATTACGTTTGGCTGGATTTGTGTGTTATTCTGCTATAGTGACGCCATATGCATACTTTTTTGTAGATGTTATTTAAGACTGGATCATAAATGTGGAATTCTTAAGTGGATGCGAGTGACGTTATTTTATATAAAATAAAAGCGTGTGTTTTAAGTCTTAAAACTGAAATATGTTTTGTACTATTTATATTTATATACATAATTTTTTTAATCGGCGGCGACACTAAAATCTAAAAAAGCAGAATTCCTGTTTTCTAATTTTTATATCCCCCCCCCCCCCCTCCTACACGCAACGACATTCTTGTTCAAGTTCCAAAAAAATATAGAAGCAGATATATTTCTACATTCTCCTTAACAGTGGTCACCTCTTTTTATCCGATTCTTTTCCCATCTACAACATTTCTACAAATATTGCCTAAACCGAATTCTTCCATTTTATAGAAATTTATATCAAAATTACAAAATTTTATCAACATCAAGAGATACCAGGTCACAAGTCCAAACAATGCTTGTAATAAATAGCGGGTAAGGAAGAAACTTATTTCAAGAGTTTCGTGTTATCTACATTTTGCTTTAAAAATTTAAATCTTAGTATCGATGATATTACAATCATAAATTTATTGTAGATTTATTTAAATTTGATCTGGAAACGTGCTTTATGCCAGACGACAGCATATCACTTTTTTTAAATAAAAAAAACACCATTTAAGAAAAATCTTTGATTTAATACAATCGTAGATTTTCTATCATTAAAAGAGGTGAATATTACTTTTTGTAAATAAAGGTCTGACAGCATTTCTCGCAAAAAGTGTTTCCAGTTAATGATATATATATATATATATATATATATATATATTTCGGTTGCAATGCCACTGATCAGATAGAAAAATTAAAATGTAGTCTAATTTATGTTTCGTGTATCTCCAACGAATAAATTGCTTTCCAGTTTTATGTACTAAGTAAGCGTACACTTCCAAAAATTTATCCTTGATGTTGTTAGAAATAATTATTTCATATAAAAGTAATATAAAAATTCTAAAACTAAAACTATTTCCTAAAAATCAGTACAATTAAGAATACTGTTAAGAAGTTATATATTCAAAATGATTATTATTGAAATGATGTAACAGAAAAGAAGAATATTATGAAGACTAAAAGCGAATGACTAGAATTAGAAAATCAAACGTTATAAAGTCCTTTAAAATTACAAAAGAAAAATTGTTTAAATGAACCTTTTGTGACAAATCAGGAGGTTTTCAAGGTATTTCAAGATTTATTGCATTTCTTAGGTGCAATAAGTTTCGTTGAAACACATTAATGGATTTTGATATCGTTTACAAACTATTTTTCTATCTTTAAATACAAAGGGATAGGAATGAAGCTCATATTTACGAGTATATCCCAAATCTCTTTTTATTTATCTGGCAGAGCTTGTCAAAATTACAATACAAATTTACATTTTTGTTACTCAAAGCTAAGCCCTTTTGTTACTCAAACCTAACGGATCCTAGTTTACCCATGTTGTCCACACCACCCCCACCTCTAGAGACAATAGATAAGCACAGGACAAAACCCTGAGGAAATCCCCCAGTAAAATGTCATATTTTGATGTTACTAGACAAATCTCAAAATTTTATCTCATATTTATCTATTTTCTTACAGCCACAAATCTGCCCCTTACCTAAAAAGCTAAATAACTTACCTAAAAAGAATATTGAAAAAATTCCTCTAAAGAAAATGCCTCTTCTCTTCGTCTTTATTTTATTCCCTTTACAATCTCTGCACGTAATTCTTTCCCACCCCCTCCCCAATCCACTGCATCCAAAAGCCATTCTTGATTAAAGTTTTATAAATATATAAAACATCTTTGCTTATATATAAACTCTCAACGGGATGCGGACAAAATCCCCGCGGACAAAATCTCCACGGTCAAAAACACTGCGGACAAAACACTCCTCCGGACAAAAAGCCCACCGGATAAAAGCTCCAACGGACAAAACCCCCTCTCTGCTGAATAAAAGTTCTATTTTGACCAAGTTTCTTTTACAGAAAGGATCTTCAAAATAAAAAAATATTTTAAGCTTAATTCAGGCTTTGCTAATATGTTTTTTATAATATAATTCTTCTGTCCCCCCTCCTCGTGTGAAAATCAGAAGTCATAAGTTATGCGATAAATATATATATTTCTTAGGATACACGTACATTTTAACGTTTGAATTAAAATATTATTTAAACTAAATATGAAACATCATGCAGGCTTGAATACATTTAAAAAACAATTTAATTTACAAATTCATCATTTTTTAATTGATTTTTTTTTAATTTAATTGCTTTTTAAATGTTATATTTCGTTTCTACAAGTATTTGTATTTTTAAGATTATACGGTTTTTGTTTTCGAAAACGATTTTTTAAATTTATTTCGCATTCTTGCTACTCAGCGGAGAAGGAGGAGGGGGGGGGGGGGGGTACTTCTGAGTTTGTCACGGCCTCAGCAATGAAATATTGCTAAGTGCAATTAATCAGAATATAAACTTCAGATAAGAATATTTTTTTTATATTTCGTTCAACCCTGTCGCACTGGAGGGGAAGTGCAAACATGTATCTCTTAAGTTTAAATTTCTCTTCAAGTAAGTTGGAAAGTAATAAAATTATAAGTAAATTAAGGACAATTTTATTATTTGAATTTTGATTGCCAAGCTCCATCTTTTTCATTTCCTCGTTCAATAATGAGAAATATTTTAACAATGTTACAAAATATCTTTCATTCCTACATGAGTGAGTTTTTTCAGAATTTATCGATTTTCAAAAATTGGATCGGCAATTAAAATTTTCCTCTAGGACTTTGAATTACAGCAGATTACAGCGTTTATGTAACTGATAAAGGGACCCCCCCCCCCCCCCTCACACATACAAAAAAAAAAAAAAATCTGTTCTGACAACTCCAAACTTTCCGACACATTTACGGTTTCATTTTAAAACATAAAAAAATACACTTGAAGATGCAACTATTGAAAGACTTTTTTATCTAAAAATATTTATAATTTTTCTTTAATTGAATAACATCTTGAATTATAAGGGAATATTTACTCAGGGTCTTGATGGCGATTTTTTTTTCTTTTCCATTCCGTAACTGTGGAAATTTAGTTTTAAAAAAAACTTTGACAGTGTTCTCCGAAAGATCTACGACCTTTACCCCAAAATGCAATAACTGTTCGATATCATATTTTTTGAATAAGAACACCAGCCAATTTTAAGCGTTTGAGAAGAAAAATTAATTAAAAAATGTGTCATAAAGCAACCAGTTTGGATTTAACAGCTCTTGATTCCTAGAAATTTGATTAAATCATCATTGTTGACGGTGTAATCTCAAACATGTTTTACATGAAATAAAAATGAAATAAATTGTGTCAGTTCCAAGATTTTACAGATGCATGTCCGAAAATTTTAAGCATTACAAAAGGAAAATATATCGTGTACCTTAGATAATAAATAGTCGTTTTGATGTGAAAACACTCCTACATCTAAAGTGTTTCGTTTGTCCAAAAAATATTCAGAAAACTGATATAGAAAGTTATTAATATGCATTTGTTATAACTTCTAAAGTTTTGTTCAATTATGAGTGTGAGTCAACATTAATTTATTTTATTCTACCAGTTGTTAAAGCTTTTTTTTCTCCCGCGTTTTACTCAACCGAACCCAAACAAATTATGATTCAATATAATATCTTGTGATATTGTTATTCTTTTTTGAAAAATCATTTCTGAGCTTTTATCGCGTAGTTCGAACGTTATTTAATAAAAAATATTGAAACAAAATAATCTTGGAGATCATTATTTTCAAACTGCATAATATATATATGTATATTTTATTGTAACTAGAGATATAAAATTTCCTGATTTTATTAAATTGTGGATAAAGAACCCATGTTTACTTTCTATTTTTCTTTCTGAAGAAAAATCTGAGTAAAAATTAAGGATTAAGGGGGGAAACGATAATAGTCCATTTTTGTGAAATTTGAGGTGAAGTTTCATTTGATGGCCTGAAAGGCGTATTTTATTTTGGTATTCTTTCTTCTTGGGTCGAGGAACAAAATGAAAATAATTCTTTGAAAATGCAGTTAGATAAGTCGATAAAGAAAATCAGATCGATACAGATAATATATCCACACCTGAAAAAAAAAGAACTCGAAATACTAATTTATGTCTATCATTATTTTCCCTTCGAACCATGTATCTCAATTTTGCAATATGTCTTTTAAACAGTATTAAAGCTAGGTTAGTGAAATTACTTAATAAATTATTTAGAAAAATATGAAATCGAATAGAATTTTCCTTTTTTTTTGTTAAAGGCAGGAGATCTTTCTGAAAAAACTGTCAAAGTAGGCGTTTTGAACCGAATTCCCGACCTGGCAGCTCGAGAAAGGGGAAACACTTGTTATCACGTGACAAGAATCACTTATAACTCGATAAGAAATTTATTTATCAAAAAATGGAAAACGTTATTCGATTCCAAATTTCTCCAAGAATCAGGATTGCCAGTTTTATGCCTTTACGTTTAGAAAGAAATCTTCGGGTTCTTGAGCAGAGAATTTGAGAAACTTCCTTAATACAATCAGTATTCAAAGTTTACATTTCTTTAAAGGCCGGTATTATTTTATAATATAACATTTTTAAGATTAAAATATGATTTTCATTTCTTGAAAATCTCTCTCTCTCTCTCGTGTGTGTGCATAATTTAGCTTTGATATATGCTTACGTTTTTTGTTTTTGTTTTTCAAAAATTGGAAACTAATAATTCAAAGGATTTTTAAATATAAAAGCAATTAAAAATATGGAACGAAAGTTAGAATAAAGCTGCATTATTCCATATTTACTTGATTCAATTATATATCGCACAGAAAATTGCTTACTTTTTTTTGCGAGGGATATTCATAGGCATTTAAATAGTAATAAAAATTATGCAGGTTTAGGATATTAACCCTCTAATGTCCTTGGTAGCATATATGCTACCATCAGTGTTTCCAATGTAGTGGATTTTTTAATTCAAATATTCCAAATTCACACCAGAAATTTAAAGTAGCAATATTCGTTTTATTTAATAACAGACATTGAGTCATTAAATGAAGCTATATTTGTTATTGAAATATTCTGGTTTGAATTCATATTGTCTGAATTATGGAATTTCTAGAAGGTAATCTAACATGGAAATTAGAAGGTTAAGCTCAGACAAAGGTCGATACAAATGCCGTTTTTTACTTTTTCGATGTTAGTGTCAAAAAATTTTTTATTAGGATAATGTCACTTTCAAAGGTGAAAACCTTCTCAAGAAAAAAAAAAAAAAACAGAAAGGAAAAGAAAAGAAAAAAAAACTTTGCAAACAAAATGGTCTTTGTCGAGATCCAAATCAGCTATCCAAGGCAAAAAAAAAAAAAAAAAAAAAAAAAAAAAAAAAAAAAAAATTGAAACGCAAATGAGATATTTGTAAAGAATTCTTCATAGGATTAACATTAACAAGCGGGTGATTTTGCGTGGGTGAAGTAACTTCTTAAGCGCACACACAATATATAAATAATGATTCCGATTTACATAGCGAAACTCTCAGTGACACGACCATGAGGATGATTTCAGGCTACCTACTGCTCCCCCCCCCCCCCCTTACACACAGAATAAAAAAAATACCAATTTTACTTTTTTTAACTTGAAACAAATATTCACTGTAATAACTCTAAAGCTGCGATTATTTATTGCTTATGAGGATGCCAACACAGAGTTATCGAATTATTCAAAAACTCCAACAGGTTGAGTACAATTAAAACAATGAATGAATGAATAAGTGAAATAATCTATCGATATATTTTTAAATATAAGTAATGAAAAATTCTATCTTAAAGATTCATATTAGAGTTATCTAATTTTTGATTTGTGAATGAAACTATGTTTCTTTTTGTATATAAAATAAATTCTGTAAGATACGCAAACATCTTCAGTTGGACCCATTTTACTTTTATTAGCATATTAAGCATTTATCAGTAAATTTATGTTTGATATGGCAGTATTACAACTGTAAAAACACGTGGGGTTTTTGTTCGTGGGGATTCTGTCCGGTATGGCTTTTATCAGTGGAGTTTTTGTCCGTGGGGTTTTTGTCCGCGGAGCTTTTGTCCTGGACTCATTGTACAAATGGGATATATGTGTAGAAGGCAAAAATGATGTTAGTCATAAACTAATAATTGCGAGATATTTTAATTTATAAGCGTGGTTATACTATCTTCAGCTGTGTATCGATCTATCTTTAACTGCATTTTCAAAGGATTAATTTCATTTTATTCCGTTGTCGAAGATTAGCCAACGATAGTACGCCTTTCAAGCTATTAAACGAAACTGTCATGTCAAATTAAAAAAAAAATGGACTATTATCGTTTTATACCTTAGTCATTTAATTTTACTCTATTTTTTTCCAGAAAGAAAACTGGAAAATAAAAAAAAGTCTATCTGTACACTATTTAAAAAATTAAGGAAATTTTAAATGTCTAATTACAATATATATATGTATATATATAAATAATATCGATTCATAAATATCGAAACAATAGGCTATCTCCTTAAATATTGCCCCTAGGCACATACTTCCAATCGCAAAGTTTCATAAAAAGGTGCAAAATTTGATGAGATAAGTTTCAACTCCATGGGGGCTCTATATGAGAAAATACAAAAAATAAATTTTTATACGGCCCCCGTATTGTAAATTTCCCAATTAGGAAAAATTTCCTTATCCAGTCATGAATTAAATACAAAAAAATTCATCTCGATATCTTTAAAATTCGCAGAGATATCAAAATCCAAAATTCGTGACTTAAACCATTTATCCATGCCTCTGAGCGACGAGGTTTTGACTCAGTCTGAGTGCAAGATAGGGATCATCCACAAATTGTACACTATTAAAAGTCGATATAAGACATTGCCTCTCCTTTGGACATAACATAGGCAGCGTATAGATTTTACGTTAAACCTGTTTTCAAAGTATGCTGGTGGTCTGCACTAGAGGTCTGCACGGACCGAAATATCTAGGTCCGGTCCCAAACCGACCCATAGGAAAAAAAAGTTCGGCCCTGCTTGGAAAAAAATTCAAATCATAGCCTGGCCCGGATTGACTCAATTTCTACATAGTTTTTTACATCGATATGGTTAAAAGTTGTTTCGTATGGAGGAGTTCTGACCAAAAATACTTATTATATTTTTTCTTTTATCATGTTTATAATTTTTATTTTTAAAGAAGCGCCAAAAGCTGTGATTATTTGTTTTATTAATGAATCTCTATTTATATGTAAATGATTCACTTCTCTTTTAATATCGTTAATCCATATTCCATGTGTTGGAGACAATGAAAAATGCTATAAAGTAAAATCTTTAAAGATAGAGTTACATAGGGGAAAAAAAATCGTTATAGACAAGTTCCCTTTTTAGGAGTTGTAAATGTAGTCTAATTTTTCTCAGGTATTATTATATTCATTTTCCATGGATCAACAGATTTTTCCGTTTAAGAAAGGATTCCGTCATAGGCAGATTTTTTTCACTAGTTTTAGTGTATTTTAATTTTTTTGCCTTAAAATCTACTATCCTTTAATAAAATAAATTTTAAAGTTTTATTGTAAAATAATGGCCATTTAAAAATATATGCATTTGTTGTAAAAGTTTTTCGGCTGAGCCAAATTTTAGTTATTTTTGCACGGATTAGGTCAGTCAGAGATAATGATTTTAATACGGGTTGTCTCTATACCGGGACTGAAAATTTCGCCCAGGGGAGAACTAGGAATATGGAAGCCAGTCTCGGTTCGGTATAACCAGTGGCTGAGAGGTTCTGCTCTCAAAGCTGGTAGACGGGAGGTGCCGGGTTCGAGCCCAATCGCGTCGTTCGGCCCAATCGTTCGGAGTTTTCAGTTGTTTTCTTCGAACCTTGGATATCCTTGCGTAAATACGGGTTAGGTTCCCTTAGAAAGACCTCTACGGAAGGCACTCCCTCCCTCCTCCTGGCCCATATCCCTCGTGTAGATAATTGGCCGTCATAAATCACGCCAACACCCGGTTCGGTATGAAAAAATACGTTAGTCCCGGCCTGGCCGAGTCTTCAGAAAACAGTCGCCAGCCCCGGGTCTGTCCCAGCCCGGCATCTGAATACAGACTGTTTTAACAGTCTCACCGGGACGATAAAAAGCCTGAATTTGTGAGGGCCAAAATTATGAAAAACGCTTAATCGGCATGTTAGAAAAAGCATTGTTTCAAATTACACATTTAACATTTATTTATGGACAGTTAAATAGTACAAAAAGGAGGTGGAAACGGCAAAAGTTAAACTGAATCTGAAGTGTAAGCTACAGAAAGAAGTTACTTTTTCACGTGCAATTTGTTAAAAAGCATTTAAACATTTTATTAGGAGCCAATCAATGTTTAAAACTTTAAATGTGTTTTTCTGCATGATTTTTTTTACATTTCTTTTTTTTTCTTTTTACCATTTCTCGTCTTTAAATTATTATAAGTCAAGAATCATAAATAAAAAAGGTGCAAACTTGAAACATGTCTTTTTTATTATTTTACATTAATTTTGTTTCGGCATATTTGAAAATTTTTACTTTTGAAAATATAATTAAAAAAAAAATAATTTACCTAATTTTTTAAATAAATATTTTTAATATTTTTAAAATTAATATTTAAAAAAATCCTGAAACAAAACTAAAATGTTAGTTTCCTTTTTAATTAAATGAAAAAAAATTAAATCCTGTTTATAATGTTTCAAGTTATAGAGATTTTAAGTTAAATCTGCTTAAAAAAGTATTACTCATTTAAATTTTTTAAAACATTATGAGAAATGTTAGGATGTGATTTTGTTTGCATATTATATGGTTAACCATTACAAAAAAAGAAAAAAAAATCAAAATTCTAACTCAACAAATACATTTTTTACATGCTTCCTAGAACTCTTAAAGTAACATTGTTTCTTGGATTGCACGCATTTCAATTTGTGTCTAATCCCTTAAAACCTGATGAATTATTTAAACGGCCATAACTCTGCGAGTTTTTCAGATATGAAGATGCAATTTTGTGTGTTTAATTCAGGAATGGATAAGGAAAGTTTTCCTGATTGGAATTTTTACAATACGGGGGTCGTATAAAAATTTAATTTTCGTATTTTTTCAAATAGACACCCCATGGAGTTGCAACTTATGTCATTAAATTTTGCACCTTTTTTTAAGAAACTTTGCAATTGGAAGTATGGGTCTAGGGGCAATATTTAAGGAAATAGCCTATTGTTTCGATATTTATGAATCACCCTGTATATATATATATATATATGTACAGGTACATATTAAAAAAAATTTCAATAAAGAGCTCCCAAATTATTTTATTTTAATATTTTTTACTAAATATCGTTCGAACTACAGAATAAAAGGTAGGAAACGATGTTTGATAAATGAATAACAATATCAGAAGATATTATATTCAGCCATTATTTTGCTTGCGTGTTTAAATAAATAAAACCCAGGACGAAAAGGGACTGATGGAAAATGGGTAGGTACTCTTATTAAAAACTATTGCAATCGAACATTTCCCCCATTCTTAGGTATAAGTAGAAGATCTTCCAGAGAACGCTGTCAAAGATGGTGCTTTGAAACAGGACTGAAAAAGAAAAAAAAAACTGCCGTCCTGAGAAAACAATTGTTTATAACTAAAGATGTAATTTATTTATCGAAAAATTAAAAAAAATATATATTTCAATAGTTATGTTTGCAAGTATCATGTTTTTATGTCTTAAAGGTTGATTTTTTATTTATTTATTTTATTTATTTATTTATTTATTTATTTTTTAATGATGATAAATTGAGGAATGTTTTAAATGAGGAATGTTAAACATATATTTGAATTTTGAATAATCAACTTACTTAATGAGTATTATAAATTAGACAAAACAAGGCAATAACAATTTTTTAAGGAAAAAGGTTGATTTCTTTAGATTTTTTTTTTCAGCTATAAGATCAGAATATCAACTTAAATGAGGAAAGTTAAATATACATTTCAGTTTTTGAACGGCGATCACCTTGATGAGTGTTATTAATTAAGCAAAAGAATGAAAAATATCAATTTTTAAATAAAAAGGGGGAGTTTTGCCCTATAAGATGTGGTTAAACGGAGAAGATTATCATGCTATTGACTGTTGATTATTAAATTTATATTTGAATGATCAGCACCTTTATGAGTATTAATAATTAAGCAAAACAATGAAAAATATAAATTTTGTAGGGAAAAAGCTGATTTCTTATGACTTTCCAATCATAACATCATATAAACTTATAAAAGGAGAACTAAACTTATATTTTAGTTTTTATTAATAACAACGCCTTAACGACTATCATTAATTCATCAGAAGGAAATATCAATTTTCAAGTTTGAAACATAAATTAATTGAAAGTAAAATTTCCAATAATGATTTTTTATATCTTTATATAATACTTCGAACCAATTCATCGCTTTTATTCGTTATTGACTTTAAATTTTTATCATTTTCATATAAAATTTTGAGTTTTCAAACCAATTACTTAATTTTACAGCATTTTAAATGTTGATTTTCCTGGTAAATAACCAATTTTATCTTGTACTTAGTAATTTTTACACCATTCTAATTGATTTTACTATGTTTAGACAAATTCCACATACTTATGATTCAACATTGCAGTTCTTATAAAAGTAAACATGAACAGGTTTTTCTTTCTTTCATGAAATAATCTACATTATTCCCACACCTATAGGAAAATCCTGCTTGCCTCACCTTGAAGGGTGATTTAATAATCCCCATACACAAAATTACTACCGAATGAAAATACTAATAATCAATAAATTCAACTGTTGAACGAAAAATGATACAAATTACTCAAAAATAAAAATGTTGTTCTATAAAAGTTAAAATATTAGCAGGTGAAGGACAAGTTACACAAATAATTTTAAAGTCTTCTGAAACTATTTACAAATTTACTAAAACTATCCGTTTTTCGGACCGGAAACAATAATTTCTTGAAAATTTAACATCAAATTTGTAAGGTTTTAACCTGCAGCTCAAGAAATATTCATAGTAAAACACCCCCCCCCCCCCCGAAAAAAACAAGTAAAAATTGAATTTTAAAAATCAAAAAAACCTGACTGCGTAAAAAGCGAACTAATTAATTATTTCTCATCAATGTGAAACTATATTTTATATTACTTACCTATTTTTTTATTTACTTGTATTGATGATTAAATTGTATTTAATTGTTAGTTCCTATCTATAAACACTGTCTTGATGAGGCCCATAGATATCTATGAAGGTTGGAGTTGCAGTCAAGCTAGAGTTCCTACCTACACAACTTCGAGGTTGTGTAATATTTAAACGGAGCTTCTGACTGTATAGTAGGGTGGGTCGAAAAAACCGAAATATTTATAATCGAAACGTAATAGCGCGGAAAAGTTGCCTTTTGTAAAAAAGATAAAATACGTAAAATATTACACCGATTGGTTAATATCTTTTACCGCCGCAAGGGGTCCAAATTTCGAAAAAATCGCAAAAAACATACTTTTAGCATTTTTTTTTTTTTAAATTATCCAAACACACTTATTCAATTTCTAATAGAACGAAATAGCCACGCCAATATATTCGTAATGTAACATTAAAATTTCATTTTTGTGACATCGTTGCTTTTACCGCCAAAACAGGGCCAAAATTTCTAAAAAATGTTAAAAATTAAAGTTTTTCATTTTTCAAAACTTTTGTAATGTTTTCAGATTTTTTACATTTCTAATAGGCTGGGAAAGGCATTTTATGTTGTTAATTTCATGCACATTGTTAACCATGATCACTGTAATTCTATATAAAAAAAAATGCTCAATGATAGAAACACCTGCAGCTGCCTGCACGTAAAATTAATTTCTCGCTGTTAGAGGGACACGTTTCACTTTGTTCGTTTTTTTTTTTTTTTTTTTTTTTTTTTTTTTTTTTTTTTGTAATGTACTCCTTTTAATCTATACTTTGATGATAGAAATATCTGCCAGGTTAAAGAGGTGGCAAAGTTTCATCTTTGCGAAGTCAAGGAGGAACATATCTCTTTGTACTAGAACCAGGTCTGAATTATTTTCGTCACCCCATCGTCTGGCAAGGCGACTTCTATATGCAATGACATTATAGATTTTTTGAAGAAAAATGAAATCCCGACTGGAATAATAATTGCAGTTGAATTTCGTGGAACTGTCTTCAAAACAGGATGCAAAGGTGGTGTTATAGTAGGATTAGTTGAGAACAACTTTTAAAAAACCACTTTATTGGCTTCCTTGACCTCACTTCAATGAGCTTCCACTGAGACATCTTTTCAAACATCTTGATGACAAGAAACAGGTTCTCTATCATATTGTGGCCCAATTGGTTGATCTCTTGCGATTTGCGAATTATTACCAATTGCAAAATTTAAGCCAATTTAATCTGATCACCTAGCTGTTGATAAAGATGATTTGTCAACTGACCAGAAGTATATGTCTGAAATATTGCAAGCTCTTTCAACACGCGTGTATACAATTGACCTTTTTTGCTGAGTCCCTGGACAAATATTTCACGCAAGGTGGATCATTACTGCTATTCGAATTTTGAGACTCTACGTTGGAACAAAGAAACCCTCTTCTTAACTTGTCATACTCTTTGAGTACATCCTGAAAATGTACTGCATCAGTTGGTTCACAATTAAATTGAATCATTCATGTTTTCCAGAATCTGTGCACTATAGTTAGTAACTTACGTTACTTGACAGATAATCTACGAAAGATTATAGTTCCTGTATTTTCACGAAATGACTATTTCGCAAATCATACAAATAGCCTCTTTGGAATGATAGCATATGAAGAGGAGAACATCAGGGCCCCAGCCATGAAGAAAATTGCAAAAGTACGAAGTTCTGTGGACTAGAATAGTGCATCCGTCTCTTTATCATAGCAGACTTCAACACTGAAGCTTGTATGGCTTTAGTCTACTGACAAAACTGAAAACTAACGGAACCACCTGTTGTGGTTTCTTTATCGACTGAAAACGCTGGTGAGTTTAAAATGTTCGATTAAAGATATCAGCTGTTATAACTTTCCTTGTCCCACTCAATCACTAGAAAGATGCATGAAATTATTCATTGAAGCACTGATAAAGTTTGTTTACTAGAACAGAGGGAGGATCACATCTGATCAGTTTTGGCCTCTCGAGAAATAATGGCTCCATCTGAAAGCAAGTTATATTATAAAATTCATTTACATTAAATTCTTCTTCATTTTAAGTTTATTTAACCCGTTTCGTTTAAACATCTCTATATTTTAATTAATAAAATACTAAAACATTTTGCTCATTTTATATAATTTTTGTGGCATGAATTGGCTGTTATGAAGTAAAACATCAGTAGATGAAGCGATCGTCAAGAAAAATGAATGATTAACTTTATTTTCAAGTCTATTACAAATAGTTATAAAAAATTATAAAATATTAATAGATATAAAGTAAAATTATTTATTTCTAGACATATTATAGAAATTATAAAAATTTAGAAAAAAAAATGAAAAATTGAAATTTTTGAAATTTTTACAAAAAATATGGTCTTTTTGCGGCAAATAAAGATATGATTTCATCATAAAGAACATTTACCAGGACATTTCTCATATCTTCATGTAGCTATTGCGTTCTATTAAAAATTGTATTGGTATGTTTGGATAATTTAAAAAAAATGATAAAAAAACATGTTTTTTGCGATTTTTTGAAACTTTGGGCCCCTTGCGGCGGTAAAAGATATTAACCGATCGGTGTAATATTTTAGAAATTTATTCTGTATTACAAAAGGCAACTTTTCCGCACTATTACATTTCAATTATAAAAATTTCGGTTTTTTTCAACCCACCCTACTGTATAGTCAATGAAACATTGTCTTCATTTTGAAAGACCTATCCAATGATATGCCACTCAATATAGTGAGTAAAAAAAAAATTTCCGTCTCTACCGCCATTTTGTATTTATAAAAACAAAACCTAGCCTATAACGATCGGACGGTTAAGACGAATTGATAGAGACCTCTTTCATTAAAATCCATCCGGCCATTGGAATGTTTCGAGGGTATAAAGAAATCCACATACTCAGATACGCAAGTAGCAAGTAGTTTATGCAAGTAGACATATTAATACAAAAGACATTTTATATATGTATAAGAATTGCATATACCAAAGAAAAAAAATGAAAGTAAATTACATAATAAAATAAAAAAATATAAGTTTTTATCTAGTTCATAAGATAATTATGAGCAATTCCTCGTAAATATTCCTTCATGCTTCGGCTATTGGGATCATTCCGAAAATCTGTTACGATTTTCAAAATCCTTTCGTTTGTTTTTATATATTTCCTTCGTTTTTTCGGAGCCTGCTCTCCACGAACAAATTCCTCATAGATTTTATCGCGGCCACTCTGAATCTTTTTTATTCCGTCTATGAATCTCCATATTGTTGGATGATCCACGCAGAATTCATTCTGCATCCTTCTATGTGTTGTTTCAACATTATTATTTGTACGAGATTCCCCATGTAATGTTCTCTCATAAACATTCCATATTTGAGGTGGAAACAATGGGGTACTTCGTAGGCCTCTTCGATTTGGTGTCCCGATGTAATAGGTTTCGAACCAGTTCAAAATAGGCAATAATTCGGTAGGCAAATGGGCTTCCAAAGTTGCTAAGGCTTCACCTATTTTGCCTATTGGTACGAAAGCCATTGCTGTTATTTGTCTGGCGTATAAGGCGAAGTCAGCATTATTATTGTATTGGCTTAACAGGCTTTCTTCAGAAATTTTCTTTCTCAAGTTCTTTACGAGGTGAAAGAAACAGCCTCCAATGGCTGCATTTTAAAAAACTTGACGAATTCCATTAATTTCAGCTTTCTCATAATCAATTGAAATGGAATCAGGGTAAAAATCCGGCCAAATTTGCTTCACCGCATCAAATAATTTTACATAAGTTTCTTCAGCTTTGTCAGGCAATAAAGAATATAATATTGGGAACACAAAGTCATTTCGTTCCGCCATTATGACAAAAACTTGCGTGAAAAGTTTCGGTGCGATTTGAAATGAACCATCTACATAAACTTTTTTCATAGTGTGTGACCAATTTTTATGACTTTCCCTGTCAAATATTAAAAAACGTTTAGGGTCATTTTGATCGGCGTCATAAAGTAAAAAACGCTCGTTCACAGTAAAGCCATTATTATATTCTGCATAGTTTGGAGGTATAACCAGATCAGTAACATTTTCAGGTTGTGCAGGGGAATGGTTAACTTCAATGCGTTTTCTTTGAATTGTTTTTTCAAAGCTTAATAATTTGGCATCTTTCCTTTTATAGATAAAGGCAAATTCTGATAAGCATTGTTTAAAATTACAGCGGTCGTTTCTTGAGTATTTTCAGCTTGACGTTATACAGATGTGCGAATTTTCATCACTTCTACCTCAGCTGCATCCCTACCATGTGAATGATTATTAATTTGTTTCAGCACTTCGTCTGAGTTTACACAAGTATGAATCCGCACTTTGCAGCTATCTGAATCCTGTTTGTCACATCTCCAAATTTTGACAGTTCTAGTCGAATCATATTTGTGAAAACCAAAGGTATATCCATTATAGTTAAATTTGGAACGAGATCTGTTAGACAATATTTGGTTCATTTTCTTTAACCAAAAATGCGCAGTGAACTCCGACAAACAAATCTTACAAACTCCTAATATTAGTAACTGAAAATTATTCCAACAAAATTTTGCTCAAATCTCACACTCACAGTGTACCTGTACTCCAAAAATTTCAAAATTAGTATTTCTTGCTTTTTAACTGGCGGACTTATCTCCAATCCTCTTCTGTCTTGTGGGTGGGCCAGCGAAATAAAAGGCTTTTCTATAACAAAGAGGGATTCCGGAAATGGACGTTTCGGGGTGGTGTTGTTATTTGACGAGTATTGTTTTATTCTCTAACCGTTTCTCAAAATGCTAAATCTCCCTGGGGAACTAGACTCTACATAGGTGTACGAGAGAAATATTCCCCTTTTTATTTATAAAAATTCTAACGTAGTATAGTAAGCATACTTGGCGAATTTGAACTTTCGTTTCGGTAAAGAAATATTTTTTATATATAGTGGCACATTAGTAGTTGAAATAGTACACAGCCAAGTTACGCACGAAATTTAAAAAGCATGTAGATGGCTTTGGGTAAACCGGAATATGTGTTAAGAAAACAGTTTAATTAAATGATTAGATATAGATCAAAAAGCGATTTATTTAAAAAATGTGAAGTCATATTTGTATTTTATTTATTTTACGCTATATATAAAAAATAACAATCGAATTTAAATAATATAGATTTTAAAATTATAATAAAATAATTAATGGCCAAAAATTTGGATAAAATATAGTTTAGTAATTTCTATATATCATCATCTTTCTGAAAAAATAAATAAATACTTAGAAATTTTTCACACACACATAAAAAGAAAGTCGTATATATTTTCATGAAGGATTTAAATTATCTATGGATATGAAATTTTATATAGTTTAACTTACTTTGCGTAAACATACCTAGAAATATGTGTCATTTTCTACAAATTATTTGATGAGTGATTTAATAATATACATAAATATACGTTTTAATAGAAATGCAGCACTTTTTTGAAAAAATTATCAAATAAAGTTGTAGGCTTCAAAATAACAACTAACCTGCAATATCGTGATATGTCGAAAAGGATTCTTTATTAAAATTTATCATAACATTTGAAAAATATTCAAATGCCATTTGAACCCTTAATATTTTTTAAATAAATAAAAAGGTATAAATGATCCCTTTCTACTCAGCCTGTTTGATAAGAAAAAAATGAAAGGAAGTATGTACTTTTTCATGTGTAAATAGTTAATATTACTATATCAGTTGTAAAAATATAACATTTGTGAATTAAGAAAATAAATGAAAAGAAAGAATAGATATAAATTATAAATGGTAAAAAAAAAAAAAAGGAAAAAAGAAAAAAACAGTCAAGCGCGAGTATTACTCGCGTACAGAATGTACCGCACAATAAATATATTAATTTGTAACTCTAATATTACAAAAAAATCGTTGATAAAAGAATAATAAGTTATTAGGCTTCAAAAACCCGATTGGTGCATAGAGTACGCCATCCGTGTCTTTATGTATGTCCAAACCATTTAAGGGTTAATATTCTGGCTAATAACGGCTCAATTAACTGTTTTACAAGAAACTTAATAAAGTTCATATTTGCAATTTTATTATTCAAAGTAATTTTTTTACGTTGGAATTTTTTGAAAGTTCTGCACTAAACGAAAAAAAAAAAAATCTCTATTTTCTACACAATTACTTTTTATACTGTTTTGATCTCGCGAATTTTATCGTTTAAATAGAGTGTAATTTCAATCATTAAAATCCATGTAGAAATTGGAGTAATTTTGTTTATAAACTGATGAAATGATGAACTGACACCAGAATTTATAAACTAATTTATTAGAATACGAACTTGCTTATTTTCCCGCTCGTTACAAAAAGAAAATTTTAATTAAATAATCTGGGTACCAGTAAAATAAAATTAGGTGTCCCTTTTTAAGGACACCGCCCGCGAAAGGATTAATGGAAAATTTTAACTGTGCTATGCTTTTAATTGAACTGAATTTTGGCATACTATGTAGTATACATACAAATTCGTTGATTATAAGCAGGGTTGCACAAAAAAATCGTATGTTTTCTCGACTATTTATGGTAATAGCAGAAATTTGGTTTTCAAATATGCTATGGGTATGTGTTTTCAAAATTATTCATTTAGACATCATGATTCGCCTTAGTAAACTGAAGTTTTGTTATAACATTCAGAATGTGTTTCATTATATATGCTGTACGCGTGATTTTTCGTTATTGTTAAATTTATGCTCGGATTTCGGCATACCTAGTTTATAGCAATTTCTTTGAAAAATTGATTTGTTTTCAGATGATAGGCGAATCACGCTTCATTTGTAAGAAAATAAGCTGTTTAAAAAATACTAAAATTTCCGGCATCATGTCATACTATTCCAATATCATAATTGATATTCTTTTCCTGTTTAAAATAAGTTAGTTAGTTTTTTAAATGCATAAAAATATTTCTACAAACTCGTAGAATTATCAAACTTATTTTTTTTCTTTTTTATGCACGCGAAATACATTAAAATTTAAAATTAAGTTTGCAAAGAATTCCGAAAAGAGAATTTCAGTTAGAGAATTCAGAAAAGCTTCTTTTTACTTGGAAGTAAAATTTTAATATCCACATGACTACAAAGTATATTATTCATTTCTTTATGAATCATTTTCCTTTAATACGAAAATTCTTCACACTTTTAAAGGTGTTCTCAAATCCAAAAGGGCAACTTTCTGACATAAGTTTTAATATAGTTTTGTTTGAAAATGCATGGTACTAGCTGGTGTTGTTGTTCAGAAACTATGTAATCGAGCTGTTTTATCCATTTTTTTGCAAACGCAATAGATCTTTCAGAAAATAGTGTCAAAGTGGAAGTTTTGAACCAAATTTCCGCGCGAAAGTAGAATAACCACTAAGGAGTGGGCGAAAAACGTGTTTGTCGCGTGATCAAAATCGCTTATATCTCAATGAGTAATTTATTGATAAAAAAAAAAAAAATGGAAAACACAGTTCAATTCCAAATCGCTTCAATGGCCAGGCTTTCCAGTTTTATATCTTTCCATTAAAAAATGAATTTGTAAGTGTGTCAAAACATTTTGCCCTTGTTGAGCAGAGCAGTTAAGAACAGCATAAAAGAAAAAAATTTCCAAATAGTATGATAAGGTAACGAAGATGTAGTTGAGATTTTTCTTGGGATTACCTTTCAACCAATTAATCCTTATTAGTCGAAAGCTGAAGAAATTCTTATCTGTCTTTACTTGTCAATGTTCAAGAGGGGATTTAAAAGTGGGCTCCATTCAAATGCTTGTTCTGCCATCATTCAACACTTTTCTGGGAAACCAATCCTTTTTAACCCTTTAATGGTTTATTCACAATAGGAGGGGGAGATAGAGCAATGCTAGGAGATAAGAAACTTTGATTTCAACTTGAAGGAAAGCTCGTCCTCTTGCATTGTGTCCCGGAAGTTTCTTTTTTAAGCCGTTAAAGGTGAAAAATTCCGCGTGGCCACAAAAAAGCGCCAGCTGACCAGAACAAAGAGAGCGCGAGAAGAAGAATAATTCTATTTGGAGCTTTATTTAGCATAGTCAAATGGGGGAAGTCAGGTCATCTACACTTGACGTAGTACAGAAATATTTATGTATATATATATTCTTTTGAATAAAGAATATATATATATTCTTTTGAATAAAGAATATATAGATATAAAAAAATATATATATGCTTTCTAAATTACCAAATTTCTTCATCGTGATATAATTATAAAATTTCGTCATTTTAAATTAAATTTTATGCAAAAGTGATTCACCATATATTACTATTTTGAGATTCTATGTTATTTTTTTATATTTCTATTTCTATTTCTTTATTTGTCATATTAAAATAGGTAGGCTGTTTTAATTTTAAGTATATAAGTCAAATAAATAATAAGGAAATATTTGAAATACTGAATTATTTTTAAATACGAAAAGAATATTTTATGAGTACAGTCGAACCTCGTTAACATGAACCTCAAGGGGAATCAAAATTTTGTTCATGTTAACAGTAATTCATGTTATCAATATCAAATCTTTGTATTCGTTTTTATAGGGGACTGTGAAAGCAATTCATGTTAAAAGTAATTCACGTTAAGCGTGTTCATGTTAACGAGGTTTGACTGTATTAGAAATTTGAATCTTTGTATCCCAACTTAACAGAAAAGCATTTCTTTAACACTATTTCTAGCTGTGTCAAATGACGCCTTTTTAAAAGTTTGATTTATGTTTATTTTGCTCGTAGTTTTTTAATGTAATAAGCATAAAAATTTTTAAAATGATTTAAAAAGGGTTTGTAATTGTTGCAATTTAAAAAATACGAATGAAAAACGTTAAATCGAAATCTTTTTAAAGGTGTCATTCGACACCGGTAGAAATAGCGTTGATATTACATGTAAAAAGATTAATGCAAAATTTTAAATAGTAAATTAAAATAATTATTGAAATGAAATAAAAAGTTGTAGTCTGTTCAAATGCCGAATTAAAAAAATAATGTGTCTTTATCACAATTCCATGTTAAGAAGCCCCTTTTAAAAAATGTGTAAAATGCAATACATCTGAAATTCATGGGCCGTTAAATAATAGAATCAAATAAAGATTTGTAAAAACATTTGCAGATATTTTTCTTTATTAATCACATAGTGTCCAAATTATGTGCAATTGAATATGTGCAGTGCATGGGCATTTGCATATGAAAATTAAAGCTCGACTTATAAATGTTTTTAAATTGTCTGGACTTTATATTTATTATAGGCTAAAATATGAGGAGCGTCTATAAAGAATCCACAGAACTCCCCCTTCCATCCACTCCTAAAAACGATTCCTTCTACCGCATGAAATTTGCATGGTGTGCTACAATTTGTATCCGAGTTATAAATGTTTGCGATTTTCGGGCCCTTATATTCAAGTTATACTAAAATTTCGAGGGTTCAGTTAAAAAATCCGATAATAACCCTGCTTTTATAAAGATTATGTTTACCGTAAAAAATATGAGTGTTTTGCGATAATTATAGAGAGAGTTATAAATGTTTTAATTTATCAGGACCTTATACTTATGATACACTAAAATAAAGAAAAAGTCAACAGACTCCCCACCCCTGCTTTTTAAAACGATTACGATTATCATAGGAAATTTGTGTGGGCTGCGACAAGTTTGATCTGCGTTATAAGTGTTTGCGTTTTCGAGTCCTTATATTCGGGTTATACTAAAATTTAGGGCGTTCAGTTAAAAAATCCGATAATGTCCCTCCTTTTATGAATATTACGTTTCCCGTACAAAATATGAGTATTTTGCGATAATTATAGATCGAGTTATAAATGTTTTAATGTATCAGGACCTTATACTTAAGACACACTAAAATATAGAAAAAGTAAACAGAGCGCCCATCCCCTGCTTTTTAAAACGATTACGATTATCATAGGAAAATTGTGTGGGCTGCGACAATTTTGATCTGTGTTACAAGTGTTTGCGTTTTCGAGTCCTTATATTCGAGTTATACTAAAATTTAGGGAGTTCAGTTAAAAAATCCGATAATGTCCCTCCTTTTATAAAGATTACGTTTACCATACAAACTATGAGTGTTTTGCCATAATTATAGATCGAGTTATAAATGTTTTAATTTATCAGGACCTTATACTTATAATACACTAAAATATAGAAAATGTCAATCCCCCTCCCCTGTCTTTTAAAATGATTACCATACGAAATTTGTTTGAGCTGTTACTAAAATTTTAAGGCCTTTATTTAAAAAACTCTACTTTGTCCCCTATAAAATTACGTCACTTGTTTCAACTGCACAAAATTTCAGTTTGCTGGAGAAGGGAGCGAAATGTCTGAGGACCAAAATGTCTCGGGACCGAAATATCTCGGGACCGAAATGTCATGGGACCGAAATGTCTCGGGACCAAAACGGCGGGACCAAAGTGGCGGGACCGAAACGTCCTGCTTCCCCAAATTACATGTCAACAAGCCGATTCGGAGAGGAGTTGAGATGTTTCTTTGTTACTTCTCTTCCAGTAAATACCAAAACCATGGGGTTGGAATTGCCGCTGTAAGAGTTTGAAAAATAAATCATATGTAAAAATGAGAATTTTTAATAAATAAAGGAAGAAAATTATACTTTTCTTTTGTTGTTGTTCTTTGTTTTTATGAAGTACAAGGGGAAAATTGGATGTTATGTGTATGTCCGTAGAAGGACAATTTATGCAATGAGTAAGGAGTAAACCCACCAGTGTTTCTAAGCTCAAATCATGGGCGACATAAAAAAGAATGGAAGGGCCATTGTCCCTCCATCGATTTTGAATGTTATCTAATTAAATATTATCTTTCTTCGATTTTGAAAAACATAGTAATTTTTTTAGATCAATTTATTATAAAAGAGGAACTAAAAATTTTCAGTTATGAAGATGGTAGGGCAGTGAGCAAAGGAGACCTATTGCTTTCCCTGGATTTTAAAATGTAATTAATTAGAATTTCCTTTTCTTCTGTTTTCAAAGACATAATGTAAAATTTTCAAGTAACTTAAAATGAAAAGAAATAAGAAATTTTTAGTTAAAGGGGGGGGGGACTCATTGCCCCTCCCTGGATTTTGAAATTTAATTAGTAAATTTTTTCTCCAATTTACAAAAACATAATAAAATTTATTCTTTTCGAATAACTTAAAATAAAGGAACTAAAAATTTTCTTTTTGGGGAAGGGGGCATAGGTGAGTCATTGTCCCTAAATCGATTTTGAAATTTAACTTAATTTTTTTCTCCGATTTTTGAAAAACATAGTGAAATGTGATCTTTTCTCTTAACTTAAAAGAATGACGAAGAATTTTCTGTTAGGGGGGACGAAGGTAGAAGAGAGCTATTGCCCCTCCCTAAATTAAAAAAATTAATTAAATAAATTTTCCTTTTCTTCTATTTTCAAAAACAGAGTAAAGTTTATACTTTTCGAGACACTTAGAATAGAAAAATAAAAAAATTTACATTAAGAAGGCGGGAGGGAAGGGGGTGAGAGTTTCATTGCCGCCCCTTCCTGGATTTTAAAATGTAACTAATAAAAATTTATTTATTTCCACTTTTGAAAAAGTAGTAAAATTTATTGATTTCGAGTACCTAAAAATAAAGAAACTAAGAATTTTCTGTTAGGGGAAGGGGGCATGGCTGACCCACTGCTTCTCCCTCGAATTTAAATTTTAACTATTTTCTTCGCTTTTGAAAAAAATACTGAAATTAATTTTTTTTTTGTTATCTTAGAATAAAAGATTAATTAAAAATTTTCCGTTAGGGATAGGGGAGGGGGTAGGAGAAACCTATTGCCCCTCCCTGGATTTCAAATGTTAATTAATTAAAATTTCCTTTTCTTCTATTTTCAAAAACATAGTAAAATGTATACTTTTAGAGTAACTTACAATAAAAATATGAGAAGAAATTTCTCATTAAGGGGCTGGTGAGTGAGAGGCCATTTGCCCCCCCCCCCCCCTCCCTGGCTTTTGAAATTTAATTAATATTTTTTTCTCCGATTTTGAAAAAAACATAGAAAAATTTATTAGTTTAGAGTAAGTTAAAAAAAAAAAAAAAAAAAAAAAAAACCTCAGAATTTTCCGTTGTGGGCAGGTGCACAGGTGGGCTGATGCCACTGCACTTCCCACGATTTTGAAATTTAACTAATTTTTTTTTCTCCGATTTTGAAAATCATAGTGAAATTTAATTTTATCTCTTAGCTTAAAATGAAAGAGGAACTAAGAATTTTACGTTAGGTAGGAATGTGGCTTTTAATTAAGTCTTTAAAAGTCTTGGAAAGAATATTAATTATTATTCGAATTTAAAAAATGTGTTTCATCACATATAACTCTCACAAAATTAAAACATTTTTAACCACTTTAGAAACTTCGGAAAATATCACACAATCATATACTAGGGGGATGGGGGATGAGAAGTTCATTGCCCTCCCCTCCCTGGATTTTAAAATGTAACTAATAAAATTTTATTTTTGTCCACTTTTGAAAAAGTAGTAAAATTTATTCCTTTCGAGTAACTAAAAATAAAGAAACTAAGAATTTTCTGTTAGGGGAAGGGGCATAGCTGAGCGATTGCCCCTCCCTTGAATTTAAATTTTAACTATTTTCTTCGCTTTTGAAAAACATACTGAAATTTTTTTTTTATTATTATCTTAGAATAAAAGAGGAATTAAGAATTTTCAATTAGGGATAGGATAGGGGGTAGGAGAAAACAATTGCCCCTCCCTTGATTTCAAAAGTTAATTAATTAAAATTTCCTTTTCTTCTATTTTTAAAAATATAATAAAATGTATACTTTTCGAGTAACTTACAATAAAAAAATGAGAAGAAATTTCTCACTAAGGGACTGGTGAGTGAGAAGCCCATTGCCCACCTCCCCCCTGGCTTTTGAAATTTAATTAATATTTTTTTCTCAGATTTTGAAAAAAGAACATAGCAAAATTTATTCGTTTAGAGTAAGTAAAAAAAAAAAAAAAAAAAAAAAAAAACCTAAGAATTTTCCGTTGTGGGCAGGGGCACGGGTGGGTTGATGCCACTGCCCCTCCCTCGATTTTGAAATTTAACTATTTTTTTTCTCTCATTTTGAAAATCATAGTGAAATTTATTTTTTTTTCTCTTAGCTTAAAATGACAGAGAAACTAAAAAATTTGTGTTAGGTAGGAATGTGACTTTTAATTAAGTCCTTAAAAGTCTTGGAAAGAGTATTAATTATTATTAGTATTTAAAAGTGTGTTTCATAACATGCAACTCTCAAAAATTAAAACATTTTTAAACAGTTTAGAAACTTCGGGAAATATCACACAATCATACCACATTGTGTCTTGCAAAAGAATCTTACATTAACTGCTGTTATGCTGTATACTATTATAATAATCATACTTACAAAAATTAAGACCTGTAAAATTCTTCAGTAACTGCAGTCATACTGCAGATACATCACCGAAAATTTTTGTGAATTAATTACTGTAAAATCACTTGAAATTCTCTGCCGTTTTACTCTAGAACTTACTATTTTTACTTTCTTCTTACGATTCTTACTATTTTTTTTTTTTAATTTTGGGTTGAAAAAATACTTGTCAATAACTGGAAAATAACTGAAGTGTTTTTACTGTTGATATTGCACTACAAAAAAAACTACAGTTGACCGTAGAAAAACTTGAAAAATACCTCATTTCTGTAAAAAAAAAATTGCAGTTCATTTTTAGCTGGGTACTGGTTGTGCTTGTTTTTATTTTTAGCGTCAGGTACATGTCTTGTAAAACACTGTTTGGCGCGCTATCGTAAATTGTTGTCTTAGCATTTATTCTTCAGGTCAGAGATTTATTTCTCAGGCCATAAATTTATTTCAGGGTGGTCTATTTTTCACTTCTTGTATCTCCTTTTTTATTTAATAATCTTTAGGAATAATATTCCATTTTACAGCATTGTCTTCTCGATTGGATGATGGGGATTTTAAGCTACATCAGTCAGAGTAGCTTAGTAATGATCGTGGTCGTTTCTTCGAAAGAAAATAGTTACAGCTTTTCGATTTTATTAGAAATAAATATATTTGATTGGGAGTTGCCGAATAGAGAGACAGAGTTGATTCCAATTTGTTTTCCAGGAGCAGTAGAAGAAGCTGACAGTTCTTCATTGAGAATGTCTTTTGCGGAAATTATGCTCACCACTGTCTTTCCCAGTCCTTCATCTTACAAAATTCAAAAGAGTTTGCTTGGTGACAAGCAACCCGAAGCAGTAAAAATCTACGCGCAAAAAGCTAAGTATGGGAAAAGTGAAGAATAAAGAAATAAAGAGAGAAAAGTATAGAAAAGGTTGCTCCGAGCAAGGAACACAAATGCAAAGTAAAACCAGAAAAGAAAGGAAAACTAAGATTCAATTTTTTTGCAAATTAATTTACCAGGTCAAGTTTATGTACTTTAGAGAGAATTTAATTTACTGACTAAATCAGTGTATTTTTTGCCTCACTTTAATATTAGGCTGCAAACAGCTGGAAATTGGAATAGTTTTCCTTCTCCCATTTATTTTGCAACCTCCAAATGAATTTTCCACTATCGTCACCTATGCCAATACAAAATTCAAAGTAATCTCCAAACACTACACAACTCTAGTCATCAACAGACAGTACCGGTACATTTTTGCCTTTTAATAATCTAGTTTGTTTGTGACACGCTGTCAGCTTTGGTCCTGCGTTGACTTTGCGATAACGATGTCTGGCTACATTTAATCTGTTGCAAAACATTCTGTTTGATACCTTGGCGTTGGATGCTTTCTTCCATTTCGTATTTATACCATGAGATGATTTGCATCTCATATTTTTCAATATTTCAATAAAGCAGAATCGTGTTGTGCTGATTGCTGTAGCTCGTAATCTACCAAAACTAAGGTAATTATTTGCACTTTTATGCTCTATTTCTTTACATTTTCCAAACAGTAGATTGTGTGCATGAAAGCGTCTTTTCGAAATTTTTACGCGATTTTCTTTGCTTTAGTAATTTCTGGTTTTCAAATCCAGTTCTCTTACGTGTACCATTTCATCCATGGGTTTGAAATGAGCAAAGGAGATAAAAAAAACATAACATTCAAAGACTTTTCCTGCAAGTTTTATGACAAAAAAAAAATAATTATTAATTTGAATATTGTTATTAATATAAGTGAATATTAATATTAATATTCGTCGAATATTTTTAATATAGTGATTAATTTGTAATTACGTTGTGTCCGTAGAGCTCAGTAATGTTCATTGTCTTTCATTAAAAATAAAATAATTACAGCTTCTAGACTATATTAGAAAAAAATATGTTTGATTGTGAGTTGTCGAATAGAGAGAAAGGTGATTCCGATTTTTTTTCAGGAGCGGAAGAAGAAGCTGGCAGATCTTCATAGAGAATGTCTTTTAGGAAATAATGCTCCCCCATGTTTTTCCCAGTTCCTCATCTTCAAAATGCAAAAGAGTTTGCTTATTGATAAGCAACCTGGAGCAGTAAAAATCTTGCGCAATAGCAAAATTTGAGAAAAGTCAAGAATAAAGAAATAAACAGAGAAAAGTATGGAAAAGGTTGATCCGAGCAAGAAACTATGCAAAGTACCCAGAAACGAAAACTAAGATTCAATTTTTCTGCAAATTAATTTACCAGGTTAAATTTATGTGCTTTAGAGAGGACTTAATTTACTGACTGAATCAGTGTATTTTTGCCTCATTTTGATATTAGGCTTCAAATAGCTGGAAATGTGAATTAAGTAAAAAAAGAAACATTTAATCTATGTTTATTATCAATCTAGTCTTTGCATTAATCACCTGTGTAACTTTAAAACTTACTTATTTTTATTTTGATACTATTAGATTTACTTGATATTCTTTATTTTTTAGTTATAATAAAAGTGTGTGTTATCTTAAAGAGTTTTTTTTTCATTAAAATTATAATTATTTTATTCTCATTTGATGTTATAAATAAAAAAAAATACTGATGAAATCTCGTGGAAATTGTGTGCGTACACTTGCCCCGTGAAATGCAAAATCAGCTGGCATATATACACACATGGAATCCAACTTATGTGTCTTTAGTATAGCTGTTTAGTAAAAAGTTAAAGTTAATAAAGTCTTCAAAAGACAAAATACACACCCACTAAACTTTCTTCTGGGGAATAACCTTACAATGCCAATACTTAAATAACTCAGTCTTCAGAGATTTATTATAAAAGAATTTTGCTTTGAATTATTTAACTAAAATTATGAAATAAAGTACCTCAGATCAACAATCTTTAAATGAAGTTTTTGAAAAAATTTCTTTCCTTTTCCCTTTCATATTCATTTAATTTCTTTTTCATTCTTGTTCTATCCCTTCGAGCAATTTTAAAAAGGATAAAAAAAAAGTAGACATTTATAAAACCAGGATATCTTTGCGTTAAGGGAAAAACCTTTGGATTGCGGATTTATTTAAAAGACTTTGAAGTATTTTTACGTACTTGTGTTTGCACAAAGTATTATCTAATTGGAAACTTGTGTATAATCAGCGTTATTCACATCTTTTTTTATCATAAAAAATCTTTGATATTTTTGCCTTTCGTAGAAAATGCAGTGTGAGTTTCATTCTTTAACGATATTCAGGAACTCATTTAATAATTTTAACAATTCATTAAAAGAAATTCTTTATTTTTACGATTTAAACAGAAAAAAAACTGCATTAGAGAAAAGGAATAATTAGCAAATTTAATATTCTAAAGAAACGATTGCTAAAAAAAAAAAAAAAAAAAAAAAAAAAAAAATGTGATTTACCTATCGAATCAAAAGGAATGAAGAGGTAAATATGTTATAATCTTAAAATGTCTGTTTGTAAAACTTTTCCTGCTTTTTTATTTAAGTATATAATATAATAAAACAGAGGAAAAAATAGAAATATTTTAGTTAAGGGCTGTATATAATAAAATTTTTGGGAAAGGGGCGTTCAACTTTCAATTTTATTATTGTATATTCAATATGGAATGTATATTGTTGTTAATATCTTACACTTATTATACCATAATGATTTAATGTAGTGAAAATGTATTTAAAATGAAGCAATTAAAAATATTTTGATAAACAAACACAGATTTAAAAAATTTCGAGTAAAGGTGTTTGAACTCCATAATTTCCCATTCGTCCCTGCTCGTGGTTACGGTGTTGTTAGATCAAATAAATTTCTTCGCATATAATGGGTATCATGAACGTTGTTTATATCAAGTAGGACGGTCGTTCTGCCAAGCCAAGCTGAAAAAAAATGCTAACACAGCCAAACAAACAAACGCCAAGATTAACAGTAAGACACCGTAACTGCTTATTATACTGAAGTCAACTTCTCCATGTTAAATCAACCAAACAAGTCAGCGTAAAATTTCCCATATCAAAAGAACCAATCATCGCAGAAAAATAAAACCAAAACCAGAAGGGCCTAATCAAGAAGATCTTCAATTTGAGATCAAATGCATCCTCATAAATTAATTATAAACAGAGATATAGATTTTTTAAAATAACGTCGAGATATTGAAAATGACAGATTTCTTTTCTTCGCCACACCTTATGTTTCAATCGAAGTAGAGACTTAAATAATGGAAAGAAAAAAGTAGGGATTGAATTTTTGGACAGATATTTACTCAATCTACGTGCTTTTATAAAATTACGCTTTAAAAACATAAATTTTCTATTCATAATTAGCGAAAAACAGTTTATTAATTCTAAAGTTTACAAATTATGCCAAATAGCGATAAACCAGCCAAAACATTTTAGAAATCTTATACTTTTCTTTTATATTATCCTTTTGCATTGATTTCATCGAAGAAAACTATGGCTGAGATTCAGATAGATTTTTCACTGTTAGCGAAATGAGTTTGACCAATCAGAAGCCTGCATGTTTGAGAATATTTGCTGTTTCTGGATCCCGGCCTATGTAATGAAAGTTTTAAGTATTTTTCTTAGTGCCATGGATGAAGTGCAATGTTTGTAGAAATCTAAGCTGGGATCCAGATAGATTTTTCGCGGTTTGTGAAACGAGATTCACCACTCAATAGCCTGCATTTCTGCAAACAGCGAAAAGTTAACAAAAATGCAGGCTTCTGATTGATGAATCTCGTTTCTCTAACAGCCAAAAATCTATCTAGATTGCGCTCAATGGAGGATATTCCAAATATGGGTTCGAGGCTGAAAAAAGTCACGTGATACCGGTAATTTACCCAAGGAACTTCTAACTGATAAGAAGGGAAGGTACTACTACTTTGCCTCATGAACCGTTTCATTGGCTAGCGGGGATTTACATTACACGTCTACGGAGCCTTCTCTTCTTTACGATAGAGGTTTTTACCTTGACCACGTGATCAAAATGTAGATGGAATATCCTCCATTATGTTGAACACAATTTCGCATTTCCACATCCAGGAAGGGTATTGATTGTCATAACAACAATACATATTCCAAACTATTTAAGGCACTGATTCTGAACTCCTTTGCTATACATTTCGATATTAAAGAAGTTGTTGTTTCCATAGTAACAGTACTTTACTGTATTGCTTTCTCTAAAACACAAATGTAGAAATTTAACAAACAGCGCTCAGAATCAACACCATAACAGAGAGCCTTTATACATAAGAGTGGTTATATATGCACAGGAGGCATGCTCATTTCAATTTTTTGCCGAAAGTACGGCTACAGCATCTAGAATACCTTGTGTAGAAATATGCTATCCAAACAACGCTAAAAATTTGTATCCCTTAAATGTGCGACGATACTGCTAAAATCCCAAGTATCGATCACAGCGACATCTGCGGGATTTAGAATTACATTGTATAGACTAGCAATATCTTACAGTTTGAGAAAATATCCTGAAGATGTCGCTGTCATCTGTATATTTCAGCAGCATCGTTGGACATTTAAGAGATACAATATTTTAGCACTTATTTAAGTATTACAGGGATAGCCAATTTCCACACTATATATTCTAGGCGCTATAGTACGGCAATCCACTTTCTTGAATAGAGGATATTCTATCTACGTTAAGATCACGTGGTCAAGGCAAAATCATCTAACGTAAAGAAGGGAAGGCTACGTCGACGTAATGTAAATCCCCGCTAGCCAGTGAAACAGTTCACGGGAGAAAGCAGTAGTAGTTTCCTGTTTCCCTTCTCATAAGTTAGAAGTTCTTTAGGTAAATTTCCGGTACCACGTAACTTTTTCAGTCTTGAACCCATATTTGGAATATCCTCCATTAGACAATACGCGCATGGGCGAGCTTTATTAGACTAGGGAAATAATTCAATATGCATTAGCCTGACGATAATGACACGCTCGCAAAGACCTTTAACGATTTGTTTTTATCACTTCTACCAATAAACCTTTATTGGCCATATGTCACTACTTCGTTATAGCGACACACTTGTTCCTAATTGGATCCCGGAATTAATGTATCAAAATACAGAGTTTGCTTTCTGTACTATTCCTGAGCTCAGTTATAACGTCTAGATATATAGACCGGGATCCAGGTACATTTTTGAAAACAGTGAAAAGTTAGCAAAAATTCTGGCTTCTGTTTGGTCAATCTCGTTGCGTTAACAGAGAAAAATCTACCTAGATCACGGTCATGGTGTGGAAACCGGATATTCCAGTAATACTTTAAAAATTGCTAAAAATTGAATCCCATAAATATTGAAAAATACTGAATGACAAATGTCGATAGCAGCAACATTTTCTAGATCTTCTCTGAGCGAAACGTTTTCTCAATTGATGTCTTTTGAAACAGTTACGTTGGAATTACCATATATCGCTGTGATCGACATTCATCGTTCAGCCTCGTTCAACATTTATGGAATACAATATTTTAGCACCTTTTTAATTAGCCGATTTTTAAACTATATCTTCTAGACACTATAGCTCCGTTATAGGCCTAGATTATATGTTGTAGAAATCGACTATCCCAGCAATACTTAAAAAAGCGCGGAAATAGTGAATCCCTTAAATGTACAACGATGTTGAATTCCAAACAGTCATTTGCAGTGACATCTGCAGGATGTTTTTTTAAAGAAGAAAGAGACACGTGTAATGTACCGCTATAGCGTCTAGAATACATAATGTGGAAATTTGCTGTCCAAGCAGCGCTAAAAAGTTGTATCCCTTGAATGTGCACTGACGCTGAAATCCAGGTAGCTGATCGCAGCGACATCTGTGATATACTATCAAATTTCAAAATAAATATCGTATTATTACAGCGGGGTTGGCGCCAAGCACACAAGTCAGATGGATGTTAATAAAATGTGAAATAAAATGCTATAGCGTCTAGACCAAATTATAGCGCCTAGAATATATAGTGTGGAAATTGGGTATCCCTGTAATACTTAAAAAAGTGCTAAAATATTGTATCCTTAAATGTGCAACGATGCTGCTGAAATATACAGATCGCAGCGACATCTGCAGGATATTTTCTATAACTGCAAGATATTGCTAGTCTATACCATACAGAAGATATAGGGGTGGAGTGTGTTTCCGTAGAGAATTCCGTTGAAAAGCGGCATCAACATGACCGGCCCTACTGATGTAAAGGTTTCAAGATTTCGCTCGTTATCGCTTGCTTGGCAATTTAAAAATTTTTGCCGGTCGTGAAAAAAAAATATAAATACTCAGCATCCACATTATGCATGTAAAGTAGTGCAAAAATATGAACGAAGCAAAACAAAGCAACTTAAAATCTGTTTTAAATTAGTAGAAGATTCTCACTTTAATTTAACGATACGCTAATTTGTTTATTTTCCTTTAGCAAACATATGCTAGCCCTTGGCGGTAAAAGTCACGTGACTATTATGTTGGTTCCACTTTAGGATTACCAAAGCACTCTCCACCCCTATCTCTTCTCAATGGTCTATACGATGTAATACGAAAATCCTGCAGATTTCGCTGCGATCGACACTTGGGATTTTAGCAGTATCGTCGATCATTTATGTTATACAAATTTTTAGCGTTGTTTAATAACATATTTCCACACTAGGTATTCTAGACGCTGTAACCAAATCGTCGTGAAGTTTCAGGAAATATCCTGCAGATATCGCTGTGATCGACTCATTGGATTTCAGCATCATTTGAAATTTAAGAGATCCAATATTTTAGCACTTTTTTAAGTATTACTGGGATAGCCGATTTCCACACTATATATTCTAGGCGCTGTAGCACCGCGGTAGCCTGTCTTTTTTCGTTTCCCTCGTAGTAGATATAGATGAAGTCATTTGAAGCTGTTCCTAAACTGTGACCAAGAACATATAAGGCCAGTTCATAACGTCACACAAAGTTGACTATCTGTACACGGCAATGGACACACACAAAAAAAAAAAAAAAATCGGCGCGCAGCATTGTACTAATCATCGTGTAAAGATGATCCAACTCTGAGGCTAACGAAAAAGACAGGCTACCGGGATGGGTTCGATTCTTCTTTTTTTACAGACCGCTGGAGTCACGTGATGCTCGAATGCACCAATGAAGGTGCGCGAATAGAGCATCACCTGACTCCAGCGGTTTGTAAAAAAAAAAAAAGAATCGGACCCACCGCGGTAGCCTGTCTTTTTCGTTAGTCTCGATCCAACTCCGTGTGACTTTTAAACATCATGAACAGGCCTATTATATCATTGGTCGCGCTAGCACCCTACCTCCTGCGTCCAACGTATATAGCGGCATCTTGTACTGGAGACTACTAAATGGGCTGCTATGGGTCAAAATCAAGAGAGAAAAGGGCAGAAGAGAGGGAACGAACTCCTTTTTTTGCATCTAGTTTTTCCACACGGGATGATTGACATGTCTGTTCCTCTCCTTTCATAACTTCATGGTGGTGAAATAAGTCAAAGCCCCCTAAATATTTGAGAAAGTCTTGACACGCGTCACGAAAACATCACACAAAGCAGGCAAAGCTAAGAAACAAAATCATTCATTGGCTCGTGAATATGAACGAGCCAATGAATGATTTTTCTTCTTTGTTTTGCCTGCTTTGTGTGACGTTTTTCTGACACGTGTCAAGGCTTTCTCCAATATTTAAAGGGCGTTTAATAGGCCGGGATCAAGATAGATATTTCGCTATTAGCGGGATGAGATTGATCAATCAGCATTTTTCCGAACTTTTCGATGTTTGCAGTAAACACCGAAAAGCCTGAAAGGATGGAGGCTACTGATTGGTCAATCTAATTTTACTAACAGAGAAAAATTTATCTGGATCTCGGGCATTAACTTTGGTTGGTTAAAACAATTTTGAATAAAATCAAACCAGGATGCCAAAGTTTGTTAATTTTTCTGGTTAGTTTAATTGAAATCTCCCTCGTCTATTACCGAAAATTGAGTTACCGTACTTTGGACAAAAAATTGAATATGAGTACATGACTTGTGCATATGTCACCACTCTAACACAGTGTTGCCAGATGGGCTACTTTTTTAAATTCAGATACTTGATTGGCACCACTTTTTTGAAATTGTAAAATGCGCCTTATTTAATGACATATTAATTAAGGCGAAAACAAAGGGAATTTTACCGTTTATAATAAGTGGTGGCAATCAAGAAATCTGAATTTAAAAAAAAGTAGCCCACTGGCAACACTGCTCTAACATATAAATGTTCTCCGTTATGACCATGAAACTAAATGAATTGGTTAAATTTGAGTATCTGGGTATTAGAGATAGCAATAGTGGCCTACCGTGGTTGAGTGGTTAAGACACCATCCCGCTAATCGCTTGAGAGCGTAGGTGGAAGCAGATTCGATTCCCGTCGTGATCCGCATGTGATATGATGTACGTGTTCAATAAAACAAACAAACAAACAAACAAGCAAGCTATAATGAAAGGTACAGTTGGCATGGAAACAACGACTTCTTTATTCGTATAGAAAATTAATGAATAGTAGTAAGTGACTCAAGTTTAAAATGTAGGCAAATGGTCTGGAAATATCAATGACTCCCATTTAATATTTCACAAAAGTAATTTAATAGATTCACATGATGTATAACTTGATGCAACTCTTAGCTAATGAAAATTCTGCAACAAGACTTATGTAGGTAGACCTTTTGAATGAATAATTCAGAATTCTGAGAACAAAACGAAGTTCTTAAGGGCTCTTCCTCACCTCCTCCCATCAAAAAAGAAATACGATAGGAAGATATAAGAATTTGGATAACTTCAATATGTCTGTGATTTTTTGTCAGAGTTCAGAAAAAGAGTCTGGGTATTAAAAAAAAAAAAAAAAAAAAAAAAAAAAAAAAAAAAAAAAACATTAAACAAATTTGACAAACGATAAGATTATAGATTTCAGGCAATTTTTAACCGAAAAATATTTAATTCTAATGTATATGCGGCTTTAATAATAGACTATTAAAGATAATCAATTTAGGGGAAATTTTATAGTAAATTAATATCCTCACATTTATGGAGATATGTATGGATAAACAGACTTGAGTAAAATTACATATTTATTCTTTCTTCTCTATAACACGATGTAAATGAAGATGAAGTTATATGTACAGTTTATATATTTAAATTTTTAGATTTTTTTAAATAAAAAATGTTCCTTTATTATGTCTAGAATTGCAGGATTTACAGATCTTAGATTCTATAGATGCATGCGGTGTTTCATTCTCGGATTAACCGTAAGTATTTGTAAAGGTACATTTATTTTGCAAAACCGTCAGCAAAAAAAAGTTAGAAAAAACAATTAACTGACAGACTAACTGTAAATATATATTTTATTTCGACTCTGTTTTTCACTGAATTTTCATCTTTCGTAGAAAATTTTAAGGAGATATAAATTGGGAAAGACTGATACTTTGAAAGAAGAAATTGACTTTCCTTACTTTAAAATTATTAATCACTCAAAAAAATGAATGATAGGTAAACAAAATGTATAATATTGTGTTTGCTCCCTGCTTATAAAGGCTATACAAGGACTAATTTTAATTTGAGCTAGTAGAATTATTTCAATTATGTATAATTTTTTTTAAAAAAAGAACTGATATCTACTAAAAAACAACTTTTCAAAAGTAGAAAAAAAAAAAAAAAAAAAAAAAACGCCAAGCAAAAAAAAAAAAAAAAAAAAAAAAAAAAAAAAAAAAAAAAAAAAAAGTGAAAGTTGTGTCTAAAAAATAGTGTGATATCAAATTTCCAAGCTTATATTGTGGTACTTATTTAACATTTTCCATTAAAAATTTACTATATGTAAGTCGAGCACCTAAGTATGCGTTGATAGAAAGCCTTTTCTCCTTTACTAAATACTTCATAACGTGTTTCTGAAAATTAATTTTTTTTTATTATGCATGATGGGCTTGGCGGCCATCTTTCCATATTTTACACAAATTTCTAAGCACTCAAGCTCGTAACATATTTGCATTATTAAGAATTTCGAACTTCTAGTTTTAGCTGCAGACAGATAAATTAAGAAAGTTTTTTATTTTGAAAAAAACAAAATTGATTTTTACTGCTTTAACTAATTAATTAACCCCACTCCTAAAAAAGAGAATCATAAGATGAAACCTGTAGTTACTTCAGCATTATTTTAAGACACGAATTTTTAGGCGCTCATTTCCATAAATTAAAAGAATAAAATGTTTGCTTTAGTAACAATTTCGAACTTCCAATCTTAACAATGAACTTGTGTGCTTAGAAATTTGTGTAAAATATGGAAAGATGGCCGCCAAGCCCATCATGCATAATTAAAAAAAAAATTAATTTTCAGAAACACGTTATGATGTATTTAGTAAAGGAGAAAAGGCTTTCTATCAACGCATACTTAGGTACTCGACTTACATATAGTAAATTTTTAATGGAAAATGTTAAATAAGTACCACAATAGAAGCTTGGAAATTTTATATCACACTATTTTTTAGACACAACTTTCACCTTTTTTTTTTTTTTTTTTTTTTTTTTTTTTACTTTTGAAAAGTTGTTTTTTAGTAGATACAATTCGTACAGAAGGTTGTATTTACGCTTCAGATATTTTGCTTGCTGTCTCATTTATGTCGACTTGTCCATAATTATGAAATTCTCGTTGAAAAGAAGTCATTCTTCCTGAGCAGTTTTAAGAAATCTGATTCATTATTGCAAGGAGTTTAACTTTCAAAATCTTCAGAATCGACATTTCTACTTTTCTAATTATATATTAATATTATAAAAGGTTTGTTGAAAATAATCTGTTTTCCGTATTATAATAAAATCAATATAAATTTTAAGTATGCCTTCCGAAATTTATATTAATACATTTCCCTCTTTCTTATCTTTAGGTTCATGTGCCAATTTTGTGTTTTGTGTATCACAAATTCATATTTAAAATTCAAATCACTTTATTTAATAATAATTCAAAAGTATATGATAACTGAGGTAATATTGTTTTCTGGAATGTTTCATGATAGCTAATCAGCTTAGATAAATAATCAAAATGGTCAACACTTCGTAATCTTTACAGAAAAATATTGTTTTGATTTGAGGAAGATTCTTCAAATATGTATATGGTTTATTTTGTATAAAGTTTTTTATATCACAGGGAACATTTACATATGAAAACTAAACCTAACTTTTTTAATAGCAACCAAAAATCCTATAATGTAAAACTGCATGGAATTAAAAATTTTACTATAAATTTTTATTCATTTGTTATTAAAAAATAAATTATTGAAAACTGAACCAACTAAAATTAAGATATTTCAATTATTTAGTTATAGACTGCGAAGAAACTTTTGTATATCAATATTTCTCATTTTATGTGATAGTTTTTAAAAGCGAAAACATAATGCATAGGAATAATTTGGAATAAAATGTTTTTTAAATTCTAGTTTTTAAATAATATTATAATTAATAATAGCTATAATGATAGAAAAAACTCATAAATAAAAACATATACTTTATTGATTCCTATCAGAAAATATATGCTTGAAATTCCCAAAGCAATATTCTTTCCATTCTTACATTTAGATGTTACGAACATATACAGCCTGGCATGAAAAAAAATCCCAGAGCGTCAATTCAAAGTTGCAAATTCTAAAATGAAAGAAAAGAAAGATTACCCTTTAAAATACGCATATATGAGCACACATTACTGCATTTAAATACTGCAGCAGCAGCGTGCAATTGATCGTTTCAAATCAATCATAAATGAAAAGCCCGCTGTCGGGAAAAGACGTTTCAGAACATAAGAAGGGCGATATTGTTCTCCTGTATCAAAAGCAGAAATTCTGCAAGGAGATTTTTAAAAATTCCAGCATTAATTTGTGCATTGTCCAGCGTATTATTAATTTTCCGAAAGAGGTGAATGAACCAAAATTTTCGCAGAAAACATGTGGTTAAAGTACGATCCTAAGCAATCTTGTCCGAAAATCATTGAAATTATAATTGAAATTTAAAAGTAAAAATCGAACCAACAACTTACATATAGCTTCAAAAACGAAATACTGCACTCTGCTCTCGTACAATGAGTGGAGATTAAAAATAATTGCGCTAAAAGTTGTGTTTCAGGAAATTATCTAGTTATTAAAACTATTCGGGAAAAGATACTACAATTTGCATAGGAACATTGCGATAGAACCCTTCAGAAATAGCAAAATATACTATTGTCCGGTGAACCGAAATTTACATCTTCCAACCAAATAGTCGCGTAAATAGCAACATGATAGTTACCCTCGGGTTGAAGGATTAGCGCATGAAAATTTAACACGGCATGTATTGCACCCACTGTGCAAGAGACTAAATGATGTGTTATAAACTGGGGTTATTACTGTTGTTCTGGATTTAGCTCAAGAACACTATGCAGCAACAATGTGAAGTGTTATGAGTATATTAGCTTATTGAGAGTATATTCCTTCAATGGATTATATCTTTCCTAATGAAGTTGGCAATACCTAGAAAATAATGCTAATATTCATCGCCATGACATCAACCCCATTCGGTATCGCTTTGATTCACGAAAGAGAAAAATACGGCATGCTTCGACTCTTTTTTTTTCATCAATACTACATTCATCCGTCTCACCCCGTCATCCGTCTCATACATCCGTTCACTGATATTTATATTTCATTGCAACAGAAGCATTATTTAAATTGATATAATTCTACAGATATATTAAAGTTAAAAAAAATTAAGTTATTCTTTATACTCTGAAGTATGCAAATATATGCAAATACGTAATAAAGAAAATTGTATCATGTTGGAAAAAACATATTTTTCTATCATTAAAAAATAAATTACTGAGAAAACAACATTAAAATTCTGCCTTTTCGCTCGGCGGTCAGGGGGTTCAATAAAAGGTTAGTGCATTTGCCATCAAGCATAAGTTTCGAAACATTGCATAACTTAATAAAATAAAAGTCAAGACAAATTGTTGCAACAATTCCAACCAAAGTTGATTCAACAAAATGTTAGGATGAGTGATTGTTTATATTAGTGAAGTAGTGTAAGCAAACAAAAATCGGCCACGTCCCATGATTGAGTTGTACTCGAGCACAAAGGGTTCCGTACGTCGACTATTTATCACTATGATTCGCCTTATCTAAAATAAAGAGATTGTACAAAATTTAAAATTGGCAGTATTCCAAGGACGCTTTAAAAGCAGGTTGCAGCGCCGCCTTGTTCCGAGGGCATTTTTCTAGAGAGGTTTTAAATTAATATCTCGGTTAATAACGGACATTTTTTCGAAAATTTTAACTTATCATCATTAAAAAAAATATTATAAATTATATATTTCGATCATTATAAATAATCCTTGGATGATGCCGCGTCCATAGGTACCTCGAGCACTCCTCAACTGCACCTCTGAGGCCCCGGAAAGTAATGTTTGTGTGCAATAAAAAATGCGATTTTCTCAAAAACTGTGTGACCTAGGATAATCGCTTTAATTTTCTTGCAAGGTTAAAATAAACTTCTACTACCCAAAATATTTTTATAATTTTAGTTTCAATAGATTCGGAAATAGGGAAGAAGAGGCATATTTTTGCAGAACATTTTCGACGACATTTCTGAAAATAATACCTAGAATTAAAATAAATATATTTTTGAGTTCGGTGTTATGAGATCTTTCCAACGAAACCTCACATGATATACGAAGAAAAAAAAAGGGAACACAAATCAAGCAACTTAATTAGCACCCCAAAATTTTCCTAAAAATATTTGTGAATGGCTAATAATCTATAAACATGTTGGTCAACATCTTTTATAACTCTGTCACGATTGAACTTTCCACGTTTCACAGATTTCCAGAAAAACGGCTGTGACGGACGGACAGACAACACACACTCTAAAATTAGGAAGAGTGAAAAGTTCAATCTTTGAAAGAGATCCATTTTCACTCTTTTTAGAGTGAATTTTATAAAAGTACACTCCTTAAAGAAAGGAATATTCCACTCCCTAGAAAGGAGTGAAATATTTCACTCCATTGTCGAGAGTAAAATACGTCATTCCGCTGACGAGAGTGAAAGACTGGCATTAGGGGAGAGTAGCCGAATTTCGACCACTTCTCTTATTTTCAGGTGTAACTCACTTAATTTCTGGAATATCTGCAAAAGATCCCTACACAGGGTCAATCTCTTCATCTACTAACTAAATAAATATTTAGATCAATTTCTTTTTGAAAATTTTAAATTTTATTTTAATTTGAAAAATTTGTCCAAAGTGGTCCAAATTCAGCAACTGCTCGCCTAAGTTGGACCCCTAGTCTCCTAAATTGAACCAAATAATATCAGGTTGTTTAATGACTAGGAAATATAACTAATTTTATTAAAGGCAAAGTTTGAGATTAATGAAACAATAAAAAAAAAAAAAAAGTAGCAGCAATGAAATATAATGAAATAAATATCTGAAAATAAGAGTAATTGTTTTAAATCAAAATGTATTCAAAATATAAATCAAGGTTATCAATAATTAACAGTAGAAATTATGGAACTAATTGTCAGTTACTTGAATATCATGTAAGGAGTGATGCAAAGATTATACATGAATTTTGTTTACTGTTTTTGTTTTCCAGCGCACACAACATGGAACCGTATATGGCAATCTGAACACTGAATCATTTCTGCTATTTTATTTTTCTTACAAATCAGGCAAAACCAATCATCACTGTCTAGATTTTTCTTTTTATATTCTGAGTTATCACAGATTTTTGCAACAGAAGTTTTCTTTACATTATGCTTGTGGTTCTTCTCTTCCATCATTTTTTTGCTATTTGCATTACGCCTATTTTTTAAAACTCGATGTTCCAATTGCTTTTGTGCTGTGAAAGCTTCCTTTTTGTCTTTTTTTTTTTTTTTTTTTTTTTTTCATTTCAAGGTTTAGTTCATCGGACAATGATGTTAACGCAACTGTTTTTTGGGCCCCTCTGTACTTTGATTTAACTGAATTTAGCAAGGGAAAAAACATTTCTAATGATTTTTTTGCTTTTGGGGAGGATTTGTAGCTTCAGACTTGTTGCATGTCAATTTCTTCACAAATTACTGTCTGCTTTTTATCCGACTGACAAGAAGGGTTTCAGGCGTGTCTGGGTATGTGGATTTCTTTATATCCTCAAAACATCCCAACGGCTAGATGGATTTTAATGAATGAGGTATCTATCGATTCGTATTAACCTTCCTATGGTTATAGGCTAGGTTTGTTCTTTTAAATTCAAAATGGCGGCCGTAAAATACAAAATGGCGGTAGAGACGAAAACAAACTACGTACCCTATTGATTGGAATCATTGCATAGGTCTTTCAAAATGAAGACGATTTTTCATTGACTATTTTACAGTCAGAAGCTCCGTTTAAATATTACACAACCTTAAAGTTGTGTAGGTAGGATCTCTAGATTTACTGAAACTCTAACCTTCACAGACATCTATAGGCCTCATCAAAACAGTGTTTATACAGGGTGTCCAGCGAATAAGACCCTGATTTCAAAATTAAATATCTCAAAAACAAACATCAATAGTATTATACGGTAAACGGGTTGTTTATTAGCTAAGCTGTAAAAATGTTATACAGAGGTTTCAAATTTAGTTACAAAAACCGTTAACAGATGGCGCTGTAATCGCCATGCCTATAAATTGTGCTTTGAAGTCCAGAGCACTAACGTCTCATTCCTAGATGGCTCTCTATGGAAGAACGAAAATTGGCAATGTTCACTTTTTCATTGGGGTGATGTGCAGATGTGGAGACATCTGGTCACAGAATTATTGCATCAGCTTTAATTTTAGAGAATTTTAATTAATAGAATTTCCAATAAAATGTTTAGAAATCATTATATAAGAACTTATTAAAATATTTTATTAAATTCAATTTTTAATGCCATACAATTATTTAAATCAAAAGGCATATATTTAGAAAAATAAGTTTGTACTCTTTATTTATTTTATATATTTTTAAATCACGTCATATAATTTTGGTATTCTTGTTTATACCTGAATTTTTATAAATAAAAACGTAATTTTGCACTTTTTATTTATTTTTAAATCACGGCATAATATTTTGGTTTTAGTACAACACATATATTTCTTTTCTTTGTAAACAAAGTTTTAGAGACATAAACTGTGCATTAAATTATTTCTTTTTTAAAAGGAATTGATGATAAGTCATATCATCAACGTCGAAGCAAAAGTATTTTGTATGCTGCATTCCTTTCCAACACTTCAGATCACATCGCTAGAAGCTGCACCATACTTCTGTGCTCAAAGATTAAAAAAAAATTAAAATAAGTTTTTAAAATTAAAATGATTATTTTAACTTAATTAAGTTTTTAAAAATAGAAACTTTGTATTTTTTCATTCAAACAATTTCCCCCCCCCCCAAAAAAAAAAATGATTTGGACCAATGAAAATAATCATAAATGATTTATGAATCATTATTATAAATACTCAATGATTTAAAAAAGGGTGTTTCTTTTAGCTTAATTGAATTTTAATACCAGAAATTTTGGATTTTTTATTCAATTTTTTTTTTTTTTTTTTTTTTTTTTTTTTTTTTTTTTTTTTTTTTTTTTACAATTTAAATAAATATTAAAAAGTAAAGATTTCCTTTTTTTTCAAATCCTCCTCTACTTGGATTAGATTCCACGATCTGCCAATTAGGAGAGAAAAGACATACCACAGAGATACTGGTATCCGGACTGAAGTAGCTTATCACAAAATTTGAAACAAATCTCAATTCTGTCAACACATGGCTCCGCTTCTGCACATCACCGAAATAAAATATTTATGTATACATGTTATTAGATATTTATGTATTATATATTATGTATATATTTATGTATATGTATATTATATATATATATATATATATATATATATATATATATATATATATATATATATATGTATATATATATATGTATATATATATATATATATATATATATATATATATATATATATATATATATATATATATATATATATATATATATGTATATATATATATATATATATATATATATATATATATATATATATATATATATATATATATATATATATATATATATTATATATATATGTATATTATAATATGTTCTTATATAATGATTGCTAAACTTTTTATTGGAAATTCGATTAATTGAAATTCTCTAAAATTAAAGCTGAGGCAATAATTCTGTGACCAGATGTCTCCACTTCTGCACATCATCCCAAAGAAAAATTGGTCTTTCCCAATTTTCATTTTTCCAGAGGGAGCTATCTAGGAATGAGACGCTAGTGCTCTGGACTTCGAAGCACAATTTATAGGCATTACGATTGAAGCGCCATCTATTAAAGGTTTTTGCAACTAAATTTTGCAACTTCTGTATAACATTTTTACAGCTTAGCTAATAAACAAACTATTTACCGAATAATCCTATTTATCTTTGTTTTTGAGATATTTAATTTTGAAATCAGGGTCTTATTAGCTGGGCACCCTGTAGATAGGAACCGACAATTAAACACAACTTAAAAATCATCAATACAAGTAAATAAAAAAAATGTAAGTAATATAAAAAATAGTTTCACATTGATGAGAAATAATTAGTTCGCTTTCTGCGCAGTCGGGTTTTTTTGTTTTTTGAAATTTATTGTTTAATGCTTTAACAGCTTTTGCTGTTACGGGTGTTTTTCTTCCAGACAGTTTGTCTATGTCTTTTTCAACATTTTCATCAAGGTTTGAGATTTTATGCGTTTTAATGGCAAAAAAGTATAATTCCACCCTCCAGAACTGTAAAAAGTCTTCCATCACAAATAACCTGCAGGAAGAAAATGTTTGAATTCAACTCTGTAAATCAAATATGTCGTAGGAATGAAGAATTCAAGGAAAATAAATACAATTACATAAAAGATAAAAGACATTGCAAACAAAATTTATTGCATAGACATGTAAAAATAATTTTATGTTTATATAGGCCTAAACTGGATAAAAAAATCAATCCAGATATACAAAAAGAAAACTTCCATGGAGATAGTAATCCATTATATAAAAAAAAAAAAAAAAAAAAAAAAAAAAAAAAAAAAAAAATAGTGTACAAAGCGTACCGTCCTCGAAATTCATTACTTACTTTTCAAATTTATGATCGCATATCTGGTCCAATTTAAGCAACTTAAATTGGCCCAATTACGGCAACTGCGCATTTTTTAAAATAGTTAATTTCAAGACTAAGAACAAAAACGAAATCAAATGAATCCGCGTGAAAAATATGCGCAATAAATAGACGAATTCATATATGTATTCATATTGTTTTCAGAAGTGATATTTTCCTATTCGATACTATAATGTAAAATATGTTACTTGAGATTAAAAATGTGTTAAGACAGTGAATTTTTTTTCGATTTATTACTGTTTACTAACATTTACAGTATTTATCGTCATTATTATTTTTGAGTTAAATATGATATTCGATTATTGTGACATTACGAAACAGTTTCAGATTAGAAAATAGCATTATATCGGAAAATGTCTTTTTACATATTACAGCAGTGAAACTTTTGAAAGATTTTTTTATTACTAATAATATTGTAAATTATTATTTAAAATCCTAAATTTTCATACCAATGTTTTCAGATTCAAAATTTGTAAAATTTATAAAATAATAGGAATTTCTTATAATATATGGAAAGATTTTTGAGAAATTTTTTAATCTAATAATGCATTTAATTCATCTATTGTAGTTTGTTGTTATTTAATAGTACAATTATAAAATACTAATTATTCGCAAATAAATAAATAGAAGTGCTTAATTCATGGAGTTTAATTAATTAGGAGTGCGGAAACTTAATTAAGAAATACAAATATAAACGTCTTAGAGAACTTTCGAGAACTTTTAAACCTGCGTTTTATTAAAAAACTGTAAAGCTATGAATCTTTTTCCAAGGTTTTTAAAGTGCCAAAGTTATTTTGCAAGTCACCATTGTGAAACTCTCAAGAAAGCATTTGAATTAAACTGCCTAAAACTATGCATAAGACAAAAATATAAATTAATTGGCCATATTACAGTGAATGTCTTCCAACTATACAGTGTGTCCACGTCCACGTATAACCTGACCGACCTTTATTTTCGCAACCGTTGGTCCTAGATGCATACTTTCAATTACAAAAATGGTTTAAATAACGTAAAGAATTATTTTTAAAGCGATCTGGGTCAAGAAACACATTTATTAAAAAAATACGAAATTTAAATTTTTATACGGTCCGCCGGTCCTATAAGTGATATTTAGTAAAAATTTACTGTGCACTAACAAGTAAGACAGAAAAAGTCCCATTCATCTAACATTAAAATTAACCGAGTTATAAAACTTTTAAATGCATGACTTATACCACTTTTTTGCATATCAAAACAGATGATTTCGACCGTGCTTTCAGGGGTCGTATATAAAGTACTTAAACTTATTTCAAGGTATCTGAGGTTTGAAAGAAATCGTACCACTATTACAATTGAGTTAACTTTATTAGTTAAGTTTCAGTTTAGTTAAAATAATTCTATTTTAACATATGTTGTATTTTGTAAGGATTTGAGGCTATGATTTCTTTTAACAAAAATTATGTTATTTTCATAAGGTTTTATTTAACTTGTAACGATCGTCTTTCCAGTTTAAAATTTGTACCCGTACTTTAACTGACTTTCAAATGTCCGATCGAAGTTAAAATTTTACATACTGACTTAAATCCGATTACAATGTAATATTATTATGATTTTTGATGCTTAGCATCTTATAAATACTTATATTCGAGGATAACACAAAAAAATTCGGATAGATTACCGTCAACAAGTTTAAGAAATGGTTTTAGATTAGATAACATAAACCTGGGATGGTTGTGTATTTTAACTTTTATAATTAAGTTTTATGTTTTTTTTAACGCTAAATAAAAAAAAAAAAAATACCTTCACTTTTAACTATCATGTCAGGGTTTTTCACAAATCCTATGTTTCAAGGGTAAAAAATAGCGAAAAATATGATACTATAAAATAGAAGTAAGACTTTTTTATTCAGTTTAATTTTATTTAATTCAATAATTTATTCAATTTTGTGGCTTATACTGAGTTTCAGCTAAACAGCTCAGGGGTCCGATGCGATTGGGAGGGGAAGGGGGATCAATTTTAACTTTGAGCTTTTTAACTTTGAAATTTGAGATTTGAGAAAATTCCTGACGTGATGGTTTAAAATGAATGTCATTTTCGGATTCAGAGCTAAAAAATACACGTGAATCAATTTTCAAAAACTATAAAACATGGCACAACCCAAAATTTGAAAGACGGTGTAATCTAACAGCATTTTAAAATATGTATCATTTTTGTAAAGAATTGAGGCTGTTGTTTTTCATACTTTTATTTAACAAAAATTTTGTTATCTTTATCCTCTTATATATTCAGTACTTTGCAGTAATATATCACAATGATTAAAGATTTCAAATTTATATTGCAATGCTAATTTTACTCCCAACCATTTCTTTAATATATCTGACGAAATTATATTTCTACTAAATTTGTGAATGACCCCTAAATTTCAGCAAAAAATATGCCCCAACTTTAAACAGCTATTACTCGGTCAATTTTAATCGTAGAATAACGGGACTTTTTTTGCCTTACTTGTCAATGTAACAGTTAAATTTTACTAAATATATGTTATAGGACCGGGGGACTGTATAAAAATTTAGATTCTGTAATTCTTCGTTAAATTGTTTTTTCGCTTCAAACTTTTTTAATCTTAACCTAATCACCTAATTTTGACCACTTTTGTAATTGGAAGTATGCATTTAGGACCAACGGTTGCAAAAATAAAGGTCGGTCAGGTTATACGTGGACATACTGTACAATTCTTTAGCGTGTTCATTACCAGAATCAGATTTTGACAGCTCACTACGTATTACAGGACATTACAGAGATGTACAACGGAAAGGAAAGTCTAAAACCATACAAAAGAAATTCAGTAATTCGAATATTTTGAAATTAGAAAATCATGAGTGCAAACCGGTGCCCTATATTAATATTTCGAATACAGAATTATTGAATAACGAAGATGAAGTTTTGGTAAAAGGTCCTAAATTTATGTTTAAGAATAATGTAAACATCAAAAGCATAATCGCAGATTGTGAAAAAGTTACCCTATCAATAGACTCAGAAAAGAGATGTTGCGAGAAGTGTTATGTATAATAATGTGTAAGCATTTGTTACCAAATAAAGTATTAAATATAAAAATAAAAATAATATGGTAATTAATCGACTTAAAGCAAATCAAAATATTATTATTATACAGACGGGTAAAACAAATAAAATCGCAATAAAGAACCGTATGGATTATATCGTAAAATTGGAAACATGCATCGCAGATATGGAATGCACACTACTTAACAATGTTCTGAACAACCAAATTCAGAGTAAAACTGCTGCATTAATCAATAGAGGATGTTGGCCACAAATAATGAAAAGCAAATTGGGAGTAAATAGCACCGCCACCACTCCAAGACTATTTGGGAGACTTAGGAACCATAAAAATAATTGTCCTTTAAGGCCGATAGTTGGAAAATGTGTCAGGCCCAACGTATTTCCTTGAAAAAGCATTTGTTCCTTTTCTGAATCTTTTTCTACCACCGTCAAACCATAAATAACGTTGACCACTGATTTCATTAACCGGATTATGGATTTGAAGCTCAATAAAGAGAGTGTTTTGGCAAGTTTTGATATCATTTCACTTTTCTCATCAATCGACGTTGACGAAGTAAAAATATTCATCGATAACTTTATTGATAACGATCCATCATTAAACTCAGAAATGAAGACCACCGTAAAATCTGGACTTAACCTGGTAACTGGAAACAATATTTTCATTTTTAATAAGAGAATTTATAAGCAGACTAAAGGAGCACCAATGGGTTCCCCCATCTCAAGTATTTTAGCCGAATTCAAATTACGTCCATATGAAGAAAGAATTTTAACAGACAGCGCTTTAACTCCATCAGTATGGTATCGTTATGTGTACAACATTTTCATAGTATGGGATCTTGGTTTATCTGAATTATACGCATTTCTTAACAGAATAAATAATATGGACTCTAAAATAAAATTTACCATCGAAATAGAAAATAATAACGAGTTGTCATTTCTTGACGTAAAGCTAATCAAAAATTTATCAAACTTGAGCACACAGTCTACAGGAAAGTAAATAAGTCTAACAGCACCATTCCATTCGAAAGTACATCACCTTTTAACTACAAACTTGCTCCGTTCAACTTTTATATAAGAAGAGCGTTTAGTATTTTCTCTGTTAATCACCTTGGAAACGAATTAAATACTATGAGAAAAATTGCAGTTGAGAAGGATTTCCCAATACGCATTATTGATAAGCTAATCAACTCCCAGAAGAACCATATGAAAATACAAAAAATTCCACGGAGTAATATGAGATATTGCAAAATGAAGTACATACTAGGACTTTTCGAAAACTCATACATGCACCTTTTCGCTTTGGCGTAAACTTAATCGCCTGTCGTCCAGTAAAACTGAAAGATCGAATTAGTGCCAAAATAGACCCGATCCCGAAAGGCGAAGTTTCTGGAATATATATAATTCCACTGAAAACAGAAAATATTTATCTCGAATACATAGGAATGACTTCGCGTAAGCTAAAATTTCGTATTAAAGAACATTTGAATTATCTAACGTACAACCGACCAACAACAGCTCTGTCAAGACTTAACCAGAAGCAAAATATACAAGTTAATTTCAAAGATGCAAAAATTATATATCCCTTAAATAATTATCATGGTTTAATTATCCGTGTGTCATCTCTCTGGAAAATTTCCTAATATTAATATAGATTCAATCGATGCTGGATTTAATTAAGAGTCTGTGTTTGCTCCATGTTGGCGGCTCACGGATACATATTCCATCTTGTGCTGCGTTTGTAGACTTGTCAACTTGTAATAGTGAGACGTTCCAGGCCGGGTATCGCTCCATGTGGTTTAGTCGGTAGAAAGTGCGTGCGCTATACTGATGGCCCGGGTTCGAGTCCCGGCATGGAATATTTTTCACTAGGTTGGCCTCTGCGTCTTTTAAGCAATTAACTTGAAATTTGATTTTCATTTTAAATGTTGAATGCAGGGCGAATGTTTTCTCTCTGGAAAATTTCCAAATATTAATATCAACAGAAATTATTACTAAAGATAATACTGTTTGTAATGACGTTTTATCCTACAGCATATCAAAAATTTGGCCCAGCTTGCTTAAACAATCATAAAACGAGTAATATTCCACTTCTCTCTATATCCATGTTTTATTTTCCCAATGTTTACCGGATCTGAAAATTGACTTCACTTTCACTCCTTTCGATACCATCTACGTGAATTTTGAAAATAAGACGTTTATAACAGTAGTATTTTGTATTTTTCTGACGAAGACTATGTTTTATAGTTGAGAGTACTAAGGATATTAAAGTAATTTAGCGTCTTTTTAAATATTGTCTCATCTTTTAAGTAGTTTGCACATAGTGTAATTTTAAGTTTACTAATTATTATTTTTAGTGTTTTTCAAATTGGTATATTTATTTTTTTTTAATTGTATGTAAGAATTTTTTTCTGTTTGTGATTTTAATCAAACATTTAATTATAGACATTCTTAATCGGTTATTAAATTTCCTAGTATTGTAAACGCATTTTCTGCGTTTTTGATACCCGTACTTATTGGAACTAAAAAATAAAACATTATATTTAAACATTGAAATAAAGTGCTTTTTATGCCTGATGTTTATATATAAAACTGCTTTAGTATATTTTTAAAAAAGTTCATAGTATCACGTATATAATATAAGACTGAATATATTTTAAATAGATAAATAACTTCTTTTTACATTAAAAATGTTTTTCAAACAATAAGAACAGAACCTTTCTTTTAAAATTTCTTTCTTTTTGCTATTTCCAAGATCAGTCTTTTCCTATAAAACATACCAAATCTATTTAGCTCATATTCACAAAATACAATATATATGGGAATAAAAAATTGAAATAAATATGGCTTATCATGTCGTTCTATAAATAAGAGTTGTATTAATATCCGATAGATTTCATGTTCATATTTAATAAAGCAATGAAAAATCACAACACGTAAAAAAACTTGCACATTCTTAATATTTAGATCAAGCTTAGAATTTATTTTAAAAAGATGTCAGTTGATAAGCATTGTTTTTTAAGTGAAATAATTAAGAATATTTTAGAAGTGTAGGACTCCAAAATAGCGATATTTTGCTAAAAATACGGTAAAAAGATAAGATTTTATATGTAAAACAAAACTTTATTTTAAAATTGGGCATTTTTAAATTATCATATCATTATAGTGCATGCAATGAAAGCAAATACAAGGGATAAGATTGTAATTTTTTTTTTTTTTTTTTTTTTTGGGGGGTCAGTAATGTAATTTAATTCACATGTAACTTTAATTGAGTTTTTCCTTAAAAGTTCAATTAATGTTAAAAACCCTGAATTAAACAAATATTGTCAATAAAGTATTCTATTCCAAACTTAACCACGCTTGTATTTATTTTCATTGCATGCTCTAAAATATGGGATTCTTTTTAAATGCCCATAAAACAGCATAAAAAAGAATTCGCTGCATAAACATTGAACATTCACTCCTAAAAAAAAAAGTGACTATTCACTCCTACAAGGGGTGAAAAAACGCACTCCTTTATTAAGAGTGAATAGTTACTCCTCCGAAAGAGTAATTACCCACTCCTGTTTAGATTGACTATTCACATCCCAGGAGGGGGTATTCACTCTTTCAGAGAGTCAAAAATTCCACTTTTGTTCAGAGTGCACAGATACTCTAAAGAGGTTGGGCATATTTTGACTCAGCCATAGAGTGGGTATTCACTCCTTTTTATTTAGAGTGCACGAGTGATTTTATAATGGATCCATTTTTACTTTTTAACTACAGAAACTTAAAGGGGCAATATTAAATATCCTTTTAATAGATTAAAATAGAAAATAATTTTAATTGATAAAATAGAATAGATATATCTTTAATTAAATATTTATAATAATATTTTTACACAAATTTTAAAATGTGTTTCTGAAAATTTAGAGGACCCCCAAATACATTTGAACACAGTTTTAACACTACTTTTATGATAGGCCAGGGAAACATTATAGTTGCGTAAAAAGAGTGTGGGAAATTAAAAATAAAAATATAATAGTTCGCTTTGAGAATTTCAATAATGAGCAAAAATAATTATGTAAATATTCACTCATGGTAACATAAGTGTAACAAAAATGTACTCTCTTGCTTACCTGAATCTTACGTGAGGCTCCCAATTGGTAAAATAATACACTTTGAATAATAAAATCTGTTTTCGACAAAATTTATTTTCAGTTACATTTATTAATCAATAAGGAAACATTTATGGTATAACTCTTATTTTTACAGAATCTACAATAACATTTTATTTATTCTAAATCGAAAAGTAATTATTTTCCTCAGATTGTTCACGAAATACTTCAATGGAAAGGCTAATTATACGATAAACAAGAAACTTGTGTTCAAACAGCTGAGGTTTGCAAATTTAAAACTGGAATTTTGAATTGCATTGCTTCTTTCTTTTTTTCGCATTTTCCGTTACAGCTAGAGTCGTTTTGATCACTAAGTCCAATTAAAATTACAATTATAATGAGTAACAATTCAAAGTAAACTAGTAAATCTGCAGATCAGGAGACTCAACGTCAGCTCTGCAAGTCATTGTTTTTAAACATACTTTGGAAATATTCAATTTCCTGCAAACCGAAGTTTAAAAATTTCAAATTATTTAATTATTTATAAGAATAAAAAAATACGAAATTTTCAGATATTAGAAGCGTTAAATTAAAAACATTATTATGTAAGGATATTTTGAAATTTTCATGAGCTACTAATTCTGGTATTTTTAGGGTTCCGTTCTTAAAAAGTAAAAATGGAACCATTATAAGATCACTCCTGTGTCTGTCTGTCTGTCACAGCACTTTTACTCGTAAACTGTGCAACGTGGAAAGTTCAAATTGGGGGAAGTAATAAAGACTATTGACCCACATATTTACAGATTAATAAATATTCATAAATATATTTAGGAAAAATGTACAAGGGCTAATTAAGTTACTTGAAAAAAAAAATCTTTTCTTTGTATATCGTGTGGGGTATCATGTGAACGCTAAAATCAAAAATATATTTCACTTAATTTTAGGTATTATATTTTCAAAGTTATGGTGGAAAATGTAGTGAAAAAATATGTCCCCCCCCCCATCTAATTCCGAATCTATTAAAACTAAAATTATGAAAAAATTAGAGGTAGTAGACATTAATTTAAACCTTGCAGGAAAATTATAGCGATTACCCTAGGTCACATAGTTTTTGAGAAAATCGCATTTTTCCGTTACACTCAAATTTCGATTTACGGGCTTCAGTAAAACTTTTGAGCAGAGCTAGAGGTACCTATCGTAGCAGAAGTATAAAAGCATTGTTGATCATGAATTTCGGAAAAAATCGTCGTTAATTAGCCGAGATATTAACCCTTAAAAACACGGACTGTTTGTACATAATGACAGGGACGGCGTACTCTATGCTCCATCGGCTTTTACAGCATAGATAACAAAATTTAAGGTTATATTTATGTAATGCAATGCCCAGTAGCAGTATAAAACCAACAAACGTCAAATTGTTAAAAACAGACTAATTTAATGAGAATGAATCACATAAATACTATGGGATTTGCGACTAGTTTCCATCGAGTGGCTTTCTCAATACACCTACTAGGTCTTTAAAGGTTAACTAAAAACCTATATGGAATACCAAATATACAGAATAGCTATATTTGCTATTATTTAGGTTCCATATATCTTTGAACTTTCATGGTATATCCATTTATACTTTTCTATTATACAGGGTGCAAAGGAAAGTCCCTTTAACCTGAAAATACTTGTGAACGGAGAGAGCTACAGCTATGCAAGTGAGGTAACGGTATGGTAAGGCGACTACGCCCGATTTAATAAAAACGACAGCAGTGCCCACTAGTGGTGAAATTTGGAAGATAGCCACTGCAAATCGAAAACGAAAAGAGATAGGGCAAAATTTCCAGTTAGAAACTTTTAGAGCATCAATTAATTAATATAATACGATATTTGGTTTACATGGATAAGATAAATCTTCCTCTGTTTACGCAAAAATGTCCGAAATCGATGTACTTCATTTTGTGTAAACATTTGAATGGAATAGTCAGAAGTATGAAGAATTACGCACAATTTAAGCTATAAATACGTACTTATCTCAATACATTTTGATAACATCACACACACACACACACAAAAAAAAAGACAAACTGTCTCACAGTGATAAAAAGTTAATATTCAGCATGTTCGAAAAGTTCGCCTTTGCTCACGATACACGTTTGTCTTCGTGAGCTTTATTCTGCATGCACATTTCTCAGCATGGAACGTCTATTGTAAGCCTCTTCAATACGACGACATAGATTGAACCCTTTCAAGGGCGGTGGCTAGACGGTCTAGCCATCTAATTTTAATTCCAAAACTGACAAATGGCACCAAGAATATTTTAATAAAATTTTGCTTTTGTAATGATAGTGCAAATTAGCGGGTTTTTGTTTTTTGAGAAATTCGTTTGAATATTCTTGTGTCAGTCAATTATTTCATTAGATTACGAACAGAATTCTTCTCGCCCTGAAAGGGTTATTCTAAAATTTTAAATGCATTGGAAATTAAATCTTTACAGCCATTACAGCACAGTACACAGTCACAATCTGCAAATGTGACTGCTATATTTCCGGAATGTGAATAGGCTAAGTAGAATCGTCGCTCATCGATTTCGGACATATTTGAGTATTCAGGCGACGATTTACCTTATCCGTGTGAACCAAATGTGGTTTTTTACTAATTAATTGATGCTCTAAAACTTTCTAATGGGAGATTTGCTCTACCTCTTTTCGTTTTCGATTTGCAATGTCTATCTTCCAAATTTCGCCACTAGGGGTGCTGCTGTCGTTTGCATTAGGTCGGGCGTAGTCGCTTTACTGTACCGTTACCTCACTTGTATAGCTAGCTCTCTCCGTTCGCAAGTATTTTCAGGTTAAAGAGACTTTCCTTTGCACCCTGTATACTATACAGCTATACCCAACCCTACGTTGTATAGTTTTTACAAAGTCTTAGTATTAGTATACCTCTAATCTAAGACTATAGTCTTATAGTCTATAGTCTATAGTCTTAGTATACCTTTTAGCAAAGGTATTTTTTTAATAATACACTTACTAATTCATATATTATTGTACGGAACCATCTGCGCGCGAGTAATACTCGCACTTGACTGTTTATTTTAGATAATTAAGTAGATTTCTTCAGGGGGCGGAGCCCCCCCCCCTGAACCCCCCCCCCATTATCTCAGTAAATTTACATATATAACTTTTTATTGATTGTGCTAATGGTTATTGTAAATCTTAGATTTCTTTTTACACTTCCGAGCCTTATTTTTCAATACTGGTGGACAGAAAATGATTTACACTGAGGCAATTATAATAAAAGTTTAAGTTTTATGAACGGAAATGTAATTTCCTTTCAAAAATAAAATAATTTTCATTCATATTTTCTGAAATGAGGCGGCATTAAGATGTAACACTCGTCAAAAAATAATTTTTCAGACAATCTATTTAATGCTTGGTTTTTAAGAAAGAAAATATTTATTTCCCGATTCAATGACGTCATTTTCGACAGATATAATTTTGCGGTGCATAATTTTGACATTTAGTATCTATTGGCTTTTCAAAATTTTTTTTTCTCATTAAAATTTTCGATTAAAAATTAAACATGTCTGCTAGCCCTGTGCAGACGATAAACCATGGTAACATTTTTTTAATAATAAGAATTAATATCATAATACAAGTCCCTTTTATTTCAACCTCAAAGCGTATTCGTTTTATTTTTGATATATGATGTATATCACCTTCTTTTCGTATTTTTGTTTTATTTCCAATATGAAGACGCATATTCATGTCTATTTTTATTTAATTTTCCTCTTGCACATGAAAATCTTTTAAATAAAAATAACTGTTTAGAATAAATTATTATTCCGGGATCTGATTTTCTTGGCAACGATAAAAAAATGATTTCTAAATTTTATAGCAGAATGTCAATTTATTCCTTATGAAAATAGTGAACTTTTTAATTTAAAAGAACAATATTTGAAAAAAAATAAATCTAACACAGCCTTTCTTTATTTCTGGGGTAACTTCCATCTATATGTAAAGACGCAAAACGCATTAATTCATCCCTTTTGACTTTGATTTCACTTCAAACAATTGCACATACTTTCACATTTACGATATTTTTAGGTGTAGTTCCGTTGCTAGGCAACAGTTAAAAGAAAATTAAAACAATGAAGTATGTGCATTTAAAAAAAAGAAAAATTGTAAAAGAAAATATTTGATATTATTGGAACACATATATAAAATCCCTCCATAAGTTATACACCGAATTTAAAAACCCTGACAAATGTAAGCATAAAATTTCAAACTAATATGAATAATGCATGGTTCTAATAGAAAATTTCATTATCCATAATTTACCCTTTAAATCCTTCAATCATATGAGCCATTTTAGTCCAGGCATTAGGTGCTGAAAAAGGACAAATAGTTTTGGTGTAGTTTTGATATTTGGTGCCTTTATGTTTTGTGGGTCGCTGAACACGAATCTGAAGTTTGCCAACAAAATTTATCCCGGGAAACACGTTTTTTTGGCAAAAAACGGAATTTTCTTTGTTTTTTTCCAAATAACTTCAAAATTGTACATTTTACGTAAAAGTCCTCAGTACATAAATTGAAGAGGATGAAATTTCCTACATTTTATGTATTAAAAGTTTTTTTTTCTGATCAATGGTTTAGCCGTGACAACGCCACAAAAATTTGAGTGAGAATAAAAAAATTCAGACAAAACGGGAATTACGCCGCTGTACGTAGATTTAACATGAAAACTGACCATTTTACACAAGCATTGACTATAAATTATACTAAAGATTATATGAATGACTACATTTTACAATGAAGTTGCTGATAATAAATAGGACGACTCATTATGTATCATTATTTAATTATAAATAAACATGTACATTAGTAAGTACATTTATTTAAAAAACAAAAAAATATTATTTCCGCTTTCTTTTACTTGAGGGTCCCTACTTTTCATCGACATCTACAGCATAGAAAATAGACGTATAGAATTAGTGTGGATTTTTATTACTACCAACAGCATAAAATAAATGTTTTTTAATAAAAAATATTTGATACCTTCTGGCATGACTTTTTCTTGACATTTTAGTTCAAGTACCATTTTTGTTTTTTTTTTAATCAAAGACAGCAGATTTTAAGTTAGTCACATAAATAAACTTTTGCACCATTATGCAACGGCAACAAGATTTAAAATGTAACGAAAATGTGAATTTGGTTCAAAATATTTTGTTTATAGAGGAAAATTACAATGAAGAGCACATGAAGTTTTGCAAGAGCGAAATGTTTAAATTTATGACCAATTTGGACAAAAATTGCCAGTTGTATGTAGATATATAGGGACAAAATCACTTAAAATATATTACCTGGTTGCAAATTCTGAGTGGTTAAAAATGGATCCAGACAAATTCTCCAAATTCAGATTTGATACAATGCAAAACATAATGTAGGCATTTTCTCATGATATATTAATCATATCTTATGATTCCCTATCTTTACATAAGGTTCCTGTTAGGTTTCCTGTAAGGTTTGTGCAGAAATAAATATGAATATACAACAGAATATGCAACACAGCAATTTTCATTAATGCTGTCGAATGTTTATCCCGTACTTTAAATTTTAGAAAAAGAAATTTTAGAATTTGTTATAATAATACAAAAATAGTTTTATCACTTTAGCTTCCATACCGTTAAGAAAGTATCATTAAAATTATTAAGAAGAACGTAAAATCATGCGTCAATCAGATTATGGAACATTTTTGAACGAATTCGGGCTACTATAATAAAACTTCACAGTTTAATAACGTGAAAAACGATGTCTATGTAATAATTTGTAAAACGTATAACACGTTTGAAAACACAATTTCAACCAAAATCGAAAAAATATCTGAAAATTTTGTACATCCCTGTATATGGACTATAGATTTATCATATAATTCACAATATGCTAAAATTTAGAGCTGTTAATGAACGCATAGCACAGTTGAAATTTCCGGCAATAAGCGGGTATATAGATGTCTTGTGCAGCCCTATATATGATTTATAGAATTTATACACGCTAAATAGTATGCAATTTTTAAAATTTAAAAAGTGTTCCACAACTGAAAATGCACTTCCATCAATTATTGTTCATACAGAGAAAAATATAACTGATTTAGTTTGTGTGCCCCTGTATATGAAAGATCAATCGCACATCATATTCAATAGTAAGCATCTTATAGAGCACCTCGGAGATATATATCAATTTAAATACTTTTGAAAAGGTGTAACATGAACAAAATACACCACAAACAATTTTTCTCCATAGACCGTAATGTAACATTATTCTTTTTAGTGTCCCTGTAAATGATCGATAAATACTACCCATACCATATTCTATAAGAAATCATCTTGTAGTGCACTTGATAGATATGTATATAAATTTCAAAGTGTTTGAAATTATGAAACATTATTGAAAAAAAAAACACAAACGACTTTTCCATTTTTCCCCATAGGCCGTAATATAATGAAATACTTTTGAATGTCCCTGTAACGAAATTATGACTGCTACACGCAACATTTTACAATACCTAACATTAAATAATGAATATCAATAACATTTTTCAATTTCATGGCGATGCGACTATATTGACGCCAAAAATAATTATGGCCAGCTAGAATAGGTAAATCACTCACTGTGCACTGCCGTAATTCCCGTTTTTTCAGAATTTTTTTATTTTCACACCCATTTTTGCGGCTTTGTCACGGCTAAATCATTGATCAGAGAAAACAACTTTTCATACATAAAATGTAGGAAATTTTATCCTCTTTAATTTATGTATTGAGGACTTTTGCGTAAAATGCATAATTTTGAAGTTATTTCGAAAAAACAAAGAAAATCCCGTTTTTTTCCATTTTTCTGCCAAAAAAACATGTTTCCCGGGATAAATTTTGTTGGCAAACTTCAGATTCGTGCTCAGCGACCCAAAAACATAAAGGCACCAAATATCAAAACTACACCAAAACTTTCCCCTATTTTCTACCAAATGACTGGACTATTTCCTTTCAACAAATAAAACTGGAAAAATCGTCTGAATTGCTATAGAAAAGCATTATTGCGCAAAGTAAAATATTCCATATTTTCCGAACGGATGAACCAAATATAACAAAAAACTATACAGCTATATCCGGGTACTTCACCAACATACCCACTTAATTTCAAGCTAATCGGACGCTTTTTATGGCAGTTATCGCGGAACAGACAGAATAAAGGATATCAAAACTTTTCGTGTCTCCACAGTAAGCCTTCACTGACGTTTCGGCAATAAAGAACATAACAAAGAATTACTAAACTAGTAAATCTGCAGATCAGGAGCCTCAACGTCATCTTTGCAAGCCATTGTTTTTTAACACTGATTGCGTAATATTTAATTTCCTACAAATCGCTTTTTAAAGTTTTCAAATTACATAAATATTTATAACAATGCAAAATACTTCGTAAAGATTAAGAAATTAAAAGTGTTAAATAAGTGGTTATAGATTGATGTTCTGAAATTCTGACGAGCTACATATTCTGGTAACTTTTAAAATTAAAAATTGCATTTCTTTCCTAAATCCCCCGTAGTCTATTTAAATTTACATTCGTAATTTTTTATTGATTGTGCGGATGGTTATATTATATCTATGATTTTTTTTTCACGGTGTGATTTATAAGGATACGCATAAGTTTTTAATAAATTAATAAAATTAAAATTTAAAATAAAATCTTCATGTTAACCGGACGCAGACAATAAATCTTGAAGTGACGTCAAAAATGTAAGCCTAAAATCTGCTACATTCGGCACAAACACATCGACATGTTTTTTTTTTTTTTTTTTTTTTTTAAGAATAATATTTTTAGTAATACAGTTTTTAATTCATAATACAATGAAATGGTACCTTAGAGTGCTTAACTATAAGGAGATCATTTTCATTTTACAGAAAAAATGCACGGATGAAGTCAAAGAATTCGGTCCTTGTTCAACATGCTTGTTTTGTTTGGCCGAATGATGGCATTTAAATCTGAGCGATAAAGCACATCATATTGCAAACTGTTTTTACGGCATACTGAATCTCCATCTATCTCTTTCCTCCGTGAATAATAGTTAATCAAGCAGGACGGTCGTTCTGCCAAGCCAAGCTGAAAAAAAAAATGCTAACCCCGCCAAACAAACAAACGCCAAGAATAAGGCAAGACACCGTAACTGCTTATTATACTGATGACAACTTCTCCATGTTAAATGAACGAAATATGTCAGCGTAAAATTTCCCATATCAAAAGAAGCAATCATCGCAGAAAAATAAATCCAACACTAGAAGGACCTAATAAAGAAGATCTTCAATTTGAGATCAAATGCATCCTCATAAATTAATTATAAACAGAGATATAGATTTTTTAAAATAACGTCGAGATACTGAAAATGACAATGTTTAAATCGAGGTAGAGACTTAAATAATGGACAGAAAAAAGTAAGGATTGAATTTTTGGATAGATATTTACTCAATCTACGTGCTTTTATAAAATTCAGCTTTAAAAACATTAATTTTCTATTCCTAATTAGCGAAAAACTGTTAATTAGTTCTAAAGTTTACAAATTATGCCAAATAGCGATAAACCCGCCAAAATATTTTAGAAATCTTATACTTTTCTTTTATATTATCCTTTTGCATTGATTTCATCGAAGATAACTATGGCTGAGATTCAGATAGATTTTTCGCTGTTAGCGAAGTGAGTTTGACCAATCAGAAGCCTGCATGTTTGAGAATATTTGCTGTTTGTGGATCCCGGCCTATGTAATGAAAGTTTTGAGTCATTTTTTTTAGTGCCGTGGATGAAGTGCAATGTTTGTAGAAATGTAGGCTGGGATCCAGACAGATTTTTCGCTGTTAGCGAAACGAGAATCGCCAATCAATAGCCTGCATTTCTGCAAACAGCGAAAAGTTCACAAAAATGCAGGCTTCTGATTGATGAATCTCGTTTCTCTGACAACCAAAAATCTATCTAGATTGCGCACAATGGAGGAAATTCCAAATATGGTTTCGAGGCTGAAAAAGTCACGTGATACCGGTAATTTATCCAAGGAACTTCTATCTGATAAGAAGGGAAGATACTACTACTTTGCCTCGTGAACCGTTTCATTGGCTAGCGGGGATTTACATTACACGTCTACGGAGCCTTCCCTTCTTTACGATAGAAGTTTTTACCTTGACCACGTGATCAAAATGTAGATGGAATATCCTCCATTATGTTGAACACAATTTTGCATTTCCACATCCAGGTAGGGTATTAATTGTCATAACAACAATACATATTCGAAACTATTTAAGGCACTGATTCTGAACTCCTTTGCTATACCTTTCAATATTAAAGAAGTTGTTGTTTCCATAGTAACAGTACTTTTCTGTATTGCTTTCTCTAAAACACAAATATAGAAATTTAACAAAGAGCGCTCAGAATCAACACCATAACAGAGAGCCTTCATACATAAGAGTGGTGATATATGCACAGGAAGCATGCTCATTTCAAGTTTTTGCCGAAAGTATGGCTACAGCGTCTATAATACCTTGTGTGGAAATATGCTATCCAAACAACGCTAAAAATTTGTATCCCTTAAATGTGCGACGATACTGCTAAAATCCCAAGTATCGATCACAGAGACATCTGCGGGATTTAGTATTACATTGCATAGACTAGCAATATCTTGCAGTTTTAGAAAATATCTTGCAGATGTCGCTGTGATCTGTATATTTCAGCAGAATCATTGAACAGTTAAGGGATACAATATTTTAGCACTTTTTAAAGTATTACAGGGATAGCCAATTTCCACACTATATATACAGCGCCTAGAAGGTACAGTGTGGAAAACGGCTACAAAATAGTGCTAAAAAATTGAATCTCATAAATGTACAACGATGCTGAATAACAAGATGTCGATAGTAGCGCCATCGTAGTGATTTAAAAACGATAGTCATTCTAAAAGTGTCTCTTTAACCTATTTCACGTCATTCCTTAACTAAATTAGCTTATAACAGACCAAAATATCTTATATTTATAGTTTCCGATATTTAACATTCTATAATTTTTGAAAACTCAGTGTTTATATTGAAAAAAGTTACGAGATGGCGCTCGTATCAGCATATTGCCGCTGAGCATTGTTGGAGATTTATGGTATATAAGTTTTTAGAACTTTTTAAAGCATTATAGGAATAGCCGTTTTCCACACTGTATTTTCTAGGCGCTTTACTATAGCTCCGTTATAGGCCTAGATTATATGTTGTAGAAATCGACTATCCCAGCAATACTTAAAAAAGCGCGGAAATAGTGAATCCCTTAAATGTACAACGATGTTGAATTCCAAACAGTCATTTACAGCGACATCTGCAGGATATTTTTTAAAGAAGAAAGAGACACGTGTAATGCACCGCTATAGCGTCTAGAATACATACTGTGGAATTTTGCTATCCAAGCAGTGCTAAAAAGTTGTATCCCTTAAATGTGCACTGACGCTGAAATCCAGGGAGCTGATCGCAGCGACATCTGTGATAAACTTTCAAAGTAAACATCGTATTATTACAGCGGGCTTGACGCCAAGCACACAGGTCAGATGTATGTTAATAAAATGTAACAAAAAAACGCTACAGCGTCTAGACCAAATTATAGCGCCTAGAATATATAGTGTGGAAATTGGCTATCCCTGTAATACTTAAAAAAGTGGTAAAATATTGTATCCTTAAATGTGCAACGATGCTGCTGAAATATACAAATCGCAGCGACATCTGCAGGATATTTTCTATAACTGAAAGATATTTCTAGTCTATACAATGTAATACGAAAATCCCGCAGATTTCGCTGCGATCGACACTTGGAATTTTAGCAGTATCGTCGATCATTTACGGGATACAAATTTTTAGCGTTGTTTAATAAAATATTTCCACACTAGGTATTCTAGACGCTGTTACCAAATCGTCATGAAGTTTTAGGAAATATCCTGCAGATATCGCTGTGATCGACTCATTGGATTTCAGCATCATTTGAAATTTAAGAGATAAAATATATTAGCACTTTTTAAAGTATTACTGGGATAGCTGATTTCCACACTATATATTCTAGGCGCTGTAGCACCGCGGTAGCCTGTCTTTTTCGTTTACCTCGGAGTAGATATAGATGAAGTCATTTGTAGATGTTTCTAAACTGTGGCCAACAACATATAAGGCCAGTTCATAACGTCACACGGAGTTGATCGAGGCTAACGAGAAAGACAGGCTACCGCGGGGGGTCCGATTCTTCTTTTTTTACACACCGCTGGAGTCACGTGATACTCGAATGCACCAATCAAGATGTGCGAAAAGAGCATCACGTGACTCCAGCGGTCTGCAAAATAAGAAGAATCGGACCCACCGCGGTAGCCTGTCTTTCTCGTTAGCCTCGGAGTTGATTATCTGTACACGGCAATGGACACAAAAAAATCGGATCGCAGCTTTGTACTAATCATCGTGTAAAGATGATCCAACTCTGAGACTAACGAAAAAGAGGCTAACGCGGTGGGTTCGATTCTTCTTTTTTTACAGACCGCTGGAGTCACGTGATGCTCGAATGCACCAAAGAAGGTGCGTGAAAAGAGCATCACGTGACTCCAGCGGTTTGTAAAAAAAGAAGAATCGGACCCACCGCGGTAGCCTGTCTTTTTCGTTAGCCTCGATCCAACTGCGTGTGACTTTTAAACATTATGAACTGGCCTATTATGTCATTGGTCGCGCTAACACCCTCCCTCCTGCGTCCACGGTATATAGCGGCATCTTGTACTGGAGACTGCTAAATGGGCTGCTATCGGTCAAAATCAAGAGAAAAAAGGGCAGAAGAGAGGGAAATAACTTGTTTTTTTTGGTAACTAGCTTTCCACACGGGAAGATTGACATGTCTGTTCCTCTCCTTTCATAACTTCATGGTGGTGAAATACGCCATAGCATCCTAAATATCTGAGAAAGTCTTGACTCGCGTCACGAAAACGTCACACAAAGCAGGCAAAGCAAAGAAACAAAATCATTCATCGGCTCGTGAATATGAACGAGCCAATGAATGATTTTTCTTCTTTGTTTTGCCTGCTTTGTGTGACGTTTTTCTGACACGTGTCAAGGCTTTCTCCAATATTTAAAGGGCGTTTAATAGGCCGGGATCAAGATAGATATTTCGCTATTAGCGGGATGGGATTGATCAATCAGACGTCTGCATTTTTCCGAACTTTTTGATGTTTGCAGTAAACACCGAAAAGCCTGCAAGGATAAAGGCTACTGAGTGGTCAATGTAATTTTACTAACAGAGAAAAATTTATCTGGATCCCGGACATTAACTTTGGTTGGTTAAAACAATTTTGAATAAAATCAAATCAGGAAGCCAATGTTTGTTAACTTTTCTGGTTAGTTTAATTGAAATCTTCCTCGTCTATTACTGAAAACTGAGTTACCGTACTTTGGACAAAAAATTGAATATGAGTACACGACTTGTGCATATGTCACCACTCTAACACAGTGTTGCCAGATGGGCTACTTTTTTTTAACTCAGATACTTGATTGGCACCACTTTTTTGAAATTGTAAAATGTGCCTTATTTAATGACATATTAATTAAGGCGAAAATAATGGGAATTTTACCGTTTATAATAAGTGCTGGCAATCAAGAAATCTGAATTAAAAAAAAGTAGCCCACTGGCAACACTGCTCTAACATATAAATGTTCTGTGTTATGACCAAGTGCAGTTGGTTAAATTTGAGTATCTGGGCATTAGAGAAAGCAATAGTGGCCCACTGTGGCTGAGTGGATAAGACACAATGCCGCTAATCGCTAGAGAGCGTAGGTGGAAGCAGATTCGAATCCCGCCGTGATCTGCATGTGATATGATGTATGTGTTCAATAAATCAAACAAACAAACAAGCAAGCAATAGTTAAAGGTACAGTTGGCATGGAAACAACGACTTCTTTAATTCGTATAGAAAATTAATGAATAGTAGTAAATGACTCAAGTTTAAAATGTAGGCAAATGGTCTGGAAACATCAATGGCTCCCATCTAGTATTTCACAAAATTAATTTAAAAGATTCACATGATGTATAACTTGATGCAACTCTTAACTAATGAAAATTCTGCAACAAGACTTATGTAGGTAGATCTTTTGAATGAATAATTCAGAATTCTGAGAACAAAACGAAGTTCTTAAGGCTCTTCCTCACACCCCCCTCAAAAAAGGAAATACGATAGAAAGATATAAGAATTTGGATAGCTTCAATATGTGTGTGATCTTTTGTTAGAGTTCAGAAAACGAGTCTGGGCATAAAAAAAACAAATTTAACGAACGATAAGACTATAGATTTCAGGCAATTTTTAACCGAAAAATATTTAATTCTATTGTATATGCGGCTTTAATAATAGACTATTAAAGATAATCAATTTAGGGGAAATTTTATAGTAAATTAATATCCTCACATTTATGCAAATAGGTATGGATAAACAGGCTTGAGTAAAATTACATATTTATTCTTTCTTCTCTATAACACGATCTAAATGAAGATGAAGTTATATGTACAGTTTATATCTTTAAATTTTTAGATTTTTTTTATCAAAAATGTTCCTTTATTATGTCTAGAATTGCTAGATTTACAGATCTTCGATTCTTTAGATGTCTGCGGGTTTTCATTCTCGGATTAAGCGTAGGTATTTGTAAAGGTAAATTTATTTTGCAAAACCGTCAGCAAAAAAAGTTAGAAAAAACAATTAACTGACAGACTAACTGTAAATATATATTTTATTTCAACTCTGTTTTTTACTAAATTTTCACCTTTCGTAGAAAATTTTAAGGAGATATAAATTGAGAAAGACTGATACTTTGAAAGAAGAAATTGACTTTCCTTACTTTTAAATTATTAATCACTAAAAAAAATGAATGATAGGTAAATAAAATGTATAATATTGTGTTTGCTCCCTGCTTATAAAGACTAAACAAGGACTGATTTTAATTTGAGCTAGTAGAATTATTTCAGTTATATATCATTTGTTTTAAAAAAAGAACTGATATCTACTAAAAAACAACTTTTCAGAAGTAAAAAAAAAAAAAAAAAAAGAAATGAAAAGAAAAGAAAAGAAAAAAGGTGAAAGTTGTGGCTAAAAAATAGTGTGATATCAAATTTCCAAGCTTATATTGCGGTACTTATTTAACATTTTTTGATAAAAATTTACCATATGTAAGTCGAGTACCTAAGTATGCGTTGATAGAAAGCCTTTTCTCCTTTACTAAATACATCATAACGTGTTTCTGAAAATTAATTTTTTTTAATTATGCATGATGGGCTTGGCGGCCATCTTTCCATATTTTACACAAATTTCTAAGCACTGAAGCTCGTAACATATTTGCATTATTAAGAATTTCGAACTTATAGTTTTAGCTACAGACAGATAAATTAAGAAAGTTTTTTATTTTGAAAACACAAATTGATTTTTACTGCTTTAACTAATTAATTAACCCCCCTCCGAAAAAAGAGAATCATAAGATGAAACCTGAAGTTACGTCAGCTTTATTTTTAGACACAAATTTTTTGGCACTCATTTCCATAAATTAAAAGAATAAAATGTTTGCTTTAGTAACAATTTCGAACTTCCAATCTTAACAATGAACTTGTGTGCTTAGAAATTTGTGTAAAATATGGAAAGATGGCCGCCAAGCCCATCATGCATAATTTAAAAAAAATTAATTTTCAGAAACACGTTATGATGTATTTAGTAAAGGAGAAAAGGCTTTCTATCAACGCATACTTAGGTACTCGACTTACATATGGTAAATTTTTATCAAAAAATGTTAAATAAGTACCGCAATATAAGCTTGGAAATTTGATATCACACTATTTTTTAGCCACAACTATCACCTTTTTTTTTTTTTTTTTTTTTTTTTTTTTTTACTTCTGAAAAGTTGTTTTTTAGTAGATTTTATTTTACCCAACATCTTTTTATTCCAGCATCTTTGTTTTCGATAAATGACGTCTAATTCACCTGCTATGTGTACTTACTCAAAACTTTTCATCTTGTTATATTAAGAAATACTCGAGAGTTTTCTTTTTATTTCCAATATGCCGCCATATTATTTTTTTCTATTGTTAATTTTGTTTTTCATTTGACTGTTTCACGTCAAAATATTTCAATTGAAAATTGTTTAAGAGAAAATATTATTCCGGGGTTTGATTTTCTTGGCAACAATTAAAGAAATATTGGTAAATGTTACGGAAAAATGCCACATTATTCTCTATTAAAATAATGAACTTTTGTATTTTTAAGCAAAATATTTGAATAAAATAAATAAAATAAATAAAATATTGCCTATTTTTTTTCTGGGCTAAAATCCATCTATATGCAAAGATACAAATGCATTAATTCATCCGTTTCGACGTTGGCTTTACTCAAACATTATACACGCAATTATACTAATATTATTAGGAACAAATACGTTGATAGGCAACAGATGAAAGAAAAGGAAAAAAATGAAATATGTAATTATATCAAATGGATAAAACAAAATGCTTTATATTATTGGAAAACATGCATAAAATTCCCCCCAAAATTATAAACCTAATTAAAAAAATCTCGCAAATATATTGACAAAATTTCAAACTAAGTGGAATAATTTAATAATCCTATTTTAAAATTTCAGCCTCCAAAATTTACCCTTTAAATACATTTTTCATATGAGCCATTTTTTCAACAAATGAAAATCTGAAAATCATTTGACTTGCCATAGAAAAGCATTATAGAGCAAAATAAAATGTTTTATATTTCCCGAACGAATGAACCGAACTTAGCCAAAAACTATACAGCTAAGTCCGAGTACCTCATCAACATGCCCACTTAATTTCAAGCTGATCGGATGATTTTGCGGCAGTTATCGCGGAACAGACAGACTGACAGACTAACAGAAACCAAAACTTTTCGTGTCTCCACATAAAGCCTTCACTGGCGTTTCGGCAATAATTGCCGAAACGTCAGTGAAGGATTACTGTGGAGAGACGAAAAAATTTGGTTTCCGTTAGTCTGTCTGTCTGTTCCGCGATAACTGCCGCAAAAAGCATCCGATTAGCTTGAAATTAAGTGGGTATGTTGGTGAAGTACCCGGATTTAGCTGTATAGTTTTGTGTTATATTTGGTTCATTCGTTCGGAAAATATAGAATATTTTATTTTGCGCAATAATGCTTTTCTATAGCAATTCAGACGATTTTTCCATTTTCATTTGTTGAAAGGAAATGGCTAGTATGATTGAAGGATTTAAATGATAAATTATGGATGATGAAATTTCCTAATTAGAAACATACATTATACATATTAGTTTGAAAATTTGTGTATACATTTGTCAGAGTTTTTTTTTCGGTGTATAACATATGGAGGGAGTTTATATGTTTGTTCCAATAATATAAAATATTTTCTTTTACAAATTTAATTAAAATAAATGCCCATATTTCATTGTTTTAATTTTCTTTTAATTGTTACCTAGCAACGAAATTACACCTAAAAATATCGTAAATGTGAAAGTGTGTGTAATTCTTTGAAGTCAAATCAACGTCAAAAGGGATGAATTAATTAATGCCTTTGTGTCTTTACATATAGATGGAATTTACCCCAGAAATAAAGACAGGTTGTGTTCTATTTATTTTGTCCAAATGTTTTTCTTTTAAATAAAAAAGATCATTATTTTCATAAGGAATAAATTGACATTTTGTTATAAAATATCTTTTTATTTACCGTTGCCAAGGAAATCAGATCGCGGAATAATAATTTATCCTAAACAGTTAATTTTGATTTCAAAAATTTTCCTGTGCAAGAGGAAAATGAAATAAAAAATAGGCATGAATACGTTTTCATATTAGAAATTAATTCGAATGTACGAAAAGAAGGTGAATTTGACCTCATATATCAAAACTAAAACGAATACGCTTTGAGGTTGAAATAAAAGGGCCTTGTGTTATGATATTAATTCTTATTATTAAAAAAAATATTGCCAATATCTCACGTTTTATCGTCTGCACGGATAACAGAAATTTTTAATTTTTAATCGAAAATTTCAATGAGAAAAAAAATCTTTTGAAAAGCAAATAGATAGTAAATGTCAAAATTATGCACAGCAAAATGATCTCTGTCGAAAATGACGTCACTGTATCGGGAAATAAATATTTTCATTCTTAAAAACCAAACATTAACTAGATTGCCTGAAAAAATATTTTTTGACGAGTGTTACTTCTTCATGCAGCCTCATTTCAGAAAATATGAATGAAAAGTATTTTATTTTTAAATGTAAATTCCATTTCCATTCATAAAAACTTTTAATATAATAGACTCAATGTAAATCATTTTCTGTCCACCGGTATTGAAAAATAAGGCTCGGAAGTGTAAAAAGAAATATAAGATTTACAATAACCATTAGCGCAATCAATAAAAAGTTATATATGTAAATTTAATGAGACCATGGGAGTGTTCAGGGGGGCTCCGCCCCCTGAAGAAATCTATTTTATTATCTATGTAAAAAAATACCAGAATTAGTAGCTCATGAAAATTTCAAAATATCCTTACATAACAACGTTTTCAATTTAACGCTTCTAATGTCTGAAAACTTCGTATTTTTTTATTCTTATAAATAATTACGTAATTCCAGAAATTTAAATTGTGTTTTGCAGGAAATTGAATATTACAAAATTGTGTTTAAAAAAAGACTTGCAGAGCTGACGTTGAGGCTCCTGATCTGCAGAGTTACTAGTCTATATATTTAAAACGCTAAGCGTTTCTTTCGACAGTCCTTGAGAAGAAATCACTGCATCAAATTACACCAATTTTTTTTAAAAGGAAAGATATTTGGCCACAGATTTGTTATCGTCCAATCGTTTCTTCAAATATTTTATTAATTAGCCGTATTTTTAAATTAAAATTCTACAGTTGCGCATGCGCAGTATATAAGTACAAGTCAGCGTTTGGAGTGACGCGCTGCACATGCGTAGCGGGTTAACGCAGCAGTTAAAAGCTCTGAATTTTTGTAGATAACGCAGGTTCGAACCCAAGCATGGTAAAATGTGTAATATTTTTATCGATAATTCATTTCAATAATGGCATATTTTACTAGGAAGGGAAGTTATAGCATTTTTGTTTTATTATTACTATTATTTGAATGCTTTATAATTAAATACAAATTAACACTCATAAATATTTTGAAAAAATAATGATTTTATATTTAAAATATTTAAGCTAAAATATTTTGCAATGTAAATATTATGCAATTATCAATTAAATAAGTTGAGCTGATCTATAATTTTCGTTATATTTTCTGAACATTACCAAGAATATATATGTGTGTGTGTCAGAAGTTTTGTGAAGTGTGTCAAAGTTTGTCATTCATTTGCCTAAAAAATAAAATGGAAAGAAAGAAAAATATTCGTATAAGAGCTATAAAAGAAATTGCCTTCATATACAGGTTTAATATTTTAAAAATGTACAAAAATGTAAAATAAAATCCAAGTAATAAAAAATATATGCTATAAATCATTAGCTGCATAAAGTTTCAAATATACTAAAGCGAGGAGAGTCTGCGCACCTTTCAAAAGAATAATAATAAAAAATCTAAATATTAATATTTTGCTAAACTGTGCATGAATAATTTTGACTTCATTTGTTTTTTATGCATTTCCATTGTTATTTTGTTGTTATACTGTAAATTAATAGAACAGCAGTCATAAAACCAAGAAAACTATTTTGCGCAATCTCTCCTTACAGGGTAGGAGAGAACGCGCACATGGGTAGGGGAGATTGCGCACATAGTTAGAAGAGATTGTCATTAATAATAACTACAATTAAATTGTTAACAATAATAATTACACTTAATTGACATTTTGTGAGTAAATATTTTTGTATTAGGAGTGAATATTTCAACCAAATGTTTAAATAATAAATAAAAGAAATAATTTTAACAACAGCTAAAATTTTTAATTGAAAAAGATTAAAATATCAGAAAAGGCAAACCTTACTAAGATTACAAAAAAAACATTCACCTAGTAGATAACATGTTTAACTTGAAAATTACTTCATTTCGATTTCCACAGTTTCATTGTATTTTGTTTGCTAACCGAAGTTGTCGTCGTCCACAATCGATGCACTTATTATTGTAAAACGTCTTTCGTGCAATCACCTGCAACAAGCAATACATTGAATCCAGCACTCATCCTCATTGACCTTCGTTTTTTCCCTTGAGTTTTTTTATCCAACTTTTTGTAAAAGCACCTTATCTTCAGCTTTTTTTTTTTTTTTTTTTTTTTTTTTTTTTTTTTTTTTTTTTTGTAGCGGCATCCTTCTTAAATCTTTTTTCATATATATTTTGTGGATCAGTAACATTAGTTGCACTCTGTTTCCTTTTGATTTCGATGGCATTACACTACTTGGAATGGGTGAAAGCTTTTCCAAAACATTGTATTAGAAAATTTATTTTAGTTAACAAAATTAATTTCTTAGCAAATTAATTGCTCATAAATTAAATATATATATATATATATATATATATATATATATAATTAAATTATTAACAAATATATTATTAATTTATTAACAAAAATAATTACATAAAATTTATTTAATAACAACTGTATTATTAATTTATTAATAAAATTTTTATCTGCAAAAGTTTTTTTTTTCAAATTAATTTATTGCCAAATTTAGTTTTGATAATTATGTGTTTTTCCGAAATTATTTCAAAATTGATTCATTCATATGTTTTACGCGTAATTTGCAATTCATACAAATTTATCAATAAGCTGTGTTATATCTCCTAGCACTTAAACTTATGGGGAAATGCGCCATCTCTCCTAAGTAGCAGATGCGCAAACTCTCCTATTTTGGCAGGAGAGATTGCGCGGTCTTTTATTTAAATACCGCCACTTCTAAAATGAATTTCTGGTGTTCGCATACTTAGTCCAGGTTAGTAGTTTATAAGAAATTGTTTAAGTTCAAAATATTTTGTATTATTGACGCTCTATAAAAATTCTGACGAACAGTTATGAAAATTCAAGCACTTACTTTGGAAAAAATACCAAAATAGCACTGCTTTATCCAAGACGCTTGGAACAATAAATATGCACATTCATGTGGACACTGCACTAATGCTGCTGTACAACTACCTGGAGTCGCTGGGCGCGCACTCTACTCCTTCCCGTCGAATCTCTTTGTGCGCAATCTCTCCTACCGCGCGAACTCTCCTCGCTTTACTATATAGGTTTTTAGAGAATGAGACAGATAAAAATAAAATTTAAGGCAGCTTAAAATGGTCCCGTAGTTTTAAAAATAAATAAATAAATGAAAATAAATATTATTACTTTAAAAAAAAAGAGGCCGTAGTAAGTAAAACTAAATTCTCTACCCGGTGTTTTTAAGTAAATTTCTGATAAAAAGCAAGCATAATTGGTTGTAAATTATGAACTTAAAATTCTTTCACTTCATTGAACAGGTTAGACTGGCATCACCATCTATCGCTTTAAAGAAATAAGAATCACTTATGCAATATAGAAATTCGTCACGTAATTCGTCATTCAATAATTAATTTAAAAGCAACTAATTAAAAATTCAAGAATGTTTATAATGAAATATTCAAATTATTTACCGTCAAATCTTGACGGGCACTAACTAGTATTTCTTAATTTTAAATATGTCATTTATTACATAGATATTACCATAAATAAGAATTGTCCGTTCTTCTAACTTTTTCATAAAGTTGTATAGCTACTGCAATAATTCGAACCACGACACTCAGATTTGGAAACCATTGTACTACCACTACACTGTTGCAACATTTCATTACTTTTTTATCCTAGGAAGGCGGATGCCGCTACATTGGAGTATTTGACCCGAAATCCTGGTAAAAAATATTTCTCGTTGTAAATATAGTCCGATTAGCTTGAAATTCTTAGGTGTTATTGGATATCACTATGGCATGTTTGGTATTGTAAATGAAGTCTATGGCCTTTACGGTTCATTTAGAGAGACACCCGAAAGAATTCCCTTACATTATGGTCTATGGGGAAAAATCGTTTGCTCTGTATTTTAATGATATCACACTTTTAAACTTGCTGAAATTTATATACATCACTAAGGTGTACTAAGGCACTTATTGTAGAATATGTTGTGCATAGAATATATCGTTCATTTACAGGGACACACAAAAGAATATGGCTGAAGAATAAATTTAAGTATCGAAGTCTATGACCAATAATTGCTGGAAGTGCGTTTGTAGATGTGATAGGCGTTTTAAAATAGAACAATTTTTTTTAAATATTACTTGGTGTGGATAGTTTCTATAGATCATATACAGGGCTGCACAGAAGTTCTCAAGAACATTTCCGTTTATTCACGGAAATGGCTGAATGAACATTTTTAACTGTGCTATGTTTTTCACTGAACTAACTTTTAGCATACTATGAAGTATACATACAAATCCATAGCTTAGTTTAATATTTTATATCTTAAAATCTGACGAAGTGTAAGTAAGATTTTAACACTTCACGTAATAATAAATATACATTTTATAAATATTTTGACAATTAAGAAAAGAAAGAGTCCTCATTTAAGAAGAGCACAAAGAAAAAAGAAGTTAAAATATTAATTTACTAAGTAGATATTTTAAAAATACGAATAAATCACAAGTTCATTGTCTTAACATTACCGAAGGGAGTTTGGAAGATGAGAGACTTGTAACCTTAACTATTTACAGTTTTTAAGAGGTAAGTAATTGTTGATAGGTTTGTCTTATTCACTATTAATGTTTAATTAAATGTACTTAATTTTACTATATATAAAACTTATTATTTACATTTAATAATGCTTATTACATTTAAATTACATTTAATCATTGCATTTAATTTATGTTTAATAGTGTTATATTTAATAGTAGGTTCAGTAAATTGGAGTCTATATAGTACAGATTGCTAGTTTTTGAATGCGTTTAATATATTACCAGTTTCAAAATGACTCTTCAGAACTCTTCTTCATCTTCATGACTCCCTTCTTGGCTTTTGTCAGGATTACCATCAGATCTTGCTGGAAGAAGAAGTTGTAGGGTCTCGCTACTGTATGGCTTGCTCTTTTTAGCTGATAAAAGGAGTTATTAGAAAATATGAAGTTTCTTATTTTCACGTACATTATAAAAGGAAATTTTTAATTAAATTTTCTTGGTGCCGCTTTTCAGTTTTGGAATTAAAATTATGTGTCCCTTTTTAAGGACACCACCCTCGAAAGGGTTAATTCCCTCCTTTCTCTCCTTATGTTACACACATGAGACCCGAGAACTAATTATGGAACCATTTTTCAAAAAATAAGAATATACAATTTGAAGGCGATCGGATATTTCTATCAAAAGTTATCGAGTTGCGTGCTTATGTAATGTACGTACGTACAGACATAAAGACAGAACATGTTGGTGCAAAAGCTCTCCGGTAATATCCTGTGAGCTAAAAACCGGCAATACGACAGCAAATATATAGTTTTTATCTCTTCAATTCGGTGGCCGAACAAAACAGAACATTTAAATAGTCATCCCGAAAAAAAATTTTGTAAAAAAATGGCAACAATATGCGGAAGATTTTTTTGCAGAAGTTGACACTCAAGACTAGAACTAATGCGATTATAATTCAAACATGGCTGGGCAAAGTGCGGAGCATATTTAAAAAAATTTCGATATGTATAAATCAGAGCCAAATACGCTTTAAAATTAACCCTTTTACACATTTAATGTTTTTTTCATTACATTAAAAACGAAGCTATTTACATTAACACATAGTTTAACTCTAAGCTCTGACCTTTGTTAAACACATAAGCGCTGTTTAGTTTCAATTCAACAATTCAGTGAGCCACAAAAAAAATGATATTTAAACATAACAACAATGCCAAAAAACAACAAAAAACCACTTCTTCTCAGAAAGAAACTTCCTCTTCAGCTGATGCCAGGAGCCACCGGATATAACTCAGGTTCCTAAAATAGACATAGATCGATGCACCAATTAGTTAGCTATTAAAAAATATGATTTTTACAATTGTTGCCGAAATTTTAATTTTTGCATTTTTGGCCAGGTTTTTGGGTCAAATACTCCACTGTGTACCGTCTTAAAGTTTTTTAAAAGTGGGTTTCCTTAAACGTAACTACTAAACACCCACTCTGTACAATAATATCTCCGCGTATTCTATAAGACGTAACAAATGCATATTAAAAAAGTCCTTCCGGGCAGCGCCGGGAGGAAGAGGTAGCTTTCATATTCCTTATTTTTAAAAAGCCAGCTTATATTATTCAAACACACGAAGCTCAATTTAGTGGAAACCGATTATAGAATATTCATTACTAATTTTTATCAATACTAAATCATTATGAATGAGAATTTCACGAAATTAGGCAGCTTTATCCAAGCTACTTTTATTTAAAGTAACCTATATTTGGTTGCCAAATTCGGCGATATCCTGCCATTTTAAGACACTACCCTAGTAGCAAATTGTGTCTGGCCCTTGAATGGCCTCTCATCGAAATCCGATTACACGATAAGTAGCCGATTATCGTATTCTCATCGAACAGGGATGATTTTCATCGGCAATTACTCAGAAATGTCTCATTGGCCTTAGATCAATGGTTGATCGCAACCTGATGAATTTTAGAAAAAAATATGATGAATCCCCGAGGAGTACGATTTCATGACGATGAATGTCCGATGACTTTGAGATGAGTTATCAAGCAAATTTTGATGAGAAAGCGATGAATTATAGATTGGTTGGTTGGGTGTATAAATGAAAGCGATTTCAGAATATTTATTTTCAGATTTTGCGAAATATACATACATTAAAATTTTAGGCGTTAGAAATTTAAATATGCTCACTTTTAATTTCTATTAGCTTTACTACAATCATTTGAAACAAAATATTTAAACAAAAATATCCAAATTTCGTTTTATTTTTTGAGGGGGGAGGGGGGCTGAATTAAAGTTCCATATTTTCTTAGTTTATTTCTGAACAAATACTACTCCTTCATTTAAATAATCCTATTAAATTCTATTATTTATCCTCTTCCTAGAGCCTTTTATTTTAAATAAAGTTTGCTTGCTGAACTCAAACTGATTTATTAAAAAAAAAAGGCTCTAAAAAGGGGATTTTCCAATATTAATACTTGAAAAAGGGATTTTTTAAGTATTAATATTGGACTAACAATTACCACTGTTATTGTTTATCATTTTGTTTGATAGAAATATTTTAAAAGAATTTTGTTAATTCTAAATTATTGTTCTGCTTTGATAAGTTTTTGCCCTTTAAATTTTTCATTTTAAAATGTGAAAGGTTATTTCTTTCATTTTATTCGACTTTAAGAGATGAAAAATGCATTGGGCCTTTTTTCTACCAAGGTACATATGAATAATTCAGTAAGTTATACTATTGTATAAACACTCATAACTCACAAGAGTGCATATTTTTAAATAAGCATTTTTTGGAGGGGGGGAGGGCTAAGGTGGGATTCAGGTGTCTAATTGGGTACAATTTAGGTCTGTTCGGAGATCCTTGACAAGAGGCATACAAAAGAAAAAGGCCCTCACACCCTCCTCGTTTAAATAAAGACCATTTTTTATCACACAAACTGTCCCAAACACATACCCATATTTGCCAATAAGCCGTTTTTCCCAAAAATAAATACTTTGAACCAGAAAATTTATTTAATTAAATGTGTCTTGCCTCTGTGTGGTAGAGATTTGAAATATACTTTATTTCATTAAATAAAATTTCTGGTTTAAAGTCTTTTTCTTCTTTCATTACGTGGGAAGGTGGTAATAAGTATGCTTATATTTTGTTTTCTTAAATATTTCATAATTCATATCTGTAAAGTATAAAAAATAAAACTCTTGAAGAAGCACACCGTAATAACAGATTATATTTCTAAATGAAATGTATGAATTAGGTTCAGCTTTGCAAGTCCCATTTTTAATTCAAATCCATTTCATTTAACCCCTTGAGTAAGTGATTGTGTTCCTGTAATGTTAAATTCACACCGGATCTTTGAAAATTTTTGTTTCAAAATAAGGAAAAGCAATTTTACAAGTTTTTTCCATCAAAGTTACAAAAATAAAATTTATTTAAAAGTTTCCGGTGCAAATCTTGATTAAACTTAGGTGAGATAAAATATATCCCATCGCCTCTCAAGGGGTTAATATTCACAACTTTCACGTCTACAGTTAATTTCTTTTCTATTAGTACTACCTAGATGTTTAAGGAAAAATCTTATGTCACGCTGATACTTCAAGACTGCATTGTCTGTGAAAACTTCTGTAAAGTAGGTCTTTCCCCCTCTGAAATATTTGTATCTTTAATATGATTTAAGAAAAATAGATAGAAAAACTATTTTAATTAATATTTTAATAATTATTGATCAATCTAATTGTCCAATTTATTTGAAAATAACTTTTTGAGCCTTTCTGATAATTTTTTTCCCAAAACACTGCTGCGATGATTTTTTTCATTCAAAAATTTACATAAATTTATATTCATTATGGAATTGGGCTTCATTAGCACAGGATCAACATTCTCTGGAAGTGTAGGAAAAAAATTTTCAACACCTAAACTTACGCATCCAGATGCATAGGTCACAATAGTTGAATGCGAACAAATCCACACAACGTGGAATAAGGAAAGGCTTTAATGCTCGTGATATTATTTAAAATATTTAACTGTTTTTGTTTATTAATCCATAAATTTCATGACTGAAACAAAATTTAAAATACTACTGTAGTAGTTATACAGTCAAACCTCGTTAACATAAATTTCAAGGCAAATTAAAAGTTTTTCCCTCATGTTATCATCAATAGTTTATATTATTAGTAACAAAATCGTTGTATTAATTTTGACAGGCATTGTAGGAACAATTCATATTAAAAGTATACCAGGTTAATTCTGTACATGTTAATGAGGTTTGAATGTACTTTTTGTTGTTTAATAGCAACATCCATCTCCTGTTAGTTTCTGTTTCATAGCTGCCAACTTGTACGTATTTTTCTTACCACTAAAATTTTATAGAATTTTTTTATTTATTTAAACGTTAAAATTGCTTGAATTGCGGTGATTAAATTAACTAAAATTTTCTGTTACATTTTAGTGGTATGAAAAATCCGTACAAGTTGGCAGCTATGCTGTTTAGATATTAGGGCAGATGACTGAAAAAATACATTATCTTAATTCATTTTTTTTTTCAGTTTTATATCTCTATGCCTACATAAAACATCACATTAATGTTAGCTATTTTATCTTATTGTTTCTAAACTTGAAGTGTTGTTTTAAGAATCTACATATACTATCTGCATTTTTTAATTACTACATTAATAAAATACCCCAATTTCTAGTGCATACTCTGCTGATCAAACAAACATGTTTAGATCCAGGAATGTTAATAAATAAGATTTATCTTATTTCTATTTTCTACATATTATGCAACATATTTAAAGAAACTTTCTTGATGTAAAATTTATTGGATCGGCTGCAAACTATGTACATCTGAAATTAGAGTACACAAAAAGTACTTAAATTCTGTTCAATTAACTTGCTCATTTCATATAAATGTACTATTTGAAAGTTTTATTAAGGTTAAACAATGGCAGAAAAAAAAAATTGTTGCTTCTTCCCGTAACTCTTCATAGAAATCTAAACACAAATCTTCTAAGTTAAATAAGTTTCTGAAGCAATTTATTGTCACAGAATGATTCAAACGTGGCTGTGTATATTCACATCCCATAAAAAAGTAGAAGTAATAAAATATTTATTGAATATTCATGCATAAGAATTAAATGAGGACGTCAGTTTCAAAACTTGTCTTATCTAAAAGTTAAAAAATCGAGTTTTCTCTGTCATTCTATTCTACTGGTACTGGTGGACATGAATTGAGAAAACAATACAATCTGCAAAACACTAGCTTTACTGTGTATTTCTGGCATTGTAAAATCTTGGTTTAGAATGAAGACCAACGTGATCAGAGGTTTTTCACGATTTCTGAAAATTTGATTTTCTGGATAAGGCGAATTTTGAAACTCATGTCCTCAAATATAGCTAATAATTTCAAAAGCAAACTTTAATTAACTCTGATATAAATTTAAGATTTATTTATTTTTAAATAACACATAATATAACATACACATCAAAAGAAATTCAAGGTAAGTTTAAATATATAAGTGCATCAATTACACTGTTTATAATTAATGTTCCAACAGGAACAAACAAAAACTAATGCATTTAAAATAACTTCGGAAAAAAAAATCGCAAGGGAAGGTTGATCTGTATTTTTCATTTGAAGTCTGTCATCTGGGTAATTACATGAAGTATCTTGTTTTAGAAGTGTTCTAGCCAAATTATCAGGACGGAATGCCATCTTTTCTTAAATGTAGCTAACAAAACTGCTGACAATATTTCATTTTCTGCAGTGTAGAGAGGGGATATCATGAATGTCATCAGATGTAAAATGCAGTTCACAAAGCTAGACAAAAAGAGAAAAAAATAGTAAATTTTTGTGCATAATCATGTGTTGTGTATATACATATAAAACTGTGGTTTATTTCAGTAAGCTTTATTTAGTACCCTTGTATTTTATTTCAATGAGAGATATATGGGGTCATTCAAAAAAGTCCATTTTGAAATTTTTAAGAAAGAAAAAATATCTTTTGAAAAGGATTGAATACTTATTCAAAAAAGAAACTGAAGGTGAATTTGGGATTTTGGCCCCAGCTTAGTATTTTTTTTTTTTAATCTTGGATTTTTTGGGTCTGCACAATTTGAAATAACAGCAAAATTGTAAAAATTTTAAGCCAAGATAGAATTTGTTAAGGCCAAACCTGAAAATTTTAGTCTGTGCAGACCTTTAATGTCTACTGTTATTTCAGTTAATTTTTCTATATACAAGTTAAAATTAACAAACATAAAACTTTCCAAATAGGAACCGGCAAATTTGCAAAGAAAAAAAAATTAAGACTTCATATACAAAATTACACTTTGTTTCTATAAACAGTTTCAGTGTTTAAATAACCATTTTACAAAGAGCCAATTTTGGAGATTTTCTTCAGATTGAAACCTGGTACTTATCAAGTATACCCTACAGATTTCACCCAAAATCTTATTTCAAACAACAAAAACCAGCTTTTTGCTATGAAGAAAAGGTGGTTTTATGATTTCATGGAATCCTCTATAATTTTCTTTAAAGGCAGGATACCATTCATTGAGCCGAAAAAGTAGGTCAATTTCATCCTCCCCCCATAGAAAGAATAAAGTACCACAAAAACTGAATTTAACCAGTTATTATTCATAGTTTGTAGTATAACAGATATTTTTTATTATACAACAACCCCAGTAGCAGAAAATTCTCCATGTGCCTGTGACAGATACTTGAGGGACAAAAAATAATCTGCAGGTAAAATATTTTTACAATTGAAGCGTTAATTAATCAAACAATCACTTACATGTAACGTTTTTAGACATTTTAAAATATTTTATTAATAACAATATTAACTTTTTGTATTAAGTAATAAAGAAAGAGCTAAACATAATACTATGGAGCAAAATAAAGGTCTGACGAAGAAGAATCTGCAAAAGAGAAAAGAAAATCTGCGAAGCTCGTCTCCTGTTTCGAACATTCTGCTACCAGGACAACAACTATTAAAACTGATGGCAATATTGTCAGTTGCATATACAACATTTTTAGCATGACGTGTAAAATACAGTTTAAATGGATCACCCAATCATGTTTTTCTTTTTGGAAATAGCAGAATATTTTGCGGGCCCATCAGCCTTTTACATATGTAATTATAATATATTCTTTGAGCTACACCGAAGTTAAGAGATAAAAGTTTTCAGAAAAAAGATGACACTTTTTTTCTGAAAACAATTTCGCCCCCCCCCCCCACCCCCCCCCCCCAAAAAAATAAATTTCAATGAACTGCTGTAAAATTTGTAAAACGTTTACACCACCATCGTTATTTTATGTCACACAGACCTTTCGATTTGAGACAGACTGCACGCAGATTGAAGAGAAAATTTACTATTTTTGGCTTTATTTTCAGTCACACAGATAATTTTACAACATCTGTTTTATTTCAGGTCCAAGGTGCATAAAACCAAGCAAAAAAAAAAAAAAATACAATTTTGTATAATTTTTATTCTTGGAAACCTGAGGAGAAAAAAAAAAGCCAAATTTTCACAATTGGGGGGGGGGGGGGGGTTCTAATTTCGAAATTATTTATGTTTCCACAGACATGAGGGAGAAGAGGGGAAAAAAAGGGAGGGGTGAAAAAAAATAACAACAATTTAAAAAACAACTCATAAGCATTCAACGTTTATCTTTAAAAATCACACCTTTCAAAACTGCAAGTTTATGTAGTTAAAAAAATTTTTCATTACAACACGTTAATTTGGCATGGGCCCGATTATTGAAAATTCATCCTTTTGATTGACACTTGGATAAAAAACATGAAATGGTCCTTAAAAATAGACTTCTACACGGTTTTCTTGATGTGTAATCATAATTATATTTATTAAACCATTTGAAAATTTTAAATGATAAAAAGAGTAGGCATATAAATTTTTAAATACATTATTTTTTTTATCTTTTCTTCTTTTTAGTGTTTAAATATTTTGTTGTTGCAGATTCACAGTCAGCTGGCATATTTTCGAAGAAATGATTTGACACATTATCTTCATTGTTTTTGTACTCATAAACAATTATAACTACACTTCTTCTAAACTGTTTACTCAATGTGTAATCATAATTATATTAATATTAAACTATTTGAAAATTTGAAATGATAAAAAAGTAATATTTTTAAATACATTTTTTATTTATTTATATTTTCTACTTTTTAGTGCTTAAAATATTTTGTTACTGCAGATTCACAGTCAGTTGGCATATTTTGGCAGAAATCATTTGACACATTATCTTCGTTGTTTTTGTACTCATAAATAATTACAACTGCAAAAATTATTTGGCAATTTATCAACATTTTCAAAATCACTTTGTGGCAACCTTTATTTACATTTTAAAAACATTCACAGATTGAAATATCTTTATAAAATAGTTATCAATGTATCAAACGCACAAACAATTATTTGTTTTATATTGATACCATTTAATATACACATTAAAAAACTATTAGTTTAATTTATGCATAAATAAAACATAACAATTAATACAATATATATATATATATATATATATATATATAATAAGAAATAAGCCATATATAGTTAGACATTTTTTATTGGTCGCAATTTCAGTTTCACGACAATTTATAATATTTGCCAAGAAATCACACTTTCTTAATCTTAACTCGGTCATGACTGAGTTATGTCATAGCCCCTATAATAAAGAAGTATTTGTTACGTTAGTGTATAACTTAACATACTCTTTGAAGTAGCAAGAGACGTCAAGTTACGTCTGGTAACTCAAAAACATTAACGTTTAACATGGATCAGTTTATACCAACCAAAACACGAATTTTCTGCTTAAAATCAATACGAATCGAACAACAAAAAAATTCTACAAACTGAAGAGAAAGGAAAGTAATACATATTTTAATACAATTATGGAAAAATGTCTATAATTAAATGTTTCATATAAATACTGTCTTTTTTGCTTTGAACAGTTTGAACACATACAAATTTATTAATATTTAAATACAGTAGAACCTCGATCCATCGTTTTTCAAGGTGTGTGTGGAAAAAACGATAAATGCAGGAAAACGATGAATGTGGTTTAACGTCAAAACACGAAAAAAAAAAACAAAGTTTAAGCATTACTTACTAATACATGCAATGTATACAGTATATTAATAAATACTAATTTGTTACAGACCAAACTGTAAAATAAATAAATCAAAGTTGTAGAAAATGGATATTTATTCTAAAAATGAGTAATTTTATATTCAGTTTTTCGTTCATTTTTTAAATTAAACAACAAATTTTCAGGTCATTTTCTGTAATTTCATGTACATATAAAAAAGTTCGTATAGTTTCAAATGCCGTAATTAAATCAGACAGACTTTGCGCTGGTGTAGGCTTAGCTTCATCGGCATGAACATTATCCTCTGCTTCTTCGCCATTATTTTCATTTTTTGCATCATCACACATTTCTTCTATGCTTAGGACACCACATGTCGCAACATCTCGATCAATAGAAATATATCGTTAAATTTTGTAACAGAGACATCCTCTTTTACACGCAACCACTATTCATTTGCATTATCGTCAGCATATTCATTATTTTCTTTCCCTTCTGTTGAGCATTCTTCATGAGTTTTTTGCAAAAAAACTGCATTTCACGAAACACTTCTGGATGGAATGAAGAAGTTACTCCATGCCAAGCTGAAAGTACAAAATGAATAGCCTGCAGAAGCTCTATTTTTGGAGTACGTTCTTTTGCTTATTCCATGAAACAAAGATATTTCACTAGCTTTCTCCTGTAAAATTGCTTAAAACAATTGATTATTCTGGCATCAAGAAGATGTACGACCTCTTGATAATCTCTGTCCCCCCCCCTCCCGAAACAGCTCAAATGAGTTATTTTAGGATAAAAGAAGTAATTCCAGTTTGTATGTCATATGGATCCGCTTGACCTTCAATTTCATTTCGGTGGGGAGAAAAATTTTACAACGATGAATGCGGGAAAAAGATTTCTTGACGAACGATGAATGCGGGTTTCGTTAACATTATTTAAGTATAATTTGTGCAGGGACCATAGAAGTAAAACGATCAATGTGGGAAAACGATGGATGCTGGAACGATAGATCGGGGGTTTCACTGTATAGTATAGATGCTGCTTAATGTGATTACTTCGGGACCACAAGTTTTTGATAACAATATACAGGGTTTTAAAACACCCAGCACACTGGTCTAAAACTCGGGGTTTTCTTAAAAAAAAAAAAAAGTGTGTGTGGGGGGGGGGACTTTATTGAGTTTTTTTGCAGAACACTTTAAACTTCTACATAATACATATACATTTATCAGTGAAACCTGGGTATAATTTTGCATTAATTAAGTATGATTTAGCAAAATATATATATAAAAAATTAAGTTAATTTAAAAGGTACATTTGTATCTCATGGGACCGGTTTGCTGCATTAAGAATATATTGAACCAACTACAACTGAATTTTTTTATATAATTCTTAATATAATTCAAAATATTTTTCACACAAAGCGATGCTTTTAGCATGATGCGTTAGGTCGAGACATGATGATTTTGAAAACACTAACAGGCTGATATTACACATAATCACATTAAGCAGCATCTACTGCAAAAAGTAGTTTCTTTAGCATAAACATAATTATAATTACCGTTAAACAGATTTCTCTAAAAAGTCACGCTGCAAGAGGAACACTGTTTGAATTCTCAGAGTGGACTCTCAGGAATTCTAGGTATATCCTAAGGATTAAAAAAAAAAAAAAAAAAGTAATTGAAATGTAAAAAAAACCTTGATTTTCATTAAAGTACTGATACACAAAAACAAGTTGGAAATTGCACGTCAAACGTAGCTAATGAGGTGCGTTCGTACTATAGCTAGTTTTATAAATATTTTTTGCACCGCATATTGTACTCACTGAATGTATATTTTAGTACGGTTCAATAAGTGCATATCCATTTCATTCTGTTGGCTGTAACATCATTAAAATGCACTTGAATTTTTTTTTTCCCATTGGCCGTAATGTAATGGAAAACTTTAGACTATCCCTGTCATTAAACTATAGATCTGATTTTCATAAAATTTGAAATGACTCAACAAAATATTGCAATAATTATATATTTAAAATTTCAGAACATTCGGTTGGGTAGTTTTTCCTCAGTTATATGCAGAGTGACAGACAGACAGACGTACTGACTGAATGACAACTATAGCTACATATTTATATAATTACGAATGCACCTAAAAAGGAATTTTGGTAATGTAAAAATAGTATTGACTATGGGCTTATTTGTCAGGGCATAAAGCCCGGCGGCCCTACTACTAACTACTTTATGCACCCAGGGGTCCTTACTGCTTTTTTTGATTCACCCTTTTATTTAATTTAATCGAAAAATACATCAATCAGCTGCAAAAAAAAATCTGAATTTCACTAATTGGCCGAAGGAGAAAAAAACCCAGCTAAATTCATCGAATAGGCAAGGGAAATGCAAAATTTGTTAATTGATTGTAAAGAGGGGGGAAAAATCAAGAAATATGTCAACTCCACACAAGAAAAAAACTGTGAAATCTTTTAATTGTGATCGATTAATGGGAAAAAATATCAAATTGTCTACTCATCTCAGAAAAAAACATGAAATTTTTCAATTCAACAGAGGAAAAACAGAGTAAATTTTGTCAATCAATCGTAAAATGAAATGGCAGGATTTATCAATCGTCGCAAAAATTTTATAACCGCTGAAGACAGGGCTTGAAATTCAATTTTTAGGGTTTCGTTCATCTGATGAAACCCTATTCGTCTCGCTCCTCTGTCAGTCTGTCACAGAGCCCGTTCTAGTCTTTTCTGCGAACCATTCACAAAATTTGAACTTTTCCGTGCCCTATGATGAAATTTGCATCCCCCCCCCCCATGATCCTTCGATGAAATTCACGATTTTTCAGCAGCCATTCGACGAAATTTGAGTTTTCGTGATCCTTCGAAGAAATTGGAGTTTTCGCGATCCTTCGAAGAAATTGGAGTTTTCGCGATCCTTCGAAGAAATTGGAGTTTTCGCGATCCTTCGAAGAAATTGGAGTTTTCACGATCCTTCGAAAAAATTGGAGTTTTCGCTAACCTTCGAAGAAATTGAATTTTCGCAATCCTTCCAAGAAATTGGAGTTTTTGTGATCCTACGAAGAAATTGAGTTTTCGCGATCCTTCAAAGAAATTGAGTTTTCGCGATCCTTCGAAGAAATTGGAGTCTTCACGATCCTTCGAAGAAATTGGAGTCTTCACGATCCTTCGAAGAAATTGGAGTTTTCACGATCCTTCGAAGAAATTGGAGTTTTCACGATCCTTCGAAGAAATTGGAGTTTTCACGATCCTTCGAAGAAATGCGAGTTTTCACGATCCTTCGAAGAAATGAGAGTTTTCACGATCCTTCGAAGAAATTGGAGTTTTCACGATCCTTCAAAGAAATGAGAGTTTTCACGATCCTTCAAAGAAATGAGAGTTTTCACGATCCTTCGAAGAAATGAGAGTTTTCACGATTCTTCGAAGAAATGCGAGTTTTCACGATCCTTCGAAGAAATGCGAGTTTTCACGATCCTTCGAAGAAATGCGAGTTTTCACGATCCTTCGAAGAAATGCGAGTTTTCACGATCCTTCGAAGAAATGCGAGTTTTCACGATCCTTCGAAGAAATGAGAGTTTTCACGATCCTTCGAAGAAATGAGAGTTTTCACGATTCTTCGAAGAAATGCGAGTTTTCACGATCCTTCGAAGAAATGCGAGTTTTCACGATCCTTCGAAGAAATGCGAGTTTTCACGATCCTTCGAAGAAATGCGAGTTTTCACGACCCTTCGAAGAAATGAGAGTTTTCACGATCCTTGGAAGAAATGAGAGTTTTCATGATGCTTCGAAGAAATGAGAGTTTTCACAATGCTTCGAAGAAATTGGAGTTTTCGCGAACCTTCGAAGAAATTGAGTTTTCGCAATCCTTCCAAGAAATTGGAGTTTTCGTGATCCTACGAAGAAATTGAGTTTTCACAATCCTTCAAAGAAATTGAGTTTTTGTGATCCTTCGAAGAAATTTGAGTTCTCGCGATCCTTCGACGAAATTCGAGTTTTTAGCGATCCTTTGACGAAATTTACGCTTCTTTCGCAATCTCTTGACAAAATTAGCGGCATTTTTCATGATTTTTTGATGAAATTTGAGGTTTTTTTTTTTTTTTTTTTTTTTTTTACAAAATCCTGCACCGGTTCCTTCCATATTTTTAGTCGCCAGTCTTTCAAGTTTAATCGCCGGGTGGCGAGTGCTTATTTTCATCTTTACGACAAAACCCTTTTGATTTTCATAAAATAAAAATAAAATTATATACAGTCGACTCTGTGAAATCTGCACACTTAGGGACAGAGGGTTTTGCGGATTACACATCTTTGCAGATTATAGATCATCCATTTGTTTACATTTTACTTTTTAGAGTCTGGCAATAAATTAGAAACAACTGCACAAGAATTATAATTACAATGTAAAAGAAAAACATAATGCATTATTATTTTACTAATTGTATTAATTTTTTTAAACGTTGACACAACATAATGGTAATTTCAGTTTTGCTTTGTTGCCAATAATTTTTTTCTATAGTCTATGAACAATCATTACTTTTTGCTCTGAGATAAAATTTTGTTGCCCTGGAAAATTTAAACATTTATGTCCAATTTATATTTAAATATTTATTCATTGGAGAATTGATAACTTATGAAAAAAAATACCAAATTTAACTTTATCTAAGAGTTTAACTGTTAATGGAATTTTCATTGTTTACATTCCAACATGTAGTCCGGATAATAGACATTGGCGGATTATACATCAGCGGATTTCACAGAGTTGACTGTATTTAATAGTTCACTTATATATTATATTAAAAAAAAGAAAAAAAAAGAAAAAAAAGTCGCCAAACAATGTGATTTAAGACCATAAAGTTTATAAGTGTAATATGGTCACATTTGTTACATGTTTATCATTTTTGGACCACAGTCAAATATCTTGTCTGTGCATTCTAATTATAGAAGATTGCTAAGAAAGTATGGCAACAACCAATCAAGACTGCAGTGAAGATAACCAAACTATGGCTGTCAGAATGATTGGTATAAAATTGCATTTTTTTTTTTTTTTTTTTTGCTTATTTCTACTATTATATATATATCCCCCAATCTTTATGTTTCGAGCTAAATTTGCTGTGTCAGAACTGATTAATAAAAAGTCACTGGTCTCAAGGACTCAAACATAAGAATTTACTGGTCCACAACATAAAATTCTATTAAGCACCTTTAACCCTTTGAGCCCTCTCCCCTCCCCAGAATATAAACCAAACTCACTTTTCAGTTATCCAAAATTTTCAGCATTAATAAAATGTGAAATTTTAATTTGTTAAAAATAAAATAAAATTGTGATTTGCGATCGGGAGGGCAGAAAAGTTACTGGTTCTGCGGACAACTAAATTTTTCAAATTAGGGGCTGCCCACAACTAATGTCATGCTTGGAGTAGGGTTCGTGAAATAGTGACAAGGGGATGGGAGGGGGTAAGAAGAAATGTGACATCACACATTTTGGTTAAAATAAAAGCATTAAAAATCAGCAGATTAAATTTTGAAGTTATTTTGAAATTAAAATCAGGGGTCGATCCATGCAAAATTTGGGGCCTATTTAGGGCCCTTTCACAAAAATCTATTTAATAAAATAGGCCCCTTCACAAAATTCCTTTTAATAAACAGGCCCCTTTCATAACATTCTTTTTCATAAAAACTGTTTTAAAATGTGTAATTTGTAAATAAAACCAGATCACGAAAAACAAAAAATTTAGCAAGGGGATTTAAAGAAGTTTTTGTTTATAAATTCTTGGTTCGAATGAGTAACTGGATTTCCACTTTCGTTACAAAATGCTATTTTTCACAAAAATATTATAAAATTCACAAAAATAACTTACTTTTCACAAAATGGGCCCCAAGAATAAAAACCTGCATCGATCCTTGAAAGTATTTTATACTCATAAAGTAAGGATAGTATTGAGTTGACTCTAAGCCGCTTTTTAGCAGGGCGCAGCGCTAGGCGGCCCTTTTTATTTCTTTTTTGCGCCCGGCAGCTCTTTTAAACCCTCCCGATACGCCCAGCTGCCCTTTTCAACATTTCCTATGTGCCTTGTGGCAATCCAATTGATCCCGAAAAAATATCACAAATTCTAGGCTCTCTAAACAAACCAGTTCAAAATATTTTTGTGAACAAGGTTTAAGTGTCCCTTTTTTGAAAAAAAAATGTGCCTTTTTTTAGAACAATGTTTCCTTTTTGAAGAAATGTACCCTTTTTTAGATAGTGTTCCCTTTTTTTAGAATAGTGTTCCCTTTTTAAAAAATTACCGCCCGGCGGCCCTTTTTTTCTAGAGTCAACACTAAAGGATAAGATTTAAAGCCAAATATATTAAATTCCATTTCAAATTCCAAAATACTACTGTTTTCAAATGCTCTTTCATATTAATATTTTATGACTATTGCATATTAATTTATGTTTTTTGTCGTAAACCTTAATATTATTTCATACAAAATAAATACACAAATCATATTTTATAGTTATGCTCACAAATGTCGTGAAAACAAATAGTTAAAGTTAATATGAAAGTTTAATTATAAAGTTAAAATTTTAAATATGATCTATAAAGCAGTGCTTTGTTTCTGAACTGCAAGTATATGTTATGTAATATAGCATGACATGCGACAAGAGGGGAGGGCAAGAGGTAAGTTGAAGTGTGACAAAGGGTGGGGGAAGGGGCCAAAAAGTGTGACATCATTTATGGACTGTCCCTTAGTGGTCAGGTTGAATTTTCAGTGGTCGCGGACCAGCAGAACACCAAGGATTCTGAATGTTGATTTGTAAATGTAGAACAAATATTTATGTGGAGCAATATTAATTTATAAACTGCCTAATTTAGAAGACAATGAGTTACTTATAGTTTCATTAGAAAGAATATTTTCTGGTTTTCATTTAATTTAGTTTAAAAAGGTTAGGCAATAAAAATACAGGCATGCTAACATTTGCATTCAAATTCTTCAGTAAAAAATATATTTTGTTCTGTGTATAAAAATTCCCTTGATAGTGAATGTTTGTTTTTTGTGAAAAGCAAATTGTTTCTGTTTTCAATTAGTTGACTGTCAATTTTGGTGTAAATAGAAAGAAAAAGATTGTGTTCTTTTTAGGTGCAATATATTTTAGTTTCCAATTTATATTAAATCTCAAAATATTTATAATCAGCAATAAGTATTTGACTATTTTGCAGCATTCGAAATCCTTGGTGGTCCGCTGGTCCGAGACCACTAAAAATTCAATTGGACCACTAATTTAAAAAATTTAGTGGTCCGAAGGACCAGTAACTAACAGTAACTTTTTCCCCTTTCTGACCTGTAAACGTAAATTTTCCCATCCCTGAGAAAACTGCAACCAAACATTACAATAAGCATAAAATTTGCATAAAAACTTAGTTAAAATAAATAGACGGAAATAAAAAACATAATAATTTCAGTTTTTGTTTATGTACTATTTAATTTTTAGCAAAATATAATTTTACATTTTATTATGCCGAAAATTTTGGGTAACTGAAAGGAAGTTTAATTTATATTCTCGGAGGAGGAGAGGGGGGGGGGGTGTCACTCAAAGGGTTAAGGTACTTATATAATTTTATGTAGCGGGCCAGTGACGATGTCTGCGGACCAGTAAACTCTGATGTTTACTGTTCCTTGTGATCAGTGATTTTTTTTTTAATCAATTCTACCGTTGAAAATAGTCAGGGTTGCAAAATCGCTAAAAAAATGTCGGTCATAACAAAAAAGATGACAGACGATCAAGGGAGAATATGCAAGGGATATACAAAAACTCATTCAATTTCATTATAAAAATTAACATAAGGTTAACAGATGATAAGATTAAAAATTCAAAACAATATTCTTGTATTTAATAACATTTGTTATAATACTTGTCCCCAAGCAGCATTAGCGATAAATACAAAATATTATTTTGTCTTCAAAAACATCGGTAAATTAGAAAAATTTTGGTTAAAAAAAAAAAAAAAAAGATCTATTCAATCTATCTTTTAACATGCTTTTACAAACAAAATATCAAAGTTCTCCAAATGTTATTTATGAAAAAGGAGAGAGAGAGAGATGGGGGGGGGGGGGGAGAAATTTGTAAAAAGCAAATAGTATAAAATTTTGTAATGATAATGATTCTGAGATTCATATAAATATTAAAATTGATCTAAGCCCAATAAAAAACAATGATGTTTTCAAAACAAAATACCAAAATTTTCCAAACGTTATTTCTAAAAAAAGAGAGGGGAAAGGGAATTTGTAAAAAGCAAATAGTAATAAAATAAGCAAAAAATTTTGTGCATGCATGTGCAGTAAGTAAAAAATACTGCATGTATGGGCACTGCATGCCCATAAAGCAAAAATTCAAAACAATATTCTTGTATTTAATAACATTTGTTAATGCTTGTCCCCACGCAGCATTAGCGATAAATACAAAATATTATTTTGTCTTCAAAAACATTGGTAAATTAGAAAAATTTTGGTTAAAAAAAAAAAAAAAAAAAAATCTATTCAATATGTCTTTTAACATTCCGATGAAGCAAGTAACTTTTTTCACTCTCTGACAGGTAAACTTAAATTATCCCATCCCTGACAAAAACCGCAACCAAACATTACAATAAGCATAAAAACTTAGTTAGTTAAAATAAGTAAACGAAAATAAAATACATAATTAATAATTTCAGTTTTTGTTAATGTACTACTTATTTAATTTTTAGCAAATTATAATTTTACATTTTATTATGCCGAAAATTTTGGGTAACTGAAAGGAAGTTTGGTTTATATTCTCGGAGGAGGAGAGGGGGGGGGGGTGTCACTCAAAGGGTTAAAAGTACTTAATATAATTTTATGTAGAGGGCCAGTGACGATGTCTGCGGACCAGTAAACTCTGATGTTTACTGGTCCTTGGGACCAGTGACTTTTTTTTAATCATTTCTACCGCTGTTTTGATATTTGCGAACCCTGCAAAAATTTATTTTTTATCATAAGCGATAAAAATAAGAGTATTTTATGAACTTTTTTGTATTTTAATATCACCCCCCCCCCTCTCTGCCTGTTTTTTTTTTTTCTTTTTAAATATCCCAGCAGTAGGGGTTGTTTTGTGTGTTAATAAACGAAAGCGTTAAAAGATGTTTTTTGTTTAGTATCCTTAAATCTTGACTGAATGATACTAAAGCATTTTGGATTTTGGCTGCCAGACTGCTTGGTTTCAGAAACAAAATACTACTACATACTAGGGTGTAAAAAATCATGATTCTTTGGAACAGATGTCATATTCGCCCCATATTGGCGCGATTTTTTTCTGTCGCCAATATCATATAGGCAACAGGTACTTAACTTGCGCCAAAGTGCTTGATGTGGTAACCCGGATTATGTTGTTTATGCTGTTGATGTTTTCGCCAAATTGGCAAGCTAAAAAAATCGCGCCAATATGGGGCGAATATGACATCTGTACCGATTTTTTTTAAAAAAATCAGATTTTTTTAATTTAAATCAGATTTTTTTTATTTTTTTCCCTGTGTTAAAATATTAAACATTTACCAAGAATTAAGCATTTCAAAAATGAACAACCCTTCAGTTACTAACATAATCTATGTTTTTTTGCTTTAATTAATAAAATTTTAATTATGCAATTATAGAATTTACAAAAAACTGCAAATTAAAAATTTCTTTAGTAACATACAACATTATGTGCATTAATATTTTGTAATAATTATGTAAACCAATATTAAATACTGCTTACATTTTAAAGTTATTGATAAATTGCATTTAATTTTAATTGGATGATACAGATTAAATTTTGTAATTATTAAACAATTAACTTTTTAAGAACACAATCTACATTTTTGAAAAAAGTGATTGAAAAAAGGTGATAAATAATAGTTTGATAAATACATAAAGCAGCCAGTAATTTTACACAGGTTCTAAAGCGTATGTATATAAAATCGATCAAAAATTGTAGCAATGTATACAGCAAATTCACACATAATTTAAAAATAGATTACAAAAATTGTATTTTTGAAACTTAAATCGGATTTTTTCCCCATAACATTAAAATATTTGAATAGCTACTAAATATTATAATGTTTTGAAGTTATTTAACATTTAGTTAGATGTTTTTTTTAAATGTATAATACTTCTTTTTACACAGTTTAATACTTTTATAATTAACAATAACAAATATTAGATTTTTTACAAGTGATTTAGTGATCATTTTCATTACTGATTATAATGCTTTTTCACACTATTTTAAAAAATCAGAAAATATGTGATTTTATCATCTGATTCAAATCAATTGATTAAAATCATTGACACTCTATTGCTATGTTTATTGTATAGTATAAAAGAATGAATAACTTGATTATTAAAAGGAAATTATGGCATTGTAAATTATATTAGATTGAAATATCATTTTTAAATTAAATGCTTTTTATGTTTGTTAGATAAAAACCATGCTTTTTACAAACTTACTGTACTTAAAATTTCACAATACTCAGGAATTATGCTTAGAAACAATTATTTAAAGCTTTGTTTTGTGTATTCATAAGTCACAATACCTGTAGAAACTTTCCAAATTATGTTCATCTTAGATTTGAATACTTTTTACGTCATTTTAAACATTTAGAATTTTTTTGATTTTAATCAATGATTTTTTTAAAAAAATCACTTGATTAAAATCATGATTTAAATCGCTGATTTAAATCAACTGATTTAAATCGTTGACACCCTACTACATACAGACTTGCCAAGCTCCGAAATCCAAAAATCAGAAATGAAATCAATTTTTTTTTCAGTTTTAAATTGCGCTTTGTTGTCATATAAGATTAAATATAAACAATTACACAGACTATTAAAAAAGGTGCATTACAATCAAGAGCACGGGAAAACGTGTGTAAATCAGAAGCATTGTCAAATGAAAAAGGTAATAACATCAGAAAGAATGAAATAGGTACTTACATATTTCCGGAAAAATGTATTTATTCCACGGATAATGCAGTGTAGCAATGGCGACCGCTTCCTTCTTCCTCGCGAACGGCCGTTGACAGCAACATCGTCTTCATCCGGGATCTTCGTAGCTTTCGTGTTTCAACCAATCAGATTCACGCTTCCAGAAAAACTGCGTTTTCTAGCATATTTCACCGTGATTTGATATCAGGCCGTTATCTGTTGCACATGACTATGCGATTAGCACATTTTCCTCGGTAATTATGCTCATAATGATACCTTTCAACCGAGGAAATTGTGCCCATCGAAAACCAGTTCTCAGGTACTGCTCGCAAGGATATACCTGTGTTATTACTCGAGCACATTTCGAGGAATTGATGAAAGGCCGAGAAAAATACGATCTGTCGATGCTACTAGGGTATGGTGGATGAGGCTAACCAGTGAACTTGGTTGAGACTATGGTAATTCCTGTGCAGATGCTCACTCACATCGGAATCGGTTGATATATACGAGTGCTGTTGGAGGTAAATTTTTCAAAATGTCACCCACATTAGAAATTCAAACTGCTGTACCGAATCATTTTTCAAGATAAAGAAAAAACAAAAATGCTCCGGAATCCTCATATAAAGATCAAATACTTAAGAAAGAAACTTTTTTCAATTTTTATTTTTTTTCACCATACTTTAAATATATATATATATTTAATTTAATGGCTGCCATTTTGAAACAAGATGGCGGATGAAGCTGGCCAGCGAACTTGGTCGAGACATTACGATATACAATCTACATGCCTCCTTACATCGAAATAGGTTAATAAATACGCGTGCTATCGCGTGACAAATATCAGATTTTTTCAAAATGTCAGCCATGCCAGAAAGTGCTATAACTCAACCATTTTTTAAGATATAGACGAAACAAAAACTGCCCCGGAATCTTTTTATCAAGGTCAAACACATAAAAAAAAATCTTTTTCATTTTCCAATTTTTCGATACTACATTTTAAATTTTAAATTAAAAATTATTTTAAATGGAAGCCGTTTTGAAAAAAGATGGCGAATGAAGCTGGCCAACTAACTCAGTCGAGACATTGATATGTACTATGTACACACCAAGTTACATCCAATTCGGTTCATAAATAAGCCTGTTACCGCGTGACAAATATCAGGTCGTTTCAAAATGTCAGCCACAATAGAAATTGAAAATGCTATAACTCAGCCATTTTCTTTAGATATAGACGAAACAAAAACTGTTCCGGAATCTTTGTATTAAGGTTAAACAAATAAGAAAAATCTTTTTCATTTTCCAGATTTTGTGTACCTCATTTTAAATTTAAAATTTATTTAAATGGCCGCCATTTTGAAACAAGATGGCGGATGAAGCTGGCCAACGAACTCGATCGAGACATTGGTATGTACTATGTATACACCAAGATACATCCAAATCGGTTCATAAATACGCCTGTTATCGTGTGACAAATATCAGGTCATTTCAAAATGTCAGACACGCTATAAATTCAAAGTGCTATAACTCAGCCATTTTTTAAGATATAGAAGAAACAAAACCTGCCGCGGAATCTTTGTATCAAGGTCAAACACATAAGAAAAAAAATTTATTTTCAATTTTTTGGTACCACATTTCAAATTTTAAATTTTAAATTTTTTTTTTAAATGGCCGCCATTTTGAAACTAGATGGCAGTTGAAGCTGGCTAACGAACTCGCTCGAGACATTGGTATGTACTATGTACACATCGCGTTACATCCAAATCAGTTCATAAATACGGGATTTACAGTGTGACAAAAATCATATATATATATATATATATATATATATCAACATTTGAACGGAGAGTAGTTTCGGGGTCTGGGGGGTCATGATCGATGAAAATATTCCAAAATTTTTTGAAACCGGTTTCCTTCGAACGGCTTCAATAGGTAGCTTTTTGTAATGAAAGCTGCCTAAAAGTATTAACACGTGTTAATCCGTCAGTGTTATTACTTCAATACTACACCAACATTGATTTTCATCTTATAATTCTGTTTCATTTTACCGGAGTAAAAACGTAAAAACGAGTTACCCTCGAACACAATTTGTTATTCTGTTTCACATCGGCTGCTTGAGAAACGCCATGTTAGCTAAATGGGAATTGCCCTTCGCTGCATTTACAGCCGATGTACAACAGAATTATGAAAAATCGAGAAAAGATATCTCAATCTCTATTACAGCTCCCCCTTCCGTTAGATTTTTCATATATTCACGAGGGACCTACTGGCCATAACCAAAATTTTGTTCAATTCTATTCATAAATTCATACACTTTTCGATGACAAAATATTGAAAATGGCACAAAAATTTCTATTATAGAGTCCCCTTTCGGGAATATTCCCAAATTCAAGGAGCACCTGCTTGCCATAGCCAAAAACATATCCATGGAATTTGGTTCAATTCTATGGAAAACTTCATACACTTTTGGATGGTTCAAAGCGGACATACGGACACATTTACGCATGGACAGATGGACAGATAGACATTTTGTATAAACATTTCTTCGGGATCTCTGATCCCTAAAACGTGTAAATACGTCAAAAAACGGCGAAATCTTTCAAACAACAAGAAAGATATTAAGGAATTGTTCCAAGAAACTTTAATTGATGTCAATGATAAATAAACTTTTGAAAAGTAATAGCTTTAGAAGAGAATGATGTTACAATGAAAAAGTTGGTAGCATCCTAATAAAATAGTTTTTAAATGAACTCTATAGTTGCAGAGTTATCTGCTGCAGCTCATTTTGATTTTGTGGAGGAAACTACAAAATGTACGAAAATAGAGCATTTTAGAACATTAAAGAAAATCTGAGAAATGATTAGAAGCTCGAAATAAAGACATATATTGGAGAACTTAACAAATGGAAAAGTCGTGTTCTGCAACTTATTTCTGTGCACATTTAAAAAAAAAATAATATGAGTATTGTAATTTTTTTTAAATTATTTTACTCAAAAAAAAAAAAAAAAAAAAAAAAGAGAACAAAAGCTTTCTCACGAAAAAATACGCTACAAAAAGATTTAAAGAAAGAGTATGATCTGAAAGATTAAAAAAATTGGAGAAAATGCGAAAAGTTATTAAAAATTTGAAAAATTAAAAGTATACTTGGCTGATTTCCCCCCCTTTTTTTGGAAGAATTAAGAGTAGATTCTGTTTTACGCAATATGAAATATTTTTTATTAGGGTTTCGTTGATCTGACGAAACCCTATTCATCTCACTCCTCTGTCTGTCTGTCACAGAGACCGTTCTCAGAATCTATATATGTTGGAGACTTGAAATTTTGGATACTTATAGCTGAATACCTCACATAAAACGACAAATCATAAAATTTTGAAAAAGTCTTATATTTAACCATCTAGGCTCTAACTTGTGCATTTTAAGCAATTTTCCAGATCTCCACCTTTTTCACCCGAGGGATACTTTTTTGCCGACACTCTTTTGACCTCTCTTTCATATTATGCACCATAGCCTTACATATTTTAGTTCCACTTTTTACCGCCCGGGGGCGCCTATCTATCTCGGGTGCTATGGGTCCGATCAACTCGACTAATATATCTACAGATAGGTTGTAAAACAGGGTTTCGTTCGGATAGAGGTTTGTTTAGAATAGAGTGCGTCCCCTGGTTGCAAATGTGGAACTAACAGATTTTGCAAAAGGATAAAGTGTTTTGAAAGGAATATTAAACGAAACCCTTTGTGCGATCTGTGATCACACTTACCCACTTGTTTATATTTTTTTCTATTAATGCACCATTATTTTTAAGATAAGAAATATGTTTAATTAAAGAATCATATCACGGTGTTTTGTTTCAATGCTAATTCATATAGCGTCTGGCACATTTTTTTTTTTTTTACCGATTCATGCAAATTTCGATAAACTGTATTAAGTTTTAATACTTTTAGAGAACTAATATATTAGCGCAAGTCATATCTCAAAATGTTATTTTCCAAAAATAAAACCGTGTTTAACAATTTTACTTGTTTAAGATTTTTTATAATTCTAAGAATCTTCTATTGTCCCGCGGGGCTGTTTACATTTTTTTTTTTTTTTGCTTGAACTGTGAATTTCCCAATACACACCATTATTTTTATGGGTTCTTTGAATTTTTCAGGCTCTAGCTTACCGAAATTTAAAATTTCACTACACTTTATTAAACAATACGCTAAATAAAAACAAAAATATAATTGAGGAGTTTAATGATAGTGCTAAAATGTATTTTGAAAGTCAAATATCAAAGTTGTTACCGGCGATCCTGAAGTCCCAAGACTTTTGAAGATATAATAATTAGTAAACTACGTACAGAATAGTACTCTTTGTACAGAAATACTTAGGAACATTTGAGATGTTCCTTTATAAGGCAAAATAAATAAATAAATATATAACAGTTATTTTTTTACCAACAGGAGGCTTTGTATTTCAAGAAATACTTTTGAAACAATATATATATTCATTTAGAGGAAATAGTCTGTGTCAAAATATTGCAGGTTTTCAATGTGACGCTAATAACTTATAAGTACAGCCGTCAAACGGTGAATAACACCTTGCGCAACACTGAAGAGAATTTGAAAGGTTATCTCTGAAGCAATACGGCTTATAGCATCTTTCAGCTGGACCAATGAATTAGGCTGATCTCTATACGTATGTGACTTCAAGTAACCCGTTATTCAAAAGTCAAATGATGTAAGAGCTAGTGACTGTACTGGCCTTTAGTTCAGAAAGAGTGACTTTACAGGCCTTTCGTTTAAAAAGAGTGACTCAGGATAAGGTCCGCTCCAAATATAGACGTCAGGATTGTCATGACAGGAACAAAGAAGTGCGGACGCTTGCCATTTTACATAATTGTTATGGAATGGAAACCTGTTCTCTCTTGAAAGGGAAGGGTGGTTTTTTTCTTTAAACGCGCTGCATATTTTTCACTTGTCACTGAAAATATTTGAAATGTAACCCCTATGATTTCCTTGAAAAAAAAAAAGGAACAATGAAAAAGAAGCTGTGAACTTATAGCACATGGTGTAACTTTTAGGTCATGAAATGCTTTTTTCATTAATGCATGCGGCAGTTTTAGGTAGCTTTCATTACAAAAAATCAATGCCGGCCCGGCCTACAGGCAGAGGTAGATTTCGAAGTCAAATATACTAATTTCACAAACAAAAACTAAATCATGATTAGAGACAAATCCACTTTAACAATATTATCTGGCCGCTTTTGACGAGTTTTTATTTCATTTTTATATAATAGCTGGTTTTATCAGAATCATGTTAGAGCGGTATTCAAAAAAATACTTTTCCATGCTCAACAACTCGAAATTTTCTGGCATAAATCCACATTCATTTTTAATTAAAGAAAAAAAAAAAAAAAATGAAACTTGCTGACGTGATTTTTGAAGAGATTTATAAGCGACCTGTGTTTTTATTTTTTGCTCAATTAATTAAAACTTGATATATAAACAACTATTTTCTCAGAAGGGCAATATTTTTTGTTTCTAACACAATCGCTTCGGGAAATTCCGTTCAAAATGCCCTTTTTGACATAATTTTTTGAAATATATTCCGCCTCTATCAAAAAATCGATCATTACGGTACATTATATAGTTTCTGAATAAGCGAATCTACCAATTAAATGCGTTTGAGAGCAAAAATGAATTTAAAAATGAGTCAGAAAATAAGCAATTTGGCTTTAAGTGCATCCTTAATACAATGATTTTTCCAACACAATCCGCTTCGGTAAATTCGGTTCAAAATGCCTTTTTTAACAGCATTTTTAAAAATATATTCTGCCTCTATCAAAACATCGACCATTAAGGTACATTATATAGTTTCTGAGTAAGAAAACGTACCAACTGGAAGCCTTTGAGAGCAAAAATGAATTGTAAAAATGAGTCAGAAAATAAGCAGTTTGGATTAGAATACATCCTTACTAAGATGATTTTTTTCTTCAAACGCTATGTATTTTTAAATTGTTTTTGCTGTAAGAATTGGTCCTATTCAAAACTTCTCTATATAGATGTTGTAGACAATATTAAGAAGATATATGATAAATTCATGGGGATTTCATATCTTGTGAATTGACAGAGTTATGGATTTTTTTCTTCTTCAAACTCCCTTTTTGTTTCCGTTTTTATTTTTTTTTGCGGTACGAATTGGTCCTATCCAAAACTTGTCTATATAGATGTTGTAGACAATATTAAGAAGATATATGAAAAATTCATGGGGATTTTATATCTTTTGAATTGACGGAGTTATGGATTTTTTTCTTCTTCAAACCCCCTTCTTGTTTTCGTTTTTAATTTTTAATTTTTTTTTTTTTTTTTTTTCGGTACGAATTGATCCTATCAAAAACTTGTGAATATAAAAGTTGTAGATAATGTTAAGGAGATTTATAATAAAATTAATTGGATTTGATATCTGGAGAATTGACGAAGTTATGATTTTTTTTTCTCCCCAAAACCCTATTTTTTGCGCCCCTTTTTGCCCATTAACGAACATGACCGAGATTTTATGCCCATTGATTTTATGTATCAGTTTGGAAGAGATTGGTGCAGAATTATGAAAGTTATCGTGTCCAGAAGAAAGTGATATACATATATATAGAGATACATATATAAAGTTTTTTACTGAGGGTGGTTTTGGATTCTAGGGGTCATGATCGGTGTAGACCTGCAAAACTTTTTCAGAAATTCCAACATAGGAACGATCCCAATAGGTAGTATTTCATACGAAATCTACCTTAAAGCTACCTATTGCAGCCGTTTGGGGGAAAACGATTCGGAAAAATTTTTGTATATTTTCACAGATCATGACCCACTGACCCCGAAACCACCCTCCGTTCAATTGTTGATATATATATATTTAGAATTGACAGAAAACCTTTTAACAAATAATACTATTAACTTTTTAGTTCTAAAAATTATAATCGCACAAAACAAAACAATTAGTGATCTTTATGACAAACGTAAAGACTTTCAATTCAAAGTTAACACATACTCATTTTAAATCCTGGCTACATATTTCAGTTTACCGTAATATTCTAATTAATCATTTGTATAGAATCAAAAGTTTATGTTCAACACATCTTATCAATAAAAACATTAAAGAATTAATATTTGATGCATTAAATCAAGGTTTTCCTAAGAAATTCATATATTCCTTAATCTACAATTAAATAATGATCTAAAAAATGGATAGTAGGGCGGTTTCTTGTATGTTACTATTAACATTTTGCATATAAAAAATATATAAAAAATAAAAATAATAAAAATAAACAAAAAAATTAAAAATACAAAATATATAATTTTTTTAAATAGTTTGGCTGGGTGGTTAGATGTTAAATTATGGAGGAGGGAGGAATTGTCTGGATAATTTATACGTAAATGTTCATTTAATATATATATATTAAAATAATAAATATATAGTAAAAATAAATAAATAAATTAATTAATTAATTAATTAATAAAAAAGGAAATGGTACGTTAATTTTGTAGCTTCTATGTTTATTTTGGCCCTCATCAAGCTGCTATCCTTAGTACTGTATAAAAATATTTATAATATATTAATATAATTTTAAGTCACTTTTATTGATTTACTTCAATATATTTAGATTTATAATGGTGGACATTAATACAGTTTATGATATTTGTATTTATCAGTATTGTAGCAACCGAAGAACCCCGCAGCCTATTTTGTTTAGTAAGTTGCGAACTAGCTTTTGTCCAGTGATTGTCCCTGAATCGCAGCCTAGATTCAGATCTTGTCCACGGTTCGACGCCTAGGTTCCGAAGACTGATCAGCCGTGCTCTCGTGTCGGAGAGAAAAAATTTCGATATGCGGAAAGAGAGCAGAAGATGTTGGGTGGCAGGTCAAGTGAAATGAATAGAGCTAATCTGTTGAGAGATGAAGATGGAGTTTATGAAGGTTTGGTAGATTGTGTACGAACTGATTTGTGGAAGGCAAAAATACTTTTTTATTTTTTTGCGGCCAGAGAGAGAGAATGTGGACATGTTGGTTTTATTGACTGCGTTTTTAAAGTGATAGATTTTTAGAGATGTGCTGTAAAGTAGTACCTTTTGTTTAACCCCTTCGCGACGGGAGCCTTTTACGAAATGTTTATAACTTTGCTACCGGTTTTAAAAAACAGAAGTTTGTGCCTATTCAAATCGGGAAAATGCTCGGATTAAATAAGGCAAATTTTACTGTAAAATTTTACTGGTGAGGATAAACGAGGATCCTTAGGCCTATTTCTGGCACGAATACGTGTCGCTCGTCCCCAAGGGGTTAAGTGTGACGGTGTGTTTTTTAGTGGTTGAAGAGATTTTATTTTGAAATGTGAACTGTTAAATAAAGTTAATAATCGATGTTAAATCGTCGTTTATTTAGTGCTACCAAGGAACCAGAAGAAATCGTTACAGTATAGAGTGAGATGTATAAAGTGGAGGTTCCACCGAGATTGTTTTCGGTAAAGGGAAGAAAAAAAAAAGGTATGTCATTCTCCTTTCTTCCATTACAGTACAGTGTGCCATTAGAGTTTGTAGTTTTAGATATTTATAATTTGGGAAGTTGAATTCATTTTGGTAACATTTTGTGCCAAACTGGCCTCCGGTATTACATTTATATAGCGTTCGCAAATGCCAGCCGGTATTTTATATGTTTATTCAGAAACTCTAAATTTTGTATTTATAATTGTAATGAAAAAAAAAAAAAGAAAAATGTATTTTATGGATTCAGTAAAATTTTGAAACTTGAGATATCTATGAACTAAAGTGTTTAAAACCAAACTGGTTTAATGGTTGAATGAAATCAAACTGATTTTAAGTTATTCTTGTTCTGTATTTAAAAGATGTAGTGTTTAAAACCAAACTGGTTTAATGGTTGGAAAAAATCAAACTGATTTCAAGGTAATTGTGTTTTGTATAAAAAAATATATAGTGTTTAAAACCAAACGGGTTTAATGGTTGGAAGAAATCAAATTGATTTTAAGGTAATTGTGTTTTGGACTTAAAAAAGTATAGTGTTTAAAACCAAACTGGTTAAATAGCTGGATGAAATCAAACTGATTTTGAGTTAATTGTGTTCATATTGTGTAAAAATATAGAATTGCTAATACCAAACTGGTGAATTTATTAATTGATTTGAATTTGTGTAAAAAGTGGTTTAAGGGATTTGTGATTTCAGAAATTGAAGCATCGTCTTGAAGTTTTGTTGAATTGGTGTATTTTTTTTTTTAAAAGAAGTGGTATATTTATGATTGAACTGATGTGTTTTAAATATTTAAAGTGAAATATTTGCTTTAAAAAATGTACTTATGCATTAATTTGGTGAATTTTGTTATTCTGAGTAAATGAATGTTGATAGTGTACTGATTTAACTTCGGTTAGTTGGTTGGGTGTCCGTTGTTCTGAGAGAGTGTTTCAGTTACGCATTAGAGTGCAGAAACAGAACTTTAAGATGGCGTTTTTTGGAAAAGGCCGAAAAGAGGACCTGAAAGTTGTAGCAGTGGAATTAGGCAAGGAAATTAACAATGATATGCGAATCATTGATTTACGTGAATTAATAATGAAAAGTGTTAATTATGATGAAGATTTTGTAAAAGAAATGCTTTTGACAGTTGTAAATGAAAGAATTAAGCGAGAAGAGGTGGAGGTGGAGGTGGAGGAGAAGGAAAGAGAGAGGGTGGAGAAGGAGAGAGAGAGAGCGGAGAGGGGGAGAGAGAGAGGGCAGAGAAAGAGAGGTCGGCTGGAAGAGAGTTTCAATTAGAGAAACAGAAATTGGAGTTACAATTAAGGAATAGTAAGAGCCCTGACGATTCGGTTAAATCTAGTATAGGTTTTGAATGGAGAGTGGAGATTCAGAAATTGATGCCGAAATTTGACGTGAAGGAAGATGATATCAGTTTGTTCTTGGAACTTTTTGAGCAACAAGCAAAGATTCATAAGATTCCCCCGAAAAGTGGGTTACTCAATTAATTGGTGTTTTACCGTCTGAAATTTCACAATTGATAGCTCGTGAACCGGTCGAAAATGCTAGTGAATATCAATATGTTAAGACAGTATTACTGAAGCGGTTTAAATTGAGTCCAGAAATGTTTCTTCAGAACTTTGTAAAAACTCAAAAAGCAACCGATAGTACTTGGCATGACTTTTACTATGAGATAAAAAATTATTTGGAGGGTTGGTTGAATGGATTGAATATAGAGACTTATGATCAATTAAAAGACTTAATGATTGTTGATCAAATAAAAAAAAGGGCACCGCCTGAATTTAAGGATAGATTTTTGGATCACTGGACAACTATGATTTCTCCAGTTGATCTTGTGACTAGGATTGATGAGTTTGAAGATGTAAGAAGGTGTGTTCGTAACAAAGATTCTATGTGTTATGAGAATCGAAGTGAAAAAAACCAGGGCATTCGAAGCCGTGGAAAGGAAGTAACCAGAGAAAGGAACGTGTGCAAGATGTAGAAGATAAGGAAAACTATTTTAATGGTCGGAAGCCTGAACCCAGTTTTGATAGAAGAAGACAGTTCCGTTTTTTTGAATGCGGGGATTGAAATCATTTTAGGCCTCCGTGTCCTAGACCTAAAAATAAAATTGAAACAGGAACTGTAAATCATGTTCGAAATAGAGCTGATGATGAATTATTTGTACCTTACACGAGTTCTGGAAGGGTAAATGGGATTCGTATTCCAATTTTAAGAGATACTGGAGCAACAGTCGATATTGTGTCAAAGGTATGTTTCGACTGAAAGTATGACAGGAAAATATGTGTGGGTGCAGCATTTGTTGAACCACCGAATGACACGTTTGCCTATGGCCGAAGTTGAAATTGAATGTGAAGTGGGTCATGTTAAAACTAATGCAGCAGTTATCAGGAATGGTATGGATCCGGGGAGATATATATTTGGAAATAGAACTGCTGCATTGTTAAAAGAAAACTTTCAGTTTTTAGGTGATAGTGGAAATAAACGAGGAACTGTGAATGCAATAGTGACAAAAGCACAGTGGCGAAAACCACTTGCTGAAAAGAGAGATTTAGTAACTTTGGAAGAGAAGAAATTAGAATTTTCGGAAGAGACAGAGGTTGATGGAGAAGTTGAAAAAGGCCAAAAGTTAAACTTGTGGAAGAAAAACTATTGGTTAAAGAGGATGTCTAAGAGATGGAGAGGGAAGTGAATTTGCCTACAGTTCTTTATTCTACGGATGAAATTTTGTTGGACCTGGTGTTTCTGTTTAAAGAAGATTTTGAGAGCGGACAGATAAAATCAAGTATTGGTGATGTTGATAAAGTAAAGGAAGAGGAATTAGTGAATGGTCAAGAAGAGAAATCGGAATTGACTGCAAAATTGAAAGAGGTGAGAGATGAGTGTTCTGATGTAAATTGTAAACTTTTGCCGGAGGTTTTGGAAACTGAAACTATTTTGGATTTGATGAAAGTGGATTCGAATAGATCTGCTGAGGAGCAATAGAAGAGTAAAGAATTGATTCCAATGTTTACATTGATCAGAAAGACTGAAACAGATGTCAAAGAATTTGGAATGGTTAAGGAAATAGAGTTGGAAAAAATTGTGATGTTTACCAGAGAGCTGGAGACCCTAAAGACAAGAAAAAAGCTCCATTGGCTTTGGTATCCATGGTATCTGAAAAAATTAGCGGGATAAATGTAGATGCTTGTGGAACTGTACCGGTCACATTACATGGAAATCACTATTTGATTGCAGCTATGTGTATGGCATCTAGCTGCCCCGATGCAGTGCCAGTGGTGAATGCTGAATCGACGTCTATATTTGATGTAATATTGCAGATATTCAGCCGAATGATATTTCCAAGGGAAAAACAGACTGAACAGGAACTCTCATTAATGTGTAAATTGACTGTAGAGTTTTTCCAGAGATTTGGAATTAAAACTGTTCTGAACTTGTCTACTTGTAGACCGAAAAGGCTGGCTGTACAATGCAGGAGACCGAGCAGGAGTATTAAAAGATTATCAGAAATAACAGATGTTGTTAATTTCAAGGGGAAAGAGATAGAAATGAAATCGAGGAAAAGGAGAAAAAGGAATCATAAGAAAAGAAGAAAATTTCTTAATAAAGACACTCTGAGCCGCCCCATACCCATAGCCATACTCATACATTGAGTGCTATTTATTAAGTTCTATATATTAAAGTGATATTATTAAAGAAAAGAAAAGAAAAGTGTATATATTATGTTTATTTATTGTCAGTATTAGAAAAATATAGAAATAATTTTGAACTATTAAGTTATGATTTAATGTTTAATATTTGTAATTGTATGATTATGTATTGAAGTTGTTTTGTGAGTAAGAAAAAAATGCTAAATATTTTTGCTTTGTATCACGTTAAGTTTACGTAAAGAAAAAAAAAGAGAAAATGTTGATTGTATTGATATTTTAAGAAAAATTACTTTGCTTATAATTTTGTCAGTAGTTATAGGAAATTTTGTGTATATTGAATTGTGGTAATTTAGAGTAACCTTTATATAGTGTAATTTAAGTATTTGTATTATTACTGGCATGTTGTGAACTGCTATATTTTTTTTTTGTTTCAAAATTGCTAGTAACTTTAAAATTTAAAGAATCTTGTTTAGGGCGGCACATGGCTGTGATGATTAGGAAAGGCCGAAGGGACATGTTTGTGACAAAATTAACAAGTTGTTCCTGATCATTTTGGAAGAGAGAAAAATTTTAGTGTTCAGTGGAACTTGTCGCAACTGTTTTCCTGTCCATGAAACCGTTTGGGCATGTCCAAAATTTGGAGGGGGGGTGGGAGTCTGTAACGACCGAAGAGCCCTGCAGCCTATTTTGTTTAGTAAGTTGCGAACTAGCTTTTGTCCAGCGGTTGTTCCTGAATCGCAGCCTAGATTCAGATCTTGTCCACGGCTCGACGCCTAGGTTCCGAAGACTGATCAGCCGTGCTCTCGTGTCGGAGAGAAAAAATTTCGATATGCGGAAAGAGAGCTGAAGATGTTGGGTGGCAGGTCAAGTGAAATGAATAGAACTAATCTGTTGAGAGATGAAGATGCAGTTTGAGAAATGTTTGGCGAATTGTATACGAACTGATTTGTGGAAGGCAAAAATACTTTTTTGCGGCCAGAGAGAGAGATTGTGGACATATTGGTTTTATTGACTGTGTTTTTAAAGTGATAGATTTTTAGAGATGTGCTGTAAAGTAGTACCTTTCGTTTAAGAGTGACGGTGTGTTTTTTAGTGGTTGAAGAGATTTTATTTTGAAATGTGAACTGTTAAATAAAGTTAATAATCGATGTTAAATCGTCGTTTATTTAGTGCTACCAAGGAATGTTTCTATTAAGCACATAATAAATTTAATGTTTTAAATTTTTAAATGTTCTTTACAAGATGGGGAGGGGGTATATACAAACAAATTACAACATTTCTTAATACTGTAACGATTTCGTCTGGTTCCTTCGTATATTCTAATATGGGTGACATTTTGAAAAATCTGATTTTTGGCCTGCGACCGCACTCGTATTTATCAACTGATTTAGATGTGAGTGAGCATGTACGAAGGAATTACTAAGGTTTGGATCAAGTTAATTGCTAAGCTTTGTTACACCCATTAATGTTGTTTTAAAATGGTGGGCACTTTAAGATATCGCTGAATTTGGCTACCAAATATAAATCACTTTAAATAAAACCAGCTTTGATAACTCTGACTAATTTCGCGAAATTCTCATTCATATTCTGTATTGACAAAAATTAGTATTTAATCTTCTATAATCGAGTTCCACTAATTTGAGCTCCGTAGCTGGCTTTTAAAAAATAAGGAATATGAAAGCTGCCTATTCCTCCCGGCACTGGCCGGAAGGACGTTTTTGTGTTGAAACTTCAACTTAATGAAACGTGTGCCTCGTCCATCTATAAGATATTTGGAAGCCAGTCCGTATCATCTTCTATTTGCACGAAAATCCAATTTGCCAAATTCTGACGTGTTGTTAAATCAGTGAGTTTCATTTCTTGCACATGTTGAAATATATATGGATATCTCTTGAGAATGATCCTAAGAAATCATCACACACATCCATATGAAATTCCAGTTTGTCATGCACTAGCATGTGCGCTGCATTCAACATGTTCAGACTCTGTCTTTTGTGTATCGGCATAGTGGTCCACCTTCACGTTTGGAACAACTGCTTGGCGTGTTCACCTTCTTGGACAATCCTTGAATGCGTCCATTTTATCGAAACCTTAAGTCTTGGTGCAATATTTTCATAAAGGCACCTTGAGCCGCTATATATAATCAACCTTAACGTTCATTGTTGTAAGAGTCACTAGTTCTTTGCCAATATTATTACCCCACATTGTTCATACGATCGCAAAGCTAGCGTTGTCGATTCTACGTTTTTATAAAAAATTACGATATCAGATTAGAAAAATTCTTCTTTGAGTTTTATCTACTAAATAATCAACAATTCTCTCAATAATATTAGTAAAACAACTTTTGAAGTTCTTTTATAGAAAATGGAAAAAAGAAAAAAAAATCTTCGAATCTTCTATACATTATATAAAATAGTTTTCAACTGTGTCAGAATGGTTACTTTGATTCATTTTTTGATACAGGAACTATTAAATAATCAGTTATTTTCATACGTTTTTTGAAATAACCATAAAACTGTCATATATAATAACTTACTAGTGTGATATTTTATTTTTATTTATTTACGTATCTTAACGAGAGACGATAAAAAACGATTTTTTAAAGGAATAAAACATCAAAAATTTCTTCTTGGAAATTCAGAAGAGAAATTTTCTTCTTGAAATTTCAGAATAGAAAACAACTTCTTGAAATAAGAAAAACTTGGTTTTACGCTGTCAAAATTTTATGATATAGTTTTTATTTACATGTACGCTGATGAGTATCGTAAGATTTTTAATTATTAACTTCTTGAAATTTCATAATAGAATTTTTTTTCTTCAAATTCAATATTGATTCGCTCTAAATCCAAAACTTACTGTTTGGAAAGTGTGTTATATCTGCTCAGATGATACTGAGTACTTTAAGTCAATATATTTCTACAGTTACCTTTTATGAGTAACAGTAACTTTCAATATTTGGTACACATTATTCTGTGTTAATATACAATGTATTCAAGTAGTAGAAGAGCTGGGGTCGATAAGACTATGAAAGGTTTCCTTTCACAAGGGAACATAACAATTTATTTTTATATTATTCTTTTCAAGTATATTTTGGTCAAACCCCCTTTTTTTTACACATGACGAACAAAATATCATTTTGTTTTGTTTGAAATATGTTCATGTTAGTGGTATAAGTATTTATAACATATTAAAGTAAAATTTATATCTAATCTCACTGATACTTAAAAAAAAAATTCCCCTTTACAAGAAAAATTAATTTTATTATGTTACGTATTAAATACAGGATATCACTAAATTATTGTTGGACTTTCTTCACCTGATAATTTTTTTATTTAAGAACATGACGAAAAATATTAGTACATTCTACATATTCGTAATTTACATCTCGAAAAATTTTTGAATAAAACAAAGATGCACATGCGTAAAGTTGCAACTCAAATATTAAAAATTGAATAAAAATTAATATTAAAATTTTATCAAATGTATCCAACAGTTAATATGAATTATATATATCTATCTCATCTTAGTTCATAATTTATTAATAACTTTAGAAAAAATTTGATAACATTTTAAATTTAATTATTGTTTGATTATAATCTTTATTTAATTAATATCGTTTTGAGTTGGAACTTTACGATTATGTAACTTTATTTGGGTTATTAAAAAACTTTTGAGATGCATTTTACAAATATGTAATGATATTTTCCGTCATGGTCTTAAGTAAAATTTATTAGGTGGGGAAACCCTGACATTAATTTCCCTGTATATTACATTTAAAAATTATTTGTGTAATATCAATATATTAATTATTTTACTATAGTATCAATTTCTATTAGGTCATTTTTATAACCCATTATATAACATGTATTTTGAGTTTTAAAATATATATAATTGGGTAGTATTAGATAACATTTGTCCTATGAAATGTCTGAAAATTTTCATAAATATCACAGAAGCAACATTTAAAGCCTTGCAGGCCTTATCTCTTACATGTAAAAAAATCCTTATTCATCAGATTTTGCGAACCTTATACGTACTTTATTCAACAGCGATATTATTACTCTGAGTTTGCACAAGTGCCTCTGCGGACAATCTTCTCGACCGCCATTTCTTTAACACGTTCACGCCGGCGCCGATATTCATGTTTTTCGCTGTGAGACGGCGCTTGAATTCATATTTCGCTTCATCTGGCGGCGCGGTACTGTTGCTTATTCAGATACTGTATATAATGCCCCGCCCCTCTCATATTTATTGAATTGAACTCGAATATAACAAGCAGAGTTGATTGTGAATATCTGAAATTTTGTAAGAAGTAAGCAAATTACTCAGAGACATGATTTTATTGACTACATATGTACGAATTTAATATAAAATATCTGTCAATCTAAAGAAACATGCACAACATGATGTAAATGTATTTCTGTAAGGTAGAAGCCACGCCCTTAGTCAATGATATTTTTGGAATGAAAACGACAGTTCTCGTTTCCAGTCGTGAATGTATTACGTTTATAATACTGAATTGTTTTTATTACTCAATTTTCGAATATTCAAGTGTGACCCACCTGTAGTGCACGCCGTATATAGCATAATCGAGTGTGACTCACCTATAGTACACGCCTTCAATGGAACAATAGAGTGTGACCCACCAGTGATGCACGCCGCCCGATGCGACACTCAAGTGTGACCCACCGGTGATGCACGCCGCCTGATGGGACAGTCAAGCGTGACCCACCGGTGATGCACGCCGGCGTGAAAGTGTTAAAAGAATCACTATATTTTTAGAAATCTTTTATATTCTCCTCATTAATTACAGAAATATTTATAATCTCAAATTTTTAATTTCTACTAAATTTTAGATGTGGTTTTTGAGTATTTCTTAACCCCAATTATTTTTTCGTGTAGTTATATCAGTTTTATATTTTTAGGTTAAGCCTTTATTTTCTTATGTATGAGAAATATAATGCATACATTATTAGTGAACTATGTCATGCTTATTTATTAATCTATAGTTTTTGCTTTTCCGAATTCAGTGTTAATTAAAATATATTTTAGACCGTAAGCTATTAAAATTTTTTGCTAAAAAAAAAGTCGGATATATTGATTGCTAGCAATTAATGTAAATGATCATCAATACTCTAATGAGCAAATTTTTCGCTTTACTGACAATTAGTGTAGTAAGTTAAACTGGAAGAGTAACGAAAAAGAAAGTAGTAAAAAATACATCTATCAGCTAAGCAGAGGATTTAAATTTTTCTCCTTAATATATATATTAAGCATGATAAAACACTCAACTGAAAGAGGTTGGATTATTTTGCTTACTTAAGAAAAATATTTCCTTAATGATAATTTTTCTCATGAAAAGTTTTAAATTTTCTGGGAAAGAAAAACTATATTAAGGAAACATATTAACAGAAGAAAAGTAATATATAGAATTAAATTTTATCTTTAGTTTAAATTCATTTCAACTTCTTATAATTTAAATTATTTTTTTGTGTCTGATATCGGGAAACCTTCGAACACAAATTCGCAGAATTTGATATATTTGAGTTTTGCTAATGATAAAGATCTCAAAAACATTTTATATGTTTTTATATTTTGTTTATATCCGCTTCATATACTGAATCAAAAAATCCCATTTTTACTTGTTGTAGTATAAAACAATGAATTAATTTTGTGCAGATTGCATCAAATGTTTTCGGAAATAATACAGGTTTTAAATTCAGAAAGTGTTTTGATCCATGTTATATTTTTTTGTCTTTGGCATGGATTATTTAAAAAATAATATACGTATTTAAAAGACTCTGACAAAACTTAAAAATGTTCCTTGCCCTTGTTAAGTATTTTCTAAAAGAAAAATGATTTTCATTTTGAAGTTTATCTTTTCATTTTTTGTAATAAACTTATTTCATATGTAAGATGTTTAGAACAAGTCCCTGTAGACTAATTTGCTTAAAATTTTAGAATAGTGAATATTGTGGGCTAAATCCTAAAGACATTTTCAATTTAGCGTCTTGATGTTTGATCTCTCTATAACTTTAGGGCGTATGTAAATCTGAAAGTTTCATAAGTTTCATAGTAAAAACACAGATAGAAAAATGCCACTGATGAACGAATATATTAATCAGGTGCACGGTGTCTAACGTATTTACTTTCGTATTTTGCGCACATTTTTTGCCTTTTTTTCGTGCAAAAAATACGTGAGAATTTTTTTATCATTTATTTTTCTATAGTGGCTATCTATAATATGAATACATTTATTTATATAGCATTATAATGAATTAATAATTTAGATTAACGGAAATGTATAGGAGTTTCAACAATTTGTACAACAGGAATAAAGCATCTTAGGAACATTCTAGTACATCAAAAAGTAAAAGGCCCCTTTTCAGTTAGCAAATTAATACATTGAAAATTTCTAAATAGTTTGATAGACACATTTAGTATAATTAAATCTTTTACTCTTTTGATCATGAAAACATTTTAGCGTCTCTCAGTGACATGTATTTCCAATTATAGTTGCGGAATGTTCGATTAGTTTTCTAAGAAATATATTATTAATTTATCTTCTGTAATAACTATAATGAATACAGTAAATGAATGAAGCAATCGTGAAAAAATAAAGATAAGCAAACGGTGAAATGTTAGTGTTTTATTAAACTTCGTCTTGAAAGAGACTTCAGGCTAAAATTAACATATTTTAACTCTCATATAGCCAATTTCATTCGTAAAAAGTAATGTTATAACTTGTAATGAGTTATAAAATATTTTTAACTATACAATTATTAATAAACGTAAGTTTTTCTTATCAGGATTTATTCAGATAAAAAATATTTATAATTATTTTCGTGTATATTATCACTTTTTCTATTTCCTAGTATAGGTTACACAAAAGAATTCCCATACCTACATAATATGTTGGTGCCTAAATACTTTGCATGTTTAAGGTTGGTACCATTACAAACAAGTTTTGAAACTACTAGTCACGACGTTTATCTATTATCTCCTCCTTATTTTTATCTAGACTACTTATAGGCAACATTAGAATACAAGCGCCTTTCCACATTTTTCCTCAAAATGCACTAAATCGATCTACGTAATAATTAAGGGCAATTCTGAGTTATAAAATATTTTTAACTATACAATTATTAATAAACGTCATTTTTTTTATCAGGATTTATTCATATTAAAAATAATTATAATTATTTTCGTATATATTATCGCTTATCCCTTTTCCTAGTATAGATTATACAAAAGAATTCCCATACCTACATAATAGGTTGGTTGCGAAAAACTTTGCATGTTTAAGGTTGGTACCATTAGAAACAGGTTTGAAAACTACTGGTCACGACGTTTATCCATTATCTCCCTCCATATTTTTATCTAGACTACTTAAAGGCAATATTAGAATACAAGCGGCTTTCCAAAATTTTCCTCAAGAAGCACTAAATCGATCTACGTAATAATTACGGGCAATTCAATTTTATTTTTAGAGAATGTACCATCATCAATGGGAATTTAATAACTAACTTCATTTAATTAATCACTAATTAATAATCACTAATTAACTAACTTCATTTTTATTCTAGGAAGATTTTATACGAATGATTTAACTAAGAAAGGGAAAAAAAGCTGTTAATTCCCATTGAAATAAAGTATACTGAACAGACACAGAAATGCCTCAATTTTCGAAGACATTTTGCCTGATGATATCACGCAGAATGTCATCGTTAGCAGAAGTATATACTACATTTCATGAAAGCATTGCCTGAAAACATTTCAAACCTTATCTCCCTCAGATATACTTTCAAAAAATCCCTGCCGGCCCGGCCTACAGGCGGAGGTAGATTTCGAAGTTAAGTATATTAATTGCTCCAACAAAAACTAAATCATGATTAGATATAAATCCACTTTAACAGTTCTATCTGTCGCTTTTGATGAGTTTTTATTTCATTTTTATATAACAGCTGGTTTTATCAGAATCATGTTAAGGCGGTATTTAAAAAAATACTTTTCCATGCTCAAAAACTCGAAATTTTCTGGCACATTTTCAGATTCATTTTTAATAGAAAAAATACGAAACTTGCTGACGTGATTTTTGAAAAGATTTATAAGCGACATGTGTTCTTATTTTTCTTTCAATTAATTGAAACTTTATTAATAAACAATTATTTTCTCAGTAGGACAATATTTTTCGTTTCAAATACAATCGCTTTGGGAAATTCTGTTCAAAATGTCCACTTTGACATCATTTTTTGAAATATATTCTGCCTCTATTAAAAAAAAATCGATTATTACGGTACATTATATAGTTTCTGAAGAAGAGAATCTATCAATTGGATGCGTTTGAGAGCAAAAATGAATTTAAAAATGAGTCAGAAAATAAGCAGTTTGTATTTGAATACACCCTCAATAAGATGATTTTTTTCTTCAAGAGCTATGAATTTTTAATTTGTTTTTGCTTAAGAATTGGTCCTATCCAAAACTTGTCTACATAGATGTTGTAGACAATATTAAGAAGATATATGATAAATTTATGGGGATTTTATATCTTGAGAATTGACGGAGTTATGGAAATTTTTCTTCTTCACCCCCCTTTTTTTTGTTTTCGTTTTTAATTTTTTTTGCGGTACGAATTGGTCCTATCGAAAACTTCTGAATATAAAAGTTGTAGATAATATTAAGGAGATGTATAATAAAATTAATTGAATTTGATACCTTGAGAATTGACGAAGTTATGAATTTTTTTTTCTCCCAAAAATCCTATTTTTGGCGCCCCGTAACCACATTTTTAATTTTATCACAAACCTGTGATACTTAAATGTTTGGCCCTATTTTTAGAAGTAATAAAAACTTTAAACTGAATTGATATGTACAAAAACTAAGAAGTTATGGTAGTTTTTCGGTTTTCACAAAACCCCTCCCTATTTCCATCCCCTTGGTCGGATTTTGCCCATTAACGAACTTGACCGAGATTTTATGCAGCTTGATTTTATGTATCAGTTTGGAAGAGATTGGTGCAGAATTGTGGAAGTAATCGTGTCCGGAAGAAAGTGATATATATATATATATATATATATATATATTAAAGTTTTTTAATGAGGGTGGTTTTGGGTTCTAGGGGTCATGATCGGCGTAGATCTGCAAAAAGTTTTCAGAAATTACCACATAGGAACGACGCCAATAGGTAGTATTTCATGCGAAATGTACCTAAAGATCAACTTTTAACACTAGAACGGCGGGAAATTTTGCTGAAGTTTTATAAAAAATATTTCACATCAGAATTTTTATTTAGAACTATTTATCTTATTTATTTAAGTTATTTTTGTGCAGCATATATTAATCTTATATTATAAAAAAAATTCTGGTTCGAATCGAAATGTTTTCATTCGGCAAGGGTCAAAATGACCCCTCGCCGCCGTTCTAGTGTTAAATAGTTTGCGCTGAAATGCACCCTTAATTCATATGGAAATAAAGATTAATTTTATTGCTCGTGTGGTTTTATTCCTGTGTTTAGGTATTAAAAAGCAGCATTTATTGCCCTCGAAAAAACAATACCGATCTATCTATATTATAAAGGACAAACATATCTGTGCGTAACGCTGACGCCACTTTACGAACGGCAAAAGCAACACTTCACAATGAAATTTTGGTTTTGCAATTTTCGGTACTGCAATTTTTTAATCTTCTAAGTATTTCACTTTTTCAATTTTTACACCATGGTATAGGGGAAGAAAATCTATTTTCAAATGCAATTTGTTTGAAAATTGTATCTTAATTGATTCATTTATTATGGCTTTTCAAATAAAATCAAGCATGATGTTTTGTAATTTATCTCTGTCACGCACCGGCTCCATTGATGAGGGTTTCCATTTAATGAGGGTGGTTTTGGGTTCTAGGGGTCATGATCGGCGTAGATCTGCAAAAATTTTTCAGAAATTACAACATAGGAACGACGCCAATAGGAAGTATTTCATACGAAATTTACCTAAAAATCAACCTTTAAATAGTTTGCGCTGAAAAGCAAAATAATAATCATTTTGCATATAAAGCAATAAAAATTGTTCAGCATTTATTTCTGACTAATTTTCCATAATGAAATTAAAACTCCCTCTATAAATAAATAAGAGAGAATAATATAAAAAACCCCACAAATTTAACATATATGTAATCGAACATTTTAGATTTTTACACCGCCAAACAGGACAAAAAAAAAATTTCAGATGAAATTTATTTGCAAACTGCATCTCAGTTTACTGATTGTCTATGGTTTTAAATATAATTTTCAAGCAAGCAATTCTTTTCAATTTATTTATATCACGTGGAGCTCGATTACGAAAGATTTATCCATTTGTTATTAAAACAATGTAAAGTTTTCAGCATTTTCTTACGGCTAATATTCCATAAAAGATTAAAACTTCCTCTATAAATAAATAAATAAAATAATATAAATAATACATACATTTATCATACATATAATTCAATTGCAAGTGAAATGATCAGAATCAAAAAGACTACTGTAAGTAGCAAAAGCTTGGGCTCTTAGCATGCGGCTAACACGAAAATATCGCTTTTGATAAAATTCAAAAATTTTATTTGATTACATAATTGATATTTTTTATTTATAATTGCTTTTTTTGTATTAGTGAGCAATCTAAAAAATACATTGCACGTAAAAATGTTATTAGTGTTTTCATAAAAAAAGGGTTTTCACCTATACTCTAATAAAGCATTAAAACTATTTAATATTTCCGATTTCCTCATTGCATGAAAAAACTTTCGCTCCCACATCGGTAATCAGAACAAAGCAAAAAATACACTCGATTATGATGTAACTCTTGGGAACACGGCTGCCTAGGTGAATTTTTCTTATAAAATAGCTGTGTATATTGAACAAATTATACAAATTAACTTTTTAACATTAGGTTTAATAATATACTACTCAGCTAAAAATGAACTGCAGTTAAACTTTAAAAAATCTACACACTTACTGCAATAAATTTGTAGTTATATCGACTTCAAAAAAACTGCAGGGATTTTTGCCAAATCACCGCAATCTTCCAACTGCATTTTTTTTTTTACAGTTTCACTGCAGCCGCGGTTCCAATCCAGGCTTGTGCTTCGATGTTCTTGGTCGGAGCCCACTATAAACGGAGGTCCCGGTCTAATTAGCTTTTAAGTGCAAAAAATGACTGTGCGCCACAGAATCAAACCAAACCAAACTAAACCGTTACCAAAAAAGTGCCCTACTTAAAAAATATATATAGGGTAACTCTAGGTTAGATGGCCATAGTTTTTAAAGATTGCAATAAAAGTTCTTAGAATGCAAATACAAAAAATATCGACGCATATTTAAAATTCTTATACATATACTAATAATATTTTATGCAACAAATAATTAAATATTGAAAACAAAAAGTGTTAAACAAAATTGAAATTTAAATGGCAGATGGCCATCTCTCCTTAAAGCCGAGGAGAGATAGCCATCCAATGCAAGAAAGGAAAAGTTAATTTAAATAGCAAAAAAATAACACATTTCATATAATTAATCATGAAAAACATATAGCAATTTGTAAAGATGCAGTTATACGATGGAAAATGAGTGAAGAAAACTCGAATATACAAAATTTGAAGTATAATTTCAGTACTTCACTTTTCGTAAAATATTACCACATACTTGGCAAAGGTCTTGATAATTTGTACACGTTTCATGGAACCACTTCAGGTACCTTATGCATTATATCCAGACATTCTTTTTGGGTGTGATATTATATTGTTTTGCACAACCACCACAGTGATCCTAATCCAATCAAGCAGAACGGTCGTTCTGCCAAGCCAAGCTAAAATAAATGCTAACCCCGCTAAACAAACAAACGCCAAGAATAACAGCATGACACCGTAACTGCTTATTATACTGAAAACAACTTCTTCATGTTAAATCGACCAAACATGGCAGCGTAAAATTACCCATATCAAAAGAACCAATCATCGCAGAAAAATAAAACCAAAACCAGAAGGATCTAATGAAAAAGATCTTCAATTTGAGACCAAATGCATCTTCACAAATTAATTATAAACAGGGATATAGATTTTTTAAAATAACGTCGACATACCGAAAATGATCGATTATTTTTCTTCGTCACACCTTATGTTTAAATCAAGGTAGACACTTAAATAATGGACAGAAAAAGGTAAGGATTGCATTTTTCGACAGATATTTACTCAATCTACGTGCTTTTATAAAATTCAGCTTTAAAAACATAAATTTTCTATTCTTAATTAGCGAAAATCTGTTAATTAATTCTAAAGTTTACAAAGTATGCCAAACTGTGATAAACCCGCCAAAACATTTTAGAAATCTTATACCATTGTTTTATATCATTCTTTTGCATTGATTTCATCGAAGAAAACTATGGCCGAAATCCAGATAGATTTTTCGCTGTTAGCGAAATGAGTTTGACCAATAAGAAGCCAGCATGTTTGAGAATTTTTGCTGTTTCTGGATCCCGGCCTATGTCATAAAAATTTTAAGTATTTTTCTTAGTGCCATGGATGAAGTGCAATGTTTGTAGAAATCTAGGCTGGGATCCGGATAGATTTTTCGCTGTTTGTGAAACGAGATTCACCAATCAATAGCCTGCACTTCTGCAAACAGCGAAAAGTTCGCAAAAATGCAGGCTTCAGATTGATGAATATCGTTTCGCTAACAGCGAAAAATCTATCTTTATTGCGGCCAATTATGTTGAACACAATTTTGCATTTCCACATCCAGGAAGGGTATTGATGTCATAACAACAGTACATATTCGAAAATATTTAAGGCATTGATTCTGAACTCCTTTGCTATACATTTCGATATTAAAGAAGTTGTTGTTTCCATAGTAACAATACTTTTCTCTATTACTCACTCTAGAACTCAAATATCGAAATTTATCCAACAGCGCTAAGAAACAACACTATAACAGAGAGCCTTTATACATAAGAGTGTTGATGTATGCGAAGGAGGCATGCTCATTTCAAGTTTTTGTCGAAAGTACGGCAATCCACTTTCTTGAATAAAGGATATTCTATCTACGCTATGATCACGTGGTCAAGGCAAGAACGTCTAGCGTAAAGAAGGGAAGGCTCCGTCGACGTAATGTAAATACACGCTAGCCAATGAAACTGTTCATGGGAGTAAGCAGTAGTAGTTTCCTGTTTCCCTTCTTATCAGTTTGAAATTCTTTGGGTAAATTACCGGTACCACGTGACTTTTTCAGCCTCGAACCCATATTTGAAATATCCTCCATTAGACGATACGCGCATGGACGAGCTCTATTAGATTAGGGAAATAATTCAACATACATTAGCCTGACGATAATGACACGCTCGCAAATTCCTTTAACGATTTGTTTTTATAAATTTTACCAATAAACATTTATTGGCCGTATGTCGCTACTTCGTTATAGAACACACTTGTTCCTAATTAGATCCCGGCCTTAATGTATCAAAATACAGAGTTTGCTTTCTGTACTATTCCTGAGCTCAGTTATAGCGTCTAGAAATATAGGACGGGATCCAGGTACATTTTTGCAAACAGTGAAAAGTTAGCAAAAATTCTGGCTTCTGGTTGCTCAATCTCGTTGCGATAACAGAGAAAAATCGAAAGACTTTTAAGATACATAGACCTGCAAACTGTCAGTTTAACTGAGGATTTTTGATCACAGCTGTTGTACGGTAGTATATATGTTTTATATTTTAATTTACCTAAGAAAATGCTTTTATTAGCGTATTTTTTCATTGCGGTTCATTAAGTATTAGTCTACCCTATTTCATTTAGGCCTTTTTTTTTTTTAAATATCTTATTATTCATCAATTTTTTTGTATAGCAAGTAAGTATTTCAATAAACATCCTCCAAGGATAAAAATACAGTGTTACTTTCGTTAATATGCATTTTTATAATTACCTTTTTACATAAAAATTAGCTTAAAAAACGTAGATTTCTTTACAAGTAATTTAAAATTTTGTAAATTACTATATTATGTTACAGTTGCTACCTTTAATCTAAACTTCCCTATCAGTTACTTTTGTAACTCAAACTTTAAAAAATGTGGAATTATAATCTTTAACAATTTGTTTCCATATAAATTTCGCCTTTATTTAGGTTAATAAGGCATGTTAAAACTAGATACTCTTTTTTAAACATACTATCCATAAAAGTATTAATAAATCACCTTTTTTAACTTTATTTCTGAAAATTCAATATTTATAACGCATATTTAGATATAAAAATAGCTTCATGTAAAAACATATGCTATAAACTTCATATATATTGATAAAAATTAATTTTTAAGCTCATTCTAGGCATAGCACTTAATGGTAAATAACCACAGCTGATGTACAACCCTCGCGGTTCAGGTGTTTCAATTTACTTCAGATGGCTGCCATGATTTCGCATGCTTTTGAATGGGAATTGCCGGTCTATGTATCTTAAATGTTTTTGGAAAATTCTACCTAGATGACGGCCATACTGTGGAAACCGGCTATTCTAGTAATGCTTTAATAAGTTCTAACAATTGAATCCCATAAATATTGAAAAATACTGAATGACAAATGTCGATTTCAGCAACATTTTCTAGATCTTCTCTGAGCGAAACTTTTTCACAATTGATTTCTTTTGAAATAGTTACGTTGGAATTACCATATGTCGCTGTAATCGACATTCGTCGTTCAGCCTCGCTCCACATTTATGGGATACATTCTTTTAGCACCTTTTTAATAAGCCTATTTTTAAACTATATCTTCTAGAAACTATAGCTCTGTTATAGCGTCTAGATTATATGTTGTAGAAAGCGACTATCCTAGCAATACTTAAAAAAGCGCGGAAATATTGAATCCCTTAAATGTACAACGATGTTGAATTCCAAACAGTCATATGTATCGACATCTTCAGGATATTTTTGAAAGAAGAGACACGTGTAATGCACCGCTACAGCATCTAGAATACATAATGTGGAAATTTGCTATCCAAGAAGCGCTAAAAAGTTGTATTGCTTAAATGTGCAGACGCTGAAATCCAGGGAACTGATCGCAGCGACATCTGCGATATATTTTCATATTTCAAAGTAAACATCGTATTATTACAGCGGGTTTGACGCCAAGCACACGGGTCAGATGTATGTTAATAAAATGTTAAAAAAAAAAAAAGAAGTTACAGCGTCTAGACCAAATCGTGTTGGAGTTTTGGGAAATATCCTGCAGTTATCGCTGTGATCGTCTCATTGGATTTCAGCATCGTTTGAAATTTAAGAGATCCAATATTTTAGCACTTTTTTTAAGTATTACTGGGATAGCCGATTTCAACACTATATATTCTAGACGCTGTAGCACCATAGTAGCCTGTCTTTTTCATTTGCCTCGGTGAAGATATAGATGACGTCATTTGAAGCTGTTCTTAAACTGTGATCAACGACATACAAGGCGAGCTCATCACGTCACACGGAGTTGATTATCTGTACACGGCAATAACCACACGCCGCTTTGTACTAATCATCGTGTAAAGATGATCCTACTCCGTGTGACTTTTAAACGTCATGAACTGGCCTATTATGTCATTGGTCGCTAACTGGCCTATGTCGCTAACACCCTCTCTCCTGCGTCCGCCATATATAGCGGTATCTTGCACTGGAGACTGCTAAATGGCCTGCTATCGGTCGAAATCAAGAGAGAAAAGGGCAGAGAGGGGGATAGAACTGTTTTTTTATCTAGTTTTTCACCAGGGAAGATTGACATGTCTGCTTCTCTCCTTTCATAGCTTTATGTGGTGAAATAAGCCAACGCTCCCTAGATATTTGAGAAAGTTTTGAGATGCGTGACGAAAACATAACACAAAGCAGGCAAAGCAAAGAAACAAAACCATTCATTGGCTCGTGAATATGAACGAGACAATGAATAATTTTTCTTTTTTGTTCTTCCTGCTTTGTGTGACGTTTTCCTGACGCGTCTCAAGGCTTTCTCGAATATTTAAAGGGCTTTGAATAGGCAGATAAGATTATTTTTTGTAAATTTTAACATGCTTGTAAAAGAGCATGTTCATTAATATTTTACTATATTTAACAGTTGTAAAAGAGTTTTCATTTATAGTAAAATGAATTTTATGTAGCTTTTTAAAATAAGCATGTTTCATTTAATGCATTCTTTGATCTGAAAAAAGTTCCGTAATTATTGGAAGTGGTTCACGGTATCAGTATCACCATAGATGCCGATATCTCTTAATTAATCCGGAGACTGATGCAAGACAAACAAGTTTAAAACGGAAAGTGTTTATAAGAAAATGTGTCTTCTTTCAACATAGTACTTATTAGATTTCATTTTAAAATCGTTTATTAAATAAAATTTCCGGTTGGAATCGTGTTTGCCTTGGATCAGACTCCGGAATAATTAAGAGATGTTAGCACATTGTTGCCACGCTTCAGGGAATTTTCCAGTCAAAATGTCAATATTTTTTATAGAAAAATATATCTAGATTAACCGCACGAAATTTCGCCTGATTTAAAGAGAGGTTCTACGTAAGAAAGTACTGTTGCCGAAGAATTTCCTGGTCTGGAAATTCCCTGTAGCGTGGCAACCCTGTAGTATCTATAGCATGGCAAAAGGAAAATGCTAAGAAAAGTCCACTGTATAGGGTAACTCTAGGATAGATGGGATAGAGGAGAGATGGCCAGTCTAAATATTTCCAAAACTTGATCATAAAGTGCAATATAAACATTGCTCGTATGAAATAGTTTAAAAAGTTAATTTATTGCGACGTGCATATGTGTTTTCCGATTATAAAAAGTAAATGTAATTTTAATGTAAATTAAATAGGTTGTTGAATATTTTTTTGACTTATGTATCTGAATGCTTTGCAGTACGTACATTATGTATGTATATATTACTATATGAGATTTTAAATCACGTATATAATCTAATCTTTACTTCTAAGACAAAAACAAAGACATGAAATCGCTATTGATGCTTTAAATTGGGCGACCATCAGTCTTTCAATTTCAGGAGAGATGGCCACATGAAGTCGAGGAGAGATGACCACTTTTAATCCATATTTCAAAATTATACTTACTGATGATTTTAACTAAATATAATTAAATTTAAAATAAATTTATAACGTTTACGTTTATAAATATATTAATTGATATAATTATTTAAACTTTAACTAATATAAATATTTTGATAATAATAATAATAATATAATAACATCTAATTTTTTTTTTATTTTAGAAAATACTGAAAAACGTCGGAAACTTTCGTAACAGAAATTGATAAATTTGATAAATAAACTAAATTAACGTAATAAACCTTCAATTAACGCGAGAAGAAAAAATTGCGACAATCCCAGTAGCGAAGAAAACGACATACATTTAAATTATCAGAGTCTACAGATTCCGAGTAAATAGAATCTACTAAAAAACAACTTTTCAAAAGTAAAAAAAAAAAAAAAAAAAGGTGAAAGAAGTGGCTAAAAATTAGTGTGATATCAAATTCCCAAGCTTATATTATGGTACTTATTTAACATTTTTTATTAAAAATTTACCATATGTAAGTCGAGTAACTAAGTATGCGTTGACAGAAAGCCTTTTCTACTTTACTAAATACATCATAACATGTTTCTGAAAATTAAATTTTTTTCAAATTATACATGATGGGCTTGGCGGTCATCATTCCATATTTTATACAAATTTCTAAGCACACAAGTACATTGTTAAGATCGGAAGCTCGAAATTGTTGCTAAAGCAAACATTTTATGCTTTAAATTTATGGAAATGAGTGCCTAGAGATTTGTGTCTTAAAATAAAGCTGAAGTAACTTCAGGTTTCATCTTATGATTCTTTTTTTTTCGGAGGGGGTTAATTAATTAGTTAAAGCAGTAAAAATCAATTTGTCTTTTCAAAATGAAAGACTTTCTTAATTTATCTGTCTGTAGCTAAAACTAGAAGTTCACAATTATTAATAATGCAAACATATTACGATCTTGTCTGCTTAAAAATTTGTGTAAAGTATGGAAAAATGGCCGCCCATCCCATCATGCATAATTTAAAAAAAATTAATTTTCAGAAACACGTTATGATTTATTTAGTAAAGGAGAAAAGGCTTTCTATCAACGCACACTTAGGTACTCGACTTACATATGGTAAATTTTTAATAAAAAATGTTAAATAAGTACCATAATATAAGCTTGGAAATTTGATATCACACCCTTTTTTTAGCCACAACTTTCACCTTTTTTCTTTTCTTTTTTTTTCTGCTTGCATTTTTTTTTTACTTTTGAAAAGTTGTTTTTTAGTAGATTTCTTAGATTTAGTAGATTCTTTTTTCAAAACAGATTATATATATTTGAAATAATTCTACTCGCTAAAACTAGTCCTTGTATAGCCTTTATAAGCAGGGAACAAACACAAAAGTATACATTTTGTTTACCTATCATTCATGTGGCCGCCCCCCCGGGTGGTTCCGACCCGACCCCTTGAGTGGGGGAGGTGACCGGAAGCCCGGCAGAGTTCGTTGTGTACGAATGCGAGGGGGCCGGATGGGGACGAAATGCCACCTCCTGGAGAGGCTCATCTCCGACAGGCGTTGAGTCCGGTGGCCACGGTTAACGGACGTTGTGCATGGGTGCGTAGACTCTTCGGGGTCCGCGTTCGAACGCACCCCCGGCAGCCAGGTTTTCTGGCCAAGCCGGGTAGCGACGCTCCATAGTCCGATCCCAGAACCGGTTATAGACCGGGTGGTGACTCTGGGCAAAGGATAGTTAAGGCGATAGGACCCCATCCACCATTTGACTGAGAGGGAGCCTGAGGTAGGAGTGAGGGCTTTGTAGTGGAAAGTCCTCGGTGCTCGCTAGTGACGACGCACAGTGGGGTATTTTACAAATCTGGGCGGCCAAAAGTCGATTTCAGAAAGTACAACGCAGGATCGAATGGGTGGATATAAGTTGAAACTGAATCATTGGGGAATCACGTGATGCGATTTTTATCTCCTTTAAGTGAACGATGACCTCCTGTTATCAGTTGAAACTGGAGTGTTGCGTTAAGTGCATGAGTGTCAAATCGTTCTTCATTGTGACTTTCTATTTTTGAATTTGAATAACTTTAGTTTTGGAAGTATTTAAAATCTAATCGTTATGTATAGTGACGAGGCAAGTATGTATCATTATTTTTTTTAACTTTGAATTGAGAAAGAAATAGTTTTAGTATTTACAAAATTAATTTAAAATAACGCATATTTTTCTATTATTTTTTCCCTTGTTTCCCAATTCACGAAAGGTTTATTTATATTTCCAAACATTTCCAAGCAAAGTTACTTGTTGTACCAATAAATATACGCCCTTCTATTTGTGTTTTCGTTTAAAGTAGTTCCACCTTTGTCCCCTTTTTAAAATAAAGGCGATATAAATATGCTCTTCCAAAATTCTGAGTAAGCATACAAAATTACTATATATTGATTTTTAACTGATATTTATCATATAAATTTTAATATGAAAAAAATTGTTATGATTCAATGGAAAGTGATCAGATTTGTTTATTTTTCAGTTATTCTGATTGAAATTAAATTATATAATTAAAAAAAAATTGCTTTAAAGTAATGTATTCATTCCTTTTATCTCTTTTTAAGCTCTTTTCAGATAATTGAAATAATTTATTGCTCGTTATTAACATTTGTTTATCTAAAAAATAATTCGAGGCAATTTTCATATATTTTTGTTAAAAGTTAGCGAAAGATTGCGAGATTTTTTAAAAAATAAGGGATAAAATGATGTTATCTATCTAAATTGCCTATAATTATTATGCATTCTTTTTTGTTCATATTTTGTATTTATTTTTATTTAGGGCCTTCGAATGTCAGAGTAATGACTCGAAAAGAATTTTTAAACATTATGCAACAGCAGAATTTGCCAAACATTAATCATAGATTAAATTTCCTTGAAAATTACCTTCTTAATGGCGATAATTTTGAGGATGATGAAATTAAAAACCTCAAGCACAATTTCTCCCAATTTAAATCTCAGTTCAAGAGCAAATGGATCGAAGCCCATTATATGTTAGATAAATTTGTGAAAAATAATAAAGAATGGCTTGAAGGTACAGTAGAAATTTCAAGAAAAATAAATCGACCAGCAAGGCCAGCAAAAGCTTTCACTGAATCAAGTGACAGGTCAAAGCGGAGAAAGTCTGAAAGTTTGAGGAGCTCGACTGATGTGGAAGTACTTACACATAATTTACACAGAAGATTCTTTACTGACCCATCTCTAGCAGCGGAAATTACCGGCATTGATTAAAATTTAATATATCGATTTAAAGTTATTCTTGAAACCATATCCAGTGGCCACAAAATTCACCTTGATAAATTAAAAAATATACAGAAAAAACAGCAGAGCTCTACGTCCAGTTATATAAATGGTATCCAATGTCACCCACAATGCATAAAATATTAATCCATGGACGCATTGTGATAGAGAAAGCTTTACCAGTAGGCCAATTGTCTGAAGAAGTAGCCGAAGCACGGAACAAACATTTTCGATTATTTCGCCGAAATCTATCACGTAAAATTTCAAGAATTTCTTGTTACCGTGATGTTCTTAACAGATTGCTTTTGAGTTCAGATCCAGTTTTAACTGAAATAAGACCCACGATAAGAAAAAAAATCAAAATTGTTCCGTAAAGAAACTCTAAAAATGTTACTGCCTATGGAATCTTCTGAAGCTCGTGATCCAGAGGATTCTGATTATGAAGAAACAGATTACGATTCTGAATTATCATCTGATTAAAAGATCCCACCTTGGTGATTTACAAACTAATTGTTCTTATCATTAATAATCTGTTTTTATAATTTATTCAATATATTATTCCATTTTTTTATCATGATTATCCTTTATTTTATAATACTATTTATCATGATTATCATTTATTTTATAATACTATTTATCATAATTATCATTTATTTTATAATACTATTTATCATAATTATAATTTATTTTATGATACTATTTATCATATTATCATTTATTTTATAATACTGCTTATCATAAATATCATTTATTTTATAATACTAATTTTGATCAATAAATATCAATACGAAGTTGCAAAACATCCATGATTTTCAAGTTATTAAACAATATTTATTTCAAAAAGTGCATTTGTTTACTGCTTTAAAGGTTTAAATTAGTTTCAAAGAAAAAAATAATTTTGGCCGCCCAGATTTGTAAAATACCCCACTGTGCGACGGGGCTCGCGGGAACGCCATGCAGGGACTCCCGCAGCAACCGAAGGGCGAGGGTTTCGGACAGTGCCCAGGTTACTTTTTGACTTGGGTGGCTCATCCCTCCGAGGACCTCAGCTGAAGCAGTTGTGAGCCGACCCCTAGGGTGGTAGGGTTTGGCGGTGCCCCCGTTGACAAAGGAGCGGTCGCGTGGGGAGGCCAGTATGGCTCTGGTTGCTCCATGTCGTGCCGTGACCCTTGGGAGGGGGTCGGCCGGCAGGTCCACCATCGAACGCTGTCCCCACGGGGAACCGGGCCGGAGGCTCGCCGGTAACGCGGCGGCTCATCGTGCCTCAGAGGAACTCTTGGTCCGATCCAGGTCCTTCGTGTCTATGCGATACTGGAGATTGCCTCGCCCAGTGATGAGGACCTAGAGGTGTCTACACCTAATTTTCAAACGCAACTAACAAAGGTAGCGGTCGGTCATTGCACGGGGTCAGGGGCCTTCGGGCCTGGGTACCCTCGACGGCCGTGAGGTAAGGTAGTGGTGGGCGGGCTTCTGTTGGCCTCCGCCGGCTTCTCTGTCTTCGGACGGGGTCGAGTCGGCGGCGGCTGGCGGGACTCCGTTCCATCAAACACCCTAGCGAGGCGGAGTCTATTCCGCTTAGGTGGAGCATTCCGTGCCCGCCTGGGGTCGCTAACGGCACCTAGTCTGGGCCAACTGGTTCCCGGCGTGATCCGCGAGGGGTTCCGTCGGTTGAGCCGGGTGGTCTGGGCGAAAAACCCGGAGCTGGGTCGCTTTACGGCCGGAGGGACTTTCCCCGTCCTCCCGGGTTTTCAAGCTTGGGGCCCTTCATAACTTTCTTATCGGCTGGCCCACATAAATGTCTTTGCCGGAAAATGGTATTTGATCTTGGGGCCTTCCGTAAATTAAATTCGGGTCGGGAAGCCTCGGTTCAGTTCGTGGGCCCAGCGTCTTTATAGGCGTCTGGTTCCAGCAGGTCTTGCGGGGTCTACCGGCTCGAGTAACCAAGTTTAGGGACCACTTGGTTTTTTCTAGCTGGGTGGTGAGGACTATCGTAGCGATTGTTCGTCAACTTGGGAATAGCCGGCGTGGCGTGCGCTGGGCAGCGCGTCGGCCTGACCGGAGTTTGCGTGGGGTTCCGCTTTGTCGGGGCTTTTCTGGCGGCGACCTTCGGGACGCGCCGCAGGGTTTGTCTCGCGGGTGGTTCCCTGCGTAGACGGATGGGCCTGCAAGGGCCTGGGACCAGGAGATGGTAACCTGTCTTTACCTATCATTCATTTTTTAGAGTAATTAATAATTTAAAAGTAAGGAAAGTCAATTTCTTCTTTCAAAGTATCAGCCTTTCTCAATTTATATCTCCTTAAAATTTTCTATGAAGGATGAAAATTTAGTAAAAAACAGATAGATTCGAAATAAAAAATATATTTACTGTTAGTCTGTCAGTTAATTGTTTGTTCTAACTTTTTTTGGCTGACGTTTTTGCAAAATAAATTTACCTTTACAAATACCTACGGCTAATCGGAAAATGAAGCCCCGCAGGCATCTAAAGAATCGAAGATCTGTTTAAAGATCTTTAAATCTAGCAATTCTAGACATAATGAAGAAACATTTTTGATATAAATTTTGAAAGAAATCTAAAAATTTAAAGATATAAACTGTATATATAACTTCATCTTCATTTAGATCACGTTATAGAGAAGAAAGAATAAATATGTAAATTTACTCAAGTCTGTTTATCCATACCTATTTGCAGAAGTGTGAGAATATAATTTCATATAAAAATTTCCCCAAATTGTTTATCTTTAATAGTCTATTATTAAAGCCGCGTATACATTAGAATTAAATTTTTTCCGGTTAAAAATTGCCTGAAATCTATAGTCTTATCGTTCGTCAAATTTGTTTTATGTTTTTTTTAATACCCAGACACCTTTTCTAAACTCTGACAAAAGATCACAGACATACTGAAGTTATCCAAATACTTATATCTTTCTGTCGTATTTCCTATTTGAGGGTGGGGGGAGGGGGGAGGAAGAGCTCTCAAGAACTTCGTTTTGTTCTTAGAATTCTGAATTAATCATTGAAAAGATCTACCTACATAAGTCTTGTTGCAGAATTTTCATTAGCTAAGAGTTGCATCAACTTATACACCATGTGAATCTATTAAATTACTTTTGTAAAATACTAGATGGGAGCCATTGATATTTCCACAGCGTTTGCCTACATTTTATACTTGAGTCATTTCCAACTATTCATTAATTTAGATGTAAATTTCCAACTGGGCGAAAAATGTCGGGACCAGGATTCGAACCCGGGATCTCCAGGCTGAAGCCGCCAGTGCTCTGCCATCTGAGCTATCCCGGACGATTCTGGTCGAACTTTTTCACCCAGCTAACCTTGAAGATTACAGCATCAGGTCTGAAACATGGTTCAGCACAGCAGAAAAAATCTCAGGTAATGGAACTCCAGAAATCGCTGGATACGAAATTACACTAGATTAATTTTCACATAATTATTCTAATTGGTAAACAAATCATATTAGATGTAAATTTCCAACTGGGCGAAAAATGTCCGGACCAGGATTCGAACCCCAGGCTGAACCAGGTTTCAGACCTGATACTGTAATCTTCAAGGTTAGCTGGGTGAAAAAGTTCGACCAGAATCGTCCGGGATAGCTCAGATGACAGAGCACTGGCGGCTTCAGCCAGGAGATCCCGGGTTCGAATCCTGGTCCGGACATTTTTCGCCCAGTTGGAAATTTACATCTAATATGATTTGTTTACCAATTAGAATAATTGTGTGAAAATTAATCTAGTGTATTCATTAATTTTCTATACGAATTAAAGAAGTCGTTGTTTCCATTTCAAACGTACCTTTCACTATTGCTTGTTTGTTTGTTTTATTGAACAAATACATCAGATCACGTGAGGATCACGGAGGGATTCGAACCCGCCCCCACCTGCGCTCTCAAGCAATTAGCGGCGTTATGTCTTATCCACTCAGCCACGGTGGGCCACTATTGCTTACTCTAATACCCATATACTCAAATTTAACTAGCTGCGCTTAGAATCATGCTCATAAAACAGAAAATTTATGCACTATATTGCCATTAATGACCGGCAACTTTCAATTTTAGACATTTTGTCGAATATTTAGAAATATACTTGTCATATTCTTCTGGAATTTCAGGATTAAAAAGAACAAGTATGACCTCATATTTAGCAATGTCCATTTGATAAAGGGACAATTAGGGGGCCAACAAAAAATCAAAGAAAAAAAATAATACTCGGGATCACCCTAAAAAATAAAATGTACGAAATGATCTATTGCTACCTAATATAAATAAACAGACATTGTGCAATATGTGTATTCTTTTGTGTAAGAATAGCATGTATATTAATAGAAATATAGCGATTTATTGAAAAAAATTTTAAAAATCTTGCATGTTTTTTGCTTATAACATGCAGGATTTTCAACCAAATTTAACTCCGGTTTCAGAAAAATTGACAAAATATAGTAGAAACAATGTAGTGCAATTGGAATATAAATATATTAAATATTTTAGGAAATATGAGTAGCTGTATGTAATACTTTTCATCTGCGCATGCGCGAACGATAACAAGGATCATTTTAAATAATTTAATAGTCAACTCTATGGAGCAACGTATTAAATAAATCTAGTCAAATATCGTAAAAATTCAGAAAGATATCGGCGTTAGAATGAGCAAAATTTTATTAGTTCTCTAAAAGCAGCTGAATGATAAGGGATTTTCCATAAATTGTCATTTTTAATTTTTATTATTTTTTTTAATTTTCATTTTTATTGATGCTTTAGTTTTTCTTGGATAACCACCAGAACAAGCCTTTACCTTTATCAAAAAAAGTATCAAAATCGAAGCATTTTTTCCAAATCTACTCGTTGTTACTCACTAAATACTAACTTTTTTCTGAAAGTCAGTTAATAAAAAATGACAATTTGTGTAAAATCCCTTATCATTCAGCTGCTTTTAGAGAACAACTAAAAATTTGCTCACTTTAACGCCGATATCTTTCTGAATTTTTACGACATTTGACTAGATTTTTTTAATAAGTTGCTCCATAGATTAAATTATGTAAGATGATCCTTCTTATCGCTCGCGCATGAGCAGATAAAAATGATTTCATACAACTGCTCATATTTCCTAAAATATTTAATATATTTATATTCCAATTACACTATATTGTTCCTAGTATGTTTTGCCAATTTTTTTCTGAAACCGGCGTTAAATTTGTTTGAAAACCCTGCACGTTATAAGCAAAAACATGCAAGAATTTTTTTATTTTTTTTAAATAAATAGCTATATCTCTATTAATATACGTGCTATTCTTACACAAAATGATACACATGTTGCACAATGTCTGTTTATTTATATTCGGTAGCGGTAGATCATTTCGTGCATTTTATTTTACAGGGTGATCCCAAGTATTATTTTTTTTCTTTGATTTTTTGTTGGCCCTATAATTGCCCCCCTTATCAAATCGACATTGCTAAATATGAGTTCATACCTGTTCTTTTCAATCCTGAAATTCCAGAAGAATCTGTCAAGTATTCTGTCTAAATATTCGACAAAATGTCTAAAATTGAATGTTGCCGGTCATTAATGGTAATATAGTGTATATAAGACTGGTGACATATGCACAAGTCGCGTACTCATATTCAAGTTTTTGTCCAAAGTACGGTAACGCAGTTTTCATTAATAGACGTGGAAGATTTCGATTAAACTAACCAGAAAAGTTAACAAACATTGGCTTCCTGATTTGATTTTATTCAAAATCGTCTTAACCAACCAAAGTTAATGTCCGGGATCCAGATAAAATTTATTCTGTTAGTAAAATTAGATTGACCAATCAGTAGCCTCCATCCTTGCAGGCCTTTCGGTGTTTACTGCAAACATCAAAAAGTTCGCAAAAATGTAGGCTTCTGGTTGATCAATCTCATCTCGCTAATAGCGAAAAATCTATCTTGATACCTGCATATTAGGTAGCTTTCATTACAAAAAGTCCTTCCGGCTAGTGCCGGGAGGAAGAGGTAGCTTTCATATTCCTTATTTTAAAAAAGCCAACTTATATTATTCAAAGACACGAAGCTCAATTAAGTGGAAAACGAATGTAGGAGATTCAATACTAATTTTTATCAATACTAAATCATTATGAATGAGAATTTCGCAAAATTAGTCAGCTTTATCCAAGCTGCTTTTATTTAAAGTAACTTATATTTCGCAGCCAAATTCGGCGATTTCTTAAAGTGCCTGCCATTTTAAGACAACATGGTGGATAAGGCTAACCAGTGAACTTAGTCGAGACCTTAGTAATTGCTGTGCACATGCTCAATCACATCGGAATCGGTTGATACATACGAGTGCTGTCGCAGGCAAAAAATCAGATTTTTCAAAATGTCACCCACGTTAGAAATTGAAACTGCTATATCTGAGCCATTTTTTAAGATAAAGACAAACAAAAAATGCTCCTGAATCCTTATATCAAGGTCAAATACTTAAGAAAGAAACCTTTTTCAATTTCTAATTTTTTTTGCACCTCACTTTAAATATATATTTTTTTAATTTAATGGCCGCCATTTTGAAACAAGATGACTGATGAAGCTGGCCAGCGAACTTGGTCGAGATATTGATGTATACTATCCACATGCCTTCTTACATCGAATTAGGCGAATACGTGTGGTATCGCGAGACAAATACAAGATCGTTTCAAAGTGTTAGCCATGATAGAAATTCAAAGTGCTATAATTCAACCACTTTTTAAGATATAAACAAAAGAACAAATTTTTAGAAACAAAAACTGCTCCAGAACCTTTGTATCAAGGCCAAACACATAAAAAATCTTTTTCATTTTCCAATTTTTTAATACCTCATTTTAAATTTTAAATTACATTCTTTTTTTTTAATTGCAACCCTTTTGAAACAAGATGGCGAATGAAGCTGGCCAACAAACTCGGTCGAAAGATTGGTATATATTATGTACAGACCAAGTTACATTCAAATCGGTTCATAAATACGCCTGTTATCGCGTGACAAAAATCAGGGCGTTTCAAAATGTCAGCCACGCTAGAAATTCAAAATGCTATAACTCAGCCATTTTTTAAGATATAGACGAAACAAAAACTGCTCCCGAATCTTTTTATCGAGGTCAAACCCATAAGAAAAAAATATTTTTTCAATTTTCAATTTTTTGGTACCACATTTCAAATTTAAATTTTTCTTAAAATTTTAAATGGCCGCCATTTTTAAACAAAATGGCGGATGAAGCTGGCCAACTAACTCGGTCAAGACATTGGTCTGTACTATGTATAAACGAAGTTACATCCAAATCGGTTCATAAATACGCCTTTTATCGCGTGACAAAATTCAGGACGTTTCAAAATGTCAGCTTCGCTAGAAATTCAAAGTGCTATAACTCAGCCATTTTTTAAGATATAGACGAAACAAAAACTGCTACGGAGTCTTTGTATAAAGGTCAAATACATAAGAAAAAAATAATTTTCCATTTTTAATTTTTTGGAACCACATTTTAAATTTTAATTTTTTTTTAAATTTTTAAATGGACGCCATTTTGAAACAAAATGGCGGATGAAGCTGGCCAACGAACTCGGTCGAGACATTGGTATGTTCTATGTACACACCGACTTACATCCAAATCGGTTCATAAATACGAGAGTTACAGTGTGACATAGGTCAGATATATATATATCAATTTTGAACGGAGGGTGGTTTCGGGGTCTGGGGGTCCTGATCGATGAAAATATTCCAAAATTTTTTGAAATCGCTTTCCTCCGAACGGCTGCAATAGGTAGCTTTTTGTAAAGAAAGCTACCTAAAAGCTACCTATTGCAGCCCTTCGGAAGAAAGCGATTTCAAAAAGTTTTGGTATATTTTCATCGATCATGACCCCCAGACCCCGAAACCACCCTCCGTTCAAAATTGATATATATATATATATATATCAAAATTTATATATATATATATATATATATATATATATATGTATTATTACTATTTTTTTGTTATGTATTTTATGTGGATGTTGATTTGATATTTTATATGTAAGTTGGAGATTTTCACTAATATTATAATTAGCTTAATTATTCATTAATCTAATTTACAATTATTTGTTATTAAATTTTAATTTACTAAGGACAATATCATATTAATTACTAATAGTATGCCACTCTTAGTTTAATGTTTTTGAATGTCCCATATTCATACTTTATGGATTTTTATGGATGTCTGAAAATAATCCACATTCTATATTTGTGCGTTTTAAGTAATGGGATTTTAAGTATTATTTAACCTTCTATATACTTCCACATGTTTGTTATTTCCTGTTCATTTTATAAATATCTTATATATAATTCATTAAAAAATAAAAAATAATTTTTAGATAATTTTTAATTATTATTTATATTAATTATTACTGAATTTTGTTTTATAGCATATAGATATATGCTATATATTATCAATGTTCTAACATTATTTAAACTCTTAGATTAGTTTAAATAATTTAGCTAATAGAACATATTGTATGCTTTTAAATTTTAAATTTTATTAACAATAGTTTTAAATACTTTGTGTGATTTATATTAGGTTTATAATTCTCTATATATAAGGATTTGTTTGGTTTTGCTGTTTAAACAGTTATTTACATTCAAAAGCTTGCAAATTTTTATCTTGCGATAGATGTTTAATATAATTATTAATAGATGGCAGCACTAAAATTGTATCTTTCAGATTGCTCTAATTTTTAATTTTTCTAGCTCCATTTCAGTTATAATTTATACACCAGGGTGTATTTTTAGCTAAATTTTGACGATATTGTTAAACTGTTATCTATTAATTTAATAGTGCATTTTAAATAATGTAATTAATATCTATTTATTTTATATTAGATTAAAGTTGTTTTACAAGGTATTTCAAATTTTATTTCAAAATGTATTAACTGCATCCTTTGGTATCATTTACTGTGATTTCTTAACTGTTTTATTCACCTTAATCTTTTTGATATACTGGAAGACATGTGCACATGGATTTTTGTAAAATACTGAAATATTAATCGGTATGGTGATTATTATTTCTATTTTATATCCTATAAATATTTAAATACGTTTTATTGATTCTTCCATTTCATATTATTTGTTTCTATTCTGCTTTCATTTTTAATCAATTCACTTGATTTTAGTGGTTGTTCTATAATTCTCTATGTATAAGGATTTGTTTGGTTTTGCTGTTTAAACTGTTATTTACATTCAAAAGCTTGCAAATTTTTATCTTGCGATAGATGTTTAATATAATTATTAATAGATGGCAGCACTAAAATTGTATATTTCAGATTGCTCTTTTTTTTTAATTTTTCTAGCTCCATTTCAGTTATAATTTATACACCAGGGTGTATTTTTAGCTAAATTTTGACGATATTGTTAAACTGTTATCTATTAATTTAATAGTGCATTTTAAATAATGTAATTAATATCTATTTATTTTATATTAGATTAAATTTGTTTTACAAGGTATTTCAAATTTTATTTCAAAATGTATTAACTGCACCCTTTGGTACCATTTACTGTGATTTCTTAACTGTTTTATTCACCTTAATCTTTTTGATATACTGGAAGACATGTGCACATGGATTTTTGTAAAATACTGAAATATTAATAGGTATGGTGTTTATTATTTCTATTTTATATCCTATAAATATTTAAATACGTTTTATTGATTCTTCCATTTCATATTATTTGTTTCTATTCTGCTTTCATTTTTAATCAATTCACTTGATTTTAGTGGTTGTACGGGCACAGGGGAAAATTAATTTTAGCTTTAGCTTATTTTTCCCACAGAAAACGACCATTTTGCTTATATCATTGAATTCTGTGCCCTCGATAACGTAATTCAATGTATAAGCTTTTCAAATTTTGTCGGTGTCCACTTTTTTCTTTTTTCTTCCATAATAATTCTTATAATATTTTTTTAATACTTACAGCTTTAATTCATAATAATTGACGGTGGCAGGTTATGTTTAATTAATGGTAATATATATATATATATATATATGTATATATATATATATATATATATATATATATATATATATATATCTGACTTATGTCACACTGTAACTCTCGTATTTATGAACCGATTTGGATGAAACTCGGTGTGTACATAGTACATACCAATGTCTGGACCGACTTCGTTGACCCACTTCATCCGCCATCTTGTTTCAAAATGGCGGCCATTTAAAAAATTTAAAAATTATTTAAATTTGAAATGCGGTACCAAAAAATTGAAAATTGTAAAATGTTTTTTTTCTATGTGTTTGACCTTGATACAAAAGATTCTGGATCAGTTTTTGTTTCGTCTATATCTTAAAAAATGGCTGAGTTATAGGACTTTGAATTTCTAGCGTGGCTGACATTTTGAAACGTCCTGATATTTGTCACGCGATAACAGGCGTATTCATGAACCGATTTGGATGAAACTCGGTGTGTACATAATACATACCAATGTCTCGACCGAGATCGTTGGCCAGCTTCATCCGCCATCTTGTTTCAAAATGGCGGCATTTAAAAATTAAAAAAAAAATTAAAATTTGAAATATGGTACCAAAAAATTGAAAATTGAAAAATATTTTTCTGTTATGTGTTTTACCTTGACACAAAGACTCCGGAGTAGTTTTTGTTTCGTCTATATCTTAAAAAATGGCTGATCTATATCACTTTGAATTTCTAGCGCGGCTGACATTTTGAAACGTTCTGATTCTTATCACGCAATAACAGGTGTATTCATGAACCGATTTGGATGAAACTCGGTGTGTACATAATACATACCAATGTCTCGACCGAGTTCGTTGGCCAGCTTCATCCGCCATCTTGTTTGAAAATGGCGGCCATTTAAAAAAAACTTAAAAAAATTAAATTTAAAATGAGGTAGGAAAAAATTAGAAAATGAAAAAGATTTTTTTCTTATGTGTTTGACCTTGATACAAAGATTCCGGAACAGTTTTTGTTTCGTCTATATCTAAGAAAATGGTTGAGTTATAGCATTTTGAATTTCTATTGTGGCTGACATTTTGAAACGACCTGATTTTTGTCACGCGATGACAGGCGTATTTATGAACCGATTTGGATGTAACTTGGTGTGTACATAGTACATTCAATGTCTCGACCAGGTTCGTAGACAAGCTTCCTTCGCCGTCTTGTTTCAAAAGGGAACATAATTTTGTTTTTTAATTTAAAATTTAAAGTGAGGTATCAAAAAATTGGAAAATGTAAAAGGTTTTTTATTTATGTGCTTGACGTTGATACAAAGATTCCGGGGCAGTTTTTGTTTCGTCTATATCTTAAAAAGTGGTTGAGTTACAGCACTTTGAATTTCTAGCATGGCTGACATTTTGAAACGATCTGATATTTGTCACGCGATAACACACGTATTTATTAACCTATTTGGTTGTAAGAAGGCATATGGGTAGTATATAGCAATGTCTCGACCAAGTTCACTGGCGAGCTTCATCCGCCATCTTGTTTCAAATTGGCGGCCATTAAATTAAAAAAAATTATGTTTAAAGTGAGGTGCAAAAAAATTAGAAATTGAAAAAGGTTTCTTTCTTAAGTATTTAACCTTGATATAAGGATTCCGGAGCATTTTTTGTTTTGTCTTTATCTTATAAAATGGCTCAGATATAGCAGTTTCAATTTCTAACGTGGGTGACATTTTGAAAAATCTGATTTTTTGCCTGCGACAGCACTCGTATACATCAACGATTCCGATGTGAGTGAGCATGTGCACAGGAATAATTACTAAGGTCTCGACCATGTTCACTGGTTAGCCTCATCCACCATATTGTCTTAAAAAGGCAGGCACTTCAAGATATCGCCGAATTCGGAAACCAAATATAAGTCTCTTTAAATAAAATCAGCTTGAATAGGGCTGACTAATTTCGCGAAATTCTCATTCATAATTATTTAGTATTGATAAAAATTACCATTGAATCTTCTATAATCGGTTTCCACTAAATTGAGTTTCGTGTGTTTGAATAATATAATGTAGTATTTTAAAAATAAGGAATATGAAAGGTACCTTTTCCTCCCGGCACTGGCCGGAAGGACTTTTTTGTCTCCTTCTAGAAATTGTAACTTATACAAATGAATCGAGCATGTTTAACAAACAAACAAAAAATATGTATGTCACTCAACCAACGTTAAAATTAAAAAAATAATTAATTGCAATTTTTTAGAGGCTATTTCTGCCTTATACGCAGTATTCAATTTCTTACGAATTGAAGCCCGCACCAGGGCTACATTGATGTTGAACTTACAGACTACATGGCCTTGTATATCTGAAAGGACGTTAGGATACAGTACCTGATTACTGGATCCATTTATTCCTTTCAATACACTTTGCCCAAGTACTTCGCGTCTGAAGACCACATCCAAAATATCACATAGGGGACAGTGGGGTGGAATGGGACAGTAGGTTTTTTTCTTTAGCGGGGTAACTTTTGGCGGGGACAACTATGACTCTCTTAACAGATTCCTTGGGATGAATCCGTTGGCCACCGGAGTGGGATTTTCCCTTCGTGGAATTTTCTATTCCAGTGTTCTAATTGGGGCTCCGTAGTTACTTGGGGCAGTGATGCGTAGTACAGTCTGGTTTTTATTCGTTGACGTACACCAGACCTAGCCTCTCCTTGCTCAAGATTGACCTGGTGCCGGTCCCGTCGGGGTGTAGCGGGTTCGCCCGTTTGCACGTGCAGAATCCAGGCAAGCGACCTCCGCGTCCTCCCGGCCTAGCAAGTCAGCAGGGCACTGCGGCTTGACGATGCTACGAGTAGAAGAAATGGAAAAAGAGCCGATGGTGATGCCATTGGCTCGTCAAGTTCTTCTGGGACCGGAGGTTTGGGGGCACAGGCTGGTGCCGCTGTCAAATGCACTGCGTGCACGAGGGAGTTTATGACTTTTGCTGGAATGAGAAGCCAGGTTCACCCGGGAACTTATTTTCGTAGTGAGAAGGAAAAATTAGACGCGTCCACGCACCAACGGTGGACGGATTTAGAGGAAGAAGATATGGCTCGTTTAGAGATCCAGCTTGTGGACGAGGGCAAACGCTTTATAAATAAAGAGCTGGCGATGTTGCTTCACAACAGGACCATCGAAGCCATTAAAGGGAAACGCAAAACAGAGCATTACAAAGCACTGATCCAGAAAATTAAGACCGAAATGATTGCTGGTAGTAACATCCCTGACCAGCCGACCCTGATTACAAACATTGCTCACGATTTTGCAACCCATTCTGTTGTTGTTCTCTCTACGAATGACGAGGACCCCTGTGGTCCCATAGACGAGGTCGCAACATCGTCGACTTCAAAGTCTGATCTTGAAAAAGATCATGACACACTTGATGAACCGCTACACGGTTCCAGTGACCCTCAGCTTGATGACACCTTAATCATTGGTACCATTCCATATTACCTTGATGATTTAAACACAAATCGGACTCTTCGACCACCTCCATCTAAGTCTGAGATTGAATTTCTCGATGGAGCTCTCTTGTCTTCGGACAGTAATCCGGAGAGTTCAAAGCATTTATGTCTCCAATATCTTGAGACTATTTTGGATATTGATTTCTCTGCGCCTCCAAAGTTACCAGCTTCTAAGGTAAGGCCTTTTAAGAAGCCTAAGAATGTTTCTAGGCGTAAAGCCAAGAGGCAGCAGTATGCCACTTTGCAAAAGCGTTATCGTAAAAGTAAAAAGGCGGTCATTGACCGAATTTTTACCTCCAACAGTTTTTCGGATGAGCTTCGTGCTCATTCAGTTTTTGATTTTTGGACCTCCTTCTTTGAAACTGAGTCCCCTGTCTCTGGTTTCCTTCCGGACAATTGTCCGAGAATTGAACCTGAATCCTTTGCAGATCTTCTGTCTTTTGTAACTGTGGAAGAAGTTTTTAACTCCTTTCCGCCTCGTAAATCTGCTGTTGGGCTCGACGGGATCGGTGTGGCTCGTCTGCGCCGTATCCCTGTTCGAGCTCTTGCCAAGTTGTACACTCTGTGGATCAAGTTGGGAGGGGTTCCCCAACTCTTCCTTGATTCCAGAACCATTTTCCTTCCAAAGGCTGAGAATACAAACTCTCCAGAGAAGTTACGTCCGATCTCTATTGCATCTGCCTTCCTGAGGAAATTTCACAAAATATTAAATGGTCGACTCATAAATATTATTCCAATCTCTGACCAGAAGTTTGGTTTCCGCTCAATGGACGGCATTGTCCGTGCCATTGACCAGCTTGATTCCATTTTCCATAACTTTAAAACCTTTCAGAACTCTTACTCTGCCGCATTCATTGACTTCAGAAAGGCTTTTGACTCCATCTCTTTTGATGCAATCTATATGGCGTTGCAGCATCTTGGAGTCCCTCAGTCATTTATTAATTATATTCAATTTGTATATAGTAATGCTCGTACATTTTTGTTTTATAAAGGCATGTTTTTCAGATCTGTTTCGCCGAAGAGGAGTGTTCGCCAAGGTGACCCCCTCTCGTCGACTTTATTCCTTATTGTTTTTGACTTTGTTCTTCGGGCTCTCCCTGACCGCCTTGGTGCAGTCTTGCGAGAGTCTGTTAGAATTTGTCACATTTCTTACGCTGATGATCTTTTACTTCTGGCTAGGAACGCCAGATGTCTTCAAGACTTGTTGAATATTCTTTTCCAACTATTACCCATCAAAGGTCTGTGTATAAACAGTGAAAAGTCTTTCACGTTTTCGTGGATTGCCTACAAGAGACAAAAGAAAATAATTTATGATTACGATGCGAGGTTTTGTGTGGGGTCTTGCCAGCTGAGACCGCTCGCTTTTGATGAGTGTTTTACCTACCTTGGTATCTCTTTGACCCCGAATGGTAGGATTTTCAAACCATCTCCAGTTGGCTCTGATCTCAAGACGTTGCAATCTGCTTATTTAAAGCCGCAGCAGAAAATGTACCTTCTCCGCCATATGCTCCTGCCGAGATATTATCACCAGCTTGTGCTTAGTAAGCTGTATGCGGGAAACCTCAAGAAGATCGACCTGAAGGCGCGCATTGAAAAATTACTAACAAGGAGAGGGCCAACCCTGATAATTACAGATTTTGATTACTTTTATACATGTTGTAGGGTAGAGGCCCCTTAGTCTCAGGCTCAACTGATTTTATACAATGCGCCTTAGTTCTCGAGAAACAGGGGGGGGGGGTAATATTATAACACAACTGAAATACTTACTTTGTAACAAAATTACTGCTTTGGTCATAGCTCGGTCAGTACGGCGAGTGTTTGCTATTCCGAGGATTCAGGTACGATACAGGAATGCGCTGCATTTCATTTCCTAATTTTTTGTATTATAAATATACTTGTATTTATAATTTAATAATTCCATTCAAAATTAAAAATTCAATTACAGGGATGATATTTCCGATTTTTTGCATACCAGTTTAATCTTAGAGAAAATGTTATTTTATTTAATCGGAAATTTTTTTGCGATTTAAGAGAACAACATTTTCTCTAAGATTATACTGGTATGCAAAAAGTCGGAAATCTCTGAGCAACACAATAACATCGTTACAAAGTAAGTATTTCAGTTCTGTTATAATATTAGCCCCCCCCCCTTGTTTCTCGAGAACGAAGGAGCGTTGTATAAAATCCGTTGAACCTGAGACTAAGGGACCTCTACCCTACAATATATATAAAAATAATCAAAATCTGTGATTACCAGGGTTGGCCCTCTCCTTGTAAGTTACTCAGTTAGACATTAACTTCAAAAACCTCTTGGTAAAGGAAAAAAAAAGTTAAGAACATTTCCTAGAATTTTGAACATTTCACACATTTCCTTATTAAAATATATAGTCAATTTTTGAAAAATAAGGTATATTGTTTCATTTTCAAATTTTACTTTTTTGACATTTTATGATTTAAATTTAATATTTGATTACGTTTAAAAATATTGTTGACACTAGAACAAAAATGCCACCAGGCGGGAATTTAACAAAAAGGGCTCTCTGGTAGCGTTGACTCTAGAGAAAACGTTGCGCCAGGCGGGAATTTATGATAAAGTGCAGAATATTCTAAAAAAAATTTTGAAATTGATTTGTTTGGAATCCCTTTTTAACAGAAGTACTTTGCGATATATTCTTGCAACCGACTGAATTTTGCCCCAGTGACGATCAGTGAAGTCACAATTTTTTCTGCAACCAACTGGCGAATCCAAGGATTTTTTTTTCATGATTGATCGGCACATTTTACAATTTTTTCCTGAGACCGATTGATGAATTTCGCAATATCTTAAAGTAGGTGTGCACAACCTTTTTAAGGGAAGAGCCACTTACAAAAATTTCTGGGTTGTCAAGGGCGTGTAGCACAAAGAGAATTCCATCTCGGGGAGGTTAGAGGGGGGATCTGTGGCCTATAATCAGATTAAAAAAAACATGGTTTCAGAGGGAGGGGCAGTTTTACCCCTCTAGGTTCACCTACCTAGTCAACATACCTAATTCAGATGTCAAGGATGTCTCAACAGTTTACGTTCGAAAACCTAACAAACATATAGCAAGGATTATTTCAAGGAGTGAAAATATTCATTGACTTTATTCAGGGGAGTAAATTTTGCTTTATTAAAAGTTCTAAAAAAGAAACATAAGCATGAAATTGGCTGGTGCCGAAAAGAATGTGAACTTTATGAACGGAGGGAATTGATTGATTGAACAAAATCAAATTTTTTTTCTGATATACACAGATGTAATTCGAGATTTTTCCGCACCTCGATCAACAAAATTAGCGATTCTTAACTGACTGATGGAATTTACCACTTTTTTCCCTCGGAAACTTGACGAAATTCACTATTTTTTTTCGAGATAAACCGATGATACTCGCTATTTTTTCGCAGCTGATCAACGAAATCTGAGATTTTTTTCTGCACCTGATCGTCAAAATTTGTAATTTTTCAGGCACCGATCAATAAAATTCGCAATTCTTAACTGATTGACGAAATTTGCAATTTTCTTCTTGAAGCAAATTAACGAAATTCACGATGAACTGAAGATACTCGCAATTTTTTCACAGCCGATCTATGAAATTTGCAATTTTTTCGTGTCCGATCCACGGAATTTGCGATTTTTCCAAAGCCTCATTAACAAAATTTACGATTTCTCTGTGCCCTATTAACGAAATTCGCAATTTTTCCAAGCACGACCGATAGAGCTCGAAATTTTTCTGTGCCTGATCAGCGAAACTTACGATTTTTTTCATGCTCGAGCGACGAAATTCGCAATTTTCTTGTGCCCGATTGTGTCGACGAAAGTGGAGATATTTTTGAGTTGCGACTGACAAAATTCGCAGCTTGGGAATTTTCTATGTTGATAAAATTTGCGATTTTTAACTCTCTGTCGAAATTTGCAATTTTTTCCTGCGATAAATTGACAATATTCATGATTTTTTCCTGCGATTCATAGACAAAGATTGCGATTTTTTCCAGTTATAAATTGACGAAATTTGCGGGCCACAAGCTAACCCATCGCGGACCACAAGTTGTGCCTTCTTATTTTAAAGTAACCATCTGAAGAATTTCTAGATTTTTTTTCAGATGACTGAATCATGATTTTCTGAATTTTTTCCGGACTGTGAACATTCGCAGTGTTTTTTTTTTTTTTTTTTTCATACGGTCATTAAATGAATTTCGCCAATTGATGAATTTCATTTTTTCCCATGAACAGTTCGTGAATTTCTGGATTCCTCCCCTCGATTTGCTGGTGAAACTCGTTTTTTTCCATGCGATCAATGGTCAAATTTGGCGATTTTTTTCCTGCGACCGACTAATGATTTTTTTTATCTGTTCCATAACCGATTGACGAATTTCTCAATTTTTTCAAACAATCTATTGACAAATTTTGCAATGCTTTTTTGCAATCAAATGACAAAAATCACAATTTATTTCTGGCAATGAATGGATGTATATTAAAACAGTTTTTATTTCCTGGGACCAGTAAAAGAAATAAATCAAAAGGGTGCATTAAAAATTGCCGGAAGGGCCTCCGGCCAAATAAAATAATTAAAAAGGGGCACTGGACCCACAAAGTATTTAAAAAGAGCTGCCAGGGCCCAAATTGGCCTAGAGTGTAAGCTATCTTGTGGACATGGCCTCATTTATCATTACCTTATTTAACCTATCATTTTGAACTGACTTGTTTAAAGTCCCAGTAAAATTTTGCTATATTTTCCCAAATAATTAGCGACATGGGGAGTTTCTGGATTTGTCCCGAAAACTTATTGACAAAACTCGTAGGGTATTTTGTGGAACTGCTAGATGAATTTCTCTATTCTCCTGCAATACCTAACTGAAAAATTGCGCTAATTTTTTAAGTGTTATAGGGACGGATTTTGCTTTTTTTAAAGGCACTCGATTTACGAATTTTACACTTTTTTTTAAATCAACAAATTTCTTTTTTTCCTACAACTAGTCAGCAAGTTTCATATCTCCTCCCCACCGCAACCATTCGAATGCAATTTGAAAAGGGCTGCCAGGACATAATGTAGTTGTTTGAAAAGGGCCGTCAGGCAGATAACGTGGTCAAAAAAAGTCGATTCAACTCTAAAACAGCATTAGTTTTTTTTGTCATATATTTCAAAAGTATTTCGACTATTGAATGTGTTAGCTGAAAAGCTGTCTTTGCTGAAAAGCTAAAAAAGAAAAAGTGATTATAAAAATTTAAATGTTCTAATTTTTATGCAAATGTTTGCAGGGCAATATTTATTTAACACCAATTTGCAATTGTAAACTCTTTGTACATTTTGCAAAAATATTTCCACTTTTGCTAAAATGTGCCAGGAAAATTTTTGCGGTTGGTTGATTTTTAACGGCCGATTATTTGCTCTAAGGATATAGACCCGAGTGCCTTCTTCGGGGGTCTTTCAAAGAGAACCTAACCCATATTTACGCACAAAATTTTGCGGAAAAGCTAAAAAGAAAAAAAATAATAATAAAAATGAAAACGTTATAATTCATATGCAAATGTTTGCAGAGCAATGTTTAACATCAATTTACAATTATAGATGTAAGTTTTTTCAAAAATGATCAGTGAACGATATTTTCGTTTTTTTTTTTTTTTTTTTTTTTTTTATCCTAGAAATAAATGAAAATTTCTGGACATATATATTTCACCATTAAGTACATAGAATACCTTAAAAGAGATATCTAATGTTATTATAATTAAAAAAAATCAATAAAAAGATAAAATGCTCAATGCCTACTTAATTTTTGAGATATTTCTTAGATTTTGCATTTTAATCATTTAAAACTGTTTTACAAGCAAATCTGTGTATCAATTATTTAATCCTTTGAAAAGTTTATTTTTGAGAGATTTTTTTTCTAAATCCCGTAGGGATTTTCATAAAAAAAATACCTTAATTGAAATTTGTCTTATTGAAATCTAATTGTAGAATGCATACACGATTTCTTTGTAAATAGTGTGAGGATTCTTTCTAATGAATTTTATGAAATTTAAACAAAAGTTAAGACGCATGGAACATTTAAAAAATTTATAAACTTTAAAAATAAAAACCATTTTTCAGAAAATCAGAACGTAACTCTTTTATTATTTGATTCTGAGAAGGGTCATAATTGACGAAAAAAACTAATTTGACACTATTATCATTCAGAAATGTAATTTTTTTTTTTTTTTTTTTTGAGTAACACAGTTGATATGACCGTAAAAAAGAAAGATTGTTTCCTTTAAAAAATTTTATATTTTACATAATTAGCGAGTATATACTCATAAATAATTATTATTATTAACAGTTTCTATCTGTGTCAAATGACACGTTTTTAAAGTTTTAATTAATGGTTATTTTGCTTTTAGTTTTTGAATGTAATAACCTTTTTTCTGATATGATTTATGTGTAGTCTGGTGCAGAAATATATTGTATTTCCTGTGAGAAAATTAACCTATGCATAGCAGTCCTTTTGTAATAATCGCCTTGTATACATCAAATTGTTTTATTCTTAAAATGAAAATAAGTTACTTACCGAGGAAATTTTAATCCGTAATGCCTATTTTAGATATCCTAGGCATCAAATTAAAATTTGTAGTTCAGTATTGATTTTATGTAACTGAAAATTAAATGCTAGTACTTTATAGAAAGGACAGATATTTTGTTTTTATTTAAAATTTCTGAAACTTTTAATCTAAAATATTATAATTATAGAAGCAACTTTAAATCTGAAATAAACATTTTTAATTATTACTACAAATAGAAAAGCGCATTAAATAACGCAAAAACAAACTGGATAACTCTCTGGATAGTCGGAAACAAAATTTTATCAAATGTTTTTGAGAATACTTAAATTTAATAATAATAATTTAATTAAAACTTAATCTTGTTAAAATGAAATGGGCCAAAATTTCTTTTGCATGTGTTAACCGTTAATAGTACAATCTTATCTGAATGTCTAATACTAACGATGATTGTACATAAATTGCAACGGTGCGTATCGTTATCACTTTATTCAATACACTCAATCTTGTGGACCTGGCAACAATCTCATTCGATTCAGAAGGCAAAAATACTAAATTAGTCACTCCTTCTAACTTAATTTCAATAAACATAAGTTACTTTTTCTACAAACTAAACGATGTTTTTTCTAGCAACACAGCATGGGACGACGCGCCGATTTACATGTCAACAAGCAGAGTCCTAGAGTTGAGATGTTTCTTTGTTACTTCTCTTCCAGTGGAAACGAAATCAGGGGCTCAGAAATGCAGCTGTAAGAGATTGAAAAATAAATCATTTGTTCAAATTAGAATTTTAAATAAATAAAGTATAAAAATTATATTTTTCTTTTGTTGTTGTTCTTTGTTTTTCTGAAGTAAAACTGGAAAACTGTAAGTCATGTTCGATATGGAAGAAGGACAATTCTGAGTAAAGATTAAACCCTCCTGTGTTTTTAAGTTTTAATCACAGGCGCCATAAAAAAAAATGGGAGGGTCATTGTCCCTCTCTCGATTTTGAAATTTATCTAATTAAATTTCAATTTTCTTCAATTTTGATAAACATAGTACATTTTTTTCGAGTAATTTAAAATAAACGAAGAACTAAAAATTTTCCGCTATGAAGATGAGGGGGTGGGGGGCAGGGGAACAAGGGATACCTATTGCCCCTCCCTGGATTTTAAAATTTAATAAATTATAATTTCTTTTTCTTCCATTTTCAAAAACATAGCAAAGTGTAAATTTTTCGAGTAACTTCAAAAGAAAAGAAATACGAAATTTTCAGTTAAGAGGGGACGGGTTGGAAAGTCATTGCCCCTCCTTGGATTTTTAAATGTAATTAGTAAATAATTTTTCTACAATTTACAAAAAAAAAAATAATAAAATTTATTCTTTTCGAGTAACTTAAAATAAAGGAACTAAGAATTTTCCGTTAGGGGAAGGGGGCATAGGTGAGCCATTGCCCCCCCCCCCACACCACCACCCTCGATTTTGAAATTTAACTAGGTTTTTTTTCCGAGTTTGAAAAGCATAGTGAAATTTAATCTTTTCTCTTAGCTTAAAATAAAAGATAAACTAAGAATTTTCTGTTAGGGGGACGAAGGTAGAAGAGAGCTCCCCAACCTAAGTTTTAAAATTTAATTAATTAAAATTTCCTTTTCTTGTATTTTCAAAAACATAGTAAAATTTATGCTTTTCGAGTAACTTAGAATAAAAAAAGTGGACAAGTGTGATCACAGATCTCACAGAGAGTTTCGTTTAATATTCCTTTCAAAACACTTTAATACTTTTGAAAAATCAGTTAGTTCCACATTTCGCAAGCAGGGTGCACACTCTATTCGAAAAAAAACCTCTATCTGAAAAAACTCCGTTTTACTAACCTTTAACTGATGTGACTAAAATTTGTCACACAACTGATGTGATCCAGTCTCTCAGACCCCTCGAATAAAATGAATAAGAAAAATAACTCAAATGGTTGAATTTACTTAAATTTTGTCCTAACAATATCGTTGTACTTCTCTTAGGAGCATGTGAATTAAATTGCATGAAAAAAGTATTTTATTCATATTAACTTCAGTAAAGAAAAGTAAAAAGCTGTAAAAGTGGTAAAGCTTACAGCTGGGAGTCGCGAGGTCTGGGAGACCGCGTGACATCAGTTAAAGGCTAACTATCCGTAGCTATAATAGTCGAGGGGATCGGACCCATAGCACCCAAGGTAGATAGGCGCCTTTGGCGGTAAAAATTAGAACTGAAATGGCCATGGTGCATCATATGAAAGAGTGGTCAAAGGAGTGTCCGCAAAAGTTTCAAAAGTACCCCGCATGAAAAGGGTGGAGGTTAAAAAATTGCTAAAAATACAGAAGTTAGAGACCGGAGTGGTAAATAATATAAGACTTTTTGAAAATTTATGATTTTTCGTGTGATCGCAATTGTGCTGCTACAAGTAGCAAAATCTTACATCTCCAACTTAATTAGGGGATGAGTTAGAAAAATTGCTTAAAATACACAAGTTTGATCCCAGGAGGGTAAAAATAAAACGTTTTCAAAATTTTATTATTTGTCGTTTGATGTGAGGTGTTCAGCTATAAGTATTCAGAATTTCAAGTCTCCAACATATATAGTTTCTGAGAACAGGCTCTGTGACGGACAGACAGACAGAGGAGTGAGGCAAAGAATGAAACCCTAAAAATGAGAAATGTTACCTTAAGAGAGAGGGGGGGAGGTTCATTCCCTCTTCTTGGATTTTAAAATATAACTAAAAATAATTTCTTTTTTTCCACTTTTGAAAAAAAAAAGTAATTTTTTTTCGAGTAACTTAAAATATAGGAATTGAGAATTTTCTGTTTGGGGAAGGGGGCTTAGGTGAGCCATTACCCCTCCCCCCGAATTATATCACAAGAACCACCGGCAATTTTACTCAAGTTTTATAAAAAGTATTTCACACCAGAATTTTATTTCAAACTATTTAATTTATTGATTTAGACTATATTTTGTGCTACGTACATTTAACAAGTTTTACGAAAAAAATTCTGGTTCAAATCGACTATTATCAATTTGTCACGAGTCAAAATGACCCCTAACGGCGGTTTTAGTGTTAATTTTAACTAATTATCTTTCCCCCTTTTGAAAAAATTGCTGAAATTTAATGTTTTATTTTATCTTAGAATAAAAGAGGAACTCAGAATTTTCCGTTAGGGATATTAGGGGTGGGGGGAGGAGAAACCTATTGCCCCTCCCTGGGTTTTAAAAGTTAATTAATTAAAACTTCCTTGTCTTATATTTTAAAAAACATAGTAAAATGTACACTTTTCGAGTAACTTAAAATAATAAAAAGAAGAAATTTTCCAATAAGGGGCTGGTGAGTGCGAGGCTCGTTGCCCTTCCCTGGCTTTTGAAATGTAATTAATATTTTTTTTCTCCGATTTTGAAAAACAAGAAAATTTATTCGTTTATAGTAACTTAAAATAAAGGAACTAAGTATTTTCCGTTGTGGGCAGGGGGCACAAGTGAGCCACTACCGCTCCCTCGATTTTGAAATTTAACTATTTTGTTTCTCCGATTTAGAAAAGCATGGTGAAATTTAATTTTTTTCTCTTAGCTTAAAATAAAAGAGGAGCTAAGAATTTTAGGGGGAAGAAGGAGCTATTGCCCCTGCCTGTTTAGGTCGAGATTAATGCTGGTATTTGTTTGCTAGACAAACATTAAATGCTGTATCTTAGCAAGTAAAATAGCATAAACTACCATAACACATTTGCTGCTTCCACTAGAATTACCAGCAATTCACGGTGTGCATTGGACAATTTACTGATTGGCCAGCATACATAATCCGGCTTGTGTTGCTTGAATATGCTGCTGGCTTAGCAGCAATCAAGACCACGACTTGCTTGTAATTTCTGCTATTCTAGCAGTAATTCACAAGCAACAGATACTTGTTTTTGTTGCTATTCTAGCATTACATTTCTACCATCAGTTGCTTTTAATTTTTGCTTTTCTAGCATCACTTGCTTTTAATTTTTGCTATTGTAGCATTACTTTTCTAGCATCACTTGCTTGAATTGTGCATAAAAAGTGAAAAAATATGCTGATGGCGCCGTCTTTGGAGAATTTCTGAAGTACCTATATTTTAACAGTGGAAATTTATATCGGGATTTTTTCTCCAAGGAGGACAGAATTCGCTACCTACGGTTTGGGAACTGACGCTCTACTTACTTTGCTACTCGGGTCGTGTTCGAAAATGTGTGTAATGGGGGATGAAGCTGATTCTGTTGTGTGTTGATATTTTTATAAGATAGAGGGTGAATTTATCGTTGTTGTTATCCTCCAATTTTCACTTAATAATGTTAATTTATTATTAAGGTTTTTCTATGGTTAATGGATAATTAGATTATGGCATAATTAATATAATTCATTACCGGAATTTTCTTTGCTTAATCAATGGTTTGAATATGGTCTGAATTATTTGTGGCAGATAAATAAACGATTTTGAAGTGTATTTGAGATAGAATTTATCAATTTCAGGAGGGGGTTAATATTTTAAAACTTTAGTGCTTATTAGGGGGGGGGAATCAATTGTACATATTATTATTTCGATTGTTATGAACATATTTCTTAAAGGAAACAGTGCTTCTTGAATTTTGAAATTTAACTGACTAAATTATCTTTTTAAAAAGCACAGATTTTCTTTTTTTGTATAACTAAAATAATTAAACACTAAGAGAATGAACAGCTAAGAATTTTACAAAGGGGATCGGTGGGCTCTTTTACCCTAAAATTCTTAATGGAAATTAATTTTCAGTTTTTTTAGATTTATGTGTTAAAATTTTATCTAAAACGGGGGGGGGGGGCGCTTTACCCAAAAATCCTTCATAGAAATTAATTTTATCTTTTTTTTTTAGTTTCATGCATTAAAATTTTATCTAAAACGGGTAGACGAAGGCAGTGTTGAATTTACGTTGTAGTAGTTGCAAAAGGAAATCTACTGCTAAAATCTATCTACTGCTTGAAATCTAACAAACTAATATTTTTTCTCTGATTTTAATAAACACAGTATATTTAATCTTTTCGAGAAACTTTAAAGACTTAAATACTAAGAAAAAGTGCAGCTATGAATTTTCTTCCATTCCGGGTGGTGGTGGTGGGGGGGGGGGGGCTTTTTCTCTTTAAATCTACTATGAAAATTAATTGTTATATATATTTTTAAGTTTATGTGTTAAAAAATTATCCCAAACGTGTTCAAGGGGCAGTGTTTCATTCAGGTGGCGGTGACACAGTTTTCCCCCTTCCCAGCTTTTGAAATTTAATAAACAAAATTTTATTTTTCTCCCATTTTTAAAGATATAGAAAATTTATAATTTTCAAGTAAGTTAAAATAATTTAACAGTAAGAGAAAGATCAGTTTAAAATTTTTCGTTGGGCAGTTTGAGGAAGAGTTACTCTTCTATATCAGCTATGGAAATTAATTTTTAGTTCTGTTTCTTTTGGTATTTATGTGTTAAAAACTAATCTCAAATGGGTGGTTTAAGACAGTCTTTAATTCAGGTGGCATCCATCCCTCCCCGCGGATTTTAAAATCTAATGAAAAAAAAATTCTTTTTCTTCGTTTTTTAAAGACATGCTGTATTTTATTTTCGAGTAAGTTAAAATATTTAAATTATAAGAAAAGAAGAAATAAAAATTCCTTTATAGGGGGCGGGGAGTGCTCCCCTAGAAGACTCTCATAGAATTTAAATCCCTTACAGAATTTGCCCCACCAGTGGCTGAGAGGTTCTGCTCTCGAAACTGGTAGACGGGAAGTGCTGGGTTCGATCCCAATCGCGCCCGTCGGCCTAATCGTTCGGAGTTTTCGTGGTTTTCTTCGAACCATGGATTTCCATGCGTTAATACGGGTTAGGTTCCCTTAGAAAGACCCCCCACGAAGGGCACTCCCCCTCGGGCTTATATCCCTAGTGTAGATAATCGGCCGTCACAAAATCAACCAACCAACCAACCCTTACAGAATTTAACCTCACCGCCATAGGAGTTAATTAAAAAATCGAAGTTATATTTTACATCTTGCAAAATAACAATATACGGTAAAACCTCCATAAGGCAAACTCCTGAATATTCCATTAAGGGAAGAGGGCTTATGTGATCCGTTAAGCCTCCCTCGATTTCGAAATTTAACTAATATTTTCTCCGATTTTGAAAAACAAATTGAAATTTAACTAATTTTTTTTCTCCGATTTGAAAAACAAATTGAAATTTAATATTTTTTCTTAGCTTAAAATAAAAGAGGAAGTAAAAATTTTCTGTTAGGGGAACGGAGGTGGAAGAGAGCTATTGTCTCTTCCCGGATTTGAAAATTTAATTTATAATTAAAATTTCTTTTTCTTCTATTTTCAAAAACATAGTCAAATTTATACTTTTCGAGTAACTAAAATATACATACAAACATTTGATGCTGGCAAGCATTAACAAGCATACAATTGTTCATTGAGGTACCTGGGTCACCATTACTAGAAGACACTTGTGTAGCAAATTAGCACATCTTACTGGCACATAATACGTTATGCTGTTTTCTACCTAAGCTCACTGCATATGCTGGAAAGTATAAAAAAGCATATAATAGCATCAGGGCCGTATTTAAGCAGAATTCATTAGGGGGGCCGTATATGACGATTTTGCCGACTAACTTAAAAATATACATATATATTTAAAAGTACGTTTCTGTGTTTCTATATATGCATCTACCCGGTGTCCTAAAATAGACTGACTGATTTTAAAATTCAATAACTTTCAAATGGTGACAGCTGTAAAATTAAATTCTTGCAGGAGGTGTATGTAAGATGTCAGGAATTTTTTTACTGCGATTAACAATTTTAGTTTATAATAGCAGCGATAGATAGAAATAGACTATAAATAGGCGCTAAATCGGGGCCTGATTTTTGGCCTCTCTCTTTTCTCAATATTGATGCAAAAGAAGGTAATTAAACCCTTAAGAACACAATTGTATTGACGACTGAGAACCACTCCATATATTTAATCTTCTTCTTTCGCATCAGTACTGAGGAAGAAGAGAAACAAAAAATCAGGCCCCAATTTAGCACCTATTGCTAGCGGGGCCATGTATCGCTGCTGTTTTACACTAAAATCGAGAATCACTGTAAAAGAAACTCTTGACATCTTACATAACCCTCCTACAAGAATTTTTTTACAATAGCTGCCACCATTTGCATTAAAATGATTATATTTACATTAAAAAGGATTAAATCAAAACTTATTTTAATTACATCTTTGTTCATCCATTGCATAAGATGCATTTTAACGCACTACTTTTTTAGACGAGCCCATCTATTCACGACAGCGCACAAATCTATGTATTTCAAAATATCCTTCTGAAACATAAGCATCATGAGTGTATTCAAACGTGGATCGGTCATTGTCGGTCATATTTTTCGGTGTCATTGGTCATATTTTTTTCATAATTTTTAATTTACATTGTTCTTTCATTCGAGACAACTGTGACTGTAAAAGTTAGAGCCTGACGATTGACATGGTTCTCAAGTGGCAGAATGTATCTCAAATGTTCTGTTTTCATGTAAATATCGTCCATTCTTTCAGCCTCTGCGCAGAAGTCTGACAAAACTTTCATCTCTGCGTCAATTGCTTCCATATCAGGAATTGTCAGTGTTTCACGAAACTCATTTACCGCTTTCTTAACCAGATTTAGTTTTTATTTCTTTCTTGTAATGTGAGGATACATTATTTTATCCAGTGGTGTGATTATGCTGATGAAAGAATTAAGACGTTCAGTTATCACCCCTATAAGGGTATCCAGTAGGGTGGGTCGAAAAAAAGAAATTTTTTATATTCGGAACGCTTTAGTGCGGAAAAGTTGCCTATTGTAATAAGAAGAAAAACGGCATAATTTTTTTTAAAAATCGGTTAACATCTTCCATTCGCGCATCGTACTTAAAGTTGATGAAAAATTGCAAAAATCGCGTCTTTTCTATAATTTTTTAAGTTAACTATAACTTTAGAAATAACACGCTTTAGCCTTTTATGCTTGATTCATGGTTTACTTAACCTATCTATATTAAATTTTAATCAATAATCTAATTTTTCCGTTCGTGCAACATCTTAAAAAGAAACATAAATTTAGCAATTTTTCGCAATTTTCACCGTGCAACTCTTCGCTTATTTTGCTGGAACAAAACGACCCAGAACTCACCACGTGAAGGTGGTTGCACGTAGAGTTCCACCTCCACCCTACCCAACCAACCATCCAATTGTTGGGTGTGGCATTTACATTAAATTTGCAACTATTTACAAAGGTTTTCGATAGAGTAGCTTTCTTTGGCTTACTATGTTTTAACGTTTTCTTTTTTATATCTACTACACATTTAAAGAATGATTTTTTGGAGAAATGAGGCATAACCGACATTTCTGTAAAATTGCTTGGCATTAAATTTTTCGACGAACAAAGTATCTCATCTTTGTCCGTCAAAAAAAAGACCCGAACTTTCCTCAAGGGGTGTGAATCGGCTTTTCAAATCCGTCCTAAAACGACTCTTGTCTCTTTTTATTTTATACTTATTAAACCCATCAGGAGAATCTGTGTCGGTTATCCAGAACACTTGACGCTATGACACTTTTAGGCCGATCAGAAACTCGGAAACGATCGCTGTTTAGCGCTGTTGCGTTAATTTTAATTCTCATCTGCCATTTGCGCTTTTAGTCGATGTACTCGGTTTGTATTTATCTACATCATACTCCGAATTTTCAAAAGAAGCGTGTTTGAATTCATCAATTTCGTAGTACACTGCCACTTAAGGAACTTTAAAACTATTTGAGGAACCACTCGGTGCTTGTTGAAGATCACCAGCTTTCCGCTCGGCCTTCACATTTAACTTTTCTGAAACTGTTTTGCAAATAAATCCGATTTCCCCCCAAATTGTAATTCCTTTAAAGAGTCGTGAACCGCAACTCAAAGACACGATTTTTTTTAACATAAACATTCAATTAGAATTACACATTGACATGCATGTGGTCTTTTTAATATAATATAAATACCCCAACCCAACAATTGAACGGTTGGTTAACTAGGATGTGGGTAGAACTCAACGTGCAACCACCACCACTTAGTGAGTTCTGCGTCGTTTTGTTTTTGCAAAACGAACTAGGAGTTGCGCGGTGAAAATTGCGAAAAATTGGTAAATTTATGTTTTTTCTAAGTTCTTGCGCGAAAAAAAAATTGGATTATTGATCGGGATTCAATTTATTTAGGTTATGTAAATCATGAAACAAGCATAAAAAGCTAAAGCATGTTTATTTTTAAAATTTGAATTAACTTGAAAAAATTAGAAAAAGGCAGATTTTTGCAATTTTTCAAGAAATTTAAGTACAATGCGCGAATGGAAGATATTAACCGATTTAAAAAAAAAATTATGCCGTTTTTCTTCTTATTACAATAGGCAACTTTTTCGCACTAAAGCGTTCCGAAAATAAAAAATTTCTTTTTTTCGACCCACCCTAGTATCCAGTACCTTCTGAAACTCCATGCGTTAGAACATTAGAATTTCGGGAGCAAAGAGATTGTTTCAATTACCGTCTTGGTGCCAATCTTTGACGATACTGCATAGCAAATTCATTTAACTGATCAATACCTTACTTGGTTTAAAAGAGAACTGCACTCTATACTTCCCTAATCATATTTTCATTGTCATTGCTGATTGCTTCTAATTATTTGATACAAGTATTCAGTATTTTCGTAGTGTCTATTTTAAGAGTCTTCGACTTCATTTTTTGAGTAACTAACTTGCACTTGTACTGAACATTCTTGCGAAACATCAGTGAAGCAATGAAGTTGAGCGATAACATTTTCTTTCTGAAACCTCATGATTTGATCTTTGCTTTGCTAACAGAAGTAGAGGAATTAACTATTTCAAAATTTGCAGGATACATTCATATGAGATCCAAACCGCTTTTAATGATTCCGCTCGAGCATTTCATCTCGCCTTAGAAATATTCCGCAGTAGAAGAGCATTTTCTATTTCTTTGATCTTGTCTTTTAATGGATTTTTTCGTTTAGTGCTTGCTGTGAAAACACTTAAACATCATCCAGCACGTCGAAAACGTCACCTATAATATTGCTGGCATTGCAGATATGCGAAACGAAAGTGTTGAGTCTGTAAAATTGACAAGGAATATGTTGCACAATTCGACCTACGATTTCTGAAAATGTCTCCTAGTCCTAAGTGCCGTTGAATCCCCAGACATGCTGTTTGTAAAACCGCATGACTGGAGGAGTACCTGTTATATTTAAAGCTCCTTCTGAGTAAGGATGTGCGATTTCTAGCACGCAAGGTCGACATTGATTTTATCGACTTCTTTTACAATTTCCAAAAGCCGATCTGAGTTTTCCCATATTTGTCGACATATTTCAACAAAACAACTGATGGATCATGATGCGAATAACCTGGTGGTAATTTGTCATAATTCCATAAAATTGTGCTTCTTGAATATCTCTCACTATCGTTTAGCGCACTGCTGAAGCAAGAAATTCAATCATCTCGTTTTGGGCTGAAGAGGGAAGGTAAGTTATGTGGTGTGGCCTTAAAGGCATGTCCTCAAACATTTCCCCAGTTGTGGGTTATGTCTGGAAATTAGTTTCATAATTTGCCAAAAGTTGTTTCCATATTCGTCTTTGTCACTTCCACAAACCGGACCTTGTCTACTCAGCATTCGCATAATGTCCATGAAGATTGCTACAGTTTCAGTGCTGAATGCAAGATGTTGCTGTTGTTCTTCCAGAATAATCTGTTTGCGCTTGCTCTCGTCGACTAAGTGATTATGCGTCATTATGAACTGACAAAATAGGAAACAGCAAATTTAGTGGGAGTTGGAAGAGAAATGTCGTGCGAACTTTCTGTTCTTTTCTTTTCCTTAAGCTCTTCATTTTGTGTCCTTTGTTTACAGTACTCTCAACTGAAGCATTTTGTATTTTTTATCTCCTATGTTCTTTATGAAATAGGCAAAAAATAGCATTGAGTTCTGTGCTATATTTCAAAAACGTATGCTCTTTTGTACCAACCGGTGTTGAAATGTCGCTGTCTATCTTGCGGGATGAAACCATGTATAAGATATACACTGAGTTTTGGCTGACACGGAGATAAACTAATCAAATATGTCTCTGATTGTGTGACTTCATTTTAGTCCCTTTTCCTGGGTCATGGAATCATACCCACTTTCCGTAATGCTAACCTCTCAACGGTTCTGCTCGATTTCTTTCACGATTTTACTATAAATAGTTGACAAAGACGAACAATTTTCTTTTTCCTTTCAATTATATCTATGGTGTCCTTAAGGAATAAGAAAACACTTAATTCATCAGGTCGGGTCAAATTTTCAATAATGGGCTTGCAATCGTTTAAACAATCGACTAAATGATTCAATTGTCTAGCACATTTCAATACACCACGATTAATATGAATGCCTTCAACGAATTCGTCATCATCTTCAGTGCTAGTCGATCATCTAGATGTTCAGAACCCTACTAAACCGCTGCTGACTCTCAGAAAGACCCCTTTGTATATCGAGAAACTAGTCACTACTGGTTCTTTCTCCATTTATTTTCAGTGGTCACGCGAAGTCGAAGAAAGGAGGGGCAAACTTCGGATTTTCGAAAGAAATTAAGGCAAATGCTAAGGATTGGTGTTTTTTAGTGCATGTTTTAAGAAAAAATGTAGAAAATGGGATAAAAAATCTATTGTTTCAGAATTGTATAGATCGATACTGACTACTTACAATTTGCCGACTGTGATCAAGGTTTCCGACATTGGGGGTGGGGGTGGAGACGCCCCCTACGCCCCCCCCCAGTAGCTTCGCCCTGGAATAGCATGTGAAGGTACGTACCTCGCCATGCTTTGGCAGAAGATTAAACAGCAAATAAGCATAAAATGCTTGTACATATCTTTTCATGCTATTTCTCCCTAAGCTGGCTGCATAGCATATTATGCGGACAAGCATAAAAAAACATATAATAGCACGTAATGGTAACTACTTCTCCATGCTTTGGAAGAAGCTTAAACAGCAAATAAGCATAAAATGCTTGTATATAGCTTGTCATGGTATTGCTGTGTAAGCTAGCTATATACCATTTGATGCCGGCCAGCATTATAAAGCATATAATTGCATGAAAATCTAACAGACAAAGCAATACATAGCAATAACTAGCCTATTTTTGTTGCTGGTACTAGCATGAATTTTGACCTGTTTGGTGTTGGTGTTATTTATGACGGCCGATTTTCTGCGCATGGGATATAGGCCCTAAGGTGAATGCCCACCATGGGGGCCTTTCTAAGGGGACCTAACCCGTAATGTTTCCCTAATTTCGAAGAAAACCACGAAATCTCCAAACGGTTAGGCCGAGTGGCGCGATTGGGTTCGAACCCAGCAACTCCCGTCTACCAGCTTCGAGAGCAGAACCTCTCAGCCACTGGTGGGGCTGCCCCTGCCTGGATTTAAAAATTTAATCGATTTTTTTTTTTAAACATAGTAAAACTTATAATTTTCGGGTAACAAAATAAAACAGGAACTAATAAATTTTCGTTAAGGTAATGTTGGGTTGGGTTGGGTTGATTTTTGACGGCCAATTATCTACACGAGGGATATAGGCCCGGGGGGAGTGCCCTCCGTGGGGGTCTTTCTAAGGGAACCTAATCCGTATTAACGCATGGAAGATCCACGGCTTGAAGAAAACCCCGAAAACTCCGAACGATTAGGCCGACGGGTGCGATTGGGATCGAACCCAGCATCTCCCGTCTACCAGCTTCGAGAGCAGAACCTCTCGGCCACTGGTGGGGCAGGTAATGTTGGGAGGCCCCTCCTTTGATTTTGAAATATGATAAAATTATTTTCTCCAATTAAAGTGAGTAAAATTACCTCACAGTAACTACAGTTATACTGGAGATACATCAGAAAATGTACTTCTGAAATAATGGCTGGAAAATTACTTCAAACTTACTGTAGTATTTCTACCGATATAAAATCTCATATTTTTTAAATTTATGATTATAAAATGACGAAGCCCTTTGATGCGCCCTGCAAGTGCCTTCACTGCGGGGGCCCTCACCCGGCAAATTTCCGCAACTGCCCTAGTTTCCCCAAAACAACCCCCCCCCCCTAAAAATGGTAAAAAGAAAAACCAAAACCAAAAGAAATCTGATAATAAAAGAATTGTTACAGTTCAAAATTCCTCGAGGACATTCTCAGAAAGGAAGGTTGACAATTCTCACTCATTTTCGAGAGTTGCAAGCGGACATAACGTCCCCCCCCCTCCGTTTCTCAAAATTCAATTCAGTCAGTCCCGAGCCAAAATTCGGATGCTTTTTCGGCCACCGGTTTTATCAAAAATTTAATAGAATTCCAAAAAGAGTTTAATGCTGACATTGTCAGCGCAGCATTTAATAAATCATTACCAGAACTCCGTACGGCATCCACGGAAATTGATCGTATTTATATTTTATATAAAAACATCTTTAAATTAAATAAAACTGGCTAAGGTGGCGCCATCTCTTGGTGCTCTTCCGCCTTACATTTCTCGACACGACCCTTCTGTTTACCGTGTTCCCTCCTACAGGCAATCTGGATAAATTATCCATTGTCTTTTTTAATGCAAATGGGCTTCGACGCCAAGCAACGGAATTCGGTGCTTGGATTTACAACAACGATTTAGACATCATTTTGGTCGATGAGACCCATTTCTTTCAGGGATATGTCTCCAAAATTGCAAACTACGAGAGTTTCAGTGTTGACAGGGCTCGTAGTGGCAATAATAATCGTAAACATGGCGGCACTGCTATCTATATAAAAAAGGGTTTTAATGCTAATTTCATTAATATTCCCAATCAAAATTTTGTGGAAACTACCCCGATTATTTTGGACTTCCCCTTTATTCAAAAACTTCTTGTTACAGCTGTCTACTTCCCCCCAAATAGGAATGCAAATTTAATGGAGCCTGAACTTACCCGTCTCACTAATTCTTTTCCAAATTTTATTTCAGCGGGTGATCTTAATGGTCATCATCACTCCTGGAATTCCAGGAATATTAATACTTATGGACCTAAACTTCGTAGATGGGTGGACCGAAATCATGCGCAAATTTTAGCGCCCCCCTCCCCCACCTACATCAGATCAAATAATTATCTAGATCTTGCGATCACCCGCAATTTTCCATACCCGTACACTATTCGAACGTGTAATGATTTATCTTCTGATCATTTACCGGTCATTCCCAATTTTAGGGTTGACTCTTATGACTTAAGTGTACCTCAGAGTATCTCCACTAGATGGCAGGACTATACTGCGATGCTAGAAAGAATGGATACTCCAGATCTCATACCAATTTCGGATTGGCAGGTCACTGAAGCCATAGAGCAACTCGGTGACACTTTACGTGGGGTGTTTGAGAAATGTTCTCAGCCGAAACATAAATCTAACAACTCTCTACAGTTACCCGAGAATATCAGGCAAATGATTACACAGAGGAATCGTGCACGTAGAATATGGCAGGTTTAAAGGACTCCATACTTTAGGTCCCTTTTAAATAATTTAAATTAGTGATGGGCGATTCTCGAGAATTCGACAATCGAGAAAAATCGTCATCGTAAAAAATCACAATCGATACAGCCATCGATTAATTCCTAGAATCTACAATCGAGATGTTTTACAATCGATTATAACGAGAAAAGCTAAAAACAGTTATTGGAAAACTTAGCTATTATTCTGGCCGACAATTTCATAGTAGTGATAGGGCTTAGTGATGGGCGATTCTCTAAAATTTACCAATCGAAAAAAATCGTTATCGTAAAATACACAATCGATACAGTCATCGATTATTTTCGAGAATCTACAAAGAAGATGTTCTAGAATTGATTATTGAAATCATTGTTTTTACATATATATAAGGCAGATTTTATTAAATATAGGGTAACTGAAAACAGATGGAATAAAAAAAAACAACAAACCAAAGGGAGGCTATAAAGGAGCCATAAGACTGGAAAAGTCTTGTAAGGGTGCCCCCTGGTTGAAAAAAGCTGAAAAAACGCGAGTAGCTATGAAGCGGTAAGGGGAGTTTAAGTATCAAAAATTAGAATTTTTCGGCAATTAGCACCAAAATGGCCAAAGAAATACGAATCAAAAGCACCCCCTAGTGGCAAAAACATGAACTAAAGGATGATAAAAGGGATCAAAAATTTTTATTGATTTTTCTACGTCATTTGAGATTGGATCTTTAATTTCCCCATTTTTAGAAAGACTTCGACTGGAATACATTAAACGAACCCCCGCGGGGAGCAAAGTAGGGGGCAGGGGCAAGGAAAGTGCATAATATGAATAAGTGGTCACAGGACTTTCCAACGATATGTCACATGAGGGGTGTCGGCTAAATTTAGAAAAACACCCCGTGGGGGAAAAGTGGGGGGGCGGTCACCGGAGGTGCATTTCATCAATAAGTAGTCACAGAGCTTTCCAATGATATATCACATGAGGGGTATCAGCAAAAGATAGAAAAGAGTCCCAACTCCCAGGATTCCAATTATCGTGCCCCCCGAAATATACCCTGCCCATCCTTCTCTTTGAAATTTTCATATATTAAAAATTATTTATCGGAGGGCTCCGTAAAAAAATCCGATCTAAAATGTTTAAAAACGCTACGATTTCAAAAAAGTTCGAAAAGTGCCTCTCTCGGGGCGCCAAAATAGGGAGGGAAGAAGAAAGGTTCATAATATGAAAGACTAACTTTCCGATGATAACCGAAAACTTTTCGATGATATATCAAATGACTGGTCCAAAAAAATTTTGAAATCTACCCCTCCCACGTGGGTTCCCTCTTTTATCCCAGAATATACCCGGAAATCACGCAGCCCCACTTTTCACCCACAGCACCCCCCACGCAGCCACCAAAATTTTATATTTAATAAATAATATTTATCGGAGAGCTCCATTAAAAAACCTCATTTAATGATATTTATTGTAGAAATCTCTACAATTAAAAAAAAAATCACCCCCGCACCGCCCCCTTCCGGAATTCAAGTCTGGGAGGAGAAAGGTTCATAATATGAAAGAGTGGTGAAAGGACTTTCCGATGGTATATCAAGGAGAGGTTTGGTAAAAGTTTGAAAATTACCCGCCCCCCCCCCCCTTTGTCGCACTCTCGCGCATCCCAGAATTCACTCACCTTCCTCTTTGAACTTTTTATATTTAATAAATAGCATTTATCTGAGTCTCCAGGTATGGGACAGCTTGGCAGAGCTAAAATTAGAGAAACATTGAAAATTCGGGGCAAAATGACACTAAATTTAACAGTAAAGTTTGAAACTAGGACTATACAGAACTGAATACATAAACCACTATGCTTCATAACCCACATCGGTTAATAGCAATAAAAATATAAATGCCAGTTAAACTGATGGCATTGAGCTCGCAGGTTATTCACACTAATTGTATATTATACTCTTATTTCAAAGAATAATGTCCCGCAAAAAATAAATGAAGGGAAATATTCCCCGTTTGCCCCTTTTATACTTAACCAATGAACCTCCAAATCAAATCAGGGAAACTCCTTAACTATAATAAATCAGTATATCAAATTTGAAGAAAATCAGATAATTCTGCATGAAAAAAAGAAACATATCGCTAAATTAAGGGTGGTCTAACCCCTTTAACCCTTTTATACTTAAATAATGAACCTCCAAATCTAATCAGGAAAGCTCCTTATCAGAACGAACATAGAAAAAAAAAATTAAAGTAAATTGAATAATTCTCCATGAAAATCCATTTATCTAAATTAAGGGGAGGGGACTTGCCGCCTTTTCGCCCCTGTATACTTAACCAATGAACCTCCAAATCTAATGAAGGAACCGCCATATCGGAATAAATCGGTATATTAAATTTGAAGCAAATCGAATAATTCTTCATGAAAAACACTTTTATATAAATTAAGGGGGAGACCAGCCCCTCCCCTTTATACTTAACCCATAAACCTCCAAATCTAATCAAGGCAGCTTCTTAACATAATAAACCGGTATCCCAAATTTGGAGCAAATCGAATAATTCTGCATGAAAAACCCATTTATCTACATTAAGGAGGGGGTCTACCCCCCTTTCCCCCCTTTATACTTAAGTAATGAACCTCCAAGTTTAATCAGGGAAGCTCATTAACATAATAAACCGGTATACCAAATTTGGAACAAATCGAGTAATTCTGCATAAAAAACCCATTTATCTAAATTAAGTGGGGGACCAGCCCCCTTCTCCCCCTTTATCCTTAACCATTGAACTTCCAAGTTTAATCCGGGAAGCTCCTTAACATAATAAACCGGTATACCAAATTTGGAGCAAATCGAATAATTCTGCATGAAAAGCCCATTTATCTAAATTAAGGGGGGACCAGCCCCCTTCTCCCCCTTTATACTTAACACGTAAACCTCCAAATCTAATCAAGGCAACTTCTTAACATAATAAGCCGGTAAGCCAAATTTGGAGCAAATCGAATAATTCTGCATGAAAAACCCATTTATCTAAATTAAGGAGGGGGTCTACCCCCCCCCTTTCTCCCCTTTATACTTAACTAATGAACTTCCAAGTTTAATCAGGGAAGCTCCTTAACATAATAAACCGGTATACCAAATTTGGAACAAATCGAATAATTCTGCATGAAATCCCATTTATCAAAATTAAGAGGGGGCGGGCAGCCCCCCTTCCCCCCCTTTATCCTTAACCAATGAACTTCCAAGTTTAATCAGGGAAGCTCCTTAATGTAATAAACCAGTATACCAAATTTGGAGCAAATCGAATAATTCTGCATGAAAAGCAGATTTATCTAAATTAAGGGGGGGGGGTGTCCAGCCCCCTTCTCCCATTTTATACTTAACCCGTAAACCTCCAAATCTAATCAAGGCAACTTCTTAACATAATAAACCGGTATCCCAAATTTGGAGCAAATCGAATAATTCTGCATGAAAAACCCATTTATCTACATTAAGGAGGGGGTCTACCCCCCTTTCCCCCTTTTATACTTAAGTAATGAACCTCCAAGTTTAATCAGGGAAGCTCATTAACATAATAAACCGGTATACCAAATTTGGAACAAATCGAGTAATTCTGCATGAAAAACCCATTTATCTAAATTAAGTGGGGGACCAGCCCCCTTCTCCCCCTTTATCCTTAACCATTGAACTTCCAAGTTTAATCCGGGAAGCTCCTTAACATAATAAACCGGTATACCAAATTTGGAGCAAATCGAATAATTCTGCATGAAAAGCCCATTTATCTAAATTAAGGGGGGACCAGCCCCCTTCTCCCCCTTTATACTTAACACGTAAACCTCCAAATCTAATCAAGGCAACTTCTTAACATAATAAGCCGGTAAGCCAAATTTGGAGCAAATCGAATAATTCTGCATGAAAAACCCATTTATCTAAATTAAGGAGGGGGTCTACCCCCCCCCCTTTCTCCCCTTTATACTTAACTAATGAACTTCCAAGTTTAATCAGGGAAGCTCCTTAACATAATAAACCGGTATACCAAATTTGGAACAAATCGAATAATTCTGCATGAAATCCATTTATCAAAATTAAGAGGGGGCGGGCAGTCCCCCTTCCCCCCCTTTATCCTTAACCAATGAACTTCCAAGTTTAATCAGGGAAGCTCCTTAATGTAATAAACCAGTATACCAAATTTGGAGCAAATCGAATAATTCTGCATGAAAAGCAGATTTATCTAAATTAAGGGGGGGGGGGGGTGTCCAGCCCCCTTCTCCCATTTTATACTTAACCCGTAAACCTCCAAATCTAATCAAGGCAACTTCTTAACATATTGAACCGGTATACCAAATCTGGAACAAATCGAATAATTCTGCATGAAAAACCCATTTATCTAAATTAAGGAGGGGGTCTACCCCCCTTCATACTTAACTAATGAACCTCCAAGTTTAATCAGGGAAGCTCCTTAACATAATAAACCGATATACGAAATTTGGAGCAAATCGAATAATTCTGCATGAAAAACCTATTTATCTAAATTAAGGAGGGGGGGGGACCAGCCCCCCTTCTCTCCCTTTATCCTTAACCAATGAACCGTCAAAACTAATCAGCGGAACGCCTTATCAGAATAAACATTAAAAAAAAATTGAAGCAAATCGTACATTTTAATCAAGAGTTATCGCGTTACGTACATGCATACACACAGAACCGACGGGTACATTAGCTCTCAGGCTTAGATAGCCTGTGAGCTAAAAAGAGATTGGATAAGCAGATGGACTCCTTTGAGAAATTATGACTTAAACCAGAAATGCGGTAAGTTTGACTCTAAAAGCTTCATTTCCATCTCGCATTTCGGCAAATCTCATCTCGATGATTTTTCCAGCATTTCGACGCTTCCAGATGGGAAGCTACTCGATGGTATGTTCTCTCGCGGTTTTAAACCTTTCGGAATGGGAAGTCTCTCGAGAGTGTCTCTCGCCCTTTTCAACCTTTCCCGATGGGAAGCCTCTCGCTGGTTTCTCTCGTTCTTTTCGAAATCTCCCAAAGAAAAGCCTTTCGAGGATTTCGCTCGCGCTTTTCAACATTTCGCTATGAGAAGGTTTTCGAGGATTTCTCTCATCCTCGGCAGAGAAGAAAAGTAAGAAAATTTATCGAGAGTACCAAGGGACGAGATAGAGAAAGAGGCATGACAATGAGCTGTGAAATGAAGCCCTAATTTTCAAAGTTTCTCTTATTTTAGCCCTACCAAGATGTCACATACCTGGAGCCCTCCGATACAAATTATTTATTAAATATAAAAATTTCAAAGAGGAATGTGGGTCGGGAGATTTCGAGGAAGGAGGACGTGAGAGTGGAATCATGCGGGGTGCAATTTTAAAAATTTTACCGAACCCTTCCTGTGGCATATAATCGAAAAGCATTTTGACCACTCTTTCATACTATGAACCTTTCTTCGCCCAAAGGGGGATGGAAAAGGGACGAACAAATTTTTAAAACCGTAGCCGATTTCTATAATAAATTTAAATATCACTTTAGATGTGGGTTTTTTATGCAGTCTTCCGGTAAATATTATTTATTGAACATAAAAATTTTAAAGTGGCGGCTGTGTGAATTCCGGGGCGAAAGAGTGGGCTCACGGGGGGTGGGAGGGGGAGCAATTTTCAAACTTTTTTTGGACCACTCATGTGATATGTCATCGCTAAGCTCTCGGATGACTTTTTCATATTATGAGACTTTCTTCCTCCCCTCCCCAATTTGGCCCCCACTGCGAGGGTAGTTTTTTCCGTTTTTATCATTTAAGATCAGATTTTTTTATGGAGCCCTCCGCTAAATATTATTTATAATATATGAAATTTCAGGACACTTTTCCAAATTTAGCCAAGACCCCTCATGTGACATATCGTTGGAAAGGTTTGTGACTACTTATTGATGTTATGCACTTCCGGTGACAGTCCCCCCCACTCTTTGCCCCCCCCCCCCCCGGGGACACTTTTTCAAATTTAGTCAAGACACCTCGTGTGAGATATCGTTGGAAAGGTCTGTGATTACTTATTGATGTTATGTACCTACGGTGTCCCCACCACCACTTTGCCCCCCCCCCGGGGGGCACTTTTCCAAATTTAGCCAAGACTCCACATGTGAGATATCGTTGGAAAGGTCTGTGACTACTTATTGATGTTATGTACCTACGGTGTCCCCACCACCACTTTGCCCCCCCCCCCCGGGGGCACTTTTCCAAATTTAGCCAAGACTCCACATGTGAGATATCGTTGGAAAGGTCTGTGACTATTTATTGATGTTATGCACCTCCGGTGACAGTCTCCCCCAATTTGCCCCTCCCGGGGGACACTTTTTCAAATTTAGCCAAGACCCCTCATGTGAGATATCGTTGGAAAGGTCTGTGACTACTTATTGATGTTATGCTCCTCCGGTATCCATCCCCCCATTTTGCACCCCTCGGGGGACACTTTTCCAAATTTTGACAAGACCCCACATGTGAAATATCGTTGGAAAGGTCTGTGACTACTTATTGATGTAATGCACCTCCGGTGACCGCCCCCCCCCACTTTTCCCCCACGGGGTGTTTTTCTAAATTTAGCCGGGACCCCTCATGTGACATATTGTTGGAAAGGCTTATGACCACTTACTCATGTTATCCACCTCCCGCACCCCTCCCCCCCTTTGCCCCCACGGGGAGGGCTTTTTTATAAATTCAGATCCAGACTTCTCATGTGACATATGGTTGGAAAGGCCTAAGACCTGTGACGACTTAATCATATTATGCAGCTGCTGTGTCCCTCCGCTAGCTTTGACCCCTCCCCCAAGAGATCTGGTCCGAGGTTCATTCGTTTCGATATTATATTTTTTACAAGATTTTGTAGTGCGTGCACACCACACCCGCCTGCTATCATATATCAGTGCCGTATATAGCGGGTAACCTGTTCGTGATTTCATTTTACAAGATTACGTATAAATTAGGGGTCCCGATTAAAGGAGGGGCCCGCTAGCGGTCGAAGTCACCTAGTCTTTATTAACATCGACGCATTCCAGTTCACCCGCAGACGATTCTTGATAAATGTATGACGTATATAATACATAATATATGATTTATAAAAGAAATTTGCAAACTGCAGTCATCGAGAAAAAATTTACACAATCGAAAATTATCGAGATGTCCATACAATCGAGAAAATCGAGAAAAACATCTCGTTATCGCCCATCACTAATTTAAATAGGAGGGTAAAAGCTGTTATTTATGAGTTTAAAAATGAACGTTGGAACACTTTTGTCGAATCCTTGTCGACTGAAGACAACACAATTTGGAAGGCTGCTTCCCGTATTCGAGGCACACACAAGCACATTCCGGCCATTAATAGCCCAAATAACGGCATTGCATATACTAATATTGCTAAGGCTGAAGCGATTGCTGAAAGTCTTAAGGATCAGTTTACACCTCATGAAGATTTGGCCAACCCAAGGGTTACTGCTGTTCTGGAGAGCACAGTTCAAAATTATTTAAATTCTGACACTCAAAACACTCTTACCCCTACCTCCCCTTCGGAGGTAAGGGATTACATCTCAGGCCTCAAAAAGAACAAATCTCCAGGGGAGGACCGTATTTCTACTAATATGCTTATTAATCTACCTGAAAACTTTATTCTCTACATTGTTATCTTAATAAATTGCATGCTTTCTCTTAATATTTTCCCAGATTGCTGGAAAAAGGCGATTGTTGTCCCTCTGCCTAAAAGCGGAGTCGACGATATCCACGCCCCATCCAGCTTTCGACCAATCTCATTACTTTTTTGTCTATCTAAGGTCTATGAACACGTCCTTGTGACCCACCTTAAGGCGTTCCTTGACTCTCGTGAAGTACTTATACCGGAGCAGTTCGGGTTCCGAGTTGACTACATTCAACAACACACCAAGTGTGGAGGGTCACGGAACTCCTACACGAAGGAATTAGATCAGGCGGGGTCACAGGGGCTATTTTTCTCGACGTGCAAAAGGCTTTTGACAAAGTCTGGCATGTCGCCTTACTTTTTAAACTTATAACTCTCGACCTTCCTGGACAACTAATTAAAATCTGTGCTGACTATTTAAAAAACAGATCTTTTGTTGTTAGAGTGGGAAATGCTCTCTCTAACCCTAAACCTATTCTCAGCTCGGTCCCCCAGGGCTCAAATTCTGCGCCCACGTTATTTGCAATTTATGTAAATGACATTCCAAGAGAGCCTGACATCGATTTAGCAATTTTTGCCGATGACACTGCCGTTCTACACAAACACAAACATGTACTCCAAGTGTTCATTAAACTCCAAGGGTACCTTGATAAACTTTCGACCTGGTTAAAAAAATGGAGAATTAAAGTAAATAATGCTAAAAGTGCTGCCATTTTTTTCACGAATAAAAAATTCACCCCAGACACTAACTTAAATTTCAAATTAAATAATGAACCAATTCCCTGGAAATTAGATTATAAATACCTGGGCATTTACCTGGATTCAAAATTATTATGGAGCAAGCATGTTGCAGAAACCCTGATTCGTGCGAATGCTGCTGTATCTTCATCTTCACCCCCTCTTGGCTTATTACAGCCCCCTGTCAATTAAAAATAAATTGTTGTTGTATAAATCTATGATTAGACCGATCGTAACCCATTGTTCGGTCGTGTACGGTAGTGCTAGTAAAATTCATCTTGAAAAACTTCAAACTTTTCAAAATAAATTATTACTTAAATTTGTTCGTGCAACCCGTTATGTCCGCAATGACGTCATCCATAATGATCTTAAAATTAGGCCTATTTTTGGTGAGATTAAAAAACTTGCCACTAAATTTCACAGCTCAATTCCCTCAGTAAGGAATCTTGCGTTAAACTGAATTCGAACTTACGATGCTAGGGTGGGCAGGGGCCGGAAACGTCCCCTGGCTATCTTAGCTAGGGATAATGATTTTATTCCTTGCTCGAAAACATCGAGACGTAACCCCTCTGGAGTTACTAAAAACGCAGAATTCCCCTGCAAATTCCTTATTTACCTAGACAGAAAGAAATTTTCGTCTAGTTTTGGCTTTTCCCCGACGTCATGCAATCTGCTGTTATTTTAAATAAACAGCCGCGAGTGCAACCTTCCTTACAATTTTATCTTTTAGATTTTAATGTAGTTTTTAGGGTTTTTTAACCTGCTTTCATTTGTTCTTAAAGTTTTGTAAATAACTCTCATCTTACTATTAATTTCATTTATTTTCTTTTCTCTGCCCTTCTGGGCCAGAGAATGTCTATGACGTCATAGTGCTAGCTCCAATCAGCGTTTACGGTCGGGTTAGCCCTTCCAGTAATTTCATTGGCCGAGGGGAAACTGCTCACGAGATCCTCGGCTACTCTATTTAAACCCCGGTTTTTGACCCCCAGCCACGGTGACCGTTTTTAGCCTGTTGTATAAAATCTGGACTGTTGTATGAGATACAACAGGCTAAATCCGGCTAAAAACTCAGGCTAAAAGATAGTTGTCAGTCTATCGACTGGAAATTAACAGATTTTTTTAATAATCGTATAACGAAATTTAGAAACGATTGCGGATGATTAAAACAAAAGACATGGGTGTTTATTGCTCCGGGAGGTTATCTTTCTCTGGATGTCTGTCTGTCTATCCTACAGCATGCAATTTTCTTGTAAAGGATGATATTATTATGCAGTAAAACCTCCATAACGGACACACCCGATTAGTGGACACCTCTATTTAGCGGACATTTTTTCGATTACCAACCCTTAAATAACTGTACATTATTTACTCTCAGTAGCGGACACCTCCAAATAGAGGACGAATTCTGCCCTTCCGAGGTGTTCGCTATTCAGAGGTTTTACTGGTAAAACCTCCATAACGGAGACACCCGATTAGCGGATACCTCTATTTAGCGGAAATTTTTTTATTACCAACACTTAAGTTACTGTACATTTTTTACTCTCAGTAGCGGACACCTCAAAATAGAGGGCAAATTCTGCACTCTCGAGGTGTCCGCTGTTCAGAGGTTTTACTGTATATATTATTGGCAGTTATTTTACAGGGCCGCACAAAAGAATAAGAATATATGAAACGAATATAAACTATCTTCGGGATTGGTAGATCGCTGATGGTAATGTAATTTTAGGATGTTGTTGCAGTCACCCGCAGCATGTTTCTAGGGTTTCGTTCATCTGACGAAACCCTAACTGTCCCACTCCTTTGTCTGTCTGTTTGTCTGTCTGTCCGTCTGTCACAGAGCCCGTTCTCAGAAACTATATATGTCGGAGACTTGAAATTTTGCATACTTATAGCTGAACACCACACATCAAATGGCAAATAATAAAAATTTGAAAAAGTCTAATATTTAACCCTCTGGGCTCTAACATGTGTATTTTAAACAATTTTTCTAACTCAGCCCCTAGTTAAGTAGGAGACTTGAAAGCTTGCATACTTATACCTGAACACCACACATCAAACGACAAATCATAAAATTTTGAAAAAGGTCTAATATTTAACCCTCTAGGTTCTAACTTGGGTAATTTAAACAATTTTTCTAACTCAGCCCCTAATTAAGTTGGAGACTTGAAATTTTGCATACTTATAGCTGAACACCACACATCAAATGGCAAATATTAAAAATTTGAAAAAGTCTAATATTTAACCCTCTGGGCTCTAACATGTGTATTTTAAACAATTTTTCTAACTCAGCCCCTAGTTAAGTAGGAGACTTGAAAGCTTGCATACTTATAGCTGAACACCATACATCAAACGGCAAATAATAAAAATTTGAAAAAGTCTAATATTTAACCCCCTGGGCTCTAACATGTGTATTTTAAACAATTTTTCTAACTCAGCCCCTAGTTAAGTAGGAGACTTGAAAGCTTGCATACTTATAGCTGAACATCTCTCATCAAACGACACATCATAAAATTTTAAAAAATGTCTAATATTTAACCCTCTGGGATCTAACTTGTGTATTTTAAACAATTTTTCTAACTCAGTCCCTAATGAAGTTGGAGACTTGGAATTTCGCATACTTATAGCTGAACACTTGCGATAACACGACAAATCATAAAATTTTGAAAAAGTCATATTTAACCCTCCGGTCTCTAATTTCTGTATTTTAAGCACTTTTTCAAACTCAGCCCCTAATTAAGTTGGAGACATGAAATTTTGCATACTTATAGCTGAACACCTCACATCAAACGACAAAAAATAAAATTTTGAAAAAGTCTAATATTTAACCCTCTGTGCTCTAACTTGTGTATTTTAAACAATTTTTCTAACTCAGCCACTAATTAAGTTGGAGACATGAAAGTTTGCATACTTATAGCTGAACACTTGCGATAACACGACAAATCATAAAATTTTGAAACAGTCATGTTTAACCCTCCGGTCTCTAACTTGTGTATTTTAAGCAATTTTTCTATCTCAGCCCCTAATTATGTTGGAGATATGAAATTTTGCATACTTATAGCTGAAGACTTGCGATCACACTGCATATCATAAAAATTCAAAAAGTCTTATATTATTACAGCCCTTTGACCACTCTTTCTTATTGTGCACCACAGCCTTACCTATTTTAGTTTCACTTTTTACCACCAGGTGACGCCGACCTATATCGAGTGCTATGGGCCTGATCCCCTCGACTAATATGTCTACGGATAGGTTGTAAAACGGAATTTCTTTCGGATACAGGTTTTATTTAGAATAGAGTGCGCCCCTGGTTGCAAAATGTGGAACTAACATATTTTTTCAAAAAGATAAATTGTTTTGAAAGGAATATTAAACGAAACCATCTGTGCGATCTGTGATCACACTTAACCAACTTGTTTCTTCAAGATGGTGCATTTAGCATTTATAATAGTTATTTTACAGGGTCCCACAAAAGAACACGAATGTATGAAACGAATATATCTTAAATGCGGGGTTTGTAGATCACCGATGGTAATGAAACTTTAGCACCTTGTTACAGTCACACGCAGCATATTTTTTATTATATTTTTATCAAGAGGGCGCAAATAGCATTTATAATAATTGTACAGAGCCGTACAGTAGAATACTAATATATGTTATATGCGGTATTTTTAGATCGTTGATGTAATATAATTTTAGCGTGCTGTTACAGTCACCGCAGCATGTTTTACCTTCAAGAAGGTGTATACAGCAATTAGAGTTATTTTACAGGGCCGCACAAAAGAACACGAATGTATAAAAGCGAATATATGTTAAATGCAGGTTTTCTAGAACGCTGATGATAGTGTAATTTTAATATGTTTTTACATTAGCATACAGAATGATTTTTCTTAAAGAGGATATATATAGCATTTATAATTATTGTACAGGGCCGCACAAAAGAATACGTACATATGTTAAATGCGGGATTGGTAGATCATTGATGATTATGTAATTTTAGCATGTTGTTACAGTCACCCGCAGCCTGTTTTTTTTTAAGCGGGTGCATATAGCATTTATAGTTATTATACAGGGCCTTACAAAAGAATACGAAATACGAATACATGTTAAATGAGAGATTTGTAGATCACCGATTGTAATGTAATTTTATGATGTTGTTACAGTCATCTACAGCATGATTTTTCTTAGAGATGGTGCATATAACATTTATAGTTGCTTTACAGGGCCGCACAAAAGAATACGAATATATGTTAAATGCGGGTTTCGTAGATCGCCGATTGTAATGCAATTTTAGGATGTTCTTACAGTCACTTACAGCATGTTTTTCTTCGATATAGTGCATATAGCATTTATAGTTATTTTACAAGGTTATACAAAAGAACATGTAAGTATCAAACTAATATATGTTAAATGCGAGGTTTGTAGAACGCTGACGGTAATGTAATTTTATCATGTTGTTACAGTCTCCTACAGAATAACTTTTCTTGAAGAGGATGTATATAGCATTTAAAGTTATTGTACAAGGCCGTACAAAGGAATAAGATGGGAGGAAATGGGGTAACCAAATTTCGGTAAAATTAATTTTTTTGATTATTCAATTTACGATAGCTATATTAAAGTTAAAGTTCGCACAGATTCAACACAATTTTATCACGTGTTTATATATGCAGTGTCCCCTGGCGGGAAATAGAACAACTATTTTAAAATAAAATATTTTTATTAAAATAAATTTTCAGAATACGTACTGCCATGGTGAAATTTATGTTTTATTAAAATATTTTACACGAAACTTTTTTTTTCGCTGATAGTACCCCTGGTGGGAAGATTGTACAACTGAAATTTTAAAATTAATTTTTTTTTACGTTTTCTTTTACGTCCTTAGCTTTAAGTATGCAAAATTTCAAGTCTCTAACTTAATTAGGGGCTGAGTTAGAAAAATTGCTTAAAATACACAAGTTAGAGCACCGAGAGTTAAATATTACACTTTTCAAAATTTTATGATTTGTCGTTTGATGTGAGGTGTTCAGCCATATGTATGTAAAATGTCATGTCTCCAACTTAATTAGGGGCAGAGTTAGAAAAATTGCTTAAAATATACAAGTTAGAGACCGGAGGATTAAACATGACTTTTTCAAAATTTTATGATTTGTGGTGTTATCGCAAGTGTTCAGCTATAAGTATGCAAAATTTCAAGTCTCTAACTTAATTAGGGGCTGAGTTTGAAAAATTGCTTAAAATACACAAGTTAGAGCACAGAGGGTTAAATATTACACTTTTTCAAAATTTTATGATTTGTCGTTTGATGTGAGGTGATCAGCCATATGTATGTAAAATTTCATGTCTCCAATTTAATTAGTGGCTGAATTAGAAAAATTGTTTAAAATACGCAAGTTAGAGCACAGAGTGTTAAATATTAGACTTTTTCAAAATTTTATTTTTGTCGTTTGATGTGAGGTGTTTAGCTATAAGTATGCAAAATTTCATGTCTCTAACTTAATTAGGGGCTGAGTTAAAAAAATTGCTTAAAATACAGAAGTTAGAGACCGGAGGGTTAAATATGACTTTTTCAAAATTTTATGATTTGTCGTGTTATCGCAAGTGTTCAGCTATAAGCATGCGATCTTTCGAGTTTCCAACTTATTTAGGGGCTGAGTTAGAAAAATTGTTTAAAATACACAAGTTAGAGCCCAGGGGATTAAATATTAGACTTTTTCAAAATTTTATGTTTTGGCGTTTGATGCGTGGTGTTTAGCTATAAGTATGCAAAATTTCAAGTCTCCAACATTTATAGTTTTTTAAAATGTGACAGACGGACAGACAGACAGACAAGTGAGACGAATAAGGTTTCGTCAGATATGAAACCCAAACAATATGTATGAAGTATACATCTTTTGTTAAAAACATACAATAATGTATATGAACAAAGTATTTCAATTTCGCCAGTGTAGTGTAATATAATTCAAATACGATACTTCCAACAATTTACGCCTTTAGAAAGTAATGGACCCGATGTTTTTTGTGGAGCCCTGTATATGAATAATAAATATTACGTTAATCGTTTTTGATTGAACCATGCTAGAGTGAACCTAAAGATCGTATATCGAATTTGTTTCTCAAAATATGATTTTTTTACATTTTTAATTATACAAACCGTCAATAGATAGCAGGACAATCGATTTTATTTTTAGCCTGTTGTCAGGCTAGATCTAGCCTTCATTTAGCTTGAAAAAACGGTCACACTGCCCCCAGCTTCAGTTCACCTAAGACCGCCGGTGTGTGTGCACCTCCCTGGAAACCCGTAAGCAAAGTGCTGTTTTCAGAGCTAAACGGTTCGAGCTGTTTCGGAGATTACGGGAGTAGTTGCTTTCCGGCTTGGTCACAGATTCACTCAGTGTTAGTTTATTTTTTAAATTGTAATAGATTTTATTAAATTTAAAATACCCCATTTTTAGATCGTGGTCAACGCCGATGTGAAACTTGCAGTCGTGGAAATTTCGATGTCTAGTACCACAAAGCCTTTTTCAAGGCTTCCCCATTTGTGCGAAAGCCGGGAGATCTGCGACTTGTGAGGGATACAAGGCTTGACTTTCAAAATTTAGTGAGCTATGTGGCCCACCCTTTTTTTTTTATAAAGTTTCAGAGAAAGTTTTTGTTTGGGCCTCTGGTTTTCCTGGATGTCAGGCTTGCTGTGACTCCTGGCGCCACCTGCCTTTTCATTTTCCGATTATTGCCAGGTCATACATTCGTCTGTCAACAAAGTGTAGGGCAACCAAATTTATTTGGATGCTCTACGCCCCCTATATTTTTTTAGGCGGATTTGTGCCTCAGGTGCTTCCAAACCCCGGTATGAGCCTCAGGGCCCTCCGCCAGGGTTTCTAAATTCTTTTGTTATTTTGGTCGCATTGTTTCGAAATTTAAGTTATGTTGCATTTTTCAATTTCGTTGGAGGTTTCGCGTGGCGGTATAACGTTCCACGTCGGTACTCCTTAAGCACCGCGTTGACTTGAAGAGCTTGATACACAACAATGTTGTAGAATTATATAATTCCAGAACTGCATCAGTGAAATGTCGTTAGTGGCATTGTATTGGTGCAAGATGGCACACGTCGCCACATATGTTTAACAACTGCTGCAACAGCACTTTGGTGATAGAGTCATCTCCCATAACTTTGCTGTTTCCTGGCCACTGCAATCACCCGACCTCACTTACATGGATTTATGCATATAGGGTTATCTGATATCGAAGATGTACACATCAAATCCAAGAAATTTGTCAGAATTAAAAGATTAAATGAAACTTGAAGTCATACAATTCCTCTTGCGATATTACGTTCGTCACTGATGCCAAAAATCTCCCGTATGCAATGTGTTATCGTTTGCGACTGTAGGCACGTTGAAAACTTCGCTTTCCAATAAAAGTTTTTACCATCTTGTCTCTTGTCTTGTCATTGGTCCTTCACAGTGCTCTTCTTTGCAAATGTGTTACGACAGTAGTTTTCATCGTACATGTAACGTTCCAACGCCATTTATAGTTATTCAATGGGCTGATAAATCTGCGCAGGATAAAAGATAGGGTTGCTATTAAAAAACGTCGATTTTTTTCTCTGTAACCACAACCCTGAGAGATCTATTGTTTTAAATCTTCACAATCTCGCACACATACCTTCAAACAACAACACCTGAAATTTCCTTATGTTTGGTTTAGCGGTTAGGCCGCTAAGGATTCATACATCGGGGACGCTTTTTCTAACCTCCAAGTATATAAAATACCATTCAAATAAAATATTTATATTTAAATTTTGAAACTAAAAAAGTTAATTTAAATCTTCATATCAATTTATCATATTAAAGCTCACGATTTTAACATTCACTTAATTATATTTTTACAAATTTATACATTCCGTGCTGGAAAAGTGGGCTTTGGGAAACGCGTGTTTTACTACTGGTCTTTTTCAAATTCTTTTGAGCTCAGACTACTGGCATATTAATGAAATCAAATTAGTTACGAAAAACAATATGCGGAGATTTTTCACTGCACTGCTACGATCCCTCTGAAAGTTATTTTGCTCCCTGTGGCCGTTTATCTCTTTGTGTAAACCTCCCAATGTTTTTCTCTCTATTTTCAGAAGAAATTCCCAGAGAAAAGTTTAAGAATACTTGTAATGGCCATATATTGTGATATTTAATTAAACTAATCACCACGGTGTTCTTTAACACTCAATATATTTTTTTTATTACATTCTGTCTTCTTCACAAATTCAATGATTCAACCGCCACATTACATAATTTTCGGAGTCTCAAATTTTTTTTTAATAGTCCATAGAATAAGTTTTCCTATGCGATAATGCTACACGACTATAAAAATTTTCCTCTAATTCAAACTGAAAGAGAAATCAAATTTTCATTTTTATAAAGTGAAATTACAAGAAAGGGAATAATACATTTTAAAACGTGATTAATGTTCGATACTCAATGTCAAAAAGTTAGACACTCAAAATAATGTGCGATATTCAAAGTGAAATAATTAAAGATATTCAACATGTTTGTAAAAAAACTTCTGTTTGTTCAATGTGAACAATAAGTGTTTTTCTCCTTGCTGCTAGCGTGATACGTGAAGGAGGGTTACAATTATGATTTGTTTTTTGTAATAAAATTACATCGGTTGTTAAGATCTGCTTTCGAAGAAAACCGTGCTCTTTAAAAGAAAATCGTGTATATGCAAAAATGGGATATAATTATTATTAATTTTTTTTTTCATTCGTAGAAGAAAGCCAATATGGATTCACCGAAATCTCACATTCTGTAGTTTACATTTATATATGTTACACATTTCTTATTATCAGATAAGAATTACTTTGATATTTGATTGTAATTTTATTTTTTATATTATTTTGAATGTTTGAATGGTCCAATGGAATTTGTACGGGTCCCTAAAATTATTAGAAATTCGTCAATATCATTTACATATAAATATTTTTGGTAATTTTTTGAACTTAATATTTTATTGAAAAAATAAAAGGCATTTCACTTTAATAATGATAATCTATGAAATACTATTTTCCAGTATTTTAGATTAAATTTCTATTTTCACTTTCGAAAAGGTTTTCAATCACTATGTTTTGCTTTATTTATGTCATGAGTCAATGGTTTATAGATGTCTTGATTGCTCTAAAAAATAGATCATGTAGTTATATTTATAATGTTGTGTTTTTTTTTAAGTTCGAATTTTGAAAATAATAATAATTACGATAAAGAATCCTGAAAATTTAATGAAAATTACAACTTATAAACAAAATATCATACCAAAATAAAACATTATAAATTAAGTAAATTTTCTTGTAGGTTTGATTAAGAAAAGGTATGGAAATATTAAGAGAGTTTTAGAAAATAACAATGTTGAACTATAAAGTGGATGTTTAATATGAAGGCATATTATTAATTTTCATCGTAGATACGGTGTTGCATGATAATGGTATGAAAAAGGAAATTGATTTAAATTTTAATACCTTGCCGCGTTTTTACAATGTACATTTTGAATATAACACACAAATCCTATTCAGACAATAATTGTTGAGAAATATAAAACTAAAATTAGGTGAGAAGAAAATATCTTTCGGGAAATCGTAGTTCTTGCGACCTTTTTAGGTTTTAGATATTAAAATGAATAAACCAACAAATAAATAATGTCTAAACAATTATTTTCAGTATAGTGTTGCTATTTTATTTAAAGGTCCAGCTTGGGTAGATTTTTTTATTTATTTATATTTCAATTATGATTCAGATTGGTGTTGAAACTAATGTCTATTAAATATCTAATAAACCCGCATAAGCAAAATGTCATACTATAACATACAAATAAATAGCCCAGTCTTTTAACATTTTGAAAATAATTTTAATAAAAATTTTATTAATAAATTTTTTTCTAGTAGCACATCTTAGAATATTACTAATAAAAAGTAATATCTACCAACTCTAATTTATTAATCTGCTTTAAACATTTATATTGATACTGATTTCTAAATTATTATTGTTTTTATGAAAATATTTTCTCTTATAGGACTTTCTTTTTATAACAAGACCACCTTTTTTTAAAAATTATTTAAATAAATTATAATTATATTCCATTTTCTAAAAAAAGGAATATTTCTCATTTGATTCAAGCTTCGTAAGCTGTGCAGTTTGCAAGTCTCAGTTTCTAAAAGGGGAGGGAATGTTATAAAATTAACAAAGTTAGTTTAAATTTAAATTTAAATTTATCATATTAAAGTATACGATAATATAGTCACTCTTTAATTATATCTCTCAATCCAAGCTTGAAAATTATTGGCCTTAAAAAAACACAGGACTTTCCATCTGTACTCTTCCAGGTCAAATATTTTTTAAGCCCAGGCTCCCAGCATATTAATGATATCAACATTTTTGCTTAAAGCCATGTATGCATATTTGCTTTCGGGTCTGCTACTAGTATCTAAAAACATAACTCAATGTTATTCCGGTCTCTTTGGGAGTGTTTTTGGTGGCTGTTAAATTTCGGTAGGGTTCCCACTATATATATAATCTTAAATGTGTTTAAATCTTGTTGGTTTTCTACAATTACTGCTTTAATTTTCACACGAAATCTGCAAGTGTTTTTCTCTCTTATTATATGTAATCTTTGATTTTAATTTCGGTTTCATATAAGTATGTTTTCCTTTCTATATATCTTTCCTTTTAATTTATATTTCCCCTTTTTTCACAGTTGTAACTTCATTTTAATGGATCAATTTTATATAATCTTTTAAATTGAGTATTACATATGTGATTTCATTTTAATTATATGATATATATATATATATATATATATGGTAATATATATATATATATATATATATATGACGATAATGAACAGTCATCTTTCGGATCTCTCATAATGATGTATTTCGTTCGTTAATATTGTGATATGTACTTCCCTAACAGTCAGTGCAATGTTAATGAATTGCCTACTGCTAGTGAGTATATGACGTCATAGTTTTTCTTTTGCATTTCTCTAGAAAGAAAACGTCATCAAGGTTTATGTAGTGACAGCAAGAAATCGGGCATTGTACTTTTTTTGCAGAGGTATACAAACACGCTCTATATATTATTATTTTTAACTCCGTCATACTGATTTGTAAATTTATCGTACGGATTGACTTTTTTCCAAATGTAATTGAGTAGTGAGTTATACAGGGCGGCTCATACACTGTAAAAAAAAATCTGTAATCCTACAAAACTAGTTTTTGTAAAACTACAGAAATCTGCATGTTTGCTAGAATTTTATCTGTAACCGGGTATAATATTTACCACTCGCATAGTAAAAATACATGAAATATCTTAGTGTCAACTGTCCGCCAATGAGAAAGGACTTCAATGATGACGTAATGACTATTCACGCAGCCACAGAGATGTTCAAGGCATCCATCTTGATTATGATTTCAAATTAGGACGCAAGTAAATATTTCTACTTTATGAGTTAAATTTTGTTATACTTCCATTCTTATATTTCCATTCCTTTAATTATAAAATTGTTTCTGAAAATTATGTTTCTACATTGTTCAAGGACAATAGAAAGTATTTCATTTTGTATTCTATAAATTGCAATATTGTTTTTGTGTCAAAGTTCTTTTTCTTATTTTTGTAAAAGGTGTCCCATTCCTCCATACTCTCTCCTATGCTTTTAACTCTGAATATTGGGCATTTCTCTATCTATACACACGTATTATGGGTATTTGTTTTAAAACTATCAGAAATATTATACATGTGTTTGCGTGTATATGAAAAATGAAATGTTGGTAATATTTTTCCTATTCCTAGAGAAGAAAAAATCGTTCTTAACTGTGCTTTAAATAAAAATAATTTATCACATTATTTATATACTTTTTATTTCTTAACCTTTAACTGATGTTACCGGTCTCTCAGACCGCACCTTTTTTTTAATTTTTATAGTTTTGCAATTTTTTATATACTTGCAATTTTCAGTTTAACTACAAACACTACCGAAATTTTGTTCCGTTGTGAACTTAGTACCATCACCAGACACTTTTGAATAGGTGAATTTTAATTATAACAGTCCTGTACAAAAAGTTTAGTACAAAAACACCATCCTATGAGTTAATCGTGCCTTTTATTCATCTTTCAATAAAGCGGTCTCACAGACAACTTCACACTAGTTGTCTTCACACTAGTTGTGACAATTTCTGTGACATCAGTTAAAGGTTAAGGAGTAAATTTAATAACTCATTCATATTGAAATATGTATTTATTTTATCTGAAAAATTGTTCTGCTCAAATTTTTTGTGAAAATCTTAGACTTGGAAAAAACCTAAATATAAACATTTGCATTTTACGTGAGTTTCTGAGCGATAAAATGCCGAGTTTTTACTTTCTCATGCAAAGAGAGATACAGGGTATGTAGGGGTAAAGATACGAGTGGAGCAAAAATACGCACCGGCTGATTTCATATGAAGTAACATTTCTGCTCTCTTGGCCAATAGGTGGCAGTTTTGTTTCAAGTGTACTAGTCATTTGTTTAAACCTTTGATAAAAGTAGCAATTTGTGCTAAGAAAATGAGGAGTTCAAATTTTCGAATTTTGATCTAATATTTTTAAAATTTCACTTTATTCTTTAGCTAACAGTACCTGGAATTTTTACAAATCCAAAATTTTAATGGAGATCGAAAGATTTTTAGCTTCTAAATGCCGCAGTTTACCTCGATCACATTTGTTTATACTTATGCGTAGCCGGTTAAGCAAAATACTGCAGAATAGGATAAAAGTACGCATCATCCTTGGGACAAAGATACGCACATGTTTAAGATACGGGACTTTGCCCTATCGTTTTAGCTAGATGCAAAGCTTTCCACAATTTCTAAATTTGTATTATATAAAATATAATAGCTACTTAACTAATATAAGTTAGTAAACTACATTTCCCTTTTTCTAGAAGTTTTTAAATATAGAACGTATGTACCTACCTACCTCCTTTTAAAAATCAATATTCTTATTTCATGAATCGCTTTTGTTTTAAACCTTAATCCTTAACTCCTGTTAACGGTCTCACCGACCGCTGTAATATTCAGTTTTCACAGTTTAACTTGTAACTTTCAATTTAAGTAGTTATGTTAGTTTAATTTTGATTCGTTTGGTAAATTAGAAGTATAGCTGAAGACTTCTGAATGCGGGAAATTTTACTATAATAGCCCTTTGCATAAAGTTTAGCGCAGAAACCGCCTCTTATGAGTCAGTCAACCATTTTATTCAATCAACGATTAAGCGGTCTCGGAAACCGTTTACAGTATTTATGAAACAATTTTTATCACAACAGTTAGAGGTTAACTGCTATTTGCGATCTCGCAGACCGCTATTTTTTTCATGGTCTAGTTTAGAATTTTCAGTTTAAATACTATCGAAATTTACTAATGCTTTTACATTACTCATTCATTTTAGTGAAAATGGGGCAAAATCCGGCCGTAATGGGGCAAAAATGCGCACTGTGTATCTTTGCCTCATCACTGCGTACTTTTAGCCCAACCATTGGGGCAAAGATGCTCAGAGCAATGTTTTTTTTTAAATTACAATTTCTCACGGAATTATAACTTGACAGAATGTCGTTAGATAGTGGAACGTGCCTAAGATTTTAATACATTTTAATCAGTCGTCACATAAGTTTAGATCAATGTGTTCATTAAAAATCAAAATTAATGATAGGTGGGGGCTAAAGTTACGCACTTATCGTACATCACTTAGGTGTGTCATGCGATTGTGTGCCATGTGGACAACTTGTCACCAAGCGCCATTGAAATCAACCATGATGGTGAATATCGATGGCGCTTTTTAACAAGCTGTCCTCACTTCAAATACTTGTGGGCATGATACCCACATATGTTTGAATATTAAAGTATTTACATTTGTCCATTTTCCTACATAAAACATAAATTGTTATTAGATATGTAATTGCATATTACATTTCATAATATCAATAAAACACGATTTCCTTTCCTTTTATTTCGGGTTCTGGTTGAAATAAGTCTGGGTTGAGTTGCAGGTTGCCGAAAATTATTTTGGCTGATTCTGGTCAGGTTGCGGATCGAGGAAATATTTTTGGAGTGTTCGTGTCGAGTTGCGGGTTGACTTAAGTATAATATTCGGTTTTGTGTCTTTTGCAACTTGACCCGTGCAGGACTACTCTGTAGTCGGGAAATTTTCCATATATCAGGATTCGTACGGTCCTTAAAAGTACTTGCATTTTTCAAAAAGGATTTTTTTTGTGCTTGAAAGTGCTTATTTTCATACAAATTTTTTTTTAAGTCCTTAAAAGTGCTTTACTGTCATATTATTTCTTAATCTGTGGTGGAACTCTTCTGCATTTCTTTTCATTTCTTATTTAAAAAATAAAGATAAAACCTCCATAGCTAACCTTTCTTTTGAAATTTCACCTCCCCTTTTTACTCCCTTCTCCACAATACCAAAGTTTAAACTGTTTAAAACTTTTTTTTATCCTTTAACTGATGTTACCGGTCTCACAGACCACTGCTTTTTTCAATTTTCATAGTTTAACTTGCAAATTTCAGTTTATCTACAAACACTGCTGAAATTTTGTTTCGTTTGAAACTTTAGTACTAACACCAGAGACTTTTGAATAGGTGAATTTTAATTATAACACTCCTGTGCAAAAAGTTTAGTACAAAAACAACATCCTATGAGTTTATCGCGGCTTTTATTCATCTTTCGTTGGAGCGGTCTCACATACCGCTTCACACTAGTTATGTGATAATTTCTTTGACATCAGTTAAAGGTTAAAAAAAATTGCTCTACTGTATTTGTTACTTTAAGTGAATAAATAATCAGTCCTGAATTTCATTAACTATTCATTCCATCATATCCATTTCATTAAAATTTTATCTGAATTTCACCTTCAAAATTTCGTTTCCCCGTTTTCTTCACCTGTCACAGTAATAATACTTAAAGATTCAAAACTCTTTAAAACTGCTTAAATTAAAATAAATAAATAAATATATATATATATATATATATATATATATATGTTCTGTGTCATTTTATTGTCACAATAAATAATCAAGATTTTTCTTCCCACTCGAAATTGGCATCCCCCCCCCCCTTAAAAAAAAAACTTAGAGCGCATAGAATTTTAAAGTCTTTGAAACTCTTTATAGACCAATGGTAGGGGAGGAAAAAAGGGCCGCATTCGGAATTAATTAGGGGAAAGCTGGAAATTGTTTTAATCCCTTTACTTTAAGTCTAGAATGAATGTACTAAGTTTTCCCCCTCTTACTAGGTGAGTGGTTGAAGAAATGTACCGATTTATAGTCAAAAAACACATTTTTATTAATTACCATAACAATATCTAAAAAAAAACTAACTCTATTAAAAACATTGTCAATACAGATGTTGTAGAGGTTAAAATTCTGATTGAAATGTGTACTTAATATTTTTGTTGAATTTTTACAATTATATTGCAAAGTTTTGCCTAATTCGTTAATCAAGTGATTGAAGCCAGAACAGACGTGGTTATCAGTTTACCCTGTTTCTAATTTATAGGGGAGATGGGGGCACATGTGAACAGGGGGCAGATGTGAACATCGCAATTTTTCAATGGTTATTGTAAGTTTTTTTATTTGAAAAAAACTACTAAAGATGACAACACCTGTAGACATACGGTAAAAATTTTTTGAAGCTTTTTGACCTTTTGTTTGTCCTCTGTAGCCAAAACACTGTTTTTAGATCTCAAAAGTCAAATCTTTGTTCCGAGTTCATAAGCGTTTAAATTTATTTATTTATTCATTTATTTGAATTTGAGTGTTTTAACATGCACTATGAATATTAATAAATATTTTTAATACTGTTCTTTTTCTTCTAAATTTGAGAAATGTTAATAATTTATCAATTTAACAGAAGCAGCAATGTGGGGCACTTGTGAACAGACAAGTTGGGGCAGATATGAACAGTAGGGGAGACCGGGGGAATGTCGCCAACCCGGGTTATGCCGCCACCCCCCTAGTTTAAAAACTAAAGGCAGTTTGATACAGTAAATGTGCCTGCACTATAGCGGCCAACAATATAAACAGTGCCTAAAGTGGGAGTGACTTTGCTGTACGTCGTTCGTCTGTTCTGGTGAAAAATGTAGTTTTCATCTAGTTGCTTATTATTTTGGAGCTTCAAATGAGTAGAGATAAGCACCTTTTATTGTAACATTAGGTATTTAAGATAATATGACCCGTAATCTACATGCATTCGCCGACATTTTGATGCAATGTGTTGAACAAGTTCGGTTCTTGTTTCGGCTTTGCTTGGGGATTTCCGCCATATTGTCCTCTCGGGGTAATGCCGCCGCCATGCAAATCGGGTGAGAAATGGCCTCATTTCAATGTAGTGGAGCCGATTCAGCAGAGTGACTTTTGCAATAGGAAGTAAATTGTAAGCTTAACCATTATTCTGCTCAATTACATTACTTTCTAACTATTTTCAGTAGGTTGTGTGTTTCCTAGTATCCATTTGATGCATGTACTAGGTCATTAAAGAGTGGCGGCATTACCCCGGTACAGTGGCGGAATTACCCCAGTGTCCTGGGTAATCCCGCCACTGTGCAGAGGTTTAAAAAATATTTTTTTATATATGCTTACTTTACAGTTATGTTTACGGTTAAATTTATACAGGTACTAAAGATCATGATTCAGCTTTAGAATTTTTACTATTAAAAAATAAACATTTTTTCGAGGTGAAAAAATTTAAATTCCCTTAAGGTGTCGCCATTCTCCCGGTCTCCCCTACTTAAGTGCCCCAATAATCATTCTGTGATTCTGTTCTTTTCAGTTAACTTAATTATAAATAATGTCCGTTCCATTACCTATAATTTTCCTGAAATAGAAGACATTTTCCTCACACAAAGTTGATTTTGCATTGAAACTTCATCAAATACATCTTTCAGCAAATACATAAAGAGCAACAAGCTCGTTTACATTCAATTGTACTTTAAATATATTCAATGTTTTCTAAAATCCAGTAAGTGTAATATATTATTTTACTAAACAGTTTACAACAATATTTTTTATGCATTGTTAATACAAAAGTATTACCCTGAACAACTTTGCAAATTTTTGTATTACATTTATTCTAAACTTGCAATGATGGCTTACTTCCATATCTAAAACAGTTATGTATATGACGCTTTGAATGGAGATACATATGAGTAATATTTTAAGAAAGTAAAATTTTTAAACTGATAACTACCGTAAAATCCCTGTTGTAACCCCTCTCTCTTTCAAAAGGAAAAGAAGTTAGGGGAGGGGGGGGGTTATAGTCGAGATTTTTTTAAAATCATTAAAAACCCCTTCTTTATCTATAATTTACAAGTAAATAAGGCAAATACAGCAGTGGGAATCTTTCGTATTTCGGCAGATTTGAGATAAATAGTATATAAACGCCCCCTCCCCAAAAATTTTCCCAAACAAAAACCCCTAAGCAAAATTTGTTTTAATTTCTTTTTTTAAATTGCTTCTGTATTTTTTTATTTTATTTCAGCAATACTTAATGAATCATCTAAGCTTCCACCCCCAAAATCTACTTATTTTCATTTTATAATCTTTTGCTTAAACATATCACCCAGAAACTAGAGAAATGTGTGTATATATATATATATACTTTTTTATGGCGAATTTCACAGGTAATTAACTAATCATTACGATAACAAATGAATAACAGAATAAAAAGCATGTCAAAGGATATTTTTCCTTGTGTTCACATGTACCCCACGTGTGTTCACAACTACCCCGCTGATGGGGCACATGTGAACAATTTTTCGAATTTTTAAAACTATTAAAAAATGTAAGAACTATACAGGTTATTTTAAAAAAAATACCATGTATAAAAGAAAGTTCTATTTACTGTATTGAGTAGGTTTGGTTTATAGAAATTAGTCCTGTCATGAGAAAAAGCTATATTTATGCGAACTGTTCACATGTGCCCCCAACTCCCCTATATACATTTTAATTTATTGAGGTACTATTTGAGGATTTTAATTATTTTAGGGTTTATTTTGGATATTTTCAGAGTTATGGCTTAAACTCTTGATTACGGATTATAGCCCAGTGGTAGGAAATGAAAAAAAGGCCGAATTCGGAATTAAATACGGGAAAGCTGGAAATTGTTTTAATCCCTTCGACATAGGTCAAAAATAAACGTACTAAGTTTTCCCGCCCTACTAGGTGCGACTTTGTCGCTACAAACAAATAGATAACTTAAAGTGCATTATTTCAAGATTTTTAGCATATTTCAAAAATGATTTGTAAATGATGGGAAATATTGTCTATGATCTCTGATTGTATTTCAATTATGCGTCGTATTTAATTTGACATATATAGCGAATAACAGTGCGTATGCATCACATTTAAGGAGGTCGAAAATAGTGGGGAGGAGCGAGGGAACAAATGAGTGTACAGGATTATTGTCGCTAGAGGAATTATAGGTCAACCAATAGCACGATTTTAAACTGCGATATTTAACGAAAAGGACTAAGATGGTTTTAATAAAAATTATTTTCGACTAGTATACGACCATCTTAAGTTAAATTCATAAAATTTTAAAACCTAAGGAATATTGAAAAAAAGTATTATAAGCTTTACTTTTTTATTTATTTTTTTTTTTTTAAACTAAGGTTTAATGTTGACGATATCAGTTGAGAAATGGCATGTAAAACGGCTGTCAATTATGTACCTCTTTCCTGATAACTACTAAATTATAATCCTCAAAATATACAAAATAAAGCATTAATATAATTACAGAAACATCGCGAGGGCCTCAACAACTTAAAGAAAATGCATGTATGTAATAAACGGAGGCAGGGCGGATTGATAACTCTGTCTCTCTCTTGATTAGCGCGGTTAAGACAAAATTTAGAAATAGAATTGCGACCCTAATGTTCAGCAAAATTATTAATATGGGTACTCACTTTATTCAGAATTTCAAATTCAACGACATTTGTATTAATAATGTTTTTCAAAAGAATTGTTCTGAGATATTGTTAAGATAATTTTAAAGTGTTTTTTGACTATAAATATGTACATATTTTCTAATGTTCGCCTAGTACGTGGGATAAAACTTAGTACTTTCATTTTAGACCTAAACGGAAGGGATTAAAACAATTTCCAGTTTCCCACCCACTTAATTGCGAGTTACATCCCCCGATCACGGGTCTTTGAAATAGAATTGTGACAATGTTCAACAAAATTGTTAAATGTAGTTCTCATTTTACTCGGAATTTTAAGCTGACGACGAGCTGAACACTGAAATTGCAAAACCTAAATTTCATTCCAGATTTCAAAGTGCTGCCATTTGCAAAATGACGTCAGCGTTACGCACAGATATATTTGTTTTTTATAATATAGATATAGATTTTATTTTCATATCAAAATCTTGGTGGGGTTTTTTTCTTTTCAAACTAATTTTTTTCACCCTTAAATCCATTTATATCTGAATCAAATGAATACTCGATCATTTCAAAGCTACTGTATAACATCGTGTATTTTAAAATAATATATACGTAATGTGAGTCGTACAGTAAAATGCGCAGAAAAACAGAAAAGTGACTTTGGACAATGATTTTTTTTTAAAGATTATTTTTGTATTTTTTTTAAATGTATTGCAGTATTTCAAACAGAATTGAATGTATATGCTTTTTGGTATTGTTATTATTTGGTATTAATATTTTGCATAATTTGATTTTTGGAGTCTTAGGTGTAATTTTGAAATATGCTTGGAAAGGGAGGTGGGGGAGGGACAAGGTTCTTCCAGAATTTTAAATTCTTAAAGTTTGCCGTTATCATCCAAACTCTTTGAAATTTTTAGATGTTAAAAACATAATGTTTTCGTAGCCCGAGGGAAAAAATATTAATATTTAGTGGGAAAAAGGCTGGTAAGATTTTTACCACGATGTAACTGAGGTTTTTGCTAATTTTGACGAAGTTTTTGCACATTTTATTTAGTAAAAAATATTTATATTTGTCCGAATGTTTCGAAATTTTCGTAAGTAAATGTAAATCTGGCCTGGTGAGTTGCTCTAAAAAAGATTGTGTTAAAATACGGACGTTTAGTTAGTTTTATGGTAGAAAAATTTAGTCTTTGTGAGGCGCGAAGTGACCTACGCTCACCAATGTATTTGAAAGAGTTAAAACTCTCAGTTAGAAGATTTTAACTTTTAGAGCATATATATATATAATATATATATATATATATATATATATATATATATATATATATATATATATATATATATATATATATTTGCCGATACTTCTAAAATATCATCCTGCAATAAATTGCTACAAGTTTTCGGAAAACCTTTTTTCATCTTTTTTTTCAAAAGTTTAACTGCTAGGTGGGGAGAATATCGTAAATTTAATATCGGAATGTATCAACGTGTTAATATTGGTGATATATCGCGATAACTACCGTAATGTGTATGCGAATAGAAAAATTGCTTATTTTAAAAGATAAAAGGCATGTTACCAAAAATTTTAGTAGATACAGATGTAGAAAAGAGCTAATAAATGTTTCATGCTATTTTCTTCTACAGCATCCTTTAAATAAATAAATAAATATATATAGGGGAAGGTGGGGCAAAATTGGGTACCATATAAGTTTGTTAGTCTCAAATGCTTGGAAATGGGAAAACAAACTTTGAACACTGTTTTTAATGTAAAATGAATCCTTGGTTATAATAAAACATTCTTTTCAAACAATATATATATATATATATATAATTGTTTATATAAAAAAATAGCTTTTTTCAAACGTATGCAAAAATCCGATTTTACCTCGCTGGTTGGGTAAAACTGGGTATCCATTTAAAACTACTGGAAAACTCATTTTGGTCAAAAAGGTCTTGCTTAATATAGTAAAAAATACATTTTTATTATTTTTAACAAAACGAAATTGCACATGTGTTCTTCCATGTGTAAAAAAAAAATAATTCGTTGGAAAATTTTCTACGTTGTATAGGCCTGCTTACTTTACACTGTACGTTTAAGAGTTCTTTTAGCTTCAAAAATCACAGATGAATTTATCATCATATTCTTCTGATATACTACATGCTTCGTGTGCCTATCCGTGGCATTTCAAACATCGTATTTGGATTTAGAATTTGAGTAACGTTCATAGCAAAACATACAGGTTTCATTGTCCTCTTCTTCTGAAGATGTTTCCGCAATCTTTTTTTTTTTTTAAGAAACTTCTTTTTCCGTCTTGCAGTTTGTTTGGCTTTTTTCTCCTTAATATCTGTTTCGACCTGTAATTTATAGGGAGAAGAAATCAAAATAAGTTTTTCCCTTTCTTTACTCAATTCTAAAGCCTTCCTTAGAAGGGGATAATAACTTTTTAGGCGAAATTGGAAATACAGATTGCTAGGCTATATAGTCTGAAGATGTCGAGTGGATAATTTTACTAATGTATTCTGTAGATGTAAAATTTTGAATGAGTGATGACGTCTGTGACTGTGATGTTAACTGCTGCATCTGGAAGCAGCTCGACGTGAAAGACGCTGGATGTTGTCAACTCGTTTATGTTCGGAAGGTTGAGCTCCATTATCCTGTGATGTTTCAGAAATATTTATTTCTGCAGCTATGCAAACCTGGGGTTGCATAGACCTAGGTGTGTTATCATGACTTTCATGGGTTTCTCTCTCACTTCCGAAGGAGCAAAAAGATGGTCTGGAAAAACATTGTTGTAGGGAAAACTCCCTGTTTTCTCGAACCTTCTGATTGCAGTATTTACAATTGCTGCTCTCGAAAATGCAGTTTTAAATAATTTTCTAATTTGGTAAATTGTTACAGATCGCGCAGAGTTGAAAAATAACCACTTCTTCACCTCTTGTTCTTAGTATGAGCTTAGAGATGCATGAATGACACATCAAGGGGTTGAAATCGATGCGTTGCGTAAGGAAAGAATCATATATAAATACATTGCTTTCTCTTACTAGATTAACAGGATTCTTTTATATGAATTGAACACCTGTTAAGGATTTAAAGAACGGGCTTTTCAGGACAAGGATTGGAAAAATCTTTTAACCAAATAAAATAAAGACCTAATTTCGTAATCCATCCACTCCTATTATATACAGCAAATGAGTCTGGGAAAGTTTCATTCATCAAGAGGTTTTTTTCTTGCCTGTTTAATATTTGATAAAAAAAAATCCTGTTATAGATTATATAGCCTAGTTATATAGGATTGAGATTTTATGGATTATTTGTCAATTTGGGCAGATTATTTTATTTAGAGAAACAAGTCACGAAATATTTTTGCATTTTAAGTGGACCTATAACGCAAGTTATTACACCTCAGATTAGAAAGTTATTTATTAAAATGTAATAGGCATAATATAAAATTATGCTTAATTAGTACCATTATTTTGTTCATTAATAATTGCAAATTATTTAATTTCATAAATGTAAGTTAAAAATTAGACCCACTTTTTAATATAAAACAAAATCAAAATTAGTTTTTTTCATTATAACTAGATATATTTAGAATTGTATTATAACTTTACAGCATTAAGAATGCAATTTAAAATTCCATGCTAATTTATTAACTATACTAAAAAACATTCTATGAGTGTCGGACAAAATCGGGAATACCCAGTTTTGACCCACTCTTAAGTACCCGGTTTTACCCCAACATGACAGAGTTTAAAATATGGCGTCACTACTCTTAATTCTATAAGCAAAAGATCAGTAAAAATTTTTAAATATTATCAGGAAAGGAAAGAATTAGATGTAGTACTCAGGAATATTAATTATGCTGAAAAATAGTGGTTATACGCGTAAAATCTAGAATCAAATAAAACAATTTTTTAAGAGTAATTGAATCTAATTACAGTACTATAAGCGAATCCTTTTGTTCCCCCCCTCCCCCCCCCACATAAATAAACGATTAAATTAATGCTATGCTCATCATGTTCTATAGTAAGCATCTTTTTGTACATTTCAGTGATGTGTATCAATTTCCATATGTTTGAAATAGTGTAATATCATTCCAATATACTACAAATGATTTTTCCCTACAGGCCATTGAAATAGACCATAAAAATCATCGATGAAAATCACAAATTTTCTAAAAAAAAATCAGTTGATTAAAATCATGATTTAATCGTTGATTAAAATCGTTAACACCCTATTGCAGCCAAATGGCAAGCATTAGTTTTTGTTAATCACGATTGATTGACGATTTTTTTCCCTCAACAACCAATTGACGCTTTTTGAAATATTTTTCCACATTTGATTTAAGAATTTCACAATATTTTCCTTCTACCTAACAAATGGAGGATTTTGCAGCTTTTTCTTACAAACTTTCTTTGCAGTTATCCAAAATTTTCAGCCTAATAAAATATAAAATTATAACTAAAAATTAAATAAACAGCACATAAAGAAAAACTATAAAATTACTAATTTAGATATTTTAATTCCAATATTTCAATTGACTAAAGTTCAATGCAGTTTTATTTATTTTTTAAAATAAATAAAATTCTGTGATTTGTGTTTGGTTGCCGTTTTCTCTGAGACGGGAAAATTAAAGTTTACCTGTGACCCTGTAAGAGAGGGGTAGGGGGGAGTTACTGTTCCTGCTGACCACTAAAATTTTCAAATTAGTGGTCCGAATGAATTTTTGTTGTTCTCGGACCAGCGGACCACCAATGATTTCGAACACTGATTTTTTAAATGCTGAAGATTTCCTTGTAAAAGAGATTTGAATTGATATACTGTTTAATTTTTTGATTAATTCCCCTCTGTGAAATTTGATTATTGTTATGTCTGCACAAGAAATATTTTATGTCTTAAAATATTTACTCTTTCATTTAAAATAGGTGGATAAATTAACCTGATGCTTGGATCTATTCCTGACTTGAAATCCTGATTCAGAACATGCTAAGCTTCAAGAATTCTTTATATTTGATGACCTGAATAGTCAGAGAGAGGGTGCAGCACCCTCCTAAAACTGTCTGAAAGAAACTCTATGTAAAATATTATATTACAGTAAATATTAGTCTGACATACTATACATATAATTTAATGATTATATAATTTGTATTTTCAATAAATGGAGCGGCATACCGCAAACCAACTTAAATGTGTTGCTATTTAATAGCGTCTGTAACCATTTCTTTTTCAGCTATTGCAAGGCTGCTGCTGGTGAATATTTTCCTTTTTTACGAGTACTGTTAAAAAATAAATAAATCGTCGTCATAGATTATCAATTAGGAATACTGAAAAAATACTTATATGTAAGAATAATTAGTCGCTTGGTGGGGACACTGCTGTTATTAAATTAACCTTTCAAAGTAAGTATTTAATATACTATAGAAATACATTGTGTATTTTAAAAAAGCTTTGAAGTTTAAAGTAATATTTTGTATTAGCTGATATTAGAGGTTAAATAAATTCTGCTACTTATAGCTGCCTTTTTAATGCTGATTATTTCAGTATTTACGCATATACTTTGATTATGTATTCGTTATGTTTGTGCTTTATTTATTCAAATGTTATATTCATTATTGAATGATAAACAGAAACAAATACTAAACTTTTTTTGTTGTTGATTTATATTCAAATCAATTAATTTTGCATAATTGAGCTGTGTTGCAATATAAATTTTAAAAATATTTCTATTTTATTTTTTGTTTTGTGAAAAGAAGGTAAAAATTTGAAAACTGTATAATATGAAAATTTCAGCATCTATAGATTCACAAGAATTAAAGAAAAAAAAAACAGATCATGAAAGTAGCAGCTAAGTGCATTATGCAAAAAACCTTTTCAAACTCGTGCAAAAATTAATACTGGTTGAAGAAATTTATTCAGCCATTGTTTAAATTAAAACAATAATAAAAACAGGGTATATATTTAAATCTAAAGAAATTTTTTTTATATTTTCTTTGTGAATAAGCCAACACTAAATGGACTATAAGTGTAACTGAGTGCGAAGAAATATTCCAAAATGTAAAAGGACAGAAAGGTAATATTTGTGGTGAAAATAATGCAATTATTTTGTGAAATTGGATCAAATTGGTTTACATTTGTTTTTTAAATATATTTCAAAGACAATAGAATCAATAATTAAAATTTAAATAATTTTCGGTTTAATGAAAAAAAAAAAGTAAGCTTTCCTACTGCAAGATAATCTCGCATAATCTGAAATTTGGTTTATTACATCATAAAATGATAAATTGAAAACCCAAAGTGAGGGGGGGGGGGAAGAAAGCTACAATCCGGTGTAACCATTCCACATAAAGATGAGAGAAAATCCTGAATCGTGATTCAAACTTTTAGCAAAAAATTGGAATAGAGAAAACCTTGAATTATGATTTAACCTTTCACCAGAAAATTGGATTTAAAAACAATCCTGTTTCGTGGTTCAACCTTTTACCAGAAAAATTGATTAAAAAAAACTAAATTATGGTTCAAACTGTTACCAGAAAATTGGATTTAAAAAGAAAAACTTGATTTATGGTTAAACCTTTTATCAGAAAATTGGATTTAAAAAAAAATCCTGATTTATGGTTCAACCTTTCACCAGAAAATTGGATTTATAAAAAACCTGAATCATTGTTTAACATTTCACTAATATAATGGTATTTGAGAAAGCACCAATAAACTGGTAAAACTTATCGCCAATATCTTGGTTGCAGCTAAATTTCAGCGACTTTTCACCATTTTCTTGGTGAAACATCACACTTTATTTTTAACAGTGTATCGATAACATTAAAAAAAAAAAATTAGGCGTACTTTATAAACTTAGTAATGATACTTTACATTCATTATTGTTTCTATTCGCTTTTTTAATTTAACTAATAACCGTAAGATCTGATTCTGCTTATCTGCTTATTTACTGCTGTTGTTATAATGCTAATTTAATATGGAACTTATGTAATTTAATATTTTGTACCTATTTGAATATCTACAGTGAAGCTTCAGTCAGTTTTTTAATGCATAACATACAAATATTTCTGGCAATTGCTGTGGTAATACTGAAAACCACGTCAGGTCATATTACTTATTTTGATCGAAGAATTTTGACTTTACTGCAAATCTCTTGCACGATTACAAAAAACTTTCTGGCGAGAATACAAAAACTGTTTTAGATACAACACTAAAAAATCATTGGTAATTTTTCTGACATTACTTTAATAAAGTTACCAAACATTTTTTGCTGAAGTATATGTAAAGTTTTGGGTGCAATACTAAAAAAATTCATAGTAAATGTACTATGAAATCCTTCGCAAATTTACAAAAAAATTTCATAGTCAATGTACTAAAAATTCCTTTGTAAGTGTACTAAAAAATCATTAGAAAATTCACAAAGTATTCTTTAGGAAACTACCGAAAAAAGTCGTTAGTACCTTGACTAAATAATCCTAAGTAAATTTACGAAAAATTCTTTAGTAAACTCCCTAAAAAATCGTTAGTAAGTTTACTGAACAATATTTAGTAAACTTACAAGGAATTCTTTGGAAAACTCTCTAAAATATCCTTAGTACGTTTACTAAACTATCTTTGGAAAAATTACCACAAATTCTTTAGTAAACTCCCTAAAACATCGCTAGTAAGTTTACTAAGAAACATTTAGTAAATTTACAAAAACTAATTAGAGAAACTCCCTTGAAAAACCGTTAGAAATTTACAGAACAATATTTAGTAAATTTACAAAAAAATTTTTAGAAAACGCCCTAAAAATGGATAGTACGTTTACAACATATTCACCGATAAATTTACTAAAACTTATTTAGTAAATTCCCTAAACAAGCATTAGTAACCTCACTAAACAATATTTGGTAAATTTACAAGAGTGTTTTGGGGAAACTCCCTAAAAAATCACTAGTACGTTTACTAAGCAATATTTAGTAACAGTTACTGAAGACACTTCTGTAATTTTACATGATTATCTTATGTTGTGATTACATAAAAAGTTCTAGGAATCCCAGTTTCCTACAAAATTCTTAGTAACCATACAAATTTTTTTTTACAGTGTATTAAAAGTCCAATCGAATATTGTCAAAAATCCAAAGAATATCGGCAGTATAGCGAACTGAATTTCAGTTGCTTTATAAAAGTAACTGGACGATAAAGGATTTTCCCGAATTGCCATTTTCATTGTTTATTTTTTCACTTTTAATTTATACTTTAGTTCTCCCTGAAAGAATCACCAAAACCGTCCCGTTAAAAAAAAATTAAATAAATAAATAATTAAAAAAAAAACAGATTCGTCGCATTTGTTTTAAAGCTACTCGTGAGCGTGCGTTAAATACTACATCGTTTACTGGAATTCAGTTAATAAAAAATGACAATTTGAGGAAAATCCTTTTCCATTCAGTTACTTTTACAGATCAACTGATATTAAGCTTATTATATCGCTCATATCTTTCTGAATTTAAACAATATTTGATTGGGCTTTTTATAAGTTGATTTATATTTGACTGTTATATTTGGAAAAAAAAAAAAAAAAAAAAAAAGAAAAAAAAAAGAAAAACTTTTGCTTCTTTTCGCACATGTTCACTTAAACATTATTATATGCAAATGCTCATATTTCATCAAATCTATAATATATTTATATTATAATAGCACAATTTTGTTTCTTTGTAAAAATGGTGTTAAAGGGTCTAGGCGGATAAACATAGCGAAATGGCCCCCCACGGCCGATGTTAAAAATAACATGTATGGTAATAAGACTCACCGTAAGAATACAATATAGAGTGTTTTTAGCCTCTGACCTTGAACTGTGCTTGATATAATCGGGGAAGTATGAGCCGGCGCTACTATTTTTCAAATACGTTTTCTCAAAAAGTACAAAAGTTAAAAAAATGAAAAGCAAGCCAATTATTGAAGAATGTACTAGTTCATATCATATATATTTTTCACATTTTTACACAAATGTTAACATAGAAAAATAAACAAAAATATATTTTTAAAAAATTATTAATGTAGTAATTTTATATTTACACCACCCAAAAAATTACAGAATAATGCTCAAAGTACGTAAATTTAAGAAAAAAAAGTTTCGTTAAAATCGAAGATGCGCTTTTTGAGTTATAACAAAAATAATAGAATATTTCCATACATAACATTTCCCTATAGGTTTGTTTCGTGTTTGTAAATATTCTGTTATTTCAGCGTACTGCACATTCTTCTCGCGTGCTGCGAGAAGGATCGCGCGTTCTCGCGATATCAAGAACGGAGAAACAAAATGGTAACATTTTACTGCGATGATTTTTACACTGAAGAAGGCTATGCGGCTGTACAGTCTACATATATAAAGTATCACTTTAGGGTAGGAGGTGTGTGTGTGTGTGTGTGGAGGGGGGGTCTGGCACTTGATATCGTAAGATATCTGTAGGGGGAGGGAGGTTTGTCGTTGGATATCGTTATCATTGTTGATCAAACCAAAATTTACTATTTTGGTATCTTTCTCTTTACATCTATTATTTTAATTTTTTAAAGTCTGTTTTCTTCTTTTTATGAAAATGCAAAGTTATTATTAAAACCATTGAATGATTATAAAACATATAAAGTTATTTCTTATATAAGAGTGATATTTTATGAATTTCTTCTCTTCATTTAAATCAATAAAATATGCGAATAAAAAATGTACAACCATATCTGTATATCATTGTAAACGTGTAAAAAGAAAAAAAAGGGGAAAAAATGCTTTTATTTTTATTGTTAAAATTTTTAGACACTGATAACAATATTATTAGGGGGAGGGAGATTCGAGGAATGATAAGGTATGATATCGGAAGATTGGGAGGGGATCCAAAATTGCCAAAAAGTTGATAACATTATATATTTGCAGACCCTATTCAACTTCACCTGCACAATCGACTAGACCATCGACTTGACATTATTGCGCGAAAAGGATGCGCAGTACGCCAAAATAACAGAATGTTTACCAACACGAAACAAACCTATAGGGAAGTGGTATGTATGGAAACATTCTCTTATTTTGTCGCACTGCGCATCCTGCCCGTGTAGAAATGTAACGAATCGAAAATGTATTGATAGTAGCGTATTTCTGCAAATGCAAAAAGGGAAAGTTACTAATATTTTAGCAAGTTTCTAGCATTATTTTTTTATAACTCACAAAGCGCATCTTCGAGTTTATCGAAATTTATTTTCTTAAAAGTACATACTTTGAGCATTATTCTGTAAATTTTTGGTTGGTGTAAATATAAAATTACTACATTAATAATTTTTTTAAAAGTATTTTTGTTTATTTTTCTATGTCAAAATTTGTGTAAAAATGTGAAAAAATATATTAATGTGAATTAATATATTCTTCAATAATTTACGTAGATTTCATTTTTTTTTTTTTTAAATTTTTGTGCTTTTAGAGAAAAACGTATCTGAAAAATAACAGCACCGGCGCATACTTCCCAATTATCTTAATGACAGTTCAAGGTCAGAGGCTGCATTCTCATGGTGAGGATTATTACCACACGTGTTATTTCAAACATCGGCCGTGGGAGCCATTTCGCTAGGCTTATCCTGCCAGACCCTTTGGATGAAAATCCTACAGCTACAGACCATTTCGAGAATTTATTTTTCTTGGTGATAGCAAATATTTTATTTTTTATTCAATTTGCTGTTGGTCTCCTAATTGCAGTCGTGATCAAACTTTCGCTGAAAATTTTGAGGGCAAATAGTTTCTTTATATTTTGAAAGTTCCAGAAAAAATTGTCAAGTACTTCTTTTTCGATAAAACAATTAAAATCAAAAGTGTCCAGTGACTTATTACCATACAGTGTATATTAAATTAATATACAAAGAAATTTCTTAAAGTTTTGTTCCTTGGAATAAGTTTTTAACCCTCTCAAAGGCAAAGTAATAGTGTCTCTGTAATGTTGAATTCACACGGGAATTTAAAAAAAAATATTTTGAAATAAGGAAAAGCAAGTTGACAACATTTTCCCATCAGAATCGTAAAAGTAAAATTTAATAAAAGTTTCTGGGGCGAATCTTAATATAAATTTGGGGTATAACATATATCTCATCTCCCCTATAGGGGTTAATCGAGCTACAGATTTAAGCTGCTAATTTACAAACTCTCTGAAAATATGCAAATTAAAGAAGTAGTAATAATAAATTATAAAAACGATATTAGACGACGGTGCAATTGTGAAGTAATGTTTATTTTTCTTTACTATTTCTTCTTTTAGGATGTAACATTTTGTATTTGTTTCTTACAGCATAATAATACATTATTAATACATATAATACTATAATGCATATTACTAATATAAGAACATATTGATCATTCTGGGGCCCACCATAACAGTACTCGTGACACACTAGTAGGTCGCGAGTGCTAGTTTCATAACCTCAGACATATATAGTTACTTATTTAATTATTAGTTATGTTCGAATAACTTTATTTTTTAATTTTCCTTTTTCTATTATTTCAATAATATTAAATATTCACTTATAAAGTAAGAGCTTTCTTAGACAAAAAAATTAATTAATTAATTAAATAATAAAAGTTAAAATTAAAATTAAACAAGGATTAGAATCTCTCTGACCCAAATGGATGATTGTCACCACTAAATTTTTATAGTATTCTTTGCTTTATTAAATCTCAGAATTTCTGTCACTAAATACGGCGATAAACACTATTAAAATTTAGTGGTAGCAATTGGCCATTTGTGTTGAAACGTTCGCATCCCTGAATAAATAAAGACTTATTTGCGGTTGGTGCCAATTTTATATGAAGTATGCAGAAAATAATTGGACTCACAAGGTAACTGGGTCATAGGTTGTTTTATACAAAAAAAAACATTGATATCTTTTAAGTTTTAGCTTTTGTCAACATTGCACCTCCATCTCTACTTCTTAAAACAACGTGTGTCAACTCAATCATAACTTTGTCTTTGGTGTGATAGGTTGCCGAAAATTTAGGTTTCATTTTTAAAAAGAACGTCGTCGATTTGATTGAACTCCCTTGGCTTTTTATTAACGGTAAGTACTTTTATTAAACAATCATTTTTTTTTAAAGATTACACACATAAATACATTAGTATTATTAGATATTTATACATATTTACTTCATGTTTCAAATGTAAGGCCGGTGTTCCAGTTACCCCATACATTTTCCATTAATGGGGTAACTGGGACAAGTACCAGGTGTAACTGGGCCATGTGAATTCCAGTTACCCCAACAGTTACAAATATTTTTTGAGTTTCTCTTACTACGAGAAATTAATTTTTCCATTGTTTTTTTGCTTGCAATAAAGGACATTATGTAATACCTCATTAAAATTACATAATAAAATTTAAAAAAAGAATGTTGTGGGTATCAAACCAAATTTCTTAAGTGTAACAGCTATAGCTCGAAATTTTACGATACAGATGAAGAGGCGTACAACAAAATGAGATTATTAGAAAATTATCGAAACTAATAAAAAATAGCTATGTTCTATATAACAATATGGTTACGTTCTCCACAGGCTTATTGGACATATCGAAATTTCATTGTGGTAAATAAAAAAAGAGAATGAGATACTTAAGTACTTACGTAGCCGTTTGTTCATAGATTTACCTTGTTATATTTTTCCTTAAAATACCCATGTAACTTTTATACTTATTACCTATACTAAAGTACATAAGTACGTATTTACTTAATTTTTATGTTTCTTGTAGAAATAAATCTAATATTTTCACTTTTAGTGCTTTTTTTAGACACATTTTGCTGTCAGGTGACAGCAAAGCTTTCTCTTGCAACGCTCTTTAGTTGACATATAATTTACATGATTTGCCTGGTTTAAATATTTTTTAGTTTTTTACACTTTTTCAAACAGGACATGATACCCCATATTAAAAAAATAATAATAATAAAAGCGTTTGGAACATAGACCCTCATGGTCCACGCGACTCATTCTTATGGTGCAATTGGACCCATGAGGAAAGAAAGATGAAAAATATATATGTTTTTATTTTTAGATAAAAAATGCAATTTTGAACATTTCTGTCTGATAGAGGGATCCTAACTAAACACATTTACAAAAGTTAGACTTTAATTTAAATGAACATTTAGCTTTTGGAAGCTGAATTGCCAGAATCTGCAGAGTCACATTGCAAAATCATTGCGCAGTTTTCCCACATTACCCTATCCTTTAAAACTGAACGTGTTTGTAATCGAAACTACCTGAATATTAAAACTGCCATGGTCCTGACGAAAAAACATAATACAATTTTATTTGCTAAGATGGAAACTAGTCTATACCCTTCTCTTACTCCTCACAGATTTACTCTGCACAGATTTTAATGTATAAGACAAATAATTGCTTTGTTACGTAAAGTTAGAAAAACTACACTGTCAAAAGTATCCGCGAAATGAAGATTTTTTTCCATTATTTTTTTTCTTTCGAACACGAAAATTTCTGCTTTGGTTTGCTGATTTTCCAAAAAAATATAGATAAGTCACTCATTTAACTTAAAATTACTGGAAAACTTCAATCTAAATCTGCTTTTTGGACACATTATTAGGCTCGTTTCGGCAACTGCGCTGCTTTGAACTTTTTCGTATTAGAAACTGATATTTTACACTTGCCCTTTTAATTTTAAAACATCGAAAAGTCGCGAACCAAAGTTAAAAATTTAACGAAATTCTCTAATCAAAATATGAAATTTCTTTAAATAAGAGAGAAAAAAACCCTTCTAATCACAAGGGTCTTCCAGCAAATTTTTGCGGGAATTTTTACGTTTTTAGACTTTTTTTTGAGTGGAATTTGAAAGCTCATTTTATCAACATTCATTAAAACCGATTTTGGTATTTCTATAAAAAGTGCTTTTTCTAAATATGAAATGCTTATAAATTTTCTGACAGATTTTTTCTTTTTTTTTTCAACATAAATTTATAAATTTCGAGAATAACATATCATTGCAAATCAATTCAAAGAACTACGTTTCAAATTTGACTTTATTTTCTTATTATTATTCCTGTTATTTCAGTTATAGAAACTATTGTTCAGTTGATATCTTTTTACTTAGTAGTAAAGTTTGTTGATTGAGTATAATTTATTTTCTGAAGAAATAAAACCAATCTTTTATTGGGTTGATGTTACTTAACAATTTCTTTTCGTCTATTCTTGCGTAGTACTAGGAAGATTTTAATACATTAACAATCTCAAATAAATATTGGAAATCTGTGTTCATAAATTCAATTAATGTACTTTTCAAGTTGCAAATAAATTGTTATGTTTCGAAAATTTTTGAAACTTTAAATCCTTTTGAAAATTTCCGAAATCCTCATTAATTCATTGCTGTCATTTCGTTAAAATAATATACATATTCAAAAGTTCGTTCAAATATAAACTTCTTACGAAATGTCAATTCGTGCATTAATTGCACCACTTGAGTATTTAGTTTTTGAATATTTTATAATAGAATTTTGACATACTATACATAAGACCTTTGTTTTTTTGAAAGAAAGTTATTAAAAATAAAAGAAGTGCCAATCTTGTGAAGAAAATTTAAAAGTACTTACTAAAATAATTTTACAAAATTTTAAAACTATATTTCTCCTACAACTTCGATTTTTTTAAAAAGAAAAAAGAATTGCACACATTTCTTACAAGTGTGCTCTATAATTGCAAGGACCAGACATCCAAAGAGTTAATTCGTTTAGTATAAACATAAATAAATGTCATGAGATATGTAAAAATACAGCACGGAATGATTATGTATTGAACATTTTTAATTTTAACGAATAAACTATTTAATATTACAGAGAATTCTATCCTTAATTTTATTAAATGCTTCTTAAGGAACATCCATAAAAAATAGCGAGTCAAATGAAATGTATATGCGGAAGTTTTTGCATTTTGATCATACCGACGTATTGAAAAAAAGAAACATAAACTGATAAAAATGAATTATTGTAATTCTGAATAATTTAAGGGAAAATGAATGTCTTAATAAGCCTTTTACACATATTTTTAAACAACAGATCTTTACGACACTCCGAGAAAGGGATGTCGAAATTCGTTTTAAGCATAACGTTGGGAGAATTATGTTTTCGTCATTTTTCGAAAAATGGGGGGAACCGAGTCTCTTTAATAAGTACTAAAAATGAAAATACGATTTTCTTTGTTAAATTGTAGAATATTGTGACCTTTTTCAAAAACAATTTCTTGCTCACACTGATAAGAAAAATGTTGTAAGTACCATAAGAGCATAACAAATAAGAAAATAAGGAAAAACTACATAATACATGTACAGAAATATTTAAAATCGATATAAATTTTAACATTTTATGCGGACAAGCTATTTTTGTGTAAACAAAAATTTTATTTGGAATTTAACGTAATATATACAGGAGTTGGACAAAATAATGTGAACACTTGTGAAATTAGAAATTTTTTTTATTTAATAGGCCATTGGAATATTTGACATATGCAGTTCACGCCGGATAGTTTTTGATGAAACTGCTTCCTATACATTTATGTTCTTCTCAGATGTTATCTGGGATGCCGTTTTCTTGTTTTTTTTTTTTTTTTTTTTTTTTTTTTTTTTGCCACAATCCGCTTCAAAACCCTTCTGTCTCTGTTATTCAGCTTCAACTTTCAACTACTGTTGTGCTTTTTAGATGGTGTTTTTCCGTGTTTCAAATTTGATGACATTGCAGTCGACACTGTACTTTTCCCAACAATTACAAGGGTTGCCGTTATTGTTACTGAGGCTCCAGAAAGACGTGCCTCAACAATCATGCCTCTTTCGAAATCAGAGAGGTCAGTCATAACGCAATTTTAACGCAGAAATATATTTCGCATCCGACTTCTATAACTGCTAGTAGCAGACCGATGTGTGTACCTTCTCAACCGCTAGGTGGCACCTTTCGCCGCTAGACGGTAGAGAGGTTTCTTTCGAGTGCTATTTTTTCCCAAGTGTTCATATTATTTTGTTCAATCCCAGTAGACACAAACCGATTTTCAAAGCTTGCATTTTACGATGAATTAACTCCTTTCGATTTTTAATTGCAATGAGCTAGCTCAATTTTTAAAATAACAGTACAACTGTACCATTCTTAAATATCCGTAGCTTTAACTGGATATTTTAAAATTATGATCTATAAGTATTTATATATATATATATATATATATATATATATATATATATCAATATACTTTTTTAGATTGTTAGATAAAACTGGTCAACAATTATTGTAAATTATAAGCAAAATTTTCTGCCAATAATAGGTCAAATACTTTTTGAATGAATACATGTTTTACTTAAGTGCACAAATTTGCACTTACGAAATCACAAGTATCTAAAAGATAGAACATCTAAATGCAGTTAAAGTAATTGGACAAGAAATTCGCTATGTACCGAAGAAGATTGTAATTTCCTGAGAGGAGTTTGTTGCAGCTTGAATACAAAACAAGGATAAGACTTGGAGCAATTACTTTTAATGTTTATTATGTAGATTTCGTATGAAATACTACCTATTGGGATCGTTCCTATGTTGGAATTTCTGAAAAATTTTTGCAGATCTACACCGATCATGACCCCTAGAACCCAAAACCACCCTCAGTAAAAAACTTTATCTATCTATCTATCTATCTATCTATCTGTCTATCTATATATATAACTTTCTTCTGGACACGATAACTTTCGTAATTCTGCTCCAATCTCTTCCAAACTGATACATAAAATCAATGGGCATAAAATCTCGGTCAAGTTCGTTAATGGGCAAAATCGGACCAAGGGGATGGAAATAGGGAGGGGTTTTGTGAAAACCGAAAATCCCCCATAACTTCTTAATTTTTGTACATATCAAATCAGTTTAAAGTTTTTATTACTTCTAAAAATAGGGCCAAAATTTTATGTATCACAGATTTTTGATAAAGTTAAAAATGGGCTCAAGGAGCGCAAAAAATTGGGTTTTTGGGAGAGAAAAATTCATGACTTCGTCAATTCTCAAGATATCAATTCCAATTAATTTTATTATAAATCGCCTTAATATTATCTACAACTTTTATATTCACAAGTTTTTGATAGGACCAATTCGTACCGCAAGAAAAAAAAAATTAAAAACGAAAACAAAAAGAGGGTTTGAAGAAGTAAAAAATCTATAACTCCGTCAATTCAAAAGATATAAAATCCCAATGAATATATCATATATCTTCTTAATATTGTCTACAACATCTATATAGACAAGTTTTGGATAGGACCAATTCTTACAGCAAAAACAAATTAAAAATACATAGCGGGTGAAGAAAAAAATCATCTTAGTAAGGGTGTATTCAAATCCAAACTGCTTATTTTTTGACTCATTTTACAATTCGTTTTTGCTCTCAAAGGCTTCCAATTGGTACGTTTTCTTACTCAGAAACTATATAATGTACCGTAATGGTCGATTTTTTTGATAGAGGCAGAATATATTTTAAAAAATGCTGTTAAAGTGTGCACTTTGAACCGAATTTCCCGAAGCGGATTGTGTTGGAAAAATCATTGCATTAAGAAAGCACTCAAATCCAAACTGCTTATTTTCTGACTCATTTTTAAATTCATTTTTGCTCTCAAACGCATTTAATTGGTAGATTTGCTTATTCAGAAACTATATAATGTACCGCAATGATCGATTTTTTGATAGAGGCAGAATATATTTCAAAAAATGATCTCAAAGTGGGTATTTTGAACGGAATTTCCCGAAGCAATTGTGTGATCACTCTCTTCTGGACACGATAACTTCCGCAATTCTGCGCAAATATCTTCCAAATTGATACATAAAATCAAGGGACATAAAATCTCGGTCAAGTTCGTTAATGGTCAAAAGCGGACAAATGGGATGGAAATAGGGAGGGGTTTTGTGAAAACCGATAAACCCCCATAACTTCTTAAATTTTGTACATATCAAATCAGTTTAAAGTTTTTATTACTTCTAAAAATAGCGCCAAAAATTCATGCATCACAGGTTTTTGATAAAATTTAATATAGGCTCAAGGAGCGCAAAAAATAGGGTTTTGGGGAGAAAAAAATTCCTTACTTCGTCAATTCTCAAGATATCAAATCCAATTAATTTTATTATACATCTCCTTAATATTATATACAACTTTTATATTCACAAGTTTTTGATAGGACCAATTCGTAACGCAAAAAAAGTAAAAACGAAAACAAAAAAGGGGGGGTTGAAGAAGAAAAATTCTTACAGCAAAAACAAATTAAAAATACATAGCGGTTGAAGAAAAAAATCATCTTATTAAGGGTGCATTCAAATCCAAACTGTCTATTTCCTTACTCATTTTTAAATTCCTTTTTGCTCTCAAAAGCATCCAATTGCTAGATTCTCTTATTCAGAAACTATATAATGTACAGTAATGATCGATTTTTTGATAGAGGCACAATATATTTCAAAAAAGATGTCAAAGTGGGCATTTTGAACGGAATTTCCCGAAGCGATTGTGTTAGAAACGAAAAATATTGCCCTACTGAGAAAATCATTGTTTATTAATCAAGTTTTAATTAATTGAAAGAAAAATAAAAACACAGGTCGCTTATAAATCTTTTAAAAAATCAAGTCAACATGTTTCATTTTTTTTTTAAATTAAAAATGAATCTGAAAATGTGACAGAAAATTTCGAGTTGTTGAGCACGGAAAAGTATTTTTTTTTTTAATACCGCCTTAACATTATTCTGATAAAACCAGATATTATGTAAAAAGGAAATAAAAACTCGTCAAAAGCAGACAGACAAAACTGTTAAAGTGGATTTATAACTAATAATGATTTAGTTTTTATTGGTGGAATTAGTATACTTAACTTCGAAATCTACCTCTGCCTGTAGGCCGGGCCGGCAGGGATTTTTAAATATGTTTGTTCACCCGAAAAATGAAAAAAAAAAATGTTACATTTTAATTAATTATATTAAAATTATTACCTATTGGGAGATATTTCCTTATGAATCAGAGATGTTCATACTCGTTTGCAAATACACATGGACACACACACACACATTTACATATATATATATATATATATATATATATATTGCAATGATTACATTTCATTAAGACATTCGCTACTATTTAAACATCCCTTTTAATGTTAATACCTTTGCTGATAGTTTAAGATATATTTAATTAAATAAGGCTTACAAAAAGTAAAATGTTTAAGATATGTGAACGATACTTAAAAAAAATTGTAATTAGAAATATGACTAGAAAAACATTTTCAGAAACATTTAAAATAATAAGATAACTTTCCTGGCTACTAATTACTAAATTGATAAAAACAATTATATTAAAACTTACTCTTCCGTTAATCTAAAAGAACGAAGATCTAATCAAAGAAACGTAAATTATGTTTTTAACTTGTTAATTGCGACAAATTCATTTTCTTGATTTTGAAAAATCTGTTTGAAAGTCCAATGTTCTACAAAAATATTAATTTTATTAACACAGATCTAATAGAATTTTCAGCTCTTAATTAGGCTATCAAACATGCTGAATAATTTATATTTAATCACGTTAAATGATTTATATTTTAAATACAATAATTATTATCTTTATGTAGATGGTATATATTTATTTATTTTTTGCGAAGGTTTCCTACTTAAAACTAAATGTATAAAATTACTGATTTTGCGCATGATTTTATTAAATTATAGATAAAACACATGATTTATTATACATTTGGAATGAAGAAAATAAAAGAATAAAACAAACATCAGGAGGCTCTGCACATAACTCAAAATTTTATCCAAGACTTCATATTTATGATACTAGTTTCATATCTACATATAGAAAAACTTAAAGCTAAAAACATGAGTTCAATAATTTCAAAGCATGAAAAGAGATTCCTTGTTATTTTTTCATTGCTGTAATTATAAACATACTATTTCATAATATACGTAAAATACTCCAAGAAAAATAAATGCACAATAAAAATGTTTATGTAGTATTATTAATCATTTTCTTTAACTAATAAATTCTTTACCAGTATTCTTTCATGAATTATAAAATAAATGTGAAGGAAAATGCAATAGGCTTGGGCAGCCATTTGGCTAAAATATACCCTGCAACACAGCCATTATAATGCTATCGATGTATATTATAAAGGACAAACGCGTCCCTGCGTAACGCTGACGTCATTTTGACAGTGGCAACAGCAGACGATTAAATTGTACTTTTATTAACTTTTACAGCAGTTTTTAAAATTCTAAATACCGCACATTTTCAATTTTCACACTGTCGAATAGGGGAAAAATGTACTTTTAAATACAATTTATGAGAAATCGCAATTAACTCAATTTTTATTCTTTTTAAAATAAATTTCAAGCAGGATTATTTTTATTCAAATCTATCTCTATCGGCTGCAGACGATTATGAAATATTTAACACTTGAATTTGCACTTAAAATAAATAGTTCTTGCTTTGTTTCCAGCTATATCACATAACGGAATTAAAACATTCATCATCAATAAATAAAACACTAAAATATAAGTAAATTACGAATTTAAGACATGTAGTCGAACTGTGCAAGATTAAACCACGGAAATGAACCGAATCGAAAAGTCTGAATGTAAATAGTGATTTGTTATCAATATGAAAGTATTGTTTTGAATAAGTTTCAAAATTTTTATTTGAACGCATTAATGCTATTTTTCATATGAGTATGATTTTTACCATTGTTAATGGACATTCTAAAAAACATATATATATCATATAAAAATCTCTTACTGTTATAAAAAAAAAAAAAAAAAAAAAAAAAAAAAAACAACTAAAAACAGGTGCGAGGCTGTATCGCCTCAATCTTTGATATTTGCAGATACGTTTTTTTATTTCTTTTGTATTAACTGCAAACTTTTTTTAATCACATAACGCACTTTACTGTAGGTAAGGACTTGCTCGAAAAATGCTTCATTCATCGCTTTGCCTTTGGTATGTGCCCAGAAAAAAGGATATTAATAACAGATATAATATATATGATATTCTTCACATATATTCTGTAACCCGGGAATCCCGGTTTTATTCCCCTGTAATAATAATAGTAAAACGATTTCATTGAAGCCGGGAAATTGTAGTATCTTTCTAAATGGTTATTAATATCTTTAAAGATTTTCAGTAAATTGTAACTTACGAAAGCATCAATATGATGAAAATCAGAAAATAGACATTTGAATTTCAAAAACGTAAAATATCCTTATTTCTGGCGGAGACCAAGGTTTAAAGAAGAAAATAAACCTTTAAATGAAAATACATTGCTTACGTATAATTGGAGCTAATAGAAACCCAATTTTATTTGCGAACGAAAAATATTGTAAACTAAATAATAGTTTCCGCTAAGTGAAATAAGTATTTTTTAAGATTTGCATTTTTTTTTCCTTTGAAGTAACGGGAAATAGCTATTCCGACATCAATCTAGGAGCAGCTGGAGGAATTCACATTCTTTTTTCGTTTTAGTACCTAAAGTGAAGCAACTCTCTAGTAAGGGTAAGAAAAGATCAAAACAAATTATTGTAGGCAAAGTGAATAATCTTCACTTGGCATGTAAGAATAAACACAAAGAAATATAATATACTCTATGCTTGATATATGAGTCTTATAATCCTTAATGATATTTACATAATAAAGTGCTATGCTATACATATTAAACAGAAAATCATTTATGAAAGTTTGAATTCGTATATAGTATTTTATAATAAAGACATTTGCCATGCTATTAAATTTTGTATGAGATTTTACGATAAAGTCCATGATTTATCAGCATACATTTTATCTATGTTATTACAATAAATTGCTTCTTTCTAACAAGGAGAGGGCCAGCCTTGTTAATCACAGATTTTGATTATTTTAATATATGTTGTAGGGTATAGACCCCTTAGTCTCAGGTTCAACGGATTTTATACAACGCTCGTTAGTTCTTGAGAAACCGGGGGTCTAATATTAGTATATGATTTAAATACTTACTTTGTAACAATAAGGATAGGTTAGGCGTAGCTCAGTTGGTACGGCGTTTGCTGGCAGATCGGCGGGCTCGGGTTCGATGCCCGAAAGCACTCAATTTGTTTTCTTATATTTTGTTTTATAAATATACTTGTAATTATAACTTAATAATCGCATTGTCAATTAAAATTTATACTATTGTATTTCAATTATAATTTTAACCTATTTAATTTTTTTTTTACTTTTAACTAAATAGTTGTATAAAACATCATAAAACTGATAATTTTTTAAAAATCACTTTTAAAATGTATTTCATATATTCAGTATGTATGCAATGATATTGAAGAATTGTGTCAATTCCTGATTTGAAAGAAATATCATTTATTCATTGCTTTAACAAGGGAAATCAATACGATGATACTATTACTCTGTTTTTAAAGTAACAAACATAATTATATTAAAAATTAGCATCGGAAATAAATTACAACGGATTTTTTGCATATTAAAAATTTTTAAATTTGTAATATGTATGCTTGCGCTTTCAAATATTTCGTTTTCCCCTCTATCTTCTTTCTGCTTTTATTTTTATTTTATTTGGATATGTTTTATTTTATCATAACTAGATCGCACCACAACATGTTTCTAACGATTTTGGAATTTTTATTATTTAATAATAGATCCAATTTCTTTTTAAATGTCTTTAAAGGATGAGAAATAATAGTTCAAAATAAAAAATGATAAATTTAAACTTAAATATGTTAACATTATAATTAATGTACGATATTAAAATTTTTAATTGAAATTATTAAATTATAATTAAAAGTATATTTATAAAACAAAAAATGTGGCGCGTTCGGGTATCGAACCCGGGCTTGCGGGTCAGCCAGCAAACGTCGTACCAACTGAGCTACGCCCAACCTGCCCTTTTTGTTTCAAAGTAAGTATTTAAGTTGTGCACTAATATTAGACCCCCCCCCCCCCGGTTTCTGGAGAACTAACGAATGTTGTATAAAATCCGTTGAACCTGAGACTAAGGGGTCTATACCCTACAACATATATTAAAATAATCAAAATATGTGTTTAACAAGGTTGGCCCTCTCCTTGTAAGACCAAAATCGACAGATCTGCGCAAAATCGATGCATGTGAAAATTAGCTTTGCATTTTCTGTCATTTTACCTCGCAGTGGAGCGTAGTCAGTATATTCTCGAAAGATAACGTGGTCTCTCTATGCTTGGTATGCTTGCTATGGTACTCTATGCTTGATATATGAGTCTTATAATCCTTAATGATATTTACATAATAAAATGCTATGCTATACATATTAAACAGAAAATCATATATGAAATTTTGAATTCGTATATAGTATTTTATAATAAAGACATTTGCCATGCTATTAAATTTTGTAGGAGATTTTACGAAAAAGTCCATGATTTATCAGCATACATTTTATCTATGTTATTACAATAAATTGCTTCTTTCTAAGACCAAAATCGACAGATCTGCGCAAAATCGATGCATGTGAAAATTAGCTTTGCATTTTCTGTCATTTTACCTCTCAGTGGAGCGTAGTCAGTATATTCTCGAAAGATAACGTGGTTTTGAGTCCCACTCCTGACAGACATAGTTTTGTAATATATATACATTTTCTCCGAATGCATTATAATTTTTGTTAAATAAAATTTACATCCATTTGTGAAAAAATACTTATTTTGTCTTAAAATTATGCAAATTAAAAGCTTTTGCATGTAATCAGTTAAATAAATTGACTGATGAAACTGATCAACAATTTTTGATATATTTTTTAGGAAAATGACAATGAAGATGTATATACTACACTCATGTCCATAAATTAAGGATAAGTGACCGGACGCTTTCAATATTACACGATTTTTCGAATATTTACTGAAATTATTGACGAATTGTTCTTGAACTTCTAGGATGTAAAGAGCATATTTGACTTCATATTTCACAGTGAAGATTTAGTCAGGAAGAATATTAGGGAGTTAACAATAAATTTAATGATAAAATACTATTTACGATCACTCATGTAACAGAAAAGGATCAAAATAGTCCGTCACTGTATTAAATGACTATGTGAGTCCTACTCCATGTTTGTGTGCATTTGTGTAAGCATAGCACACATATTCGTGAAGATGCTAACGTTTCTGTGAAAAATACAAAAGTTTTTTTGTTAATAGCATACAGTTTTCAATCAAATTTAACACAATTTTCTGAAAACCTGACAAAGAACAATAGAAACAGTATACTACAATTAAAACATGAATATATTGAATATTTGATCAGATATGGGCAGTTGTATGAAATAATTTTTAACTGCGCATGCATGGAAGATTCCAAAATTTTTATTTCGTTATTTGGTCAGTCAAGTCATAAAACTCCAGTCAAATTTGAAAATTCAGAAACATACAGTGAGCTGATTGAAAAACTGTGGAAAATTCCTTATAATAAAGCTAATTTTAGAAAGAAACTCACTATATTCCACCTATTTTCCTTAATTTTCGCGATATTTAACTGGATTTTTTTGTATGTTGACCTAAATATCTGACTACCAAATTATGAAATAAAAATTTTAGAAAGTTCAACGCATGCGCAGTAAAAGTTATTTTTAACAAATCCCTGTCTGATAATATATTCAATATATTCCTGTTTTAATTGAAGTTTAGTATTTGTACTTTTATTTGTCAGGTTTTTTGAAAGTTTTGTTAAATTTGGTTGAAAACTCTGTATGGTATAAAAATGCATACAAACTTTTAACATGACTCACATAGTCATTTAATACATTGACATACCATTTTGATCATTTTCTGTTACATGAGTGATCTCAAATATTATTTTATTATTAAATTTATTATTAGCCGTATAATTGTCCTTCCGATTTAATCTTCACTGAGAAATAGGAAGTAAAACATGTGCTTTACATCCTAGAAATGCAAGAACAATTCGTCAAGAAATTTCTGTAGGTATTGAACATAACGTGTAACATTGAAAGAGTCCGGTCACTTTACCTTAATTTTGGACATGAGTGTAAAAAAAGTGGAAGAATTTTTTCTTTAAAAAAAGAAAAATAAATAAAACGAAAACTGAAAGAAGGAAAAATATTTATAGAAGAACTATAAACGAATTTGATAGCTATGGTTGCAAAATTTATCAATGCATGAAATCTTTAAATTCAAGCTATCAAAAAATATATTATTAACAGCCAACTGCAAGTAGAAATTTTAGGGTTTTAGAACAGGACTAAGAATGAAATATTTTAAAGGTTATTTAATTTGAATTATTAACAAAAATAGTTAATATTGCTATTACTGAGATATTATTAAGTAAAAATAAGTGTGTCATTCATCCAATATAACAAAAAAAAAATTAGGATATTATTAAGGTTACTACAATATTAAACTATTTCTGAAAAGCTAGGATAGTGTTTTAAATTATGAATTTAAAATTCTTTCACTTCAGTAATTAGTCCTGACAGTTCCATCTATCGCATTTATTCTATGGTAAGGTTCGCACACTCTTTGGTATTTTCAAAGAGCTGGTACAACTATTCATGATGAGAAAAATTTCTATTTAATTTTTATAACACATAATTCTCAACCACCTCGCTTATTCACAGATTCTGCAATATTTTTTCTGCAATTAAATAATGTGAAAAATCTGTTAAAAATTTATTATAGAACTATGTGATCCCTGCTGTAGTAATCGCTAATAAATAAGCAATAAAATGTAGCCATTCATCAATATTTCTATGCGTAAGAGCCATTATTTTAAAATTCAGACAAAAAAGTGATATTTTGATTTTTGTATTTTTTTAATTGGCTTGATATTTTTTTATGTTGAATTAGATCATATTTAATGAATATTGTACAATTTTGAAGCCCTGAAAAAATGCCTGTTTCCTGTAGAAAATGTCAAAGTTCAAGATCATGAATCCCTTTTGGAAAGTAATTATACACTGGTTATCAAAAATTAAGGGAAAATATCGAAAAAAATAAGACCATTTTCAACATATAATATCTTAAAATGTAATTGATTTTAAGACAAAATTTTATATTGGAATGAAAGATAAAGGTATGTTCTTTCATTTCATGTATTTGAAAACTTACAAGATGCAGAATTAGAATTTACAGTGGGCTCCAAAATGGCAGACATTTGACGAGTGGAAAATCGGGATAACAGATTATGCGCACGATTACAAAATAAATTTTGCAAGTAGAAGGAAAATTTTGTGTCCTACTTATGCTTCACATTGTAATAATTACTCTGAACCTAAATAAATTTGTATTTAAAGCATTTTTCTATTTTTAATACAAAGTTGTACTTGGTTAATGCAAAATTTAGAAAATTTCAACAGTATAATCACCTATAAAGAATATATTTCCGAACAATAAGCAGGGAATTTTAGGTTCAATTTATACAGATTAACATGAAACACATGTGTTGAAAATTTCATGAAAAAAAATTCAGAAGTTTTTTAGATATCGTGCGCGTTATGCCCAAAAATGTCATTTGGAGAAAATTGACTTCAGATTTTCTGAAACGCCGCTTCAGCTATTGAGCGTGTATAATTCTGAAAGCCATAACTTCTGTTCTAATAGGAATTTCAAGGAAACATTTATACCAAAATGTTCAGAAAAGATAGTAGTTTAATATCTAAACAAATAAAATTTCGAAAATTTTAAAGCTTTAAGAGTCCTGAGACCCCTTTAGGAAAAGTCACAAAATGCTAATTTTCAAATACGCAAACACTCAAAAGGAAATAATACAATTCGAATAATTACTATCTCTACAACACAGCTAGCCCATATAACATCTCATTCATGTCACACATGGTCACAAATGTCACAGTCACTACGGTGAAGCAAAAAAGTAGGAAATTCCATACATGTCATTAAGAGTCTCAAATGATCACTATATGTGACTCCACTGAGACGTCAGTGTGACTGCTGCTTTGGTACGAGTCACCATGTGACTTTACAATGTAGTTATATTGGGACTATCATGTGACTGTCATTTGTAGACTCGATTTCAAAGTCATCGTGAACGCTGCATTGTGATAAGTTACCAAATAGTGTCACATTAAAGTCACATGATGAATTTCAGGTGACAGAGAGACTACTGTGAAGTCACCATTGTGCTCTTTTGGGAAAAGTCTCCATGTGACTATAGTATGATATTATTTGGTGACTTATCATAATGCAACGTTCATGATGACTATGAAATTGAGTCTCAAAATAACAGTCACATGAGAGTCACAATTTAACTACATTGTAAAGTCACCTGGTGACTCGTCACAAAGCAGCAGTCACAGTGACATCTCAGTAGAGTCGCATATAGTGATCATTTGAGACTCAGAATGAGATGTATGGAATTTCCCATTTTTTTGCTTCACCGTAGTGACTGTGACACTTGTGACCATGTGTGACATGAATGAGATGTTATATGGGCTTGCTGTGTTGTAGAGATAGTAATTACTCGAATTATATTATTTCCTTTTGAGTGTTCGCGTATTTGAAAATTAGCATTTTGTGACTTTTCCTTAATTTTTGATAACCAGTGTAATTTAGGCAGGTGTTATTTAATGTTAATAGAAGTTGTGGCGCTGCGTTGTGGATTCTTTTTATTAAGTTATAATCAATGAAGTCAAATCCGGGGGTTTTGTTTTGCTTTATGTTTTTAATTATTCTGTTCGGTTCTTGTTACGTTATTGGGAGGTGGGGATTCTTCCTTCTCTTTTGCCTTTTCCGGTATTAGTTTGTGTTCTATTGCCGGGTCTGTTAAGTAGAGGTTGTCAATAAAATGATGTAATGTGTTTTTGATTGTGACTTCTTTGTTATATGGCATGATATTGAATAGCCTTGAAGGGTTTGTTTTGCCTGAAGCTATCTTGTATTGTAGGCCGTAAGTGTCAGTGATTTCACTGCAAAATTTTTTCCAGGAGTCTCGTTTAGCTTTTTGTATTATTTTTTTTAAGGTTTCCCCTGACGGTGAGAAATTCGAAAGTTCTATAAAATAAGAGGATCGATTTTTTTATTTGTTGAATCTTATTAAGAGTCAGTATTCTAAAACTCAGACAAAGTGCGATAATTGTATTTTTTGTTTTGCTTGATTTTTTTTTATGTTGAAGTAGTTCATATTTAATGAATATTGTGCAATTTTGAAGCTCAGAAAAAATGCCTGTTTCCTGTAGAAAATGACAAAGTTCAAAATCATGAATCCCTTTTTTCATGAAAATTGAAATGCCAGTGTGTTTGGATTGCTATATCTCTGGAAAGCAACAACATCCCAAAATTCTTTTGTCATAAACTGTTAGTAAAACACAACATGCTTAGTAAAATTTATGTGGTTCCATGGGGCATTGTTAATTTTCATTGTAATGTTGCCACAAAATACTATCAAAATGACGTTTTTGTCCGTTTTCTACACTTATTATCATAGTTAAGCAATAGTACCTCAAATATTTTCTTATAGAATATGAAATTTTACTATTAGGACAATCTAAGTAATATAGAACTTTACCGGGAAATCGATGCTGTTAGCAGATATAATCTGTTAAATATTCAAAAGTTTCAAAATTTGCAACTTTTGATTTAGTCCTATCTCAAAACAGCATCACAGTTGAATAACACAAAATATATCAGGCAGCAGTTGAACACATGTACAAAAACATGGAAACGAAAAATAAGTGGGTTCTCATGCTAGTGTCAGAAAAAAATGACGAACGTTACAAAAATGCAGTGTCAATATCAGACTTTTTTCCTATCAGAAAATGATTTATTTCGTTTCTCTATCCCTTTCCTATGTTTTTCCCTATGAGGAAATGGAATATCCCTTTTCTCTTTCTCCTTCTAGGGGAAAAGCCTGACTATTGCAGTGCCTTTTTGTAACGTTTGTCATTTTTTTCTTTTGAAAATAGCATGAGACCCCACTTATTTTTCGTGTCCATTTTTTTGTACATATGTTCAACTACTACCTGATATATCCTGTTTTATCCAACTGTAATGCTGTTTTGAGATAGGACTAATTAAAAAGTTGCAGATTTTGAAACTTTTGAATGTTTAATAGAACATTCAAAACACAGAATCTGCTAACAGCATCGAAATCGCGGTAAAGTTCTATATTACTTAGATTGTCCTAATAGTAAACTTTCATATTCTATAAGAAAAAGTTTGAAGCATTATTGCTTAACTAAGATAATAAGTGCAGAAAACGGACAAAAACGTCATTTTGATTGCATATTATGGCAACATAACAATGAAAATTAACAATGCCCCATGATGGCAAGTAAATTTTACTAAGCATATAGTGTTATAATAATAGTTTATAACAAAAGAATTTTGGGATGTTGTTGCTTTCCAGAGATAGCCATCCAAACATACTGGCATTTCAATTTTCATGAAAAATGAGATTCATGGTTTTGAACTTTGACATTTTCTACAGGAAACAGGAAATTGTTTCTGAGCTTCAAAATTGCACAATATTCATTAAATATGAACTATTTCAACATAAAAAAAATTCAAGCAAAACAAAAAAAGAAAACAATTATCGCACTTTGTCTGATTTTCAGAATAATGGCTCTTAATAAGATTCGAAAAATAAAAAAATTGGTCCTCTTATTTTTTAGAACTTTCGAATTTCTAACCATCAGGGGAAATCTTAAAAAAATAGTACAAAAAGCTAAACGAGACTCCTGGGAAAAAATTTGCAGTGAAATCACTGACACTTACGGCCCACAATACAAGATAGCTTCAGGTAACAAAACAAACCCTTCAAGGCTATTTAATATCATGCCAGTTAATAAAGAAGTCACAATCAAAAACACATTAAATCATTTTATTGACAGCCTCTGACAGTCTCTACCTAACAGATCCGGCAATAGAACACAAACTAATACCGGAAAAGCCAAAAGAGAAGGAAGAATCCCCACCTCCCAATAACGTAACAAGAGCTGAACAGAATAATTAAAAACATAAAACAAAACAAAACCCCCTGATTTGAATTCATTGATTAGGGGAGATGGGGGATGAACAGGTGGCAGATGTGAACATCGCAATTTTTCCATGCTTATTAAAAGTTTTTTTATTTGAAAAAAATTACTAAAGATGATAGCACCTGTAGACATATGGGGAAAAATTTTTGAAGCTCTTTGACGCCTTTGTAGCCAAAACTCTTTTTTTAGATCTCAAAAGTTAAATCTTTATTCCAAGTTGATAAGCGAATAACTTTATTTATTTATTCATTTATTTGAATCTGAGTGTTTTAATATATACTATGAATACTAATAAATATTTTCGATTAAATTCTTTTTTTTTCTAAAATTCAGAAATGTTAATGATTTATGAATTTAACAGACGCAGCAATCTGGGGCACTTGTGAACAGATTAGTTGGGGCAGATATGAGCACTACATAGGTACCCAAATAATAATTCTGTGATTCTATTCATTTCAGTTAACTTCATGAACAATAATGTCAGATCCAACATCTATAAGTTTCCTGAAATAGAAGGCATTTCCGTCATACAAAGTTGAATTTGTATTGAAACTTCCAGAAACACATCTGTCAGCAAGTACATAAAGAGCAACAAACTTGTTTACATTCAATTGTAATTTAAATAAATTTAATGTTTTCTAAAATGCAATAAATGTTATGTATTATTTTACTAAACGATTTACAACAATATTTTTTATGCATTGTTAATACGAACAACTTTGCAAATTTTTATATTATATTTGTTCTAAACTTGCAATGATGGTTTACTTCCATCTCTAAAACATTTATGTATATGATGCTTTGAATGGCGATAGATATCAGTAATATTTTAAGAAAGTAAACATTTTAAACTGATAATTACCGTAAAATCCGATTATAAGCCCCCCCCCCCCTCTTTCAAAAGCAAAAGAAGTTAGGGGGGTGGAAGTATATTCGAGATTCTTTTTTTAATAATTAAAAAAACCGTCTTTATCTATAATTTATAAGTAAATAAGGCAAATACAGGAGTGAGACTCTTTCGTATTTCGGCAGATTTCCGATAAATACTATGTAAATGCCCCCTCCCTAAAAGTTTCCCCTGACAAAAAGCCCTAAGCAAAATTTAAAAGTTTTAATTTCTTTTTTAAAATTGCTTCGTCATTATTTTATTTGACTGCAACAATACTGTATGAATCATCTAAGCATCCGCTCACCCCCCCCCCCCCCAAATCTACTTATTTTCCTTTTTTTTAAGTTTTACTTAAACATATCATTCAGAAACTATATATATATATATTCTTTGTGGTGAATTTAACGGGTAATATAACTGCTGATTATGATGACAAATGAATAACAGAAAAAAAGCATGTCAAAGGATATTTTTTCCTTGTGTTCACATGTGCCCCACGTGTGTTCACATTTACCCCGCTGATGGGGCACATGTGAACAATTTTTTGAATTTATAAAACTATCAAAAAATGTAAGAAGAACTATGCAGGTGATTTTTAAAAAATTACCATGCGTAAAAGAATGTTCTGTTTACTATATTGAGCAGTTTTTGTTTATAGAAATTAATAAAGTTATGAGAAAAAGCTATATTTATGCGAACTGTTCACATGTGCCCCTATCTCCCCTATAACTTAATAAAATGAATCCACAACTTAGCGCCACAACTTCTATTAACATTATACAAAACCTGCCTAAATTATAATTTCTTTCCAAAATCATTCAAAATCGGTATATTGGTTCTGCTTCATAAGAAAGGTAAAGACCTTAATGATCCTAAAAATTATAGACCAATTAGCCTAGTTCCAGCGTTTAGTAAAATCTTAGAAAGAGTAATTCACGGAAGAATATCCCACCATTTAACTGTCAATAAATACTGGAGCGAAAAACAATTAGGTTTCAAAAAGAAATCTCATGCGAATGTGCGCTAAATAATCTCATAAAAACAATAAAACAGGATAAAATAGAGGGATACCAAACATTACTAATAGCAATGCAGATTAAGGGCGCATTCGACAACATCAGATGGCCAATCATCTCAAAAAAATTAAAGAGGTCACCAAATCCCACATATTTAACGAACTGGATACAAAGCTTTCTTAATGATAGGTACGTCACAATAGAGGAAAACGAAATCAGCTCAACTAAACAAACGTTCGGCGGTTGCCCGCAAGGCAGCTGCCTCGGGCTCCTTCTATGGCTCATAATAGCAGACACTGTGCTGAAAAATGAATGAAGGGAAAATGTAAGAATACAGGCATTTGTGAATGATTTCATGATAATACTAAGAGGAAAAACTAAAACCAAACTAATTAAATTAGCTAATAAGATCATCAAGGAATTTAACAACTGGATAACAGAAAACAAAATAACACTCAACTGGGACAATAAAGAGCTACTGTACCTAAACAGAACCCACACTAGGAATCTTCCAACAGAGGACACTTATAAAATAGAACGAATAAAATTTAATGAAAAAGAGCTGGAAGGAAAAGCGCAAATAAAATACCTATGAGTCACAATATATAAAAACCTAAATTGGCTAGCACACTGTCAAACACAAGCAACTATAGTAAGAAAGTCTTTTAACGTGATGGGAGAAATGGCTTCTAGGAGCTGGGGACTTAAACAAGAAATTATCAAGATTTAGTATAGGACAGTAGTTGAAAAGACACTAACCTATGCTGCCCCAATATGGGGTCACAACCTAAACACAAGGAGAAAGGAGGTACTGTCCTCCTGCCAGAGATACTTCCTGCTGCCCATTATTAAGGCATATAAAACTGCCCCAATCGCGGCCCTCCAGGTTCTTGCGGGCCTGATTCCAACTCACCTACAAGTTAAATACGAGGCCATATATGGTATAATATCAAGTCTGGGGAATCAGTTAACCTATACGGGTCAATAATCAACCATAAAGACTACGAAAAAAAAAAAAACTTGTGAACCCCACATCTAGCAGACACAATTGAACCAAGACTAGGACATAAACCAAAAGTCATAAATATCTTCACAGATGGCTCGAAACTGGAATCAGGCTCTACGAGTTCGGCTTTCGTAGCTTTAAAAAACGATCAAAAAATTCAAACATGGTCAGCACCTCTAAGGAAGTACAATAGTGTCTTTCAAGCCGAACTGCTGTCTATACGAAAAGCAGCAAAATGGGGAAACAGCACGGTGTTGGATTACAGAATCCGTTCAAAATACATGTCAGCAATTCAAGCACTAAGCATACCATTTAACACAACATAACTAGTAAATGTTATACTAGAAATAATCAAATTCCTAGACAACAAATTCAAGATTAGCTGCGTTAAAGCACACGTGGACATCCAAGGAAACGAGGATGCCGACGAATTAGCCAAATAAGCAGCAGAAAACAAAATAAAACAAATACCATACTACCTGAAAAGATCAATATATAACCTTAAAAGAACAATAAAAGAGCTAATAATCAAACAGTGGCAGTTTGAGTGTGATTGCTGGGAAAAGGGTAGAACTACACACAAATATTTCCCAAAAGTAAGTATAGATAGGTTAGTCAGCTGCAAACTTTTGAGACAGATTTACACAGGATACGGAGCTTTCCCAAAATACTTAAAAAAATTCAAGCGCAGATTCGCCAGATTGTGTATGCGAGGAATTGGGAACCCCACAACACTACCTAACGTCCTTCCCGCTAACACAAACATACCATCTGGCACAAATCACACCAAACGATGAAGAACTTTGGCATAAACAACTAGCAGCAATAAATACATACAAAACAAAGGCAAAGCAGTCATCAGATGGTTCACAGAAAACATAGATATAATATCGCAATGAAAGACGAGTAAAGTTAAAAACAAACCAACCTGGTGGGCCTCATTACCCCAACTAATTGACTGCCGTAATTACAGGGAAAAAAGGCCCGAGTTACATTACCAAGTTAGCCGCGGCCGCTGGTGAAGGAACCTTTCACCCGCAAAAAAACCGTATTCTTGCACTACTGAGTGATGGTAGTTATTTATGATGAACTTATAGCTTCGGCTCATTTACACCAATCCACCAAATAAACATAGATAGCCAAGTGGTAAAGAAAATATGAGCTCCAAATAAAACAAAGCAAGACCATGAACAAAGGGAAACAACTCAATAAAAATAAAGGACAAAACTCAACTATACATCTTGTGATAACAGACATCATAAAAAAATAATGACAGACTAAAGACCAAGGAACATGCTTCACCCCAGTAGTGCACAAGCTAATCCACAAAGCTCACAACGATGTTGAAATAAATCGTGAAAACAGCCATTAGGTTCCAATGGACTGATCGTAAAGAGCGCACTCACGTACCAAAATAACAACCTAAAATGTCATAAACCCAGTTGCGACCAAAACAAGAACCCACCAGCGACAAGTTCGCAATGTGTAAACATCAGCCGCAACCTCGCAAAGTGAAAAATGAGTCAAGCCAAAAGGAGATAAGATCGCACAGTGTCAACTCCCATGTATAGAGACTTAAAAAAAATCCACCACAGAGACGAATACATGAAATATGAGAACATACCCCAAAGAAGATGAACCAAGAAACTCAAGAAAATAAGATCACCGGATAAGTAAATTATAAATATTTTAACAAAGTTAATTAAAATAAACCATAAATTGGTAATGCGATTAACTTAGGTCAATATAGATAATTCAAGACAATTTAGGCTAACCATCAATTACGTATAACAAATTAGCTAAGGAAATACTAAGTAACAGATTAGCCAATAACAGCCCCTATAGGTCCTGTCCCCCACACTCTCATCTCACCCCCCCATTTTTTTTGAAGAGCCGAGGCATCTCCAGCCTCTTACACCCTTCACCGCATCCGAGAGGATGCACCCTGGGGAAAGGCCCAGCGCCCCCCTCCCCTAATAGTCTTACACTGATATTCATCTGCAGCAATTAGCGCGAACAGCAAACTATTTCTAACCAACTAGGTTAGATAAACAACACCCGATCTCCCCTGCTAAGGTATAGATTCACCCTCATAGTAAGTTGCCAAAGTACTCATGAAATTAAGCTAATGTCTGTTAGTACTCTTAACCAATTACTAGTAATTTTGGTAATATCCGGACCTTTACACTTAGATAGCTCTGGCCTGGTGCATAGGATAATTATAATTTATTTCAAAGAATTAAAACTAATCCTAAAGCTAAAAGTGTAATAAACATGTCCAACTAAACCTCTTCCCGTTCAGGTTTTTTTTACTGCTGCCTTAATTAATATAGATATAATAATAGCTATATTAGGTACATATAGGCTGCGGTTTGCACGAACTACTGAACTCGCTCTTATGGGACAGCTTACGGAGCCAATCTTTACCCAGTGGGGTGCGGTAGAAAGGCGGAGACTCATCCCTCAAATATCGTGAGCTTGCTTTGCATTTCGGCCCAAATTTTCCTATGGTGATACTTGTCTTTCAGCGGCACCCGTTGTTTCCTTTTCCCTTCCTCTATATTTGTTCATAAACCACTTTTTAGGACAAGTACAACCAACCGATTAGGCATCTAAAATCCAGATTTCCCTACCCCCCAAGCTGGATATGTGTGTGTAACGTGCAGGAGCCATATCAACAACGTCAATTAGTTCAGCAAGCGGTACAACAGAGAAAGAGGCAAATTACAGGCTCTACAATTAGGTCGGCAGGGACATTGGTCTACTGGATGGCCTCCTTGCGGCGACCAAGCGGACAGCCGCCCCGATGCCAGACAGGTATACTCGTTCGGCTGGGGCAATCTGGCAGCTAGGGGTCTGGTCATCGGTTTGGAGTCAGCCGATGTCTGCCTTGTACGCTAATGGCGCCTGCTGCTTGTAAAATCCGCCGTGGGTGCAAAGTCCTCCAAGTTATCTGTGAATTATACCTCTGGAGGTGCCTTGCGGGGTGAAGGTCTCGTCACCTGATCAAGAATCTAAATTGCGAGGCCAACTTGAATAGCAAAGCGCAGGTACACAACAAGATCAAAATGTTAAGTAACCGGTTTAACTAAGTTCACATCTAAGCAGTAGACACAGTCGATAGGATGAAGATCTAGGCCCTTGTCACATTTATTGACGCTACGCGGCGAATAGGCGGTCACCGCCCCGATACCATGTACCGTTCAGCTGAGGAGACCCGGCAGGTAGGGGGCCTGGTCATCGGTTAGAAAGACAGAAGGATAAGCAACCAAGTTTTTTTTAATGTTTCAAAATTAATTAATAAGAATAAATTAAAATTTTTTGACTCAATATTTCACTTCAAAAAGTACGATTCACCTATCTTTAAAGAATTATTTTGAAATACAATATTTCACAAAATTTTTAAATAATACATCTTGACTTAGATACATTTCTTATTATACAAGTTTTTTCACTAGAAGGTAGCCTGTGAAATTGTTGGTTAAAGAAAGGAAAATTTTTATTTCAGCTCTTTCTGGATGCTCAGTAAAGGTATTTATATTAGTACTTCCTGTGACAACCTCATTTTTTTAAACATACAGGTATGACATTTAATTTCTTATAAATTTCCTACTGAACTTTTACCTTAAACCAATTTTATCAGAAGCTTTCTTTTAGAAACAATCTAGATAAGTGAAAAACTTTATATTCTCGTGTTACAATTTAATATACTCATGTTATTGAAACCATATATCACTAAAACTTTTTTTTTTCATACAAAATGTGTTATTCTTATAAATTATTTCCGTTTTCATGAATCATCTTTGAAAGAAATAAATTACTAACGCTATTTTTGAATAATATTTTTTTCTTTCATCAATGGAAAATATGATGCTTTTTTATTTAATTCTTGAAGATGAAATATGTTTAAAAAGTAGCAAACTAGAAGAATACATTCGATGTAAATGAAACAGGATGTAAAATACGATGAAAAGTTATTTATACCACAAAAAGTATACTGTTGAAAACATTGTTTTGCTTAAAAATAGAGAAAAATTGTTTAAAATCAAAACTGCGAAAAATGCATAACTATATATATATATAATATATATATAAACAATAAGTATCCGAAATCAAATGAATAGAATTTTTCTAGAAACCCAGCTAAGATTTTTTTGCGATGTAGAAAAAAACAGATACGAATAAAATACAAAATATAAAGCAATGTTTGTTTATATTTTCTATTGTTGTAAGATATGTGGTAGGGGAGAGGGGGGACACATGCAAACATGGGGCACCGGAGAACATTACATATTTCACTCAGTTAATTTGAAATTTTAAAAATTAAAATAATTACCAATATGTGGCAGTACTGGTACCATATTTCGGCTGAATTTTCAGAACGATGAGCCATTTTGCTTTCTGGTATTTGTAATTAGTTTGTTTTAGAAGGTGTTTAGTAAAAAAGTCTTCTATAGTTATTGAAGTAAAAATTCACTTTAGACTTTTTTAAAGTAGAATATCAGCATTGGATTCTATAGTGGCATTAATTGGGTAATTTTACAAAAAGTTTAGTTTCCTTATTTCAATTAAAAATATCTTTTTTTTTTATATGTTATGATCAAGTTGGTAGATGGGGCATTTGTGAACAGAGCATGTGGGGGCAGATGTGAATAATTCAAAAGCGTATTTTTTAAGTCTGTGAATGCAATTTTTTTAGTTAAAAATTTAATTACCCTTGCCAAACATTGAGCTATAAATTCAATGTTTTTAGGATCGCTTCACAGTTTTAATTTACTAGAAGTTAGATAACAATTAAAAGTGGTGGCTTTCTGTAAAAACCAATAAGCTAACTTATTCTTCTTTAATGATTTCCAGTTTCAAACGTATTTATTTTTTCTTAGCCCATATTAAAGTATTTGTAAGATATTTTATCTTATGAAAATAAAATTTAGTTGGCCAAAAAAGTGATAAGTAGTACTGTGATAATCACAATTTTTTAAAACCATTATGCACAAGTTTGTTATACACATTGTATAACATTAAAAAAAAATAAAAACACAATAACAGAATTATTCAATAAAATATTTAAAAGTATAACATAGTTTTGCTATGCTTGACTCAAAATAAGTGCGTAATTTTTCGAATAATTTCTTGTATCTATGTTGAAACATTTATTGATTTATTCACACAACTAGAAATAGGGCATCTAAATAATTTTTATCACAGTTTTTATTCACAAAAAATTATTTTTGTATTTTTTATGCATGTGTTCACATGTGCACCAGGTATGTTCACAACTACCCCTCCACCGAGGCACATATGAACAAATTTATACAATTTTTAGGATTCCTTACTTAAAATGTAAAAACGGAACCACTATAACATCACTCCTGTGTCTGTCTGTCTGTCACAGCCATTTTACTCGTAAACAATGGAACGTGGAAAGTTCAAATTGGGGGAAGTTATAAAGATTATTGACCCACATACTTGCAGATTGTTAAACATTCATAAATATATTTAACCCATTTGTGCCTGAATTTTTGTTTTCTCAAATTTTTTGGTAAAATCACTTTAAAACGTTGCAAAATGAACTGGAAAAATACTAAAAAAAATTAAGCTTAATTTTTTTGTATTTATTTGATAAAATGTAAAAAAACTAAATATGAGTATTTCTAGTAGCATATTATATTTCTATGCATAATTATATATTTTACCTACATTTATATTTAAAATGTTTTTAAATTGTATATTATGTACTATAATCAGTATTTTTATGAACTAAAAAATATATATTTATTTCTTTGCAGAGACTAATAACGTTATAACTATTATTAATAATAAAATAAGGATAATTGTATTGCAGACTTAAAAACAATTTATTTCATAAATATCTTCGAAAGTAGATTACATAAATAACTGTCTCCTAAATTTCTAACAAAAATATATGCCCATTTGTGCCTAGAACCGTATATTTTGGACATTACAAAAATGCATAAAAAATAGGCTTGAACGTTTAATTTCGCAATTTAAAAAAATACGTATTTCAAAAACATCTACAAGCTAAGATTATAACTTGCGATTTTCCATCCTTGATAGAAAAAATATAAATAAACTTACTTTTTACGTTTTGCCATCTTGAAAAATTAAAAATCTATAAACACCGAAAAAAGCCTTAATTTAAGCAAATAAATATCCACCTTATGATGTCATCTCTCGGTTACAGATAAAGACATTTATAAATAATGATTTCATGCAATTTTCTTGTTATAAAGGAGAAGAAAATTATACAAATTCATTAAAATTTGAAACGCCCCAAAAATGGGACGCTAGGCATAAATGGGCTAATAAAAATGTAGTGGGGATAATTAAGTTACTTGAAAAAAAAAATGTTTTCTTTCTACATCGTGTGGGGTATCGTGTGAAAGCTTTCATAACCTTGAACTCAAAAATACATTTCTTTTAATTTTAGGTATTACATTTTCAATGATGTAGTCTAAAATGTAGCGCAAAAATATCTCCCCCTCCCCATCTAATTACGAATCTACTGAAACTAAAATTATGAAAAAAAATAGAGGTAGTAGACGTTAATTTAAACCTTGCAGGAAAATTATAGCGTCATGTAGATTTTGAGAAAATCGCATTTTTCCGTTACACACAAATTTTAATTTACGGGCATTCAGAAAACGTGTTGATCAGCGCTGAAGGTACCTATCGTAGCAGAAGTATAAAAGCATTGTTGATAATGATTTTCGAACAAAATCGTCAGTAATTAGCCGAGATATTAGACCTTAAAGATACGGGCGGTTTGGACATACATAATCACAGGGGCGGCGTACTCTATATTCCATCGTCTTTTAAAGCCTAGTTAACAACTTTTAATGATAATAGGGTCAATCCATTTGAAGTGGTCCAGCGCTGGTTGCTCGACCATTTTTAAAAAATCTGAAATTTTTTGTACAACAACCATAACATGATGGAAGTTCAAAATGACTATTATTTTAATTTTATTAATTTTTGTTTGTGCATGGCGGCCATCTTTGTTTCATCGTCTGCAGCAATTTTCTCACAAGAAGGGTTTGCGGAATTGTAAATAACTCATCTTTTATTTCTCCAATTCAAGTGCGGATTAAAGCAATGTGTACAGGATACATTGGGCTAAAAATTTAGTAATAGAATAGTTTCCGAAACTAACTGCTTATTGGCGAAATTTAAGCCTAAATTTTCAGTTTTTCTCCAAAATTTGTACGTTTAAACGAGGAAATTCTTCTAGCAAGGAAAACTGTCAACATGACATATTTTTTTTACAAATAGGCCGAAAGTACTCGTACTCCAACGCCATGTTCCAGATCTGGGACTTGCTTTCTCTTCGCTAAAAAAAATCCCAAATTTTTCAAAAATGTCAAAAATTGCACTTTTGAGGCCTTGATATCTCTGCTGGTGCACGAGATAAAAATCTGAAGTTCTGGTTTCTGAGAGAATTGTATTGTAGTGTTACGCACAAGAAATTTCAGAATGGAGATTTGACTACAAGCTGAGATATGGCAAGAACATGTCAAAACAATACTGCCAAACTATTGTTTTGTTGTAGTCACGGGTAAGTATTTATCTCAGATTGCCATTTAAATTTATTTTTTTGATTATCTTTAAATAATAGTAACAGAAAATAAAGCCTTTTTCAAAGCTTAGAAATTAATTAAAAAAATAATTATGCCTAAGGCCTATATTTTGTATGGTTTCAGATATTTTTCTTGTAATTTTAGCAACTAAAAGAAACCTCAGCACTTTTAGATAAAGAAAAAGTATATTTTTATACAAGACATGAGACAAAAACAGAACAGGGAAAGAGAAAAGCTGTTAATGTTGGCATACTTTTTGAGACATGATCAAACGTGTCAAAACACATTCCTGCTTGTTGGTTTCAAAACCATAATTTTTATGCTGCTTGCCAGTCCCTGAAACTTGTTCCTACCATAAGTATGTTCCTATAAATGAAACATTATACGATGTTATCATGCATCAGCCTCAAGTAATTATCAGAAAGTAAAGATATCCAAATCTCTTTCAAAATTTATACTGCAGAAAAATTGCATTTTTGCATAAGAAGGAAGCTAGGAATTATTAATGAAGTGAGACTTGCACATAGTGATTTCAATGCTTATTTCTATGAGCCAACAGAGCCCAGATCTTCAATCAAGTCATCAAGAGATTACAAGACTTGGTTCCTACAAATTAAATTTTGAGAAAGATAAAAATTTTTAAACCAACTAGCAAGAATGTGTTTTGACACGTTTGATCATGTCTCAACAAGTATGACAACATTAACAGCTTTTTTCTTTCCCTGTTCTGTTTTTGTCTCAGGTCTTGCATAAAAATATTTTTTTTCTTTATGTAAAAGTGCTGAGGTTTCTTTTAGTTACTAAAATTACTTACAAAATATACTGAAACCATACAAAATGTATGGCCTTAGGCATAATTATTGTTTTTAATTAATTTCTAAGCTTTGCAAAAGGCTTTATTTTCTGTTACTATTATTTAAAGCTAATAAAAAAAAAATAAATTTAAATGAGACTCTTAGATAAATACTTACCTGTGACTACAACAAAACAATAGTTTGGCAGTATTGTTTTGACATGTTGCCCTTGCCATATCTCAGCTTGTAGTAAAATCTCCATCCTGAAATTTCTTGTGCATAACACTACCATACAATACTCTCAGAAACCAAAACTTCAGATTTTTATCTCGTGCCCCACCAGAGATATAAAAGCCTCAAAAGTGAAATTTTTGACATTTTTGAAAAATTTGGGATTTTTTTTAGCGAAGAGAAATCAAGTCCCAGATAAGGAACTTGGCGTGTGAGTACAAGTACTTTCGGCCTATTTGTAAAACAAATTTTGCCATGTTGACATTTTTCCTTGCTAAAGAAATTTCCTCTTGTAAACGGACAAATTTTGAAAAAAAAAAAACTGAAACTTTAGGCTTAAATTTCAACAATAAGCAGTTAGTTGCAAAAACTATTCTATTACCAAATTTTTAGCTTAATATATCCTGTACAAATTGCTTTAATCCGAACTTGAATTGGAGAAATAAACGATGAATTATTTACAATTCCGTAAACCCTTCTTGTGAGAAAATTGCTGCAGACGATGAAACAAAGATGGCCGCCATGCACAAACAAAAATTAATAAAATTAAAATAATAGTCATTTTGAACTTCCATCATGTTAGGGTTAATGTACAAAAAAATTCAGATTTTTTAAAAATGGTCAAGCAACGAATATCTGATTTTCTGGGCCACTTGAAATGGATTGACCCGATATATATGCATAATGCAATGCCCAGTAGCAGTATAAAAGCAATGAACGTCAAATTGTTAAAAACAGACTAATTTAATTAGAATGAATCGCATAAATACTATGGGATTCGGGACTAGTTTGCATTGAGTGGATCTCTCAACACGCCTCAAGTGACTTTAAAAGTTAATTAAAAACCTATCTGGGAAAACGAGACACGGACAAAGGCGGCATTTCAACTTTGTGACCTCCATTCGGAGCGCGGTTAGCACAATGCCAAATTTAAACTTTGAACGAATGTTTTGTTTTAGCTACACTGTAGAAAGAAAGGTTATTGCTACGCTGAATTTAGATATATGAAATGCAAAATGAAGTTTAAATATGCACTGCTTTTATTGTCAGTACCGAATAAGGTTCATCACAAAGAGATTAGGATAATATTAAAAAAATGAGTTATGCAGAATAGCTATATTTGATATTATTTAGGTTCCATATCTCTTTGAACTTACATGGTATATCCATTTGCACTTTTATAGTATATAGAGTTATACCCAACACTACGTTGAATATATTTTTTTTACAAAGCCTTAGTATTCTTTTAGCAACGGTTTTTTTTTTAAGTAATACAATTACTAATTCATATATTTATTCTATGGAACCTTCTGTACGCGAGTAATACTCGCACTTGACAGTTTAACTGAGTGATGATTAAGTTAGAAATTCTGGATAAATCTATCCAAAATTTTCACCAATAGAACAAACAATGTGTAAGTATTCATATAAATCAATTTTTGTTTCATTAGCTCAAAAAAATTTTGAGAAATCATCAAAAATGTAAAAATTGTTCGCATATGCCCCCTCTCCTCTACTTGTTTAAGTCTTCGATTATTAAAAGCCAAAATGATTTGCTTTAATTTGGAATGATTTTGAGAAGGTAAAACTTTTCAGCAGCTGACTTTTCTATAGATTTCTTTTATCCTTTAACCCCTTGAGGGGCAAGCAAAAATGTCTCTAAATATTAATTTCTCACCGGAATAATAGAAAAATTTTATTTTTAAATAAGGAAAAGCAATTTTTTAACGATTTTCCTCCAAAGTTAAAAATATAAAATTTAGTAAAAATTTTCTGGTGAGAATCATGTTTAAATTAGGTGGAATATATTTTATCCCACCGCCCCTCAAGGGGTTAAAGACACAGACGGTTTGTAATAATCTAAAAAGAAGAGCAGCATTTTGTATGCACCAAGGCATTTTAAATCTAAATACAAACTTTTATTGGTATCCTTGTTTAATGAAATATCCTGTATTAGTATATAAGTAATAAAAATCAAATAGATAAAAAGCAAAATAAATTTAAGTAGAATTAATGTAACACAGACGTTTTGTTATAACATAAAGTACGAGTGGTGTACTCCATAAACAAACACCTTTTAAATATTTTTTGACGCTATTCTGCTTTAATGGAATATCTAGTAATAAGTATACATATAATATACATCGCATTTATATATCTTTTTAATTAAGTAAGAGAATAGAATTACAGAAATACACCGGCAGCGTATTACGTAAGCCAGTGGTAACTTGCCAATAAAAAGAAGGAAAGAGGGCAGTAAAAATTACGAACTTCCAATTTAAACATTACTTGAACTCTGAAGAGCCTTTTGGGAGAGGATGAATGAAGCACAGTTGTTAATTACGTTATTATTTTGGAATTCGTAAGTGCTTTTTCAGTGAGTGATGCACTCAATACGTCGTCCGTATCTTTAAAGGTTAATCATTTATACCCTGTTCGGCACTTGAAGTCTCATCAGGGAAAATTTGAGATAAATTTATTTAATAAGTCTTTAAATATCATTACATTTCACATTTCTTGCAGAATACTTTGCTTTGCCATGTTTAGAAAACAATGGCAATTTTATAAGATACATATTTTTAAAGAGGGATATAACTGTTTACATATAGGCGTTTTTATATGGACTGAAATATGACTGCGGTAGCTATCTTACAGACTTATCTGAGTGAGAGTTGGCAAGCTGGGCATCGTTCTTGTGACTTAATGATAGAGCCCTGGAGAGCTATTCCAGGGTCCCTGGTTCGATTCTCGGCTTGGACACTTTCACTCTTTTGGTTTACGCTTAGTTAGCTAAGTCATAATTCACGTCTTTAATATTCAATTTACTTTTTAATATTATACAATGATTGGACATAAACATATTCAAGGGATTTTTTGATTCAAAAACATATTTTTAAGTATGAAAATTATTAATGAATTCATATTTTAAATAATATGAATTTTGACCTACATTGTTTTTAACAAAAATGTAAGTGTGTCGCGCAGAACATAGCAATGGACTTTTACATCTCATTCCTATCATGACTTTTCGAGATATAGAAAAAATTTACTTTCGACTATATGACGAGAGGGAAAATCTTAGAAACATATCTGAAGAATTGTGCTGAATTTTCTTTTATTTATCAAGCGAGTTTATTTTATATTTAAATTTCTGCATAAATTTTTGTGCTAAATAATTGCTACTTTTGATAGTTTTCCTTTTAAGATTTCATTTTTTTCTGAAATTTATGTTTAAACCCTGAACACAATTCCTTTTATCACTCTCACTCTGTGAAAGTTTAATAGAAAGTGTGTACACTATGCTTTATCCGGGTTGACCGGGTTTGAGGAACTGGTTATGGTGTCAAAAATTGCGTTACCATTTGGAAAATCAAAGTTGATGCAATTTCTAATATGTAGGTAATCTCCTATTTTATAAATTGCATTTAATTCCAAAAACAAGACACAATTCCTAGCCAAACGGTACCTTTTGTATCTGTCTGCGATAATTTGGTAGAGAAATAGTATACGTGATACAGTTTTCTAAAACCGACTTTGCTTGGCATAATGAATATCAACAGTTTGGGTTGTAAGCGTATATAGCCAATCAAATATATCTGAAAATAACATTTTTTTACGCTTTAGTTTAAAATTATTTAATGATACTGTTTTAGGCGATTTTTACAGAAGTTACAGCTTTTGGAGCTTTTCTTATAGTTTTGCTTTTTATTACAACATATCGGGAAGTGTAATCGATTGACACACAGATTTTCATTTAAATAATTTTGAATACTTAGTTAAATGAAAAATCTGTACCTATAATAATAAATTAAAAGTGTTTGTCTCTCTGTGTGCGTGTATGTGTGCGGTGACTAAGAAAATATACCACCGGCAGAAACTTTGGATGAGGATAGTCTCAAAGTACATAAGACTTAAACATTTAATTTTTCATAATTAGCCAATATATCTGTTAAAAACCCAACGAATGCTCATCAAAAATACATTCCTATTTTCAAAATGATGCGCGGTACCCGTTCCGGAAAATCGTTAGCAGATAATATCCGAAGGTCAGAAAGACCTTTTTCTTTTTTGTCTTTCGCGGCCTCCATCAGCAAAACGTTGAAAAAAACGCAAAAAAAAAAAAAAAAAAAAAAAAAAATCAAACAATCTACACTCTTAAAAATTTGCATCAAACTCCAGACTTTCGATCGTTTAAATAGAAAACGGTTAAGTAATTGTAATTTAACTCTGTTCTGACCATAATATGGGCAATAATATGATCAGATTGGAGTTAAATTACAGTTAAGTAAAATTTTTCTGTAAAAACGGTCGAATGACTGGACAGTTTGCTTGAAATTATTAGCAGTGTTTTAGAGGACAGAAGACTTTTTCTTTTGCTTGTTTCGCGGCGTTCATTGGGTAAACGGTTAAAAATGATAAAAAGAAATCAGACAATGAATTACAGGGTTTAATATTCTATGTTAACGGTGCTCGTCACTGAGTTTCCGAAAAGTCTATGGGCGTTTGATGCATTCTTATAATTGAAATATCTCCTTAAGAAGTTAATATTTTTAACTTCTGTTTTCTATGATATCTTCTTAAAGGATGTGTCTTCTTTTCTTTGTTGTCGAAAATTTTCTAAAATCTATAATTAATTGTATATGAAGTGTTAAAATTTTAATCCCAGTTCGTCCGCTTTTATCACATAAAATATTAAATTAAGCATAGATTTTAGAAATGTTTCGACAACTAAAAAAAAGAGACATCCTGTAAGAAGAGCACACGAAAAACAGAAATAAAAAATATTAATATCCTGAGGAGATATTTTAAATATAAGAATACATCGAACGCCCATACACTGTTAAAAATATTGCAGCATTCTGGCAGGTCATTCGACCGTTTTTTGAAAAAACGGTTTCTTAACCATAATTTAACTATATTCTGACCATAAAGTGGCCAATAATATGGTCAGAATTGTGCTAAAATTACGGTTGTGTAACCGTTTTCGAAAAAAAACGGTCAAATGACCTGCCAGAATGTTGCAAATTTTTAACAGTGTAGACTTAACATTACCAAGGGGAATTCGGAAACTGAGTGACGAGCACCCTTAAGATCTCTAACGGCGCAATCTGTATCGAAAAATATAAATATTAACCTTTTCAAAAAGAAAATCGAAACTTCAATTTTAGCTCCTTTAAATATAAGAATACATCGAACGCCCATACACTGTTAAAATTTTTGCAGCATTCTGGCTGGTCATTCGACCGTTTTTTTGAAAAAACGGTGTCTTAACCATAATTTAACTATATTCTGACCATAACCAACTTCAATTTTAGCTCCTGCTCCCATTCGCTCGCATCAGCGAAACGAAAAGAAATACGGAAAGACGCTTTTGGTTTAAAAAATATTAACCCTTTGGGGACGAGCGACCGGTATTCGTGCCACGTAAATCGCTCAGAATCGGTGATTATTCACACCAGTAAAATTGTATTGTAAATTTTGCCTTATTTAATCCGAGCATGTTTCCGATTCAATTAGGCAAAAATTTCTGTTTTAAAAATCTGGTGCTTAAAGATTAAAAAATTCTGTAAAAGAAATGGTTAATATTAACACTTTAAAAAAATCCAGTGAGCCGTTTTGGTGTTTTTGTGTTTTTCCACAAATTTTAAAAATCCACATCCGCACTTCGGATATGAAAATAAAAATATGAAAGATATCCACTTAATCCGTTAACATTCGGCTTTAAAAATACGTCTATAGTTTAAAGAAATATGAATATTATATCTTTCAAAAAATATTTTCGAAACTCACTCTTGCAATTTTAATGTATTTAATTTTTTTAACGTTTAATCCTTGCCCGTTTAATCAAAATAAATCACACACAATTTAACAGGCGTTTTATTAGCTTTAAAACGACGTCTTTGATTTTAAATAACATTAATATTTACCGCTTGAAAAATTTTATTTCCGGAACTCACTCTGCCAACTTTCTTTTTTATGCATATTTTTAAATATTCTGCATCTGGTTTAAAAATACAAATACAAAATAAAATAAAATAAAATAAAATAAAATAAAATAAATCGTACATACATAATAAGGATACATTTGTATTTTAAAGGACGTCTTTGGTTTTAACAGATATGAATAGTAACACATTTTAAAAAATAATTGATTGGAAGTTATTTCTCAACTCCTTGATATTTTCCTTTTTCTAGGCTGAAAGTAACTAAGTATTGGATTTTAATACAAATGTTTTACAGAGCTTTCGGAAGCAAAATTTATATTACATATAATATTTTTAAAACATTCAGACAGTTCTAAGAACTTTAAACTAATTAAAATGTGGTCCACTGTTCACTTGCTTTGCTCGTGAATCTGGTGGTGGCTTTTGTTTTCGATGTGAAAAAAACAAGACAAACACATATTTTAGAACTAAATATTCATGTTTGTACGCTGTAAATTTGTCAGTTGGCCGCCAACTCTAGGTTCGTCTGATAAATGTTCATTTAGAAATATAAACTCGTACAAATTCGAGAGTGTACGCAATCCAAAGTCAGTGGGTGATTACGATCGTTTGGAAAGACTTTCATTTAAATATATGAAATAATCCAACAATTATTTTAAGTAAATTTACCGTTATTATCACGGGCCCAGGAAACGCCGGGCGGGTCTATATATATAACCAGTATGTTATATTTAAAACTATTCAACTTCTTAACAGCTTTTATGTTGACTGCTGAAAAAAAAAAAAAAATAGTAATTTTTTTTTTGGAATAGTTATTTACTTTATACAGTTGTTGAAGTATCATTTCAGCTTTCTCAATATTTGTTACCACGTTTTTAAATAATAAAGCTTTTGTTAAAATTTTTATGTAAGATATTCAATTATATTCAGAAGATAAATATTATGAAAAGATGGAGCATAAATCTAGAACTTTTTCAATTTCTACATGTAAGCATTAATTACTTACATAAATGTAATGCAGAAAGTGTTTTCATGGAAATGACTAAAGGAAATCTCTTAAGCATCCTGATACATGTCTATTAATCACTATTTGCAGATTATGCAGCAGTGAAGTAAAAATCCTTTAATGTTAGTTAAAATATGTGCCGCTTCATTTATCTTCGTAAATCAAATGTAATCTCTTGAGAATTTCATTGTTGATAGCGGTTGTTAGAGGTTGTAAGAACTCTAATTAAATATGTTAAATCATATTTTTCACATGTCAAAAGACTTTTAATGGTTATTTCAGCATACATTTCCATGTAAGTATTTTTTCACTAATGAGAGTTTATCATGTGTATTTGCTTCGCACAAATTTTAAGCTAAAAGATTTTAAAAGAAAGTGGGCAATAAGTTTTACAATATTAATATTTTATCCTTACTTAATATATCATTTAATAGAAAAAAAAATGAAAAAGGGAAATACCCAATCTTTTAAATGAAACAAGTATACTTTCAGTCAATTAAATAAAATGTTGAGATTTATTTAGCGAATTGCAAGAAAAACAATTTCTAAAAACAGGATAAAATGTTTACACTTAAAAAAAAATATGTAATAACTCATAATTTTTTTTGTAATATATCAATTTCTTGAAATGTAATTTATGGATGATACAGCTTCTAGTCTTTTGACTAGAGGATTTCAGTAAATTTCCAGGTTAGATTGCTGGAGTTATTTTGATTTGAGAGGAAATTTACATTATTATAATTCGGTTTCTGAAACAAAAAGTACTTACAACACAGTTGAAGGAATACTCCTGTGATGTGACGAAAGTACAGGTTAGATTGGTGATATTTCAGCAACAGTGAAAATGCGCAAACAAAAACGGAAAATAATCATGAATTAATTAAATATAGTAAACGGAACAATATATTCCCAATTCACGTATTTCTTTAGAGTGAAGTCTGCAATATTACTTTGTGTTATGAAAAAGATTAGATACTTTATAATAAGCAAATATGCATTAATTTTAAAATTAAAACAATCTAAACAAATGTACTTACATTTCTTGGTCCGAAAGCTACATTCAAAACCAGAGCTCATTTTTGTGTACTTATCAGTTTAGTAAAATCTAAACGGATAATTTCTTAATTACATTAAATTATGTTGAAATTTAACCAATTTTTTGTAATACTACTTTATTTATTGTTGTTACACAAACATATAAAAGCATTTTAGAAACATTCGAAACATTTTTTTTTATATATACAAAGCAGGACATATATCGAAGAATGTTTCTTTTATTGTATACACACGCAATTATACATATATGTAATATATATGTATATTTATGTAATATACGAATAAATTAAAGTATTGATCCCTTAATTCTTCCCGTGATATTCACGGTGTCTTTTATTTTTATTCAGATATTTTGATTCCCACTAGTTTGATAAAATAATGTAATTGGCTTTTTTTCTGGTATCATTTTACTTGTCATTAAATAAGGTGAATATTTCTTTTTCAAAAAAGTGGTGTCAATAAGCAGTCTGAATTTTTAAACCGTAATTTTATGCGACCGTTAGTGGATTACAGTAATATTTATTTCCCATTAAACATGCTAAATCTAAAAGCTTAATATTAATGTAAATAAAGAGATAAAGATCTAATCTTTCTTCCTCGCTGTATATATATATGTATATATATATATATATATATATATATATATAAGCAAACACAAAGCTAAAGATCATTTTTATAGAAAAGTTTATTTGACTTTTAATACCGGGGAATAAAGTTACTCGAAGTGTAAGCAATAATGGAAATCGATGAAAGAGTATTCTAGCTGGGAAAGAAACTTATTCCCAAACACCTGCTGCAGCTTCGGTTAATGTGATTGATTTCAAAGATTCGTCATCCAATATCATTTATTTAGTGTTTTAATGCCATACATTCAAATTTATTACATTTTTATATGTTTCCATTTTCTTTCCTTTTTTTTTTTTTTTTTTTTTTTTTTTTGATAAAAAGTAAATATTGAACGGGAATTGTTTTTTAAATATAGATAATAATACAAGTAATCATATATTAAATAAGAAATAAAAATAAAAAGAGATTATATTTATATAAATGTAGTTAGTTTAGAAGCTCAGATATTACTTAGTTAATTAATTCTCTAATTCCGTCTTGTAAAAAATTATAATCGTAAATTATAAAAAATATAAATTAAATCATAATCTTATGGTTTAATAGGTATTTTATTAAAAAACATATTATATAGTATATAATTATGTATGTAGTATATTGTATGTGTGTGCATGTGTGTGTGCATATGCATTTCTCCATGCTCTGAGAAATAAACAGTAATAATTTCATTTTTTACTAGTAAAACTCACTGAGTTATGGTACTTCGAATTAAATGAAATTTTGGAACTTTTCGACTCAGAAAGTCGTCTGTCTAATTTGAGTGCTGAAGAGCTACGAAATTTCATTTATTTTACGTATAATTACTCGGTGAATATTTGTCGTAGAAGAATGGAATTTTTACTTTTTTACTTGACAGAGAATGGAGAAATATTTTCTAAATACAACGTTTATGGTCCGGGATCAGCATATAATTTAAAAAAGTTTAACCTTTTGGAAATCAATGGGAGTATCATTTCATCGTCATAATCGTAATGTTTACTAAATTTTTCGAAATTTTTCGGTTACATTACCTACATATAACTGTAAAAAAAATGAAAGCGCATTTTAATCTTTTTGGGACACTCTGTATATATATTATGTGCATGCACCCTGTATGTATATTAGGTTAAATTTTATCCTTTTGTTAGTATCCTTACTTTTTATGCCAAGAAGATATTTTTTACAGCGCCTTCTCAGCTTGTACCTTTATAGAAATAAATAATTTCAGTAATTCTGAAGTAATCTATAAATATTATTCCCCACATAGCACATTAGTTTCCTCAGGAGGATTGACAATAAAACACCACCATCCCCCAGGCAATGTAATCAGGATCTCCTCAGGAACATAAAATTTCCGTTTTATAGCATCCTAGGGAGCTCCCCAGGAAGATTTTAGGAAGTGATATAAAACTAAAGTTTCCCGATCCGGAGCCGAGCGGCTCCATCCAGTCCTTCAAAGAAGATTGTGTAGCGATCCCCAGTCCCAAAACGCACCAAAAGACTAGGGGGAAATTTCAGTGCTCCAGGGATAAGGATTTTCCTCCTGGGATAAATCCTGAATTCACCACTGACCGTGAGCAATTGCTAACACAAGTTGTATTTTTCAAAAAGATATGTGTGTTTGTAAATTAGTTTAGAAAGGTTCTTTTTAATGTGTAGAATACAAGCTGTTAAAAGTCATGGGTCGTAGTTTGTAATTTTGTAGCTTACTTTCTGAAAGTTTTAAAATAAAATCTAAAAGTTTAAAAAAATACTTTTTTAATTGCTATAACTATGTAAGAAGAGTTATTTACCTATTAGAGTAAGAAATTTACTATTATTGTGTAGTTACTTATCCCACTGCAACTTCATAACTAAATATTCAGCCTTGACTCATGATAGTAAAAACTTTTCTTTAAATATATTTTTTTATAATTTCAGTTCTTTAACTTTAGTTGTCACCAGGTTCCTATAGCGATTCATAAAATAGAAACTGAAACTGAACTTTTAGAAAACTTCACTTATACATCTGATATATTCTTCAGAAATAAAAAAAGAGAGAAAAAAATAGACGATTGCATGCCTGAAAGCAGCGTTAGAAAGATGTGATTAGCGGCAGAGATGCCTTTCGTTCATTAACTGTCCCATATACAAGCAATATTTTTAAATACAAATTACTTTGTAGTCAATTGTGTATCCTTTAAGGGGAGTCAAAGAAATTTCCGAAAAAATCACGAAAGTTCAGGCATTTTTTTCCCTTTGTAGTTATTTACTGGATGTAAAGTTGATCTTCGATTGAAATAGCGAAAGGGATGCTTACATACATCCTTTGAGCTCCGAACATTAAACAGCTATTAGGAATTCTTGAAATTTCATTAGGAACCTCGTGTTCGAGATCGTTTTAGCTGTAGGATGACTGATCTTTATTGAATATTGTTCAAGCTATGGTGTGTCCCAAAGAAATAAAGCCATCGTAAGTGTGTACCGTAACTGGGCACGAAACAAACAAATGAAAACAAAACAAATATATTAAGAAAGTCTATATACAAATATATATTTACAAAAAGATGGGGAAGAGTGTGCCGCCGAAATAAAGCCACTACTGTTAATAGCCAATATATCCGCTATGCTTATATATGACTTGGAATATACAATGTGGCAAAACATTTACCAAATCCTGGAGGACAGTAGCATCAATATTATTCCAGGCTTTAATGATTGCGGTCGTCATTTCTGCCACAGATTTAAACTGTCTGCCATTGGCATATACAGCTCTTCTGAGGATACCCAATACATTTTATTGGAGGTTGAGATCAGGGTAAAGGTCAGGCCAATCCATGACATGCACACAATTATCCCAAAATCATTCCTAAAAGGATTTTGCAACGTGAATGGGGCGTTGTCCTGCTGGAAAATCCAACTTAGGCCATCAACCTCTCTACAAATGGCAGTAAAGGAGTTTCTAGCACTTCTTGGGCATTGGTAGCCCCCATTCGTCCTGAGGGAAAAGCCAGGTTAAGTTTACCAGCATAGCTGAAGCCTCCGAACACCATTACTGAGCCTTCGCCTTGCTGTCTTTTGGAGAAATTTCGTCTTCGTTCCTCATGTCAGTGGCGTACCCAGGATTTCATTTCGGGAGGGGTCCAGAATTTTTCCTTCAGGTTATATAAATAGTAAAACTTCTCAAGATGAAATCGCAAATGTTGGGGAAAAATTTCCATTTTACACAGGTTTTTGTGTTAGCAGGTGTGATTGTATAGCATTCATTTCGATGGTAGGTTCAATTTTTACAAGTTTTGTGTATTTATATAAATATACTTATTTATGTTATATGAATAGTAAAACTTGTAAAAATAGTATTGTCTATAACAAAATGCTGCATTAAACGGAAGCGTTGCATGGTCTTAATATAAATTGCCACACAATTAAATTTGCTAAAAACCTGTCTGAAAGAGGGTTTTCACCGCTCTCTAGTGAAACACAGTAAACCTGTGAAAGCAGACTCTTTGCATAACAGAATCCCGACTCAAACGGAAGAGTTTCAGGATCATGATGAAACGAACAACAGATCTTATTGAGGTTGTGAAGAATCCAATGGGATTCACAAAAAAAGTCCCAAATATTTTCAAATAGAACTCTAGATAGGAAGAGCAATGTATAAACATACCAGCTCAAAATATTTCTAAGTCTCAAGATTCTGCCGGAAATGATAAAAAGAATCAATCCATCTAAACCAATCTTAAAGGTTGACGGAAAAGTAGAACGGCATGAAAAAAATAGGAGTTATGGAATTCCTTTTAAGTAGCAACTTTGCCGATATTTTCCCAGGACAATTTAAAAATGAAACTAGATGCGAAATTTTCTCACGCTAGCAGCGAGGGTCTCTCTTGACCAATGATATCGAAGTTTGTTAGTGATATCATTCAACCTAGGCTCTGAGTGGGCCGACAGATAGCCTTTGTTTTAGGAAGATGAATTGGAACGAACAGAGAAAAGGGGGAGATGCGTTTTTGAATCCCGAGGAGAGAGCTGCTCTCTGAGTTGGGACTGCGATTTCGGAGAGGTCCGAAGGGATAGAAGTAGTCTGCCGATTCAGGCAGGATAATATTTCTCCGGTCGAGGCCGCGAGGTAAAAAGGAGTTGACAACGGATTGTTGTGCACGAGAAGCAGCGTCAGCAGTTTTCGTTACGAATTAAGGTAAAAGGACTAAACCTTTTTTTGATAAAGAATCCATTAGAAGATTGGATGCCTATCTCATGCTTTGTTGAACTTATGCTTTTAAATGAACAGTGTCGTCAGCTGTAACGTACCCAGAAAATATAATATAGTTGTAATTCAAGTATAACCAAGAAATTAATTTATCTTATGTCTTTTCAATAAATTGTTTGATTTAATTATTACTTGGGCCTCCGCTTGACTGAAGTTCCACGCTACCACTTCCACATGTTAGTCGAAGGTTTTACAACTTGGTGGCAGACGGTGGTATGCACAGCAAGGACTCTGAACATTAAAAGACTAGCTTAAGAGAAAGAGCTCCAGACACAAGACCGTGTGTAGAAAAAAAGCGACACCAGTATCGTGCCGGACAGTTCCTCTAAGAAAGAGCTCCAGAGGCAAGACCGTGTGCATAGGAAAACGACACCAGTATAGTGCCGGACAGTTCCCCTAAGAAAGTGCTCCAGACGAAAGACCGTGTGTAGAAAAAAGCGACACCAGCATCGTGCCGGACAGTTCCTCTAAGAAAGAGCTCCAGATGCAAGACCGTATGCATAGGAAAACGACACCAGTATAGTGCCGGACAGTTCCCCTAAGAAAGTGCTCCAGACGCAAGACTGTGCGTTGAGAAAAGTGACACCAATATCGTGCCGGACAGTTCCCCAAAAAGGTGCTTTAGACGACATCCAGATGCAAGACTGTGTGCAGTGAAAGGAGACTACAGTGCAGTGCAGTGCCGTGCAGTACAGTTCCCGAGAGAAAATGCCCCAGCAAAACAAAAGGTAAGCTCATTATTTTGAGTGGCTCTTAATTTATTAATTAATTGAAATGTTGATAAGAAATTAATATTTTAAAGGAAAACTTTTGTTTTGAGATAAATGAAAATTTTAAAATTGAAAAATTGGTTAGTTAAAATAGAAAATTATTAACTTATTAATTAATTATAGTACAAGGAAGCTGATACCCTTTGTCATTGGCTTTAAATTTTGAAATTTTTTTTAAAATTAAGAATACAGAAAACTAAAATCGAACTAGATTCTTAAAAAAAAAAGAAATTAGATGTCATGTAAGAAAAGTACAATTGTGAGGAAAGTTTGCTTGAAAAATATTTTAGAATCAATTTGGATTATTTAATGATTGATTTTCCTAAATATATACTTATATTCAAAATAGAAAAAGCATATGAAAAGGTTGCAAGGAATGTTCAATTCTGAGTAAAATAGGGAAAATTGTTTACCTATAGCGTTTGGAAATATTTTTTTTTTTATGTTCTATATTTTGTGTGTGTAGGGAATGTAAAAAGTGGGAAAATTATACTTTCTTTTCGAAACTAACACTAAAACGTAGAATGTCTGAAATTTATTATAGTATTGCTAATTTATTTATGTATATTGTGAATACGTTTGAAAACATTTTATAACGGTAGATAAGGTTAGAATATTCTCGGTGAAGTGTCAAATTCACATCTTCTGAGGTAGTTGAAAAAAAAAAAATATAAATAAATATATGAAGAGGGAAATCGTTAGGTTATCTTTGTAGTATCGGTAGGAATATAAAATCGATAGATAATGGCGAAAATAACGGCATTGAAATATTGCAGAAAGGCTGATCTGCAAAATTTAGCAGAGGTATTAGGAGTTCAGATAGAAGAAAGTGACATAATCGCGACGATTATCCAAAAGATAGAGGCCGCGGACGATTATGATGCCGACTTTGCATTAACGCAAGTGGGATATATAGTAAAAGATAGGGAAGATCTAATACTTTTAGAAAGAGAGAAAAAAGAAAAAGAAGAGATAGAAAAAGAGAGAAATTTTCAATTAGAGCAATTAAAATTAACGCAAAACTCAGGGAGGCGTAACTCGACTTCCAGTAACGGATCGGAAAGACCTAAATTAGCGCTAAAAACTATAATGCATCGTTTTGATCCAGAACGTTCGGATATAACCCTATTTTTAAACTTGTTTGAACGACAGGCATTAAGGTCTGGGATAGAAAATGAGGATCTGGTCACGCATTTATTAGCTTTGTTGCCAGTACAAATAGCTGAATTGATCTTGCGCGAACCGACAGACCGAGTTGACAACTTTCAGCATGTGAAGTCAATCCTGTTAGCTCGTTTTAGATTGAGTGGCGAGGCTTATAGACAAAAATTAGATAAACATTTGCGAGGCCAGAATAGCCCGTGGAAAGACCTCATTTTTGAACTAAATAGCTTTCTAGAAGGGTGGTTAAATGATCTTGAGGTTACTAATTTTAAAGAGTTAAAAGATTTGCTAATCACCGAACAGATTAAGAGGCGTGCTCCAGCAGAATTAAGGGAGCACTTTATAGATTCGTGGGCCAAATATAAAGATCCAGGAACACTAGCTAAGGATCTGGATGAATACGAAACTATAAAAGGGGCGTCAAAAAAATCGTGGAACAAAAATCTAAAATTCGAACAAAATTCGCGGGATGAGAAAATGGAAAATGAAGACGAAACGAGAGGGGGGCATTCCGAAACCAGAACTAACTGGAGAGAACGAAATATAGAGAAAGAAAGGAAAAAAATCTTTGAGCGCAAAAGGGATATTAGGTGTTTCATTTGCTCGAGCCCAAACCATTTGAAGGTTAATTGTCCCGAAAACAAAAGAAATGGAGAGCAAATTACCAGCGTTCATCATATTAGCGGAAGTACAAATTTTGAAGAAAGTTTTAAGCCTTATCTAAGCCGCGCGCTAATCAACGGAAGGGAATGCACAACATTAAGAGATAGTGGAAGTCAATATGATGTAATTTCGAGGAGATTTATTAAACGCAATCAATTAGACGGTGGCACCATTCGAGTTAGACAGCCGTTAATGAACAATACTCGTTGCTTACCGACCGCCGAAGTTGTTTTAAAAATTGAAGGACTCGGGAGACTAAAAACAAAAGCTATCGTGACGGACAGAAAGACGAATTTGTCTTACTATATTTTGGGTAACAAAACTCAAAAATTAATTGATGATATTAAAAGGAAAAAAATGCAGATTTCAGATGCAGTGGTCATCCATAACATAGCGAAAGCGAAAAACGAAAACGGGAATCCATCCCGAAGGGAAGAGAATAAGATGAGAGAGGACTACTCAAAATTGACGAGCGTGAACTTGGGAGAAAGGAAGGAAATGGGAGGTACCCTGTCAAAAACGAGATATGAGAATTGGGAGGGAAGGAAGGATAATACTGTATCACCCACGAAAAAGGAAGATCAGGTTTTAGGATCGAATAAAAGAAAAAAGAAAGATGTCAAAGGGGATCATGAGATGGGTTGCCCCATACGAGAAGTCAAACTGAAAAAGGGGTTAGAAAAATCGCATCATGAGTGTGAGGATTTAACACGAGCAAATAGGGCGTGTCAAAGTATAGATAGATCGGATAATCAAAGGGATACGTCAGTGAAAATAACACTGAGAAGGAACAAAAGAGAATTTTGGTTTAGAAATAACGAGAACAAAAAGTATCTCAGGTCAGAAAATCTAGTAAAGGATTTGGACGGGAATAAAGAGCGCGAAAGTGTTACGAAACGGATTAGTCGGAGGACGGGCGACTCTAAAATGTCCCCGGCTTATTGTGTGGCGAGCGCCACAGGTAGACACGACAAGTTGCAAAATTATCGTGTAAATAGACAAAAACCACAAGAAAAAAACGCGGAGAAAATAAATAGGTTGACAAGCGAAGATTCACGTCCGAGACACTATCCTAAATATAGAAATAGGCCTTCACATGACAGGCTCTAGCAGTTAGAAATTTAGCGCCGGATCAAGTGAGTCGAATTCGATTTAACTAAGTGTACATAAGTGAGTCGAATTCGATTTAACTAGGTGTACATATTAAATTTATCTTATTTTGTGTAAATGTCATAGTGTAAAATTTTAAATGTGTTTTGTCTTTTAAAAGTGAAATTTCATAATCAAAGGTACTCAGCATTAGTAAGTTAAATGTAAATTGTATGAAAAGTTTTTTGTGAAAAAGGTGAGTGAGATATATATAAAGGAGGGCCACTCTAATATATGAGCTAACCTTTTCTTTGCAGATATTACGTCTTGCAGCCGAAATATCATTTAAAGGCGGGGGGTATTGTGAAGAATCCAATGGGATTCACAAAAAAAGTCCCAAATATTTTCAAATAGAACTCTAGATAGGAAGAGCAATGTATAAACATACCAGCTCAAAATATTTCTAAGTCTCAAGGTTCTGCCGGAAATGATAAAAAGAATCAATCCATCTAAACCAATCTTAAAGGTTGACGGAAAAGTAGAACGGCATGAAAAAAATAGGAGTTATGGAATTCCTTTTAAGTAGCAACTTTGCCGATATTTTCCCAGGACAATTTAAAAATGAAACTAGATGCGAAATTTTCTCACGCTAGCAGCGAGGGTCTCTCTTGACCAATGATATCGAAGTTTGTTAGTGATATCATTCAACCTAGGCTCTGAGTGGGCCGACAGATAGCCTTTGTTTTAGGAAGATGAATTGGAACGAACAGAGAAAAGGGGGAGATGCGTTTTTGAATCCCGAGGAGAGAGCTGCTCTCTGAGTTGGGACTGCGATTTCGGAGAGGTCCGAAGGGATAGAAGTAGTCTGCCGATTCAGGCAGGATAATATTTCTCCGGTCGAGGCCGCGAGGTAAAAAGGAGTTGACAACGGATTGTTGTGCACGAGAAGCAGCGTCAGCAGTTTTCGTTACGAATTAAGGTAAAAGGACTAAACTTTTTTTGATAAAGAATCCATTAGAAGATTGGATGCCTATCTCATGCTTTGTTGAACTTATGCTTTTAAATGAACAGTGTCGTCAGCTGTAACGTACCCAGAAAATATAATATAGTTGTAATTCAAGTATAACCAAGAAATTAATTTATCTTATGTCTTTTCAATAAATTGTTTGATTTAATTATTACTTGGGCCTCCGCTTGACTGAAGTTCCACGCTACCACTTCCACATGTTAGTCGAAGGTTTTACAAGGTTAGTATATCATAGAAGTATATTTAATTATACTTCTTTAAAGGGAAGCCTGTCTAAAATCGAACTTTTTCCAGTGCCTTGCGATCATGTCTTGACAGGATTGACTGTGTATGTATATTAGAAGTATTTCGAGTAACTTTAAGAATTTACGTATATCCTTATTTAATTTCTTAATTTAAAAACATGTATGGATAAAAAAAGTGAGATCAATCTGTATAATTGCAGGTAATAATATACTGAAGTTACATTAATATTTACCAGTGAAAAGATTTTAAAAACACTATGATGTAAAAAACTGAGCGCATACTGAAAGTTAAAATTATTTAAATCAAGTTCCATATTACATAACATTTACCTACAGTAAAGTTAGGATCAAGTGGTTAAGTTTAAAACAGCAATTTCCATGTTTAATTTCTTGCCATTGAATTAAGAACTTGTGCTGTAATAGATATTGGATAATGATTTGAACTAAGTGTCAATCTCTGGTGCCATTAATTTCCCATGGGAGTTTTTGAGATAAGGTTTTAATCTTTAAGAAAAAGATCTTGCAATTTTCGTTACAGAAACTAGTAATGTAAGAAGCATACACATCAAATATAGTTGATGCTGGAAAAAAATGTTACAATTGTACAAAACCGCCATAATTCTTTTGGGTTTTTATGTTTCATGTCTCGCCATTTTTGATACCAAATTCGATCTAATACTTGCTTCCGATATCTGGTCGTCTTTAACAAAGTTGAATTTTTGTAACAAATTTATTTGTGATGTATTAACACTTTTTTTGGAAGTATTAGGATGTGTAAAAAATAATGGTGGTTTATGTTATTGTACTTCTCAAACAATTTATTTTAGATGGTTCGAAAGAGTTTTAGAGCGTTCTCCAAGTTCAGCAGTAAGCTCCGGACTTCGGTACGCGGATTATCTTCAATTTATGCTTTCGATTTCTCATTTTTCAAAACGAAATGTCACCCAACACCTTCTCCATACACAAAACTCTTATGGTCACCATGAATTTTCTCGAAGCAGTGTTTAACTGGGCATTCAAAAGTAGTAATTGGAGTCAAAGGTAATTCTGAATACAGACATTTTTTTTCGGGTGGGATTTTTGCAGTTCTGGAAGGGACACTTTGGAGCTCCGTGGAGGGTGTTAGCACTTCTAGACCGTATATAAGCATAAAATCCCAAATCTTAAACAACTTGACATGAGAATTAACAACCACATCTCTGTATATTTCAGCATTCACAGTTGCACTGGTAAAAATGTGTATGTCAGTGCGGCCATTCACCATAATTCCACGAGCTTTTTTCGTAACGATGCCTTTCACGTATGTTTGCAGCCTGAATGCGTGTGTTTTTACCCCTCTATATGGTAAGACGTCTGTAATAACTCTCCAAAGAAAATTAGGATTCATCGATAAAGAGAGCTCGGATCCAGTCCGTGGTAATCCAATGACGATGATCTCTACACCACTTTAATCGGGAGTATTTTGCTGCTGGAGTTAGTGGAATACAAAACATGGGTTTTCTTGTATGCAATCCCTTTTCATGTAGCCTGTCACTCACAGTAAATCTGGATAGTCGAGTTCCTATTGCAGACTCCTTTGCAATCTGAACTGACGTCAGTTGCCTGTTTCTTTTAGCAATCATTGCCAACTAACAGTCCTGAGAGTCTATTTTGGCACTTTTTATCTTGACCTGGTTGTCTGCACACATTCCAGTGTCTTTAAACCGTTTCCAGATTCCTGACATGACGCTTTTGGCTATTTTTAAGTCTTTACTGACCCCTGAGAGTGTCTGTCCTGCTTCCATTCTCCCTGTCGCCCGTCATTTCTCACAATCGGTCGAATGTCTTCTGGACGACATATTACACCTACTACAAGCGACACATTTACCCAACTACACGTACAATACTTGAAATTAGACTTCAAATCACTCGCGTGCACTCCGTTTCACACGTGAACCGAAAGAAAGGGTTGAAAAATTTGCATATTTTTCTGTAGCGAAGGTTAATCCCATTACACTACGTGATAACGTTAACATTGAGTTACCAATCAATATCCTTTCATTGAAGTTCTCTTAATAGAGTTAACATAAAGCATATTTTTACAGCTGTTCCGTTAATTTTTCTCGCCAGTGTATTTTGAAAGTGGTAACAAATAACCAGTCTAAAAATAAAGTTACTTTTATTAATTACAGGCAGCAGATTTAGAGTAATTGATAATATTGTCCGTTATAAAGTGAACAAAGATAAGGGTCACGAAACTCAACCAATGTGCGTTATTGCGTTCGTGTAAGCTCGTCTTTAACTTAAGTGTCGGCAACAGTTGGTCCCACCGACGTCCATGAAAAAGAAGTTTTACTTTTAATCTAGTCACAGTAAATTTCTGTAAACGGAATAGCAAGTATACTTGCATAGTTATATTTCCGTCTCGAGGCTTTAAAATGTTTCCGTTTACCACAGGATTCCCGTTCACAGAAAACCTGCCAAGAAGGAATCACAATTGGAACAAGTTCCATTTCGGATAGCTTTCAAACGTTAACAAGTATAAACATATTGTGTTGTTTTCGTCGAATCTTGAATTGTTTTCTTTTTAGATAGGTCATCTTCACAGATTTTACTGTAATGCATCTATGCTCAGTGGTATACTATAGAGTGAGTAAGTTTTAGCAGTTTTAATCGATATTGCGAAAACGTAAAGAGTTTATAACATAAACCTGCATAAAACGAAAAAGTTCATCATACCGGCGAAAGCTATACCTTTGAATTATACCGCCTAAGAAGAACACCTGTCTAAAGCGGAATATTTCATAGGTTCTTGTAATTCCGTCTTAGAAGTTTTTACTGTTGTATCCATGATTCAGTAAATTAGTTCTTCGTTCGGGGGGGGGGGGGGTCCGGACTCCCTGGACACCCCCCCCCCCCTTGGCTACGCCACTGCCTCATGTCATGCCAATTGAAAGCAAGGCCGCCTGGGCCACCCAAACTAAATTTTTTCTCATCTACGAATATAACATGATATCACTGGTCATCCGAGGTTTGATGATCTTTGGCCCCATTGAAATCTCCTCGGCTTGTGGATAGCTCTCAACATGGGTGTTGTTTCCTCTTTTTATATCGCACGTTACTTGTAAGTTTTTCATTCTGTGACAGGGATGATTTTGTAACAGGGATGTTATGCTCTTTGGCCAATTGTTCTTGGGAACTCCTCCTCGTGAAAGACGACGCACAACATGTCTTTCCTGCGTGGAAGCCATTTTTCTGCGAGTACACCTCCTTCCTTTTTTTTATACACGTACGCATTGCCGTGAATCCCAAAATTGTTTGTTATGTGTTTAGATCGTTTGATTTGCTTAGATATTTGTCTATGGTAAAGACCTTGTTCCTTAAAAGCTGTTATCCGGCCTTTTTCGAACTCTGATAGCTGGGTTTCCTTTCCCATTGTAATACTTCAGAAGAAATTGAAAATACAACCTCCTGAAGTCTGAATAAAGTTAGACTGGCATAGAGTAGGTATCTGTCAACTTCCTGACGTCATAAACCAGGACACATGTAGCCACTTGAATGTCTGGAGTTACACATAATCACTAATAGGCGTGGTGGTTTTATTTAGGAGGGACACCTTTCCCCCTCTTTTTTACACATTCATTTTTTTCCTGCTCAGGTGGGGAAAGGTTTTAGTTACGCCATGTAATATGTATTTGTATATAGGCTTTCTTAATACATTTGTTTCGCTCTTATTGTTTTGTTTCGAGTCCAGATATGGCACACAATCACGGAGGCTTTATTTCGGTGGGACACACCTTATAGTATTTGATAAAATGGCTAGCAACTTGGAAGAACAAAACTAAACGAAGAAGTTTTATATTTGAACTGTCACTATCACTTTTTTTAAAAGTGTTAGAAAATCATAGATGACACCTTTACATTTCAGCACAGTAAAACGAAAGTACCCATTCGACTGCAAATAAAGGTTTATTTTCTCATTTTATATTAAAAAATTAGGCCTAGAGGATTGTCTTCCTACTGAAATTGTACAAAACTCTTAAATTTTCAATATAAAAAACAAATGTTGACAACATAATTGGCTTTTGCAGTAAAATTTACCTTGGAATAGGAAGACATTCAGTGACGTAGTTTAGGAATTTTGATGGTTTAAAGTTTAGTACTCAAAGTTAAATTCATTTGGAATCGCTACAAAAGAGATTACGGTGCATGTAGTATGTTCAGCTTACCCAACTACACGTACAATCCTTGAAATTGGACATCAATTCACTCGCGTGCACTCCGTTTCGCACGTGAACTGAAAGAACGGGTTGAAAAATTTGCATATTTTCCTGTAGCGAAGGTTAATCCCAATACACTACGTGATAACGTTAACATTGAGTTACCAATCAATATCCTTTCAATGAAGTTCTTTTAATAGAGTTAACATAAAGCACATTTTTACAGCTGTTCCGTTAATTTTTCTCGTCAGCGTATTTTGAAAGTGGTAACAAATAACCAGTCTAAAAATAAAGTTAATTTTATTAATTACCGGCAGGAGATTTAGAGTAATTGATAATATTGTCCGTTACAAAGTGAACAAAGATAAGGGTCACGAAACTCAACCAATGTGCGTTATTGCGTTCGTTTAAGCTTGTCTTTTCCTTAAGTGTCGGCAACAATCGGTTCCACCTACGTCCAAGAAAAAGAAGTTTTACTTTTAATCTAGTTACAGTAAATTTCTGTAAACGGAATAGCAGGTATACTTGCATAGTTATCTTTCCGTCTCGAGGCTTTAAAATGTTTCCGTTTACCACAGGATTCCCGTTCACAGAAAACCTGCCAAGAAGGAATCACAATTGGAAGAAGTTCCATTACGGATAAGTTTTAAACGTTAACAAGCATAAATGTATTGTGTTGTTTTCGTCGAATCTTGAATTGTTTTCTTTTTAGATAGGTCATCTTCACAGATTTTACTGTAATGCATCTATGCTCAGTGGTATACTATAGAGTGAGTACGTTTTAGCAGTTTTAATCGATACTGCGAAAACGTAAAGAGTTTATAACATTAACCTGCCTAAAACGGAAAAGTTCATCGTACCGGCGAAAGATATACCTCTGAATTATATCGCCTAAGAAGAGCACCTGTCTAGAGCGGAATATTTCATAGATTCTTGTAATTCCGTCTTAGACGTTTTTACTGTTGTATCCATGATTCAGTAAATCAGTTCTTCGTTCGGGGAGAGGGTGTCCGGACACTCTGAACACCACCCCCCCCCCCTTGGCTACGGCATTGCCTCATGTCATGCCAATTGAAAGCAAGGCCGTCTGGGCCACCCAAACTAAATTTTTTCTCATCTGAGAATATAACATGATACCACTGGTCATCCGAGGTTTGATGATCTTTGGCCCCATCGGCTCTAATCGACTTGTGGATAGCTCTCAACATGGGTGTTGTTTCCTCTTTTTATATCGCACGTTACTTGTACGTTTATCGTTCCGTGACAGGGTTGATTTTGTCACAGGGATGTTATGCTCTTTGGCCAATTGTCCTTGGGAAATCCCCCCCCCTCGTGAAAGACGACGTACATCATGTCTTTGCTGCCTGGAAGCCATTTTTCTGCGAGTACACCTCCTTTTTTTTATACACGTACGCATTGCCGTGAATCCCAAAATTGTTTGTTATGTGTTCAGATCTTTTGATTTGCTTAGATATTTGTCTATGGTAAAGACCTTGTTCCTTAAAAGCTGTTATCCGGCCTTTTTTGAACTCTGATAGCTGGGTTCCCTTTCCCATTGTAATACTGCAGAAGAAATTGAAAATACACCCTCCTGAAGTCTGAACAAAGTTCGACTGGCATAGAGTAGGTATCTGTCAACTTCCTGACGTCATGAACCAGGACACATGTAGCAACTCGAATGTCTGGAGTTACCCATAATCACTAATAGGCGTGATGGTTTCATTTTGGCAGGACTCCTCCCCCCCCCCCCTCTTTTTTACACATTCATTTTTTTCTGATCAGGTGGGGAAAGGACTTAGTTACGCCTTGTATATATGTATTTGTATATAGGCTTTCTTAATATATTTGATTCGCTCTTATTGGTTTGTTTCGAGTCCAGATATGGCACACAATCACGGAGGCTTTATTTCGGTGGGACACACCTTATAGTATTTGATAAAATGGCTAGCAACTTGGGATGACAAAACTAAACGAAGAAATTTTATATTTGAACTGTCACTATCACTTTTTTTAAAAGTGTTAGAAAATCATAGATGACACCTTTACATTTCAACACAGAAAAACGAAAGTTCCCATTCGACTGCAAATAAAGATTTATTTTCTCATTTTATATTAAAAAATTAGGCCTTGAGGTTTGTCTTCCTACTGAAATTGTCCAAAACTCTTAAATTTTCAATATAAAAAACAAATGTTGACAACATAATTGGCTTTTGCAGTAAAATTTACCTTGGAATAGGAAGTCATTCAGTGACGTAGTTTAGGAATTTTGATGGTATAAAGTTTAGTACTAAAAGTTAAATTCATTTGGAATCGCTACAAAAGAGATTACCCTGCATGTAGTATGTTCAGCTTAACTGAAAAACTACTTAGCTGAATATGAAGTATTTTTAGATACCTTTATTTGAAGCTTTTAGAAATAGAGTTCTTTAAAAAAATAATAAGTTACAATTCATATGTCTTTCGAAAATTAATTTCTTTAAACATATATTTTTGAAATAAATTTTCGAAAACATGATGAGTTGTAACGTATAAATTTATTTACATAAGTCGATTTCTAGAAGCTTAAGAAATGCAAATCCAAAGTTATAATTCATTTTGTCTAGTAGTTCTTCAGTCGTGTTTCAAAAACTACTCAGAATTCAAATTGCTTTTAACGGTTACATATGAATTTAGCAGTAGGAGCTCCAAACTTTTAAACCTTCATATTTACTAAACTACTTTACCGCATAACATACCCTTTGATGTATATGAGGAGGTTTCAAGCTTGGGTACACAGCATGCGGTGAACCTTTGTGTATCTATAGAGTATTGTTAGTACATATATAGAGTAGTTGGGGACAAATATACGCACTGGCTGATTTAATATGAAGAATAATTTATACAATCATGACCGCTAGGTGGTAGTTTGGTCTCAAGTGTAGTAGTTGTGCGTTCAAACCTTGTGAAAAAAGTAACACTCCATGCCAAGAAAATGAAGTAAGTTTAAATTTTCTCATTTTGTTCTAATATTTTTAAATTTTCACTTTAATTTAATTAGCTGACAATACTTCGAATTTTTACAAATCCAAAAATTCAATGGAGAACGGAAGCTTTATAGCTTCTAAATGCCGTATAGTTTATCTCGATCGCATTTGTTTAAACTTGTCAGTAGCCGGTTAAGTAAAATACTGCAAAATGTGGTAAAAGTACGCATCCGTCTTGGGGCAAACATACGCAAAAGTTTAAGATTCGGGGCTTTGTCCTATCGTTTTAGCTAGATGCAAAGTTTTCTACAATTACGTTGTGGAAAGTTTTATTTTTTATATAGTATAAAATATAAAAACTACTTAACTAATATAAGCTAGTTAACTACCTTTTCCTTTTTCTAGTTAAGTTTTTTTTTTTTCAATTTAGAACGCAGGTATCTACCTATCTACTTTTACAAATCAATATTCTTGTTTCATAAAACGATTTTGTTTTAAGTCTTAGCCCTTAAGTCCTGTTATCTGTCTCACAGACCGCTACTATATTCAGCTTTCATAGCTTAACTTGTAATTTTCAATTTAACTATTGATGTTAGTTTAATTTTGATTCCTTTAGAAAATTAGTAGTATCACTAAAGACATCTAAATGAGGATAATTTTTATTATAATAGGCCTTTACATAAAGTTTAGCGCAAAAACAGTATCTTATGAGTCAGTTAACCCTTTTATTCATTCTACGATCAAGAGGTCTTTGGGACCGCTCACAGCATTTATGCAACAATTTTTGTCACAGTAGTTAGAGGTTAACTGCTATTTGCGATCTCCCAGACCGCTGTTTTTTTTTTTCTTATTTTTTTCATGGTTTAACTTACAATTTTTAGTTTAACTATATAAATACTAGTGAAATTTACTAATGTTTTTGCATAACTCATTCGTTTTCTGGGAAATGGAGCAAAACACCACAGTAATTGGTCAAAAATACGCACTGCATATCTTTGCCCCACGACTGCGTGCTTTTACCCCAACCGATGGGAAAACATACGCAGAGCAATGCTTTTTAAAAATTGCAATTTCTCGCAGAATTATAATTTGACAGAATGCTGGTTGATGGTGACACTTGTCTAAGTTTCTAATCTAACATTTTAATCACTCATTACATAAGTTTAGACAAATGTGTGCGTTAAAAATCAAAATGTATGGAAAGTGCGTACCTTTGCCCCCCACCTACTCTATATGAAAGCCAAAAAGCGCAATACCCAGGGGTTCTTGAGAAAATAAATCTCAAAGTTTACGTTACATTTTATAAGTGGATCAATTTCCTCCGTAGGCAAACGACACAGTAGCGTAGTTGGTAGCGTGCTAGATTTGAGCGCTAGAGTAATTGAGCGTTTTTGACCTGGAATTCCAATCAGACTTATTTTTCGTAACGAAAATATTTTTTAAATATTCTCAACCTGTAATTGAAAATATATGTGTAATAATTTAAATTTACGGAAATTATAAATTATGTATATGTGTTTCTTAGCATGTAAGTACAACTTTAACCAGGAATTTTTGCATGTTTAAATATTTCATCAAAAGTAAAAGAGAAAAAAAAAAACGGTCAATTTATATTTCTATAAAAAAGAAATTTATGCGGTTATTTAAAATTATTTACATATATTTAAATTAATAATCTACGACTTTTAAAAAGAAATAAATTAAAAAACGTCATATAAATCATGAATAAATATATTAATTTAGTTTTTTTATTATGTAAATATTTCGAATATTTGATGTTTTTTTTAAAATATTCAATTTAATATTTTACATGTTTTTTTATTTTCCAATTTCTGGTTTTGTAGTTATTGCCTACCTAATAACTATTGCTTTAACAGGCAATTGGTACTTTAATAGACCTCAAACTTTTACTGGTTTTAAAATTTATTTACTATTATTTACATAAATCCGCTACTAATTTTCATAATGAAATAAATTAAAATACGTGTTATAAAATTATTACACGCTGCTTTAATTATTTTTTAAATTGCAATTTTTCAATTATCAGAATAATATTTGAAAATGTATCTTCTTTTAACAACTAGCTTTTTAACTTTTAAATTTCTTAAATCTTGGATTTTTATATTTACATTTAGAATAAATGTCAGCGTACTTAAAAATAAGTCCTAAAAAGATGTTAAATAGCTAGAAATAGTTATTAAGTAGGAAATAACTACAAAACCAAAAATCTGAAAAAAAAGTCATATTAATAATTTAAAAGGATATTAAATACATACATATATATATATATATATCAAATATTCGAAATATTTCCATAATTAAACAAAATTAAATTGACATATTAATTCACTTATTTATATCGCATATTTTAATTTATTTCTGTGAAAAATAGTAGATTATTCATTGAAATAACTATAAATAATTTTAAATAACAGCAAAATTTTCTGGCCTATAGGAATTTAATTGCCTGCTTTTTCTTCTTTTACTTTTCGTTAAATATTTAAGCATGGAAAATTTTACAGTTAAAAATTATATGCTCCAAAATATATATTTAATTTGTATTTTTCGTAAATTTCAATTACACACATGTTTGTGAAAATTGCAATACCATGAAGGAATGAGCGATCTGAAAATTTCAGAGAACGCAAAGATTAGTGTGTTAGGCAAATGATTCCAATTTCTGAGTCACCACGTATGCGTGGGCTGAGCAGCGCCCTCTGGACTGCTGCTGAAACCGTTTAAATAGAGGGTTGTAGCAGGACGTTGAAATTCGTTTATGGTTATCTGCTAGGGGTAAACGTTAGGTGAGACGTAACTATGCCTCTTCGACGAAAGAGGGCGACATTTCAACAACTGATGGAGTTTTAACGGGGGAGAATCATCGACCTTCTTGAAGAAGGATTCATATCGTGCAATAGTGGCTCGTGTGCAGCGTAACAGCAGCAGAGTGATCCGAGTTTGGAAGCAGTGGATCGAAGATACCCATCTGGGATCTCCAACCGTAAGGTTTATGGGGAGAGAAACTCCCAGAGGAAAAGTCTTTACCGCCATCCAATGAAATTGCCCCTAACGAAAACAAGCTCAGAACAGCTGGCGATTATTTAAAATAAAATATATATATCACAAGAAGGTGTAATCTACACCGTAAAAAAAAGTATATACAAATCAACCATTTGGCACACGCCGGCTGAAAAAAAACCCACCAATAGTATTTTAAAATAAAACTAATACTAACTCTCACTAATCCAGCCTAGTTAACAGAAGAAATATTTTACGCTAATATATACAACTAAAAGTTAAAAGCCAAGTATTTTACAAGAATAAGTTTCATGTTAACCAACAAAACACGAAAAATTATATCTATCATGCACAAAATTCTGCAAGTTCTTAAATGTTCCTGTATCTCAAACAGAAAAAGTTCACACAATCACAATCTTTGTACAAATATTTAACCAGGTGAAGTAATTCAAATATAGTTTAGCATGCATAAAGACACAGAAACACTAATATTGATATCTGATAAACGAGTACAGAAAGTTCAACTTATTATAATTTACTTTCAGTTTCTCAAAATTTGAGGGATGTAAAATTGTTCGGTTTAAATTCTGTCTTAATTTTAGGTCTTTATCGAAACGAAAATGGAACTGCAGTAATGAACACTTTCCAAATATATAGTGCAACACATCACCTTTAAGACAAATTTGTAGTTTTCTTCCCTATGTCATACAAAAATTGTGGAAAACTTCCATGGCTAGTTATATAAAATTGTAGTACTTCTTTTGTACATAAAAAGTTCGTGTCACCAGTTCTAATAATAGAGTAAGTGTGCCTCCCAACCTCAGAGTTGTGCCATTGTAATTGCCAGTCCTCTAATTGACGAGCCCTGAAGATAGTCTTAATGAGGGAAACAGGAGCCACCAAGTCCACACTAATATCAGCAATATCATCCTGGTTAACACTCTGGGCTAAGGTATCTGCACGTTCATTGCCAAGTAGGCCTATATGTGCTGCTATCCAGCCAATATGCAGGGTTTTAACCGGGTTTGTCAACAGAAACAGTGCAAGCAGTGGATCGACGAGGATCGGACAGCTCGGAAATATGGGAGTGAACCCCGAATGGTGACGTCAACGTGCGATGGTAGATACATGGTTAGCATGGAGCTGACGAATCGGTTCATTTATACAAATGGCAGCACATTAGTCAGCTGCTACAGGTGGAAACTGGCTGCTTCGTCAATTCGTCGACGCCTTCTGCACCGTGGACTACATGCAAGAACATCTTTATAGAGGATCCCCATTAAGCAAAATCGTCGACACCTGTGGCTGCAATGAGCTCATGAACACATAGGCTGGCATCCATATTGGAAATAAGTGGTTTATTCTGACGAATCCATCTTTAGTTTGTTGTACCATTGTGGCCACATTCGTGTTAGACCCTATGCCGGTGAACGTTAGATTCCGGAGTGCATTATCGAACGTCATAGTGGACGAACACCCAGAGTTATGGTCTGGGGTGCAACATGAGGCGAATCATGGACGATCGGAGCTACTACGAATTGTGGGTAATCTGAACAGCAACAGGAACATCAGTGAATGCTGGAGCCCTAAGTCTTCCCTTTCCTTCAAGGCGTTATTGGAGCTATCTTTCAACAGGATAATGCCCGAACACATGTTGCATGGAATGTTCATGACTTCTTGTCAGCAGAATACATACAGCTTCTTCCGCGGCCTGCCTATTCGCCGGATATGTCGCCTATTGAACATGTGTGGGATTTAGTTGATCGGCTTCTCGTTCGTGATCCTCGTCCTACAGCTTCTACACATGAACTTTGCGGACGCATACAAAGAATATGTAATGCTCTTCCTCAGGCATACATTCAAAATCTGTTTGACGTCATCCCAAGTCGTATAGCAGCACTTATTGCAACGCGTGGCTGCTACACCAAATAATGAATTCGGACACATAATATTTTTTTTTTGCTTTGAAAATATAATCATTTGTTTGTACCAATACCAGACGCTTGTGTATTAAATTTAATTTCATTCTGATGGTTCCTTCATGGTGTTGTAATTTTCACAAACATGAGTATGTTATACATATATTTTCAATTAAAGTTCGAAAATAATTGATAGAAATATTCGTTGCGAAAAATATTTTTGACTGGGATTCGAATACAAAAACGTTCAATCAGACAAATTTTCAAATCGAGAACGCTGTCAACCACGATACTGAGCCGCTTATCAAATAAGGAAATGCATCCGATTATAAATTGTAACGTAAACTTTTGAACTTATTTTATCAAGACTCACCTGGGTGCTGAGCGTATATTTATATAATAAGTCCATGGATACACAAACATTTACCGCATTCTGTGCCCCTGACCTCAGAACCTCCCCTTATACGTCAGTCTTTACAAAAAATCCACATATGATGTCGAAATAAGGTGTTCGAATAGATAATTTTAGAGTTTTTATCAGAATTTTGAACAATTTCTGTATGCAGATGACCACCTAAGCTTATTTTTTAAACACGAAACGAAAAGACATTAATTCTTAGCTGAATGGTTAGTTTCGTTCATTTCTGTGACATCTGGAGAAAAAAAATGTATATGGTGTTTATTTATTTTTCTTTCTCTGGAGGACTTTGCATATTTTACAATGCACTGGACCTAATTTAAAAGGTTAAAAAGTCAGTGAGATATTATTCATATAACAAACACATTCAACATAGCAGTCATTCGCAGATACTAGACGAACAATGAAGAAAAATATACATGAGATTTTCTTATATGGAACGTAAAAGCAAATCATGAAGATCTTACCCTTGAAGACTAGAATATTATTAGACTTAATAATAATTTTTGGGGATACGCCAACTCCAAAAGTATGTTTTCGTCAACTTGTATCATTCCGCTGTATGGATAGCTAAAGTAATCTATTGCCTGAAAATGTATTTAGGAAACAATTAAAACTATAAAGAGGTATAAAAAACACGCTTAAATTTAATTGTAATTTTATTTTTAAAAAAATGATGTACAAACGTTGCTGCTTTCGGGCGTTATAAAATCAGATTACTTAATTGCTATCACTGTTTTTAAATAGTTGTATTCTCCTTATTTGATAGCAAATTAAATATATAGAATATTAATATTTGAAAAAAGTCTTAGCAAGCAAGTAGTCTGAATAAAAAATCGCACTCAACTAGCAACACTGTATACAAATGTATCGTTTTTGCCTGCAATCGCAATCCGTTCTTTTGTGAACCGTATTAATGTCTGAGGAACTGTGCTTACTTAAAGAATACGGCAAATCAATTGCAGAAATAACGATCACAATTTTATTACCACTTGTAATTCGGAGACGAATATGTAGCCCAAGCGATATTTGAGGGAAAAATAAGTCTCGAATAAAGAAAGAATAATGCTTAATAAAATGCTATTTCCTAAAACGCAAATTAATCCGACAATTTTAACTCGTTGACCGACACAAATTGTAACGAAGTGGTTTCTTTGACAGACATTGACAAAGCGATTTACAGTATATATCGACTGGGTTCAGAATTCCTAATTGCGGCAATGTTTGTTAACTTTGTAAAATGTGTTTTTTATGACTTTCGGAGGTTCTTCCCTTTTTAATACATTCTAATATATTATAAACATTCATATTTTATAGCAATAAATTGTCTTTAATGCAAATATTGTTGGCATACGCATTCGTGTAGTATGTCGCCCCGGGCATATTGATGGCATGGGAGTCAATGCATTAAAATCTAACTTCAAATTATGCGAGATTCTTTAGGAAAAAATCTTCTTTTGCAAAGAATCACTACTTAATCGACAAAATTATCTGAAACTATCCAAATTCCGGACTATTTGCAATCGTATCCACTTAAAATATAGAAATACATTCAATAGAAACTTTAACAATAGTTAACGGCACTGAAACGGCAAGAAGGAGAGTAGAAATAAACAATTAGTTCTCTGTTTAAAAAGATGAATCTCAAAAATATTATTAAGACGGTGGAGACTATTGCGAGTAACATCCAAGACGCAAAATGTAGGTGTTAAGGTATTCAACAGCGTCAAACGTACAATTTTAGTTTTATTTAATAATGAAATTAATTTGATAATCCTAGGTAGAATATAAGGTATATTCAAGAATTTGAAGAAATAAAAAAAAACATTCAACGGTGATGGAGCGCGTGTTCTTAATGTCCAGATGAGTTCTAATTTTTAATTTTGTATCAGCCTTTATCGCAATAGAATAAATGTTGGGAGTGCTGAAATTCGATTTCCGAAACAAGAGATTTTAAAATACTTTTATGTTATATAAAATACCTAACGAGTTCAAGTACTCGAATCGTCTACTTAAAGATGTCATGTAATAATATTTTGGATTAATTATTATAGTAAAAACATAGATATAAAAAAATTAATAAATAGTACGTAAGTCAGTGTCTTACAACAGTCAGTTCAATGTCACATTAAGAATCACAAACATTATAAACATAGTTAAAGCCAAAAATAAAATTAAATAACAACGATTAAATCATAAAATACAACGATTTGTGGGTCATTTTTGGGTCATCTTAGGTCAAGATATTTTTATCTAAAAAACGGCTCTAACGATTTTCACTAAACTCTATATTCTACAGTTTTGGACTACGAGAAGATTATTGGGCTAGGTCACATGTTAGAGAAAATTCGATTAGTGTGTCATTTCTGGGTCACCGTGGGTCAAGATAAGTTTATCTAGAAAACGGCTCTAACGATTTTGACGAAATTTTGTAATATATCGTTTTCGGGCACGAAAAGACCATTGGGATGGGTCACGTGTTCGAGAAAATTCGGTTAGTGGGTCATTGTGGATCATTATGGGTCAGGATCAAGCTAATTATATCTAAAAAACTGATCAAGACATTTTCACAAAATTTTGTAAGATACCGTTTCTGGGCATGAGATGACACATGTCCGAGAAAATTCGATTAGTGAGTCATTTGGGGTCACAATGAGGGGTCAAGCTAATTAAACCTAAAAAAATGCTCAAAACATTTTGACCAAATTTTGTAATATACCGTTTCAGGGCATGAGATGACCATCGGGTTAAGTCCCATGTTCGGGAAAATTTGATTAGGTGGGCATTTTTGGGTCACTGTGGGTCAAGCTAATTATATCTAAAAATCAAATCAAACGATTTTGACAAAATTTTGTATTATACCCTTTCTGGGCATGGGAAGAGAATTGGGTTAAGTCACATGTTCGAGAAAATTCGAATAGTGGTTCATTTTGGGTCACATTGAGTCAGAGTCAAGGTAAGTGTATCTAAAAAACGGCTTAAACGATTTTGACTAAATTTTGTAGTCTATCGTTTTCGGGCTCGGGAAGACCATTGGGCTAGTTCTCATGTTCAAGAAAATTCAATTAGTGGGTCATTTTAGATCACAGTGGGTCAGGGTCAATGTCTAATTTTATTTAAAAAGCGGTTCAAAACATTTTGACAAAATTTTGTATAATACCGTTTCCCGGCATGATAAGATCATTGGGCAGGGTCGCATGTTCAAGAAAATTCAATCAGTGGGTCATTTTGGGTCCTAATGGATCGGGATCAAGCTAACTGTATTTAAAAAACGGCTCAAACGATTTTGAAAAAACTTTGTTTTACACCGTTTCTGGGCAAGATAAAACCAATGGACTGGGTCGCATGCTCAAGAAAATTCTATTAGTGGGTCATTTCGGTGATAATGGGTCGGGATCAAGCTAACTGTATCTCAAAAACGTTCAAACGATTTTGACAATTTTTTTTATTATACCGTTTCACAGTACAAAAATCCACTGGAATAGGTCACGTGTTCGATAAATTTCGGTTAGTGGGTCATTTTTGAATCAACGTGGGTTAAGCTTATTTTATCTAGAAAACGACTAACGATTTTCACTAAATTTTGAATTCCATCGTTTTCAGGCTCAAGAAGAGCATTGTGTTAAGTCGCATGTTCAAAGAAATTAGCTTAATGGGTAATTTTGGGTCAGTATGGGTCAAGGTCAAACTAATTGCATCAAAAACAGCAAGAATGATTCAGTGGGAATAATGTATCGAGATAAACACAAAGCTAATTTTGACGGAGCTTATCTTGGTCATTCCTGCTGGTAATATTTTTATTTAATAATTATGAGTTAATTAATGATAATGTTCAGAAATTAACAATAAATTTTAATACTAATATTTAAAGAGAATGTTATACCAAATTTATCAGTCAATTTATTTTTAATTATTAATTATAGTAAATGCCATTTGCGTATTTACAGGATGGTGGTAAAAAAACTTCCCCGATATATGAACCTCTATCGGCTTAACCGCTTAACCAATCGAAAAGAAATTTTAGATGTACTTATTTAAAGGTATGCGCTCGAGATCGTGATGATTTAAAATAATGGAGCTCTGATGCTTACGGTTACAGTGAAAAAATGTCGAAATTTTCGAATGGCAACACCCATTTTTTTCATGCGGAAATTCATCAGCGCATTGAAAATCCATAAATAGCGTTAGAATGATACACGTACGATGAAAATTGCCGGCGCAAAACACTTGCAAAAAAGACCATTGCGAGGAACAAAGGAGTGTCTACAAGACATGTGTTCAGTAGCTGATTTTTTTTTTAACTTGCAAACTGAGTAATGTTATATGATTCGTTTTAAAATGTGTTTTTGAGTTCTGTTTGTGTACACATAGTGAAAATAAAAATTTAATCGATCAAAATTTAATAAGAGTGCTGAATACATACATAGGGACTGATTAGGATTGAGTGCTACGATATTACACCGCCAATTTTAGTCATATGTGTATCGTTCCAACGCCATTTATGGTTTTTCAATGCGCTGATGAATTTGAGCAGGAGAAAAAATGGGTGGCTATTCGAAAATTTCGAAATTTTTTCACTGTAACCGTAACCATGAGAGCGCTTTTGTCTTAAATCATCACGATCTCGAGCGCATACCTTCAAATAACTACTTGTAAATCTGAAATTTCCGTTTGATTGGTTGAGCGGTTATGTCGCTAGGGGAACATATATCGGGTAAGATTTTTTATGACCACCCTTTATATACAAATAATAAAAAACAAGTTGCAGCACTAACTTATAATTTGTTCCAAATAATTAACCGATTTATTTATATTATAATTATATATTTAATTTGTCTAAAATTTTAATAAATAACTTAAATAATTGACATTAATATAGTTTTTAATATTTACATTTATGTTTTACTCCTATTGTATGAGTAATATAAGAGATAACCAATAAAAACAATAAATTTAATAACAAATATATGTGTACAGAGAGTGGTCATAAATAAAATTTACCGATGGATGATTACCTAGCAGCCACTGCGTTAAACCAACCGAAATGAATTGTGAGATATCGTTATTTGAAGGTATGCACTCGCGATTGTGATGAGCAAGATCAATGGAGAACTAATTCCGATCTAAAAAGTATCAATGCATAGAAAAACTATAAATGGCGTTGGAACAGTATGTAGCACGAAACAAAGGTGATGTAGGATACATGCAAAGTATTTTAAACAACCAACAGCAACACATACGAGAGGAAAAGAAAAGTTTTACCGAGATTTCCACATGGCTTTTTCAAGGTTTCCCGCAAACGATGATTTGCACATTGTGTTCTTTGATAGGTGCTTTTGCCCCTCGTCTCTTTGTTGCTATTGGTTGTTTACAATGCTGTTTTTTTGCATGTGTCACACCTTGAAGTTTTTAGTACTCTTTGTACCGTTCTAACGGCATTTATGGTTTCCAATGCGCTGATAAATTTGGTATTAAAAAAAGAGGGTATTACCATTCCACAATTTCGAAATTCTAACCGCGATGGCTACAAAGTTCTTAGACACTACAATCTCCAGAGAATATCTTCAAATAACTATGTATCACATTTCATTTCAGTTGGTTGAAAGGGGCGGCCGCTGATTATTTGTATATCGGCAAAAAAAATATTATGACAGTAGATTTCGCTTCATTACCCAATATAGTTTATTTTTAGCTGTTCATTTTCAATTAATTTCATTTAAAGTTTTGTAATACAGGAATTTATATCTGCATTCGCACATTTCTGGTGTATTAATATTTCATTTAATCTTCATTTTGTTCACATCGTTTTGATAACTTATCATTACTGCTATCATATTCACTCGAAATCAACAAATATTTTATACTCTAATAGTAAATGTAATTTTCATTTTTAGAGTTGGCTTTAATAAATCTAGGTATATATAAATATCATTTTTCTTAAAGATCTATGTTACCTATCTATATATATTCCACCGTTGTCTTTTTATACGTAGTGAGTTGTTTTTTATATATTTAAGTTTATTGTCTTCTTTTGTTAATTTTTCTTTTATTTCTTGGTTATCTAAATTTATTTCAATTAATGGTTTTTCGAAGTGTTATAAGAAGCTTAATATTGTCATTTTTAAGCTTAATGATGGCAATATTTGACGGAATAACATACAATTACTTTGAATTATTTTCGAATTTTGAATTTTCAGGGTTTAATTTTTGTATTATATTTTCCTTTGATTTTTACACATGTAATTTCATTTTAATTATATATATATATATATATATATATATATATATACAGGGTGGTTATTAATTAGCGTGAGGTGTTCAGAGCCCTCTAGCGAGTAAAGTATTGGACGAAACATAACCAAATTTTATGAGCATGTATAGTAGACCACAGGATTTCAAATTCTAAAAAAAAAAAAAAAAAAAAAAAAAAAAAAAATCCAAAATTCGCCACTAGGCGCAATTTTGGCTCTGAAAAAGTATATTAGTGTAACTATTGAATGATTAAATGCCAAACAATACAGTACACATCCATTTTATTTACAACAAATGTCTTTTACTTACAAATTAGGTTCAATATGAGCCCCATTGGTACATTCCAAGAACTGCATACCATGGACGACGTTTCCTACTGCTGCTCCCAGCATATCAGAGTTGATTTGCCTCACTTGTAACGTTATTCGATCTTTCAACGTTGCGATATTGGAGACATGTCCTTGGTAAACAACACCTTTAAGAAATCCCCACAACCAAAAATCACAAGGATTGAAGCCCCACCAGTGGCTGAGAGGTTCTCATCTCGAATCTGGTAGACTAGGGATGTACTGGGTTCGATCTCAATCGCGCCCGTCGGCCTAATCGTTAGGAGTTTTTGTGGTTTTCTTCGAGCCATGGATTTCCATGCGTAAAAACGGGTTAGGTTCCCTTAGAAAGACCCCCACGAAGGGCACTACTCCCTCGGGCCTATATCCCTAGTGTAGATAATCGGCCGTCAAAAATCAACCAACCAACCAACCACAAGGATTGAGATGGGGCGACCTCGGTGGCTATGCCGTAGGAAATGCATGACTAATGATTCTGCTGTCAGAAAAATGTTGCTGCAACACACACTGTACCCTAAGTCCAATGTGGAGTGGTGCACCATCCTTCATGAATATGGTCGAATCGAGACATCCTCACTGCTGTAGTTGTGGAATCGTGAAGTTCTGTAGCATATCGGCATACCTGGCAGCAGTAACGGTACAGGTCACTTGTCAACTTGCTCCATTTTCCTCATAAAAGTAAGGACCGATGATAAAAGATGTTGTAAAGCCACACCACATTGTGACTTTTGGCGAGTGGAGAGGCTCTTGCACACAGGCGTGCGGATTATTCGCGGCCCAAATGCGGCAATTGCGGGTGTTAATGCCACCGTTTAAATGAAAGTGTGCTTCCTCACTCCATAAAATCTGCCACGGCCATGTAGCATCAACTTGCTGCGTGCTAAAAATATCAATGAAAAATCCAATCGGGTGACCGCATCGCCTGGGAGCAATTCTTGAACAGAAGAGATTTTGTACGGATAAAACTGTAACATCTGATGCAGGATCTTCCTCACCGTTGAGTATGGGATTTGCGTGTGCCGAGATACTACCCGAGCGCTGCTGGTACCCTACACATTTTCCATCTCCTGTTTGACAATAACAGTTGCAACTTCGTAAACTTGTTGCTGACTAGTCACTTTGCGTCCTTGGCCTGGTTGCCGTGCTAGAGTCCCTGTAGTTTCAAATCGTTGAATCATCTTTCGCAAATTTGTTATGCTCATCGATCCTTTTCGTAACTTCTTTAATCTGCGAAATTCACGAAGAGCAACATTGCAATTCTCGTTCCATTGATAATAGAGCTTGACTAGTAAAGCACGATGCCGTAAGGTAAGAGCCATCGCAAAGCAGTTGGTCTCAGAATGATGAGAAATCTCCCAGCCTTTCCTTTTTATACTCATGATCGCTGCACAGAACGGATTTTATGCAAATTAATGCATTTTAGTCGGTAAACAGCGCCAAAACTGCCCCTGGTGGCGACTATTTTAGAATTCGAAATCCCATGGTCTATTATGCATGCTCATGAAATTTGGTTGTGTTTCGTCCAATACTTTACTCGCTAGAGGGCTATGAACACCTCACGTTAATTAATAACCACCCTGCATATATATATATATATATATACACTGGCGGAAAAAAAAATCCCAACACCAAGAAAGACTTGTGTTAGATAAACGAAATTTGGTAGGCATGTTTATACATCTGAAAGATGACATCGATTGAAATTTCGCGCTTCGCGCATAAGTGTGGCTCTAGTGGCGCCACTCAGAACCTGCAGATCAGGTTTACTTTAAATGCGTGCTGTAAAGTTCGTGGGCGTTATTTAGCTACGAAACGTGACGTATTGAGTTGATGTTAGCCAAGAATGCCTTTAACAAGACCAAGAAGCCACTGTCAACAGCTCCCCGAGTTGGAACGAGGTCGCATATTCGGGCTACGAGAAGGTGGATTTTCTTTCCGCGATATTGCAGAAACACTTGACTGGAATGTATCCACTGTGCATGATTGTTGGAAACAGTGGTCAAGGGATTGTGCTGCCTCAGGAAGACCGGGTTTCAGGCGGCCACGTGCACTCCTGAGAGGGAAGATCACCATATTTGGCGTACGACTGTGGCGCATCGTACTGCGTCTGCGGCAGAAATTCGAGCTGTAGTTGGTACCACAGTGACACAACGAACTGTTAGAAATCGGTTACTTCAAGGACAGCTCCGAACCAGGCGCCCTGTAGCGTGCATTCTACTGACGCCAAACCATTGCCGTTTGCGACGTCATTGGTGTCAATCCAGAGCTCATTGGAGGACGGAGTGGAGATCTGTTGTGTTTTCTGATGAAAAAGATGTTTCTGCAATATCGCGGAAAGAAAATCCACCTTCTCGTAGTCCGAACATGCGACCTCGTTCCAACTCGGGGAGCTGTTGACAGTGGCTTCTCGTCTTGTTAAAGGCATTCTTGGCTAACATCAACTCAATACGTCACGTTTTGTAGCTAAATAACGCCCACGAACTTTACAGCACGCATTTAAAGTAAACCTGATCTGCAAGTTCTGAGTGGCGCCACTAGCGCCACACTTATGCGCGAAGCGCAAAATTTGAATCGATGTCATCTTTCAGATGTATAAACACGCTTACCAAATTTCCTTTATCTAACACAAGTCTTTCTTGGTGTTGGGATTTTTTTTCCGTCAGTGTATATATACATATATATATATATACATACAGAGAGAAAGATGGGAAGGGTTCTAAATTATTTCATACAAAAGATTAGGGGAGATAGAGAACATTAGTCAACTGCGAATATAAGAATAGAATTCAAGATCGCACCAGAAATGTTGAAGTACTGTTATTTAAATACAAACTATTCAAATCCAAAGTTTAATTTTTCTTTTGTAATAATATTGCTAATCAAGGTATGAATAGGAAAGTGTGAAAAGGAAAAACATCCGCTTAACTGATTTATTTGGTGAATATAATCATTTTCTACCAAAGTTTATCTTAGAAGCTATTATTCAAAATGGAAAAAAATAAATATGCATGATATTTTAGACGATATCTGTTGTTAGTTAATTAATTTACTTTTGTCGTGAGTTCTTAATATTGAAATCAGTGTAAGATGGCGCGTTGCATTATTATTCATTTATGCATTTGAAACTTCAGTGTATAATTTTACGTAGTGAATCTGTTATTTAATAAGTTTTCATCAACGCCTACATTTATCCCTTTGAAAGAAATACACCAATTTTTCTGATGAATCTGCATTTATTTAGAAGAAGATTGTTAATTTATTAAGATGCGCAGAATATTACTTCTGTATAGCTTGGAGAACTCTCTGTTATTTGTCTTTGCTACTTTTTTATTGCATATATTACTTCATATATGGTTCAGCTATGCCTGGATAATTTTATGAACAAATCAGAAATAAATTAAAATGCCATTATTTAAACGTTTGTTCAATAAGCCTGGAATATCATTTTCTAGAGATTTGCAGTTTGCCTGAAAATTCTTAAAATTAAAAATGAATCGGAGAGATTTATTGAAGAATTTTGGTTATATTTTATCATTAGTTGTGTTTTATACGAAATCAAACCAGGAAGCATCATTAACAATTCTGCAGTGTTTTTATATTATATAAACTGCGTTAAAGATAGAATATGTTAATATTACTCTCTATTTTCTGTGTAACATTAAAACAGGATATGCTCTCTACAAAAGATACTTTATTTATTTGCAAAAAAATATATTTACTAAAAGGTGTAACATTGAAACTTGAGTATTTTCTGTATAAGGTATGAATTTCTCAAATCATTTTTTTCTCCTGTTTAAAAAAATCCAATAATGTTCAATAAATCTCAAAGATTGTATGGCGTACATTTTAATGAAATTTTGTGTAACGCTGTGATTCACTTCTATAGCTAAACATTTTTCAACCAAGTTTACTTATTTTTACGAGGGTATTTACTTGCTGATTTGTTTTCTATAGTGCTGAATGAAATTCAAACGTGTTGGAATGGCCAAATACCTGGAAGATACTATAATATTAGTCACAGTCTGAAAATACGAGCAAAGTGCTTGATTGTTATTATAAATAACAATCTCTTGCAACAGGATAGCAATACGTCTCATAAGTTTCTTCAAAAATTTTAATATCTAAATCTGGCCATGAGAGTCTGAATTAAATCTAGGTTTCATACACTGGACACGAACATACAGCGATATGTCATCACTCTGCTTCCACAATGCAATTTTTGCCTTGAAATAATGCATCTTCTCTCCAGAAATTGTAATTCAATCATTAGAGTCAAAATATTATATTAAGATCATCTGATCACATTCTGAGTCTTAAGTTTGCTGTTCCAAAAAGGGAATGCAGGCGCAGTCTTGTTCTTTTAAACATCTCAATTTTTGCTAACCAAGAACGATATACAATAAAATCAAACCAAAATGCCCATTATACTTCAAGTTACATCTTCATTTGGAATAATAATGTTTTATTACCACATGACACTGTTTGAATATTTATCTTGACATCAACTTTAAATTTGCCAATAGAAATAATCCATTGTTAAAATATAAAATGTTTTTTCCCTTTACCACAAAATTTCAAGAGTCTTAAAAATTATGTTGTGTAATATATATATATATATATATATATATGGAGACCCTAGAAGCTAAGGGATACAAGTGACACGATTTAGATTTGGAGTAAATTGAGTTCAAAGTTGGAGCATCAATAGTAATTGACTGAATTAAAATATGAAGCTGTTGCTTATTTTACAGCGGCCATTGAACTCTTATTTCAATAACTGTTAAAGAAAAGTGGAGTGCAATATTTTTTTAAATTTAAGTAGAGATTAAAGAGTTAAGTAGTTAAAAGAGCTTAAGTAGTTGACATATCTTAGTAGTTGACTCAGTACATAATTAGAACATCACTTATATTTGTTTCCCTCCAAACAAATAGCCTTATTTCCAGAGAGCATGAGCACTTAGCTCAGTTTTTCAAGTTTTTCACGTATACTCCTTGGTTTTTGGGATCCTCATATAGTCAGTCTCAACTTTGTATATATATATATATAAAGCTGAGGAGTTAAAAAATAGTTACATGGTTATTCATGAATTTAAAAGTAAAATTAAAATGACAGAGCGTTTGCACTTTTTTGCATTACTGGTCGCTTATTTTGAATTATTTTCTGTTTTGTAAACATCTATATACTTATCTCTATATTACGTTTCCACCATTGGCACATTATATCCAATTGATATTTTTAAATGATTGACATTTTCGTTATTGATAGTAAGTAATAATCGGTCAAGTGCGAGTATTACTCGCGCTTGGAGGTTTCCGTATAACAAATGTATTAATCAGTAACAGTAACATTAGAAAACAATCGTTGCTAAAAGACTTTGTAAAAAACTATGCAACGTAGGGTTGGGTATAGCTATACATACTAGAAAAGTATAGATGGATATACCATGAATGTTCAGAGAGATATAAAGTCTAAATAGTGTCAAATATTGCTATGCTGTATAACTTTTATTAAATCGTATTCAAAACTGTTTATGATGACTAAAAAATGAATGAATAACGCCACATTGCACGGGGATGTTGGTTAATGCATTGTCAATAATTGCGCTTTTCCTGGTAGTAGATTCTTGAATGAATGGACTTAGATCAAGAGTTAAAAAATATTACGACAGTTAATTATTGTTTCTGAAGTTGACACTGAAATCACCTGTAATAATTAAATTTTATTGAAATTTGAATTATTGAAATCATCCTATCATTTTAAACTGCTGAATGCTTCCCTATGATGAAATGAAACACAGAAAAGTAGGCCCCGCCATGGGCAGACTTTAATGATTTCCTAAATTTTATGCCAAATTTCCAAAAAATGATATTTTTGCCTATTTTAAGTGAGGTATATTAGACATGCATTAAAGTCAGTAGCTTCTACAATAATAATAGAAATGTAGAATAACTATTCGCCTTTCAAAATCACCAAACAGAATCATGGGCACTAAAGCAGTTTTCATTGGGTAATATAAATTGCATTGTAATTTAATTAGGAAATACGCTACCACGACCATAGCCTTCAATCATTGCCAAGAATAAAAACTCTTACAATTATTTCTGAATGCATATATTTTTTATTCTAACATGAATTTCCACATGTATAACAATAAAAATTTTAATATGTTTTTGTTTCAGGCAGTGATGATGCATTAATGAAGTGAAAAGGAGCATGTAAACTAGATGATGATATAAGCATAAATCAAACACTTTGTGCGAATTTTAATACAAAAGATAAAATTTTTAACAACGATTTAACCCACAAAAACGTACAAACACGATACATAAAATCCCATACCATCGTTTCGAGGATTCCCGGATCCCCAGTATGGAGGGATCCTGCGCAGTGACTCCTTTTTAGGTGCGTTCGTAATTATATAAATAAGTCGCACCTATAGTCCGTAGCACCTATCAGTCCGTCCGTCTGTCCGTCTGTCCGTCCGTCTGTCCGCATGTAACAGAGCAAAAACTACCCAACCGAATGGTCTGAAATTTCAAATATATGATTGTTGCAAAATTTTGTCGAGCCATTTCAAATTTTATGAAAATCGGATGTATAGTTTAATTACAGGGACAGTCAAAAGTTTTTCTTTACATTACGGCCAATGGGAAAAATTATTGCAAGTGCATTTTAATGATATTACAGCCTTCCGAATGATCTGAAATTTTAAAGATATAACTGTTGCAAAATTTTGTCGAGCCCTTTCAAATTTTAGGAAAATCGGATGTATAGTTTAATTACAGGGACAGTCAAAAGTTTTTCTTTACATTACGGGAAAAGGGAAAAATTATTGCAAGTGCATTTTAATGATATGAGAGCCTTCCGAATGATCTGAAATTTTAAAGATATAACTGTTGCAAAATTTTGTCGAGCCCTTTCAAATTTTAGAAAAATCGGATGTATAGTTTACTTACAGGGACAGTCAAAAGTTTTTCTTTACATTACGGCCAATGGGAAAAATTTTTGCAAGTGCATTTTAATGATATGAGAGCCTTCCGAATGATCTGAAATTTTAAAGATATAACTGTTGCAAAATTTTGTCGAGCCCTTTCAAATTTTAGAAAAATCGGATGTGTAGTTTAATTACAGGGACAGTCAAAAGTTTTTCTTTACATTACGGCCAATGGGAAAAATTATTGCAAGTGCATTTTAATGATATTACAGCCTTCCGAATGGTCTGAAATTTTAAAGATATAATTGTTGCAAAATTTTGTTGAGCTATTTCAAATTTTAGGAAAATCGGATGTATAGTTTAATTACAGGGACAGTCAAAATTGTTCCGTTACATTACGGGAAATGGGAAAAAAATATTGGAAGTGCATTTTAATGATGTATCAGACTATGCGCTTTATGAAGTGCAAAAAATTATACATTCAGTACAATATGGGGTGCAAAAAATAATTATAAAACTAGTTATAGTACGAACGCACCTCATTTGCCACGTTTGAGGAGCAATTTCCAACTTGTTTTCAGTTAGTTCTGGTTAATTATGTCATTTCTTTAGGATATATAAACTCTTGTTTTCACCTTTTCAATCTTTCCCTAACCCAGTACTCGGGGCTATAACCAAGGGGTCTTCGAACCCATTTTAATTCTCGTTTTTCTTCCCCCCCCCCCCCTCACTGGGAATCCCGAAATCCTCGAAACGATCGTATATGATTTTTTGTGTCGTGTTTGCACGTATTTGTGCGCTGCTACAAGATCAAGTGGATTATTTTCGGTTTTTGAACTTATTAGGCCAAACAATTTGGCATGGTACTGGAAAAAAAATAAAAACAAATGTACCTCCAGAAAATATTTCTGAGAAAGATCTCATAGAAAATCGAAGTGGAACTACCCTAGAGCTTGAGGATATGATTTGTGCAAAGCACAGATACGAATTTGGAACATTTTGGGCACCACATCGCTATTGCCAACATCCTGCATAATACTCCTCCAATTGCGAACGAACCAAATTCTGAGCACAGTGCTTAATACTTCAAAAATGTATAAGGTCTCAAATCCATGCCATTTCTTAATTTCTTTTCTGATTTTCTGATTAGGATGTTCGCAATAGAGAGGTGGTGTCCAAAATGTTCCAAATTTGTATCTGTGATTTGCACAAATCATATCCTCAAGCTCTAGGGTTGTTCTACTTCGATTTTCTATGAGATCTTTTTCAGAAATATTTTCTGGAGGTACTTTTTTTTTCATTACAATGTCAAATCGTTAACCCTGGTGAGTTCAGAAACTGGAAATAATCTACTTGATTTTGTAGCAGCATACGGCCTACAAGAACATTTGTTTGATAACTTGCATAAGGAATATTCATCCACGTTTAAAATAACTTTTAAAAAGTCTTACTTTCAAAGAGACAGTATGCAGCAAGACTGAAGTAGCTTATAATCATCTGGTTTACATGCTTCTTTTCACTTCATTAAAACATCTTCACCGCCTGTAACAAAAACATATTAAAAATATTTATTGTTATACATGTGGAAATTCATGTTAGAATAAAAAAATATATGCATTTCAGAAATAATTGTAAGTATTTTTATTCTTTTCAATGATTGAAGGCTATGATCGTGAAAGCGTATTTCCCAATTATATTACAATGCGATTTACATTACTCCATCAAAACTGCTTTAGTTCCCATGATTCTGTTTGGTGATTTTGAAAGGTGAATAGTTATTCTACATTTCTATTATTGTTGTAGAGGCTTCTGACTTTAATGCATGTCTAGTATACCTCACTTAAAATAGGCAAAAATATGTTTTTTGGAAATTTGGCATAAAATTTAAGAATGCATTTCATTTCACCATAGGGAAGCATACAACAGTTAAAAATGATGGGATGATTTGAATGCAAAGAGCTATATGTGTCAAAACTATAGTGAAATTTTGGGAAAAAATCAATTTTTGCAGCCATCACATATATCCCATAATTTTTATTCTTGAATAGCAAAGGGCCAACCTTACATAATACAACCATGTAATTTGTTTTGTGAGATAACTTCAATGCATACTATGAAACATACTTTGCAAAACATAAAATTTGAATTTTTCAAGCGGCGCTCTGACTTTTGACTCCACACCAAATGAAAACTAATGGCCCCACGGCATTAATATTCTGGATTTCTTTCTTTCTAATGGTCATCTCACTGAGGAAAAAAATCACATGAATCTGTTTACCATTTAATCACAGCCTTTCTTATATGGAATGACTCTTAAGCATGTTGGTCAAAGTCGCGTTGGTCGCTGCCGCGTTTTTCCGGCGTATTGAGAGCGCCACTCAATGCAAACTTAGGGACAGTTTCCCCGCACGGCTTCAATAAACCTCTACTAGCCCTAATTTTTCAAAATTTTAGTTCCAGTAGATTCGGAAATAAGGGGGGGGGGGGCATATTTTTGCATTTCGTTTTCGAGAATGTCTCCAAATATATAATATCTAAAATTTGTTGTATTTTCTGACTCAAATTCCAAACTCTTTGGTGCGAAGTAAAAAAGACAAGCTGTGTGAACTAAAGTGACCCATTTTTGTTTACGATTTAATTTTTATGTTATTTGTTGTTCCATGAATTTACTGCAGACGAGATGTACGAATTTAAAAATTGAAGATGTTAAAAGATAGTATGTGTACCGTTTTTAGTGTTAGTTTTGTCTATTAAATGTTTTGTTTCGTACAACAGTGTTTATATTCTTCGAAGTAAATACCTTAACGAGATCAGTCACAATAAAGGCGTAGAATTCACGACTCAGGTGAGAAAGTTCTAGATTTATAAGATACTTCTATATTTTTTATATAACATATTTGGCGCCCATACGTCGCGCTTTTATTTGGTTGAAATATTATTTGATAAGTATTTATTTCCTTTGAGAATATTTAAAATGGAAAATTTAGATGCACTGAAGTCGAAACGTAAAGTTATTAAATCTAGCGCAACGAAGCTCATGAATAATATCAATGATATGTTTGAAAAATCCGATAGTACAATTGATATGTTTTGGTTAGAAGAATCGTTTGCACAAATTAATGATAAAGAAAATCAATTTCTTGAATTATGTAAGAATATTGAGGGAGAAATAAAAGATTTAAAAAGCTTGGAGTCAGATTTTGAATCCAACCAAGAGTATAGGGAAAAGTTTATTTCCGTTAAAACTAAATTAAATCGTAAAATGAAGGATTTACAGAAAGAAGAAAATATCGCTTCAAATTCGGCGGTTGCCCCTAGTGATATGAATGCCTATTTGCCTTTTATGGCCAAACATGGGATTCGCGTTAACCTGCCTAAGTTGAATATAGAGAAATTTGATGGTAATTTAGAGAACTGGCAAGAATTTTACAGTCAGTTTAAATCAGCTATTCATGACAATGATGAAATAAGCAAAATAGATAAATTTACATATTTGAAAAGTCTCCTAAAATCAGAGGCGCAAACTGCCATTCAAGGATTATTAGTTTCCGAAGAAAATTATGATATGGCTCTGAATATTTTAGAGAGTCGCTACGGGAAAAAAGAAATGTTGATCAGGTCACATATTAATAAGTTATTAAATTTGCCACCCGTCCGTAATTCTTCTAATTTGAAAGAATTGCGCAATTTGTACGATACTTGCGAAATACATATACGCAGTTTGAAATCATTAGGAATCGAGTTAGAAAGTTATGGAAGTTTATTATTTCCTATAATAACAAAGTTGATACCGAATAGTTTAATGTTGAATTATAACAGAGAAAATAAAGATGAAGCAGAATCGTGGAATGTTTCGAAGCTATTAGATTATTTGAGAGCGGAAATTGAAACAAGAAATCGCACATTTTCGTTTGGCAATAAAGAATCAGATGACGATACAAGATTTGGGAACAAAGTAGTTGTAAAAAAAGAATTTTCAGATAGGGATTTTGTTAATAGTAAATCATTTAAGCACAAAATGCCTACGGAAGCTACTTTGAATACGAATGTTGAAAATAAATGCGTATTCTGTTCAGAAAGCCATGATATAGAAACTTGTTCTAAAACAATAGAAGAGAAGAAAAATGCTATAAAGAGTCAAGCAAGATGTTTTTTATGTTTGAAGCGATTTCACCTAGTTAAAAATTGTAAGTCTAAAAATAGATGTAAATTTTGTTTTCGGAGGCATAATTCAGTGATTTGTGAAGAAAGCGAGAATAAAGGGGAAATAACAGATACATTAGTTTCATCAATTCAAAATGGGAACGTAACACGAGATATTTATTTGCAAACCGCTACTGCATTAGCTATCGGAAAAGAACATAAATCGAAATTACGTCTATTATATGACTTAGGGTCGCAAAGATCATTTATACTGAGTAGCGTTGCAGAAAAATTAGGTTTAAAAGTAGTGGGAGAAGAAGATGTTACAATTCACGCTTTTGGCTCTAAAGCCGCGATAAATCAGAAACGTAAGCGATACAGAATTCTTTTGAAAAATCCCGAAATGCTGAAGAAAAGTATTACGATTGAAGTGTTAGAGACACCTGAAATTAGTGAAGCTTTACTTGCCGTACCCGAGAAGAGAATACGAGATTTTGTATATAGAAATAAATTGCAATTAGCTGATAGAACCTATGGAGATTCAAAATATTTTCGATTATCTATTTTGATAGGAAGTGATTATTATTGGAAAATGGTTTCAGGGAAGCTTCGTAGACTTTCAGATGATCTCGTACTTTCTGAAACAATTTTAGGATGGACTGTTAATGGTTCTACTGCGTCTAAAGATGCTAATATTTTACAAACTTCAATTAGTGTCATGAAAGCTGTTTCGGAGCATGTTGAGTTGGATAGGAATACCGATGTAAATAATACTTTAAAGGCTTTTTGGGAGTTAGAAACTATGGGTATAAAACCAGAAAAGGAACAATCTGATATAGAGAATGCAGTTTTTGAAAATTATAATAAAACTGTTACATTTAAGAATAATTTGTATCAAGTGCAGTTGCCCTGGAATGAAAGAGTTGTTGAATTAACGGATAATTATGAGTTAGCGAGAAAAAGGCTATATAGTTTAAATAAGAAATTTGAAAAATGTCCAGAATTTTATGAAAAATATGCCAATGTGATAGATAATTATTTAGAGAAAGGAATGGCAGAAGTTGTTAATTCGGAGCCAAACTCAGTATCTTACTATATGCCTCACCAAGCAGTTATACCGGAAGACAAAGCAACTACCAAACTTAGAGTCGTTTTCGATGCGTCCTCTCATTCTTCCGAATCTATTTCGTTGAATCACTGTTTACATGCGGGTCCAAATTTAAATCCAGATATACTCGATGTTTTACTTCGATTTCGATTACATAAAATTGCAATCACCGGCGATATTGAACAGGCCTATTTGCAAATTAGTTTAGATCCTGCAGATAGAGATGCTGTTAGATTTTTATGGATGGAAAATTCTCCTAATCCAGTGTCAAATTTGAAGTTGAAAACATTACGAATGACCAGAGTTTTATTCGGAGCGAACCCTAGTTCATTTCTGTTATCTGCAACTATAAAACATCATATCAAGAAATACAAATCTACATTTCCAGATACGTTTGATCTGCTTAATGATTGTCTGTACGTTGATGATTTACTCGCTGGTGTAAATGAAGAATCACAAGGTTTGAGGGTATATGCTGAGGTTAAGACCATTTTGAAAGAGGCTAATTTCAATATGCGCAAGTGGACTACAAATTCCGAAAGTCTTCAATCGCAATTTGACTTAAAAGAAAAAACTAGCCATGAAAAATCTATTCATACAAAGGTTCTAGGTTATAAATGGAATACCCAAGAAGATTATTTCAAAGTCGAATTACAGAATCTTTTGAAATTTGACGATAAGAATAACGGTGTAACCAAAAGAGAAGTTTTAAAGATGATAGGAAGAATATATGATCCCATAGGAATTTTGAACCCTTTTACGGTAACTGCAAGAATTCTTATGCAAGAAATTTGGAAAGAAGGTCTGAATTGGGAAGATAAATTGAATGAAGATATGCACAATAAATGGATTAAGTGGTGCAAGCAACTAAGTTCTGTTGAAGCTGCAAAGATCGCAAGATATTATTTTGATGGCTATTCAAAAGATGCGATTCAAGATCTACAATTGCACTGTTTTAACGACGCAAGTTCCAAATCTTATGGATCTGTTGTTTATCTAAGATATCGTGTTAACGAACAAATATTTACTAGTTTTGTCATTTCCAAAGTCAGAGTTGCTCCAGTCAAGAAATTATCTCTGCCAAGATTGGAACTAATGAGCCCACTAGTAGGGACTAGACTAACAGCCTATGTTAATCAACGTCTTTTCAAAGAAATGAAAATCAGTCTACATTTCTGGACAGATTCAATAATTGTTCTGCATTGGATCAGAGGCAATGTTGAAGAATGGAAGCCATTTGTTCAGAATAGGATTCGAGAAATACAGCAAAAAACAAATCCAAACTTGTGGTCGCATTGCCCTGGCTCAGAAAATCCAGCCGACCTGTTAACCAGAGGTGAAAAAGCAGAATCATTTTTGAAAAATGAAGCATGGTTTAACGGTCCCAAGTGGCTGAAAGAAAATGAAACATTTTGGCCTCAAGAAACGAAAGAAATTGATATTAAAGGTGTCGAAGTAGAGAAAAGATCATCAATGAAAACAAAAATTCTCCAAGCTAGCTGTGTGACTCAAGAAGAAAATACAATTTTTAAAATTGAAAATTACAGTACATTGACTAGAATATTTCGCATCACCTGTTGGATATTCAGATTTGCGAACAATACAAAGACATGTGTAAGTAAGCTTTCAGGACCTTTGAGCGCTGAAGAAATGCTGAAAGCCGAGAAATATTGGATAAAACAGACGCAAGAGAAATACTTTCCAGAAGAAAGAGAAGCATTTTTTAAGAAGAAATTAATCCCAAGAAAATCAAAAATTCTAAATTTAAATCCGTTCTTAGATGAAGATGGAATCATGCGATTAAAAGGAAGACTCCAGAATTCAAATTTAAGTCATTTAGAAGCACATCCAATTATACTCCCTAGCAAAAGTCATTTTACAGATCTTCAAATCAGAAGAGCTCATGAAGAAGTATCTCATGTTGGAGTTGCCGAAACACTCGCCCAATTAAGAGAAAGTTTATGGATTATAAAGGGTAGGCAACAAGTAAAACGTATACTAAGGCGATGTATCATCTGTAAAAAATTCAGCACTAAACCTTACTGCCAAGACATTGCACCCCTTCCTCCAGATAGAAATAAAGAAGCATCACCATTCGAAGTGACAGGAGCAGATTTCCTAGGTCCTTTATACCTCAAAAATAGTACCAAGATTTACGTTGTTTTATTTACATGCGCAGTAGTAAGAGCTGTGCATCTAGAAATTGTTATGAATTTAACAACGACCGAATTTTTAATGGCCTTTCAAAGATTCATCTCACGTCGTGGTATTTGCAAGATTATTTACACCGATAATGCTAAAACCTTCAAGAAAGCGGACAGGGATTTACAGCAGATATGGAATTTGATAAAGAATCCTGAGGTGCAAAATTATTTTAGTGAAAAAAGAATTGAATGGAAATTCATCGTAGAGAGAGCAGCGTGGTGGGGAGGATTCTACGAAAGATTGGTACGTTCAACGAAGATATGCCTTAAGAAAATCCTTCGAAGATCTTCATTAGACTACAAAGAATTTGAAACCACTTTAAAGGAAGTGGAAGCTGTTTTGAATTCCCGCCCATTAACCTTTGTATCGAGTGATGTAAATGAGCGAACCCCCTTGTGTCCAGCACATTTCCTGGTAGGGAAAAGACTGACAGCTTTGCCACCGGAAAAGATAAGGATCATTCCTTCTACCAAAAGTGAAGTAACTCGCAGATATAGATACAGATTAAACTTAGTAAAAAAATTTTGGTTGAAGTGGAAACAATTTTACCTAATGGATTTAAAATCTGTCCATTATACAGATCACTCCAAAGGCATACAAGTAAAAAAGGGAGCCGTTGTTCAAATTAAAGAAGACAATCAGCCAAGGCTTTTATGGAAATTAGGCATTGTCACAGATATTCATCGTGGTAGAGACGGAAAGGTTCGTGCATGCACTTTAAGACTGGCAACGGGCAATTTCATTCGGCGAGCAGTCCAACACCTATATCCATTGGAACTTGACTATGATAAAGAATAACTTATCTTTCTGGGCCGGAGGATGTTGTATTTTCTGACTCAAATTCCAAACTCTTTGGTGCGAAGTAAAAAAGACAAGCTGTGTGAACTAAAGTGACCCATTTTTGTTTACGATTTAATTTTTATGTTATTTGTTGTTCCATGAATTTACTGCAGACGAGATGTACGAATTTAAAAATTGAAGATGTTAAAAGATAGTATGTGTACCGTTTTTAGTGTTAGTTTTGTCTATTAAATGTTTTGTTTCGTACAACAGTGTTTATATTCTTCGAAGTAAATACCTTAACGAGATCAGCCACAATAAAGGCGTAGAATTCACGACTCAGGTGAGAAAGTTCTAGATTTATAAGATACTTCTATATTTTTTATATAACAAAGAGCTATATGTGTCAAAACTATAGTGAAATTTTGGGAAAAAATCAATTTTTGCAGCCATCACATATATCCCATAATTTTTATTCTTGAATAGCAAAGGGCCAACCTTACATAATACAACCATGTAATTTGTTTTGTGAGATAACTTCAATGCATACTATGAAACATACTTTGCAAAACATAAAATTTGAATTTTTCAAGCGGCGCTCTGACTTTTGACTCCACACCAAATGAAAACTAATGGCCCCACGGCATTAATATTCTGGATTTCTTTCTTTCTAATGGTCATCTCACTGAGGAAAAAAAATCACATGAATCTGTTTACCATTTAATCACAGCCTTTCTTATATGGAATGACTCTTAAGCATCTTGGTCAAAGTCGCGTTGGTCGCTGCCGCGTTTTTCCGGCGTATTGAGAGCGCCACTCAATGCAAACTTAGGGACAGTTTCCCCGCACGGCTTCAATAAACCTCTACTAGCCCTAATTTTTCAAAATTTTAGTTCCAGTAGATTCGGAAATAAGGGGGGGGGGGCATATTTTTGCATTTCGTTTTCGAGAATGTCTCCAAATATATAATATCTAAAATTAAACTAAATATATTGTTGAGTTCGGCATTACGAGAGCTTTCACATAATGATTAAAAAAAAAATTTCAAGTAACTTAATTATCCCCTACATTATGGTATATTTGTATTAATCATCTATAAATATGTTGGTCAAAAGCCTTTATTACTTTTACCAAATTTGAACTTTCCACATTCAGTTAATGTACGAGAGAAATGTGACAGACGGACAAAAAGACAGACAGACACACAAGTGATCTTATAATGATTCCGTTTTACTTTTTAAGTACGGAAACCTAAAAATGTGGTAAATGGAAAGTTTTGTATCATAATTTAAAAAATATGCTTAAAACTGTTTTAGGTGCACCGGTGACCATTAGGTAAACTTTAATTGAGAATTGCGTTTTCATGTTATTATTTTATTAATGTTCGTCTTATGGGAGTGTCTTTATGCTGAATTTGAAAGATACTTCAAAATATTCAAATACTGTAAGAGTGTTTGATGTAATATTCCTATTTTAGGGTAAAATTTAGCTCAGATCAGAAAATCATTCGATGCATAAGATTAGTAATTACATCGGTGTAAAATCCTCTCTTACTCTTTAATCGATATTTAATATTTTACACAATAAAAACTTTTTAGATTGATTTTCCACGTTAATCTACCTTTAAGTGTCTCAAACATGAAATATTTTTCAATTTTTTATTTCCAATATAAATTACAATACAACGGATGATCAAAAAGTCAGGAACAACTTTAAAATTTCATAATTCATAAACGAATAAAGATAAAATGAAGATATTAGACCAAACGAAAGCATAAAAGAACGTTTTTAAAAAAGAATAAATGCAAATGCTTGAGAAAAATTGAGTATTTCAAAACGCCACGATTTTCAACAATGAAAGATGCCATCCGTCAATATGTGTTTGTAAAACCACAAGAAATGTTGCTTAATGCTGTGAACAATGTTGTTCCTCGTCTGACAGCTGTGTTGTTGAATGGCGGACAGCGCATTGGACAATTGTGAGCTTACTTGTAACTTGTAAGTGACTTTTCACTTGATAGCCATTGGTTAGTTAAAAAAGAACTATTCAATAAGGTGGGCCACACCAAAAAGTTTTAGATTTTTTTGGACAATTCCTTGATTTGAAGCAAATGGCTTGAAGTTTTGCTCATTTGAAATTTTTTAGAATTTTTTTTAAATGTTAAATTAAATTTATTTTAGCTGAATTTACTTGAAATATCACGATTAGTGTACAAAATGATTAAATAAGCTCTGATTATGTGTTATTTAATAGTTGTGTGTATTTTGAATTAGGCGATTTTTATAACCTTTTCGCGTAAGTGAGTAAAAAATGAAAGTATTGTTTGGTTCGTTTGTCGGTTTCTCTGTTTTGTTTTGATTTTTGTTTTTGTTCTTCGCTCTTCCTTCTTTTTTTGATGCGTTCAGAGTCACATATTTGGATGACGGACTACAGCATATCTTGACAGCAATTCTGGAATGAGAGAAGAATGTGGAGCAGAAACCAATGAAAACGGAACCAGTCATCATAAGGATGAGGGAGGAAATAGGAGATGGGAGAAACTGCGAGATGGGATGTTAATTAATTTTCTGCTCTAAAATACATACCCAACAAACACATAATTTGTGGGCCACTGAAGGGAACGTTAGCCTTGGCCCTAAGTGTTCGATATCGGCCCGCTATCTTTGGCCGTGACGGCATCGTAAAAAATGTGTCACGCCGGACATAATAAGGCCGGAAGAAAATTGGCCATAAATAAAGAAGTTGCCACAAATGCGCCATTAACGGTCATCTAAAACTGATATTTAGCCACAAACTGGCTACAATTATACATTTAATGGCATTTATGAATAAAAGCTTGCCACAGCTATGCCATCAATGGGCATCATTAATGAATGCAAACCGGAAGCTAGACACATTCATGCCACTATTCGTTATCATGAATAAAAAATAGCCTGAATGTGGCCAGAATTATTCTGTTTAAGCCCTTTCCCCCACACCAGAACAATTCAGTAAATGAGGCCTTTTTTGGTTTTTGTCAGAACCAAAACATTTTCTTAAAAAAATATATTTTGATAAAAATTAAAATCTAAATTTACTGGTTTTGAATGTTTATCTAAAAACAGTTTAAATGTACTATGTAAAATTTAGAAGAGGGCTAGGATTTTTTTTTTTTTAATAAGTGCTTATAACACCAGCATGACTTTTATACATGTTTTACTTAACATGTTTCTTTCATTTTATCTGATTTTTATACATTGGGAAGCCTGAACCAGTATATGCTTACTTATTAAAACCTTATTAAATCATAATCTGAGAAACAATAACTATTTTTGCATCATTTAAATATTTTTTAATTTTACATTAAATTTTTCTCTCAGAGCTTAAAAAGCTACTTCACTCACGCGAAAACACCCGCTTGCTAATGTTAAAAATAAGGGTGGACTTGTTTTTAATATCTCGTAAGAATTTCAATATTTTTGAATAACTTTTTGCTTTGGATAGTTGAGGTCGATCTCTAGAAATACTTTTTTCGATTTTGTTTACAGTTTTCTTTTTTTAACATACTTTGTTTCCGAAAATCAAAGTATCCTAGTAAAAAAAACCTGTAAACAAAATCGAAAAAAATAAACAGGTTCTTTGTAGAGATCGACCTCAACTATCAAATGCAATATATATATTTAAAATCATTGAAATGCGAAAGAGATATTTAAAAAGAATTTCCATAGGATTATCATTAGTGAGCGGGTGTTTTCGCTTGAGTAAAGTAGCAACAGTAGTCTAACTTTACAACAATATACATTACATTAACAACATACTTTAATCTTTTCAAAATACCTGAAAAGTACTTGCAGTAATTTTAAATGTTATCATTATTTTAACGATTTTATCTAAATTTTATTATTTTTTTAACTTTATTCTGTTGTTTAATTATTAAATTATGTAGACTAGTCGAAATTTCACAGGTATTTAACAAATATACGAAAAAAATGTATATTTTATTTTTAACAATAAGAATAAATTTAAATTAAACTATCAAGCTTTCGTAATATTGTTTATCACATGATAGGGAAATGGCAATCATTACTTCAAAAAACGATATAATTCTAAACTTTGAGGGAAAAAAATTAAAAAATACCCCACTATTTCGTAATTTACGCAAAATGTTTATATGATAAAGGCAATATATATTAGATATTATACTACGTTTTCTAAAATTACGATATGTTTTAAAAATACTTGTGATTTCAAAAAACTAACACATTTTTATAGTTTTCTGTCAAACAAACGTAAAAATATAAAATGATGCAAAAAAGATTATAATTTAATAATTTAATTCCTTTAATAAATAAACATGAACTAAGCTTACCAATATTTTAACAAATAATTACTGTCAACTAAACGTTCGCAGCAACACTTTTTCTATGACCATCCCCTATCTCTCGGTCTTATAAAATGACAAGAAGAACGCGGGAGAATTGAAAGGAAGCTGATTTCATTCTCAGAATTTATCTCCTTCTCCTTCCTGTAACCCCAAATGTCCTTGAACATGGAAATGCAAGCACGGTCTTTCTTTCGGGGGAGGGAGGGAAAAGAATATTATAGATTCTAAAAGGTTATCTGCTTTTAACAGTCACAAATGTAAGCAAATATTATAACATTTACTTATAACAGATATACAAAGAAATTATGCATTTCTTCATAAAACCAAAGAAATATAATTATAATTCTTTGGTTTTATGAAGAAATGCATAATCCTAATAAATAAAAAACGCTCTTTTTTCCTTTAATGTTTATTTATTTATAACATATTTTTCTGTTTTCTGCAAAAGTGAAAAAAAAAATCGCTAAAATTTCAACAAGGGGAAAGGTGCAGTAGAGTTTTCAAGTTTATTTTCTTGAAAAATTTGTTGATATTGCATCTGTCTTTTGTTTTAGCTTTTCTTTCTTTTTCTTTATTTATTTATGAAATATGCTTCATCATAATCATAACTTTCAACCAATGTATCAAATAAATTATGTTTGCCCTTTTCTTTCTATTTGATAAATTAAATTCTGGCAATTAAAAATTATATAAAATAACCATTAAATATATCCATTTTTATTCCAGTGTGCTCACAAAAATATATTTATTTTAAATATTAATGCATATTTTAAAAGCAAGAACATTAAGCGTGTTTATGTTTTGTTTTTCATATAAAATCTTTTATTTAGGGAATTTATATATATATAAATATAAATCGTGCAACGTACTAATGTTTTCAAACAAATCCAGGTTTTTGCTTTACTAATGCCAGGTATATGACTTTATATGTAATTTTTATTAGTAAAATAACAATAATAAAACAAATAAATATATATAAATTGTTAGGAATTGAATAAAAGGATGTTTATTTATTTTTTCCTTTACACTGAATTCAGAACTTTAAATCTTATAATATTTTATTTTACATGAAAATATATTTCAAATAGTATTAAAAATTTATGCCTTAGAAGCAGCTTAATCCCCCTTCCCCCCTTTTTTTCCTCTTTCCTTTTTCTCTGTCATGCTCAACACATGTTCAACAATAAGTTTTTGTTTGAACAATCAAAGTGACTTTTTTTAAGAAAAATATTTTTCCATGGAACTTGAAAAAAAAAATCACATTTATCATGAAACCTCTAGTAGATGTTTAGTATAATATGCGTTCCCAAAAAATGCATCTTACTATAATTCATTATTTTGTATTGTTCCGATTCAAATGTATTCCCTATGAATTTTTTATCTGTTTAGTTTGGCTATTAAAATCAATAAAAAAATGATCAAATAGAAAAAATGATGCATTCATTGTTTTCAGTGTGACTATAAAAAATATATCCATGCAAAGATATCGAAGCATAGTATGGAAATATTATTTTACATTTTGTAAAAGTAAATGTTTGTTACATATTTATCAATATATATTCCTTAAATATTTTAAAACTAAGCGAAAATAACTAATATATTTTACTGCTTTAAATATAAATCTCATAACATATCTATATTTTTTAATGAAAGCCACATTTAAAATAATTAAGTTTACTTAAAAAATGAAGAAAAAATACATTTCCTCTGTTTATATAAATATGCGAGTTAGGTAATATTAGCCCTCTACTTTCTAAACGATGATGAACTCAACGACACTCAAACGACACTCAAAATCGCATATCCCTTTCTCCCGTATCGTTCATCGCATTTAGAACAGGTATATCATATAGAAAATTGCATTAAGAGTTTCACCTGTGCTTCAGGATGGAGGAATTGTGACGACAGGGAATAAGGATCTCGTCATCGATAAAGGCAAAATTTCGGAGACAGAAAAAGAAACTTGAAATGAAGATATAGAAGGAGGAAAATCTTGGAGAACGAACAAATACAAACATATTTTTTATAGTAGAAAAATTAAAATGATCTTCATAGAAAAAAGGGGACAAGCGGCACCGTCGAGAGAAAGACGAAACAAATATCACCATCTTGTCGAACGTAGTTCGGAATGACCTTCTGGTCACTGCGGGGAAATAGAAAAATCATTATATAATTTTTTAAGCCAGAATAAGGTCCACTTTGGAAAAAATTAAACAGGGAACTGCAACATTTCATATGTATTCTTCATACTTACGAGCTTCCACTCCGACACTAAAATCAACTGTCTAAACTAGATTGTAGCACCACTCGAACCTTTACCAACCCAATCGGAGCTATATCAATAGAGTACTCAAAACTTCAGCATTTGCATTTCTGATGTCTATGAAACATGAATAGGCTCATAGAAAGCGACACGTACATTTTCGAACGCCATTAGTGACATTTGCTTCATCTTTCTCTCGACAGTGCCGCTTGATTCTTTTTTTTTCTATGAAGGTCGTTTTATCTTTTGTACCATCAAATAATATGTTTGTAATTTTTCTTCCTCCAAGATGTCACTCCTCATGTATCTTCTTTCCAAGTTTCTTTTTCTGTTTCCTGATCTTGTCTTTATCGATGATGAGAACCTTATTCCCTGTTGTCACAATTTCTGCATCCTGAATCACAGATGAAGCTCTTAACGCAATTTACCTATATGATATATCAGATCTAAAAGCGGCGAGCGCTGTGTAAGAAAGGGATATGCGTTTCGGAGTGTATGCTTTTGAAGGCCCTGATTCAAATTCTGATTCAGAAGAACTGCCTGCTTCAAAGTTCCCACTATTTGAATGGTCTGAGAATAAATGTATTTTAGAGCAGAAACATAATTAACGCCCTATCTCGCAGTTTCCTCCATCTCCTATTTCCTCCCTCATCCTCATGATGACTGATTGCGTTTTCATTGGTTTCTACACCACATTCTCCTCTCCTTCCAGAATTGCTGTAGTCCGTCATCCAAATATGTGACTCTGAACGCTCGAAAAACAGAAGGAAGAGCGAGGAACATATTAAAAAAAAGAGAGAAATCGATGAACGAACAAAACGATACTTACAATTTTTACTCACTTTTACGTGAAGATACTATACAAATTGCATAATTCAAAACACACACAACTATTAAATAACACATAATCAGATCTTATTTAAACATTTCGTATACTAATCGAGACATTTCAAGTAAATTCAGCTAAAAAAATTAATTTAACATTAAAAAAAAATTCTAAAAAAGTTCAAATTCAGCATCTGAGCAAAACGTCAAGCCATTTGCGGCAAATCAAGGAATTGGTCAAAAAAAATCTCAATTTTTTTGGTGTAAACTTAGTGCCACCATTGGCACCTTTTCCGCACTACCCATCGTTCGGCCTCTGTTCCATTCGTTTGGTAGAAACCGCATCTTTTTATTTGTTATTAATAATATAAAATTATTAAATTATTAAACAATTATTTACAATCTATTAAATTATCAATAAAATATTAAATTTATATTACATAAAATTATTATATTATTAAAATTTTAAAAATAAAGATTAATTTTTAAATATATTCGTGACTTTTGAATATACCAGTATATATTAAAAATAAGTAATTGCAACAATAAAAAACATGAATTGATTTGTAGAGGTTTCTTTAATACGTACGCGGAAATTCACTTAATCCATCTGTGAAGCATTTTATTAATTTTTATAAATTGCCAGCATTACTGCTTTAGAGACCAAATAACAATTTAATAAATGGTTAACTTTATAAAATATATTTAAACATGTACCTGAGAGATAATTTCCAATGTGTACATTTATTTTGTACAAATAAAATTTAATAGTAAATTTTGCCTTATTTAATTGCAAAAATCTAACGATTTTAAACGATTAAATAAGTCAAATATTGCTATTAAATTTTAGTGGTAATATAAAACCGTATATGGTGGCAGCTATGCTGAGATATGAATTTTCCATTTTACAAATATTTTATTGATTTATTTAAAAAAAATTATATTACTAAAGATATTTTTTGTCGAAACGTATTAGAAAATGTCTATTAAATTTGACCCTTACAATAATAGATTTCAGTTTTAAAAACGCCATTACAATTAGCCTAAATTTAAATATTGAATTAGCCCAATCAAACTGCAGTTTGAGGTGGAATATTCTGGTGTAATTGTTTTTGTGTCTTACTTTATGTTTTTTGGGGCGCTGAACTCGAATCTGAAGTTGTCCTACAAAATTGTTTTCGGCAAACATGATAAATCATGAAAAAAAAAACAAACACTAAAAGTCGCAGATGTTTTAGGTTTTTGGTCTATAATTTGCAAAGTAAGATTTTTACGCAAAAGGTGATCCTATATGAAAATACAGACGAGAAAATTACCTACAATTCATGTTCTTATCAATTTTTTCCTTAAGAGGCGTTGAAAAGTCGACAAAAAAACCTAGTAATTTTGGAAAATCTCAAAATACACATTCTTTTACACTCTTTCTGTTGATAACACTAAAAGTAAGCATTTCACTATATTCTATACTTTGAAAAATCAGATAACATTATGAACAATTTATGTGTAAGTAATTTTTTTCGACCTTGATTAGTTATGGGAAAAACAATGACGAATGCACGAAGTAGACAGCTGCACCTTTATTTAAAGCATACAGCTTAAATGCATGATTATACGTCTGCACAGATATATAAAACGTTAACGGTTATTTATATAGGTACAACAAACAGATAAACAGTGATTAATGATCGGTTAGTATGAAAACTGTTTAATGTTATACAGTATAATAAAATAGGTAGGTAAGTATTTTTTTTATACAACACTTATTATTATATGATTATTGACATGAAATGAGACCCATCAGTCGAAACAAACCCTCCTGGCCGAAGATTGCATGATTGCTGGCATAATTCTTCTACTCCTTAAAATATTAACTAAATATAATATTTATTTACGCACCTGGGCGCGAAAGAGACGTCTTCGTTCCGAAGGAGAAGATTGTTGCCCCAGCCGTAGGCGAAGGCTGAAAGCACACAAAGGTCGAAGCTTAGGCTCCTGAGAAGTCCTGGTGTACTTAGTATTTTTAATAACGGTGGAACTAATTGTAATTAATTAAGTAATTACCCATACAACATTTCATCATATAATGATTTTTATCTCTTTTTTCTGACTCTTCCTCTTTTACAACTGAAGTCCTGGAAAGGTTACTTTGGACCTCGATTTAGTAAACATATTAGCCTATTATATTACGAACCATGGTTAAAAAAAAATTATGATTTAGTTCTAACTGTTTCAAAATTGAATAGTTATACACATTATATTAAGATTCATATTTTGATCACAAAAATAAAAAGTTAAGGAAAAAATAAAAGTAAAATGGAATTATTTATGAATAGCTACCTTCAAGTACTTCAGGAAATTCCAGGTCTTCGATTTCTGTAAAAGGCATGTTATTGCAACTGCTTTCTCAGTTCACACACTTATTCAGCACTTGAAGCCTACTTTTTTGCAAGAAATAAGTTGCATTTGCAAGAAATAAGTTTCAAACCGGCTTGAGATGCTGGTGGCTGTAGCGTGGTTACTCACTCCAGGCCATCTTTCGTTTTCTTCCAACCCATTATTCAGGATCTTTTTCATTCCCAAGCCATTGTTGAGCTTGAAAATACATCCTCAAGGAATGTCGCTGAGGTGCAGACTCAGTGGGAGGTAAGGACGCAAAATGGATTATATGCAAGCTTAAGGTAACATAAATACCTCCATTTGTTTAATGACGTGGCTTCCTTGTTAGCAAATTTATACAATGAGAACAAAGAACGATCGCCAGCATCAGTAACTGCCACGGCATCTGCCATAGGGTCTTTAAAATTCTCATTGGTATTAGTTAATGTAGGGTGTTTCTTGAGAGTCTGAAGAAACGTCATCTTTCCTACGTTTAACAAGGCTGAAATAGTATCACAGCCTCCCAGGGCATAAAAAATTAATATGTTGTTAGCAATCGATTGATCAAGTTTGCTGTCAGAAGAAAAAATAAGTGGTGAAACTGTTCCTTTGATTTGCTTGAAAGTATATATTTGAATGTACATTAGAGTGGGTCGAAAAAACCGAAATATTTATAATCGAAACATAATAGCGCGGGAAAGTTGCCTTTAGTAAAAAAAGAATAAATACGTAAAAGATAACACCGATTGGTTAATATCTTTTATCAATATATTCTTTTACCTTTTCCTATAATTTCTATTAAAAAGCAGTGTCAAAGTTTCTTAAAAATGTTAACTATTTAAATTATTCGTTTTTTCAATTTCATAATTTTCATAATATTTCCAAATACTCCAGAATTTTCTAATAGGCTGGAAAAGGCATTTTCTGTTGTTAATTTCATGCAGATTATTAACCATGATCAAATTAATTCTATCAAAATAATCTACTCAATGATAGAAACACCTGTACTTGTTTGCACATACAATTATTCTCTCGCCGCTAGAGAGCCAGATTTCACTTGGTTCTTTTTTTAATATACTGCTTTTGCTCTATACTTTGATGACCCTAAAGATAGACACTTCTGCCAGGTTAAGAAGGGTGCAAAGTTTCGTCTTCTGAAGTCAAGGAAGAACATATCTCGTTGATATTAGAACCAGGTCTCTATTATTTTGGATATTTGATCCCATCGTCTGGCAAGGCGACTTCTATATGCAATGATATTATATATTTTTTGAAGAAAAATGAAATGTAAACTGTAAAAACAGCTGCAATCGGATGTGGTGGAACTTCCCTTAAAAGAGGATGCAAAGGTCGTGTTATATGATAACTTGGGAAAAAGTTTGAAAAAACCACTTTAGTGAATTCCTTGCCCTCACTTCAATGAACTTCCGCTGCGATATCTTTATGAACATCTTGATTAGAAAAGACAGGTACTCTTTCATACTAACCCCAACTGGTGGATCTCTTGCGATTTACAAATCATTACCAATTGCAAAGTTTAAGCCAATTTAATCTGATCACATAGCTGTTGGTAAAGATGATTTATCAATGACCAGAAGTATATGTCTGAAATATTACAAGTTCTTTCAACCGGCGTGCGTTCAATTGGCCTTTTTGCCGTGTCCGTAGACCAATATTTAACGCAAGTCGGATCACTACTGATAATCGAATTTTGAGACTTAACGTTGAAACAGAGAAACCGTCTTCTTAATTTGTCATACTGTAAGTACATCCTGAAAGCGTACTGCATCAGTTCGTTCACAATTAAAACGAATCCATCATGTTTTTCAGATTCTATCACTGTAGTTAGTAATCCCCGTTACTTGCTATATAATCTACGAAAAATTATAGTTCCTGTAATTTCACGAAATGCCTGTTTCACAAATCATGAAAATAGCCTCATTGGAATGATAGCATGTGAAGGAGAGGATATCATGACCCCAGCCATGGTGAAAATTGCCAAAGCACGAAGATCTCTGGACCCGAATAGTGCCATCCGTCACTTCATAATTCCAGACTTGAACTTTGAAATTTAAAATTATATGGATTTAGTTGAGTGGCAAGACTGTAAACTAACGAAACCACCTATTATGATTTGCCCATCGACTGACGATCTAACAACGGTGAGTTTATAATGTTCGATTAAAGATACCAGCTATTATAACTTTCCTTGTCCCACTCAATCAGTAGGAAGATGCGTGAAATTAGTCACTCAAGGGCTGATAAAGTTTGTGGACCAGAGAAGAGGGAGGATCACATATGATCAATTTCGGCCTCTCAAGAATAAATGGCTTTATTTGAAAGCAAGTCATATTGTAAAATTCATTTAAATACTTCTACATTTTAAGTTTATTTAATCCGTTTCGCTTAAACATCTCTGTATTTTAATTAATAAAATACTAAAATATTTTGTGATTTTTGTGATTTGTGGTATATGAACTGCTGATAGCAGCAAAACAGCAGTAGATGAAGCGATCGTAAAGGGAAATGAATGATTATCGTTTTTATTTCACAGTCTATGACAAATTTCTATTCAAGTCTATTTGTGGTTGTAAAAGATATGATTTTATCATAATGAGCATTTACCGGGACATTTCTCATATAATCATGTAGCTATTGCGTCCTATTAGAAACTGTATTCATACGTTTGGATAATTAAAAAAATTAAAAAAAAAACATGTTTTTTGCAATTTTCTTGAAAATTTGTCCCCTTTGCGGCGGTAAAAGATATTAACCGAAACGTGTAATATTTTACGAATTTATTTTTAATTACAAAAGGCAACTTTCCGCTCTATTACATTTCGATTATAAAAAGTCCTTTCGGCCAGTGCCGGGAGGAAGAGGTAGCTTTCATATTCCTTATTTTAAAAAAAGCCAACTTATATCATTCAAACACACGGAGCTCAATTTAGTGGAACCGAATATAGGAGATTCAATACTAATTTTTTTCAATATAATGAATGAGAATTTCGCGAAATTAGTCAGCTTTATCCAAGCTGCTTTTCTTTAAAGTAACTTATATTTGGTTGCCAAATTCGGCGATTTCTTAAAGTGCCTGCCATTTTAAGACAACATGGTGGATGAGGCTAACCAGTGAACTTGGTCGAGACCTTAGTAAATGCTGTGCACATGGTCACTCACATCAAAATCGGTTGATATATACGAGTGCTGTCGCCTGCAAAAAATCAGATTTTTCAAAATGTCACCCACAATAGAAATTGAAACTGCTATAACTGAGCCATTTTTTAAGGTAAAGACAAATAAAAAATGCTCCTGAATCCTTTTTCAAGGTCAAATACTTAAGGAAGAAACCTTTTTCAATTTCTAATTTTTTTGCACCTCACTTTAAATATATATTTTTTTCTTAATTTAATGGCCGCCATTTTGAAACAAGATGGCTGATGAATCTGGCCAGCGAACTTGGTCGAGGTATTGATGTATACTATCCACATGCCTTCTTACATCGAAATAGGCTAATACGTGTGTTATCGCGTGACAAATACAAGATCGTTTCAAAATGTTAACCATGCTAGAAAATCAAAGGGCTATAATCCAATTATTTTTTAAGATATAAACAAAAGAACAAATTTTCAGAAACAAAAACTGCTCCGGATCTTTGTATCAAGGCCAAACACATAAAAAAAAACCTTTTTCATTTTCCAATTTTTTAATACCTCATTTTAAATTTAATTTTTTTTTTTTTTTTTTTAAATGTCAACCCTTTTAAAACAAGATGGCGAATGAAGCTGGCCAACGAACTCGGTCGAGACATTGGAATGTACTATGTACAGACCAAGTTACATCCAAATCGGTTCATAAATACGCCTGTTATCGCGTGACAAAAATCAGGTCGTTTTAAAATGTCAGCCACAATGGAAATTCAAAATGCTATTACTCAGCCATTTTTTTAGATATAGACGAAACAAAAACTGTTCCGGAATCTTTGTATTAAGGTCAAATACATACAAGAAAAAATCTTTTTCATTTTCCAATTTTTTGGTATCTCATTTTAATTTTTTTATTTTTTAATTTTTTTTAAATGGCCGCCATTTTGAAACAAGATGGCGGATGAAGCTGGCCAAAGAACCCGGTCGAGACATTAGTATGTACAACGGAGTTACATCCAAATCGGTTCATAAATACGCCTTTTATCGCGTGACAAAATTCAGGACGTTTCAAAATATCAGCCGCGCTAGAAATTCAAAATGCTGCAACTCAGCCATTTTTTAAGATACAGACGAAACAAAAACTGCTCCGAAATCTTTGTATAAAGGCGAAATACATAAGAAAAAAAAATTTCCATTTTCAATTTTTTGGTATCACATTTCAGATTTTAAATTTTTTAAAAACTTTTAAATGGCCGCCATTTTGAAACAAAACGGCGGATGAAGCTGGCCAACGAACTCGGTCGAGACATTGGTATGTACTATGTACACACCGAATTATATCGAAATCGGTTCATAAATACGCCTTGTATCGCGTGACAAAATTCAGGACGTTTCAAAATGTCAGCCACGCTAGAAATTCAAAATGCTATAACTCAGCCATTTTTGAAGATATAGCCGAAACAAAAACTGCTCCGGAATCTTTGTATAAAGTCAAATACATAACAAAATAATATTTTTCCATTTTTAATTTTTCGGTACCACATTTCAAATTTTAATTTTTTTTTAAATTTTAAATGGCCGCCATTTTAAAACAAAACGGCGGATGAAGCTGGCCAACGAACTCGGTCGAGACATTGGTATGTACTATGTACACACCGAATTACATGGAAATCGGTTCATAATTACGAGAGTTACAGTGTGACATATGTCATATATATATATATATATATATATATATATATCAATTTTGAACGGAGGGTCTGGGGGTCATGATCGATGAAAATATGCCAAAATTTTTTGAAATCGCTTTCCCCCGAAAGGCTGCTATAGGTAGCTTTTTGTAATGAAAGCTACTTAATATTTCGGCTTTTTTCAACACACCCTACTGTACATCCCTACAGTGGCAAATCATGATAACTAGCAAATCGACGATAACTTCACCCACGTTAATTACAGTTATGTTGTTGTGCAAGGTTCCTTGTGCCAATAAGTGTATCCGTATCCTCTTGTGCCAGTTAGGTGGCTTTCATTACAATAAAAAAGAAAAGTGCCCAGCTAAACTGATGGCATTGAGCTCAAGGCTATTCACACTAATTGTATATTATACACTTATTTTAAAGAATAATGCCCCTCAAAAAAATAAGTGAAGGGGAATTAGCCCCCGTTTCCCCCTTTATACTTAACCAGTGAACCTCCAAATCTCATCAGGGGAGCCCCTTATCATAATAAACCGGTATACCAAATTTGGAGCAAATCGAATAATCCTGCAAAAAAAAATTATCTAAATTAAGGGGGTGGACTAGACCCCTTTATCTTTAACCAATGAATCGCCAAAACGAATCAGGGAAGCTCCTTAACATAATAAACCGGTATAGCAAATTTGGAGCAAAGCGAATAATTCTGCATGAAAAACCCGTTTATATAAATTAAGGGAAGTGGCCTAGCCCCCCTTCCCCCTTTATCTTTAACCAATAAACCCCCAAAACTAATCAAGGAATTTCCTTAACATAATAAACCGGTATACCAACTTCGGAGCAAATCGAATCATTCTGCATGAAAAACTCATTTATCTGAATTAAAAGGGGTGGACTAGTCCCCTTTCCCCCCTTTATTCTTAACTAATGAACCCCCAAAACTAATCAGGGAAGTTCCTTAACATAATAAAATGGTATACCGAATTCGGAGCAAATCGAATCCTTCTGCATGAAAAACAAAATTATCTGAATTAAGGAGGTGGACTAGCCCCCATTTTCCCCTTCATTCTTAACCAATGAACCCCAAAACTAATCACGGAAGTTCCTTAACATAATAAACCAGTATACCAAATTCGGTGCAAATCGAATAATTCTGCATGAAATACCCATTTATCTGAATTAAAAGGGGTGGACTAGCCCCCTTTCTCCCCCTTTATTCTTAACTAATGAACCCCCAAAACTAATCAGGGAAGTTCCTTAACATAATAAACCGGCATACCAAATTCGGATCAAATCGAATCATTCTGAAAGGAAAACCCATTTATCTGAATTAAGGTTTGGACTAGACACCCCTTTTCCCCCTTTATTCTTAACCAATGAACCCCCAGAACTAATCTGGGAAGTTCCTTAACATAATAAACCGGTATACCAAATTCGGAGCAAATCGAATAATCTTGCAAAAAAAAAAACATTTATCTAAATTAAGGGGGTGGACTAGCCCCCCTTTATCCTTAACCAATGAATCGCCAAAACGAATCAGGGAAGCTCCTTAACATAATAAACCGGTATACCAACTTCGGAGCAAATCGAAACATTCTGCATGAAAAACCCATTTATCTAAATTAAGAGGGGCGGGCTAACCTCCCTTTTCCCTCTTTACCCTTAACCAATGAACCCCCAAAACAAATCAGGGAAGTTCCTTAACATAATAAACCGGTATACCAAATTCGGAGCAAATCGAATCATTCTGCATGAAAAACACATTTATCTCAATTAAGAGGGACGGGCTAACTTCCCTTTTCCCCCTTTACTCTTTACCCTTAACCAATGAACCCCCAAATCTAATCATGGAAGTTCCTTAACATAATAAACCGGTATACCAAATTCGGAGCAAATCGATTCATTCTGCATGAAAAACACATTTATCTGAATTAAAGGGGGTGGACTAAACCCGTTTTCTCCCCTTTATCCTTAACCAATGAACTCCCAAAAATGATCAGGGAAGTTCCTTAACATAATAAACCGGTATACCAAATTCGGAGCAAATTGAATCATTCTGCATGAATAACACATTTATCTGAATTAAGGGGGGGGGTGAACTTACCCCGTTTTTCCCCCTTTATCCTTTTCCAATGATCTCCCAAAACTGATCAGGGAAGTTCCTTAACATAATAAACCTGTATACCAACTTCGGAGCAAATCGAATCATTCTGCATGAAAAACCCATTTATCTGAATTAAGGGGGAGTGGACTAACCCCGTTTTTCCACCTTTATCCTTAACCAATGAACTCCCAAAACTAATCAGGGATGTTCCTTAACATAATAAACCGGTATACCAAATTCGGAGCAAAACGAATGATTCCGCATGAAAAACATATTTATCTGAATTAAGGGGGTGGACTAACCGCCCCTTTTCCCCCTTTATCCTTAACCAATGAACGCCCAAAATTAATCAGGGATGTTCCTTAACATAATAAACCGGTATACCAAATTCGGAGCAAATCGAATGATTCTGCATGAAAAACCCATTTTTCTGAATTAACGGGGGGGGGGTGGTAGAATAACCCCGTTTTCCCCCCTTTATCCTTAACCAATGAACCCCCAAAACTAATCATGGATGTTCCTTAACACAATAAACCGGTATACCAAATTCGGAGCAAATCGAATGATTCTGCATGAAAAACCCATTTTTCTGAATTAAGGGGGGGGGGAGGACTAACCCCGTTTTTCCCCATTTATCCTTAACCAATGAACCCCCAAAACTAGTCATGGATGTTCCTTAACATAATAAACCGGTATACCAAATTCGGAGCAAATCGAATGATTCTGCATGAAAAACCCATTTTTCTGAATTAAGGGGGGTGACTAACCTCCTTTTCCCCCTTTATCCTTAACCAATGAACCCCCAAAACTAATCATGGATGTTCCTTAACATAATAAACCGGTATACCAAATTCGGAGCAAATCGAATGATTCTGCATGAAAAACCCATTTTTCTGAATTAAGGGGGTTGACTAACCCCCTTTTCCCCCTATATCCTTAACCAATGAACGCCCAAAATTAATCAGGGATGTTCCTTAACATTATAAACCGGTATACCAAATTCGGAGCAAATCGAATGATTCTGCATGAAAAACCCATTTTTCTGAATTAAGGGGGGGGGGGGGAGGACTAACCCCGTTTTTCCCCATTTATCCTTAACCAATGAACCCCCAAAACTAATCATGGATGTTCCTTAACATAATAAACCGGTATACCAAATTCGGAGCAAATCGAATGATTCTGCATGAAAAACCCATTTTTCTGAATTAAGGGGGGTGACTAACCCCCTTTTCCCCCTTTATCCTTAACCAATGAACCCCCAAAACTAATCATGGATGTTCCTTAACATAATAAACCGGTATACCAAATTCGGAGCAAATCGAATGATTCTGCATGAAAAACCCATTTTCCTGAATTAAGGGGGGTGACTAACCCCTTTTCCCCCTTTATCCTTAACCAATGAACCCCCAAAACTAATCATGGATGTTCCTTAACATAATAAACCGGTATACCAAATTCGGAGCAAATCGAATGATTCTGCATGAAAAACCCATTTTTCTGAATTAAGGGGGGGGGGGGTGGACTAACCCTGTTTTTCCCCGTTTATCCTTAACCAATGAACCCCCAAAACTAATCATGGATGTTCCTTAACATAATAAACCGGTATACCAAATTCGGAGCAAATCGAATGATTCTGCATGAAAAACCCATTTTTCTGAATTAAGGGGGGTGACTAACCCCGTTTTCCCCCTTTATCCTTAACCAATGAAATCCCAAAACTAATCAGGGAAGCGCCTTATCACAATGAACCTAGGAAAAAATTTTGAAGCAAATCGGATGTTTCTATCAAGATTTATCGCGTTACGTACATACATACGTACGTACGTACATACATACCTACATACATACATACAGAACGGGCGGGCACATTAGCTCTCAGGCTTTGATAGCCTGTGAGCTAAAAAGCTAACTATTGCAGCCGTTCGGAGGGAAGCGATTTCAAAAAATTTTGGTATATTTTCATCGATCATGACCCCCAGACCCCGAAACCACCCTCCGTTCAAAATTGATATATATATATATCTGATCTATGTCACACTCTAACTCTCGTAATAATGAACCGATTTCGATGTAAATCGGTGTGTACATAGTACATACCAATGTCTCGACCGAGTTCGTTGGCCAGCTTGATCCGCCGTTTTGTTTCAAAATGGCGGCCATTTAAAATTTTTAAAAAAATTAAAAATTTGAAATGTGGTACCAAAAAATTAAAAATGGAAAAATATTTTTTTCTTATGTATTTAACCTTTATACAAAGATTCCGGAGCAGTTTTTGTTTCGTCGATATCTTAAAAAATGGCTGAGTTATAGCGTTTTGAATTTCTAGCGTGGCTGACATTTTGAAACCTCCTGAATTTTGTCACGCGATAAAAGGCGTATTTATGAACCGATTTGGATGTACCTTGGTGTGTACATAGTACATACAAATATCTCAACCGAGTTCGTTGGCCAGCGTCATCCGCCATTTTGTTTCAAAATGGCGGCCATTTAAAAAAATTTAAAAAAAAATTAAAATGGGATACCAAAAATTTGGAAAATGAATAAGATTTTTTCGGTTGTGTTTGACCTTAATACAAAGATTCCGGAGCAGTTTTTGTTTCGTCTATATCTAAAAAAATGGCTGAGTAATAGCATTTTGAATTTCTATTGTGGCTGACATTTTAAAACGACCTGATTTTTGTCACACGATAATAGGCGTATTTATGAACCGATTTGGATGTAACTTGGTCTGTGCATAGTGCAAACCAATGTCTCGACCGAGTTCCTTGGCCAGCTTCATTCGCCATCTTGTTTCAAAAGGGTTGCCATTTAAAAATAAATTTAATTTAAAATTTAAAATGAGGTATTAAAAAATTGGAAAATGAAAAAGTTTTTTTTTATGTGTTTGGCCTCGATACAAAGATTCCGGAGCAGTTTTTGTTTCTGAAAATTTGTTCTTTTGTTTGTATTTTAAAAAATGTTTGAATTATAGCGCTTTGAATTTCTAGCATGGCTAACATTTTGAAACGATCTTGTATTTGTCACGCGATAACACACGGATTCGCCTATTTCGATGTAAGAAGGCATGTGGATAGTATACATCAATACCTCGACCAAGTTCGCTGGCCAGATTCATCAGCCATCTTGTTTCAAAATGGCGGCCATTAAATTAAAAAATATATATATATCTAAAGTGAGGTGTAAAAAAATTAGAAATTGAAAAAGGTTTCTTTCTTAAGTATTTGACCTTGATATAAGGATTCAGGAGCATTTTTTGTTTGTCTTTACCTTAAAAAATGGCTCAGATATAGCAGTTTCAATTTCTATTGTGGGTGACATTTTGAAAATTATGATTCTTGGCATGCGACATCAATCGTATATATCAACCGATTCCGATGTGAGTGAGCATGTGCACAGCAATTACTAAGGTCTCGACCAAGTTCACTGGTTAGCCTCATCCACCATGTTGTCTTAAAATGGCAGGCACTTTAAGAAGTCGCCGAATTTGGCACCCAAATATAAGTTACTTTAAAGAAAAGCAGATTGGATAAAGCTGATTAATTTCGCGAAATTCTCATTCATTATATTGATAAAAATTAGTATTGAATCTCCTATATTCGGTTTCCACTAAATTGAGCTTCGTGTGTTTGAATGATATAAGTTGTTTTTTTTTAAATAAGGAATATGAAAGCTACCTCTTCCTCCCGGCACTGGCCGGAAGGACTTTTTTTTTTTTTTAATCAAACAACTAAAACAATAAGAAAATCTATACCTATTAATACACAGTATAACCTCGACAATCTGGAATTGTTGGGACGGAGACTAAGCCGGAATTTTGAAAATTACAGATTTCTGAAAAAATATTAAACGTACCAGTTCTTTTCATGATAACGACATTGATTCTTAATTTAATTCATACCCAAATGATATTGATGTGAAAAAAAGAGAAATTAGAATGCTTAAAAAACTTACTTTAGTTGATATTTTCCATGTTCCAAAAAAAAAAAAAAAAAAAAAAAAAATCTGATAAGCAGTGTACTCACTTTTTGTCAAGTAATTTCTTTAGCATCAGTGTCAAGCAACCATCTTCTTTTTTGGATTTTATACAAGTGATGAAAATCGATTTTGTTAATACAGTCTTGTTTCTCTAAAGATGAAATTAATTATCCGGTCAAATTTATGCATTTTTTTCGGTGGGACCTTATCTTTTGCAAGGTCCTCTCCTTCGTTCCTCAGAGCTGTTACCAGTGTTATCGAGGGTTCTATTTAGCACAGTGTCAGCGATCTCGCTGTCCGCTAATGCATCTTTTTTTTTTTTATCTTAGTTTTTAATTCGTAAATAATTGCTATTTTTACTTCTCCCGTAATATGGAAATGAATAAAAAGACTTTGATGCCGGATTTTTTGAGTTACCAGATCTCTGAATGCCGGATTTTTGAGGTCACACTGTGTGTCTATATCACAATAATATGTAATTTAATAATAAGTGAGTACGTCAGCAAATGTTTAGAGTAAAATGCTTACTTTTAGTGTTATGAACGGAAAGGTTTTAAAAGAATATGTTTTTTGCGATTTTCCAAAATTACTGGTTTTCGCCGAATTTTCAACGCCGCTACGGAAGCCATATGTCGTACAAAAAGAATGATATGATTATGAATTGTAGATAATTTTCACGTCTATATTTTAATATAGGTCATCTAATAATACATCTTTTGCATAAAAAGTTTAATTTGCAAGTTATAAGCCAAAACTCCAAAAAATTTCGATTTTTAGTGGGTTTTTTCATGATTTTCCATATATGTGAGAAATCTTTCGTAGGACAACTTCAGATTCCTTTTCACCACTCGCGAAAACATAAAGTAAGACAGTAAAAACAATTACGCCAAAATTTTTCACTTTAAGTTCTTTTTAAACCTAGTTTTACTGGACTAAATGTCTTTTGGAGTTAGTTCCTATTTCAATTATGGATAATAGGGTGGGCCGAAAAAAACATTTTTTGATTTTCGATGATGGATAGTGCGGAAAAGTTGCCACTGGTGGCACTAAGTTCATACAAAAAATTTGAGATTTTTCGGACAATTCCTTCATTTGCCGCAAATGGCTTGAAGTTTTGCTCAAATGCTGATTTTTTAACTTTTTTTACCAAAAATTTAAAAAATGTTAAATTTAAGTTATTTTAGCTGAATTTACTTTAAATGCATGTTTAGTGTACAAAATGTTTAGATAAGTTCTGATTATGTATTATTTAATAGTAATGTGCATTTTGAATTAGGTGACTATTATAACTTTTTCGCGTATAAGTGAGCAAAAATTGCAGGAATTGTGACAATAGGGAATATGGATCCGCCATCGATAAAGCCTTGGTCAGGAAGCAGAAAAATAAACTTGGAAAGAAGATACAGAAGGGGGAACATCTTGGAGGAAAGAAAAATTACAGCATGTTTTTTGATAGTAGAAAAAATAAATCAACCTTCATAGAAAAATTGGGACTAGCAGCACCATCGACAGAGAAACGAAACAAATATCACCATGTTGTCTGAACGTGGTTCGGAATATTTGAGTCACTTGACACCTTCTGGTAACTGCGGAGAAATAGTAAAATCATTATATAATTTTCTAAGCCAGAATAAAATCTGCTTTGGTAAAATCAAGAAGAGAACAGCAACATTTGATATGTATTTTTCATACGAACGAGCTTCTACTCTGACAGTGACATCAATTGTCTAAACTAGATTTTAGAGCCACTTGACCTAAGACTGTTTACAACTGAAACAGAGCTAGATTAATAGAGTACTCAAATCTTCAGCCTTTTGCAATTCTGATGCCCATGAAACAGGAATAGGCTCTTAGAAATGGACACGTACATTTTCGCACGCCATTAGTGATATGTGCTTCGTATTTCACTCGATGGTGTCACTTGTTCCCTTTTTTCTATGAAGATCGTGTTATTAGTTCTACCATCAAAAAATATGGTTGTAATTTTTCATCCTCCAAGATGTTCCCCCTTCTATATCTTCTTTTCAAGTTTCTTTTTCTTGTCTCCTGACCAAGTCTTTATCGTTGACGAGATCCTTATTCCTGGTTGTCACATTCCTGTATCCTGAAGCACAGATGAAGCTCTTAACGCAATTTACCTATATGATATACCAGTTCTAAATCCGGCGAACGCTATGTGAGAAAGAAATATGCCTTTGGGAGCGCCTGCTTTTGAAGGTCCTGGTTCAAATTCTGGTTCAGGCGAACCGCCTGCTTCAAAGTTCTCACTTTTTTAATCTCCTGACAATAGCTGTATTTTAGAGCAGAAAAATAATTAACATCCCATCTCGCATATACCGCCATCTCCTATTTCCTCCCTCATCCCATGATGACTGATTGAGTTTTCATTGGTTTCTACTCCACATTCTCCTCTCCTTCCAGAATTGCTGTCAAGACATGCTGTGATCCGTCATCCAAATATGTGACTCTGAACATATCGAAAAACTGAAGGAAGAACGAGAAACATAAGAAAGACAAAATAGAGAAACCGACGAACGAACCAAACAATATTTGCAATTTTTGCTCAGTTATACGTGAAATGGCTATAAAAGTCACCTAATTCAAAATGCACATAACTGTAAAATAATAAATTAGAGCTTATTTAAACATTTCGTACACTAAACATGACATTTTAAGTAAATTCATCTAAAATAAATTTAATTTACCATGTTTAGATTTTTTGCTAAAAAATTCAAAAATCAGTATTTGAGCAAAACTTGAAGCCATTTGCGGCAAATGAAGGAATGGTCCAAAAAATCTCTATTTTTTTTGTGTAAACTTAGTTCCACCAGTGGCAACTTTTCCGCACTACCCATCATTAAAAATCGAAAAAAGTTTTTTTGCCCACCCTAATGGACAAGTCCCTGCAAATGTTCTTTTTATGAAGATTTAAATAAGGGAAAATTTATAATCAACAGTTCTATCTTCGTTTTTAGTTGCGATAATTTGGTGATTAAAAATATGAAGTGCTTTTCAGACGATTGTACTTATATTTATTTGTTGATAAGACGTCATTCCATTTAAACACGAAGACAGAAAAATAAAATGTGAAGTTTATTTACTCCTCTCACGTTCTTGAAAAATTTGTTGTAAATATTTGGAAATTGCTGCGATAAACGTGACAGCCATATTTCAAAGTGATTTCATCGAAATCCCCCTGAGAGTGTAACATTTCACACATTAGAAAAATTTAAGAAAAGAAAAACTTTGTACTTACAACTACATTTTACATTTATTTATCATAGTAAATCTGTTTATTGAACTGTGTATACTCTAAATTTTCAAAGATATGCAGTTATCTAATAATCTGAAATGTTAGTTAAAAGGGCAGATTCATTTTAGAGTCTTATTAGCAATTTCTGGTCAATATGAAAAATTCGATTACCGAGTTTCATTTTAGGCATATTTCTAAAGTGCAATTGTTTCACTTGAGTAAAAATAAGGAACGTTATAGTAATTAGATACATTTAAATTGTAGGTTAGTGCTGTATTTCCGTTATTAAATTTAGTAAGAATGATAGTAAAATCAAATAAAACTTCCAAATTTACATACAATAAATAAATTAAATGGTGCATTTCTTCGAAGTATCCGATGAAATATAGCATAATATAATATAATATAATATAATAAATAATCTTTTAATCTCCATTTTAAATTCTTTCTATTAATACCATGGGAAGCTATTTCTTAAAATCCAAGAAATGATGTGCGACATTTGGAGTTAAGTTTAGCATCAAACAAAAGAAAAATTAAATTAAGATTTGTGCGTTTTGTATTCATAAAACCTTTCAAAAATAATAAAAAAATATTTAATACTAACAGAATGGGAAATGATACAGTAGCATGATGCTGATTATAAATACGCGTAATGATGATTATGTTTAATAGTGGCAATGTTGTTCAATCTGCATAACATGCATGCAAATAATCGATAACCCATCTGTTGACATATAGATCTGTAGGATTCGTAGGACAATAAATAGCATCAATCTAAACTGGGATGTAATTTTTCACCACAATTAGAAAGTTTTTACCGTTTTCAGATTCAATATACTTTTTTTAAATGCAAATATGTTTGCCTTTATTCCATAGAAGCGTATCTTTTTGCAGAGAATTGTATATCTATAATGTGTATTTTAATTTTACCACAGCTAAGAAATTGTATAGAAAATAATTTACTAATTGGGAAACAAATCTTGAAATATGCTGTTTTTATAACTCTTATATTGAAGATAATGAGTTTTCGTGCTCGCTATCATTCATTTCAATATTAAGAAAATCAAAAATACCATAGACTGTGTCGATCTTTTACAAATGCGTCATAAAAAAGGATTGAATAATAGATAATTCGAATCTACATTCATTCTAGCATATTTTAATTTTGCAGCTATTGACAGGTCCCATTAGCTAACAAGTAAAAATTAAATTTAAAAAATAAAAAAACCCGACTGCGTAAAAAGCGAACTAATTAATTATTTCTCATCAATGTTAAACTATTTTTTATATTACTTACCTATTTTTATATTTACTTGTATTGATGACTTTTAATTTGTGTTTAATTGTTAGTTCCTAGCTATAAACACTGTTTTGATGAGGCCTATGATGTCTATGATGATTAGAGTTGCAGTAAACCCAGGTCGAAGTAATTCATGCTGGAATTTGTTTGCTAGACAAGCATTAAATGCTGTATCCCCGCAAGTAAAATAGCATAAACTACCATAACACATTTGCTGGTTCCACCAGAATTACCCGCAAGTCATGGTGTGTATTGGTCCACTTTACTGCTTGGCCAGCATACATAATCCAGCTTGTGTTGCTTGAATATGTTGCTGGCCTAGCAGCAATCAAGACCACCGCTTGCTTGTAATTTCTGCTATTCTAGCAGTAATTCACAAGCTACAGATACTTTTTTTGTTGTTATTCTAGCATTACATTTCTACCAACAGTTGCTTTTAATTTTTGCTTTTCTATCATGACTTGCTTTTAATTTTGCTATGCTGGCATTACTTTTCTAGCATCACTTGCTTTTAATTTTGCTATTTTTCCCAGTTTGAAAAAAGACGCTGGTGGCGACATCTTTTCCGAATTTCTGAAGTACTTACATTTTTAGTAGGAGAAATTTATGTCGTTTCTTTTTTTCCTCCGAGAAGGATAGAACTCACTACCTGCGGTTTGGGAACAGAATGCTCTACTTACCCTGCTACTAGGGTCGTGTTTATAAACGATTTTAAATGTGGATAATCGGTGATGAAGCTGACTCCGCTGTGTGTTGATGTTTTTATAAGATAGAGGGTGAATTTATCGATGCTATTATCCTCCAAGTTTCAATTAATAAGGTCAATTTATTATTAGGGTTTTAGCTATTTTTAATGAATAATTAGATAATGGCTTGATTATAATATAATTCATGAGTGGAATTTTCTTTGCTTAATGTATGGTTTGAATATGGTAAGAATTATTTTTTGCAGACAAGTAAAAAAATTTGAAGTGTATTTAGGATAGAATTTATCAATTTCAGGTTGGGGTTAAGATTTTAAAACTTTAGTGCTTATTGGAGGGGGGGGGGGTGATCAATTGAATTTCAATTCGATTGTTATGAACTTATTTCTTAAATGAAACAGTGCTTCTTGAATTTTGAAAATTAACAGACAAAATTCTCTTTTCTAAAACCACGGATTTTTTTCCTATAACTAAAATAATTAAACACTAAGAAAATGAACAGCTAGGAATTTTACGATGGGGGAGGGATGGCGCTTTTTCCCAAAATTCCTTCATGAAATTAATTTTCAGTTTTTTTTTAGGTTTATGTGTTAAAATTTTATCTAACCCAGGGAAAGAGAGGGCGCTTTTTCCCAAAAATTTTTTATAAATATTAATTTTCAGTTCTTTTTAGATTTATGTGTTAAAATTTTATCTAAACACGTGGACGAAGGCAGTTTTGAATTTACGTTGTAGTAGTCTAAAAAGGAAATCTACTGCCATTGGATTTTGAAATCTAACAAACTAATATTTTTTTTTTCTCTGATTTTAATAAACACAGTATATTTAGTTTTTTTTGAGAAAATTTAAAGACTTAAATACTAAGAGAAAGTGCAGCTATGAATTTTCTTCCATTTCGTGGGGAGGGGTGAATTTTTCTCTTTAATTCTACTATGAAAATTAATTGTTAATTTTTTTTAAGTTTATGTGTTAAAAAATTATCTCAAACGTGTTCAAGGGGCAGTGTTTAATTCAGGTGGCGGTGACACAGCCTTCCCCCTCCCAGCTTTTGAAATTTAATAAACAAAATTTTATTTTTCTCCCATTTTTAAATGTATAGAAAATTTATAATTTACAGGTAACCTAAAATAATTTAACAGTAAGAGAAAGATCAGTTTAAATCTTCCGTTGGGGGAGGGGGGCGTTCTCTTCTATATCCGGTATGGAAATTAATTTTTAGTTCTGTTCCTTTTGATGATTTGGTGTTAAAAACTAATCTCAAATAGGTGGTTTAAGACAATCTTGAATTCAGGAGGCGTCCAGCCCCTCACCGCGGATTTGAAATTTTAATGAAAAAAATTTTCTTTTTCTCAGTTTTTTAAAGACACTGCATTTTTTTGAGTAAGTTACAATATTTAAAGTCTAAGAAAAAGAAGAAAAAAATTCCTTTATAGGTGGAGGAGGGAGCGGGGAGGGCTCCCCTAGAAGTCTCTCATAGAAGTTAAATCTTCACAGAATTTAACCTCACCCTCATAGAAGTTAATTTAAAAAAAAAAAAAAAAACAGAAGTTATATTTTACATCTTGCAAAATTGCAATGTACAGTAAAACCTCCATAATGCAAACTCTTGAAAATTCCGTGAAGGGAAGAAGGCTTAGGTGATCTATTAAACCTCTCTCGATTTAGAAATTTTACTAATTTTTAGGTAGCTTTCATTACAAAAAGCTACCTATTGCAGCCGTTCGGAGGAAAGCGATTTCAAAAAATTTTGGTATATTTTCATCGATCATGACCCCCAGACCCCGAAACCACCCTCCGTTCAAAAGTTGATATATATATATATATATATATATATATATCCATATATATATATATATATCTGAACTTTGTCATACTGTAACTCTCGAATTTATGAACCGATTTGGATGTAATTCGGTATGTACATAGTACATACCAATGTCTCGACCGAGTTCGTTGGCCAGCTTCATCCGCCATTTTGTTTTAAAATGGCGGCCATTTAAAATTTTCTTTAAAATTTTAAATTTTAAATTTGGTACCAAAGAATTGAAAATGGAAAAATATTTTTTTCTTATGTATTTGATCTTTATACAAAGATTCCGGAGCAGTTTTTGTTTCGTCTATATCTTAAAAAATGGCTGAGTTATAGCATTTTGAATTTCTAGCGTGGCTGACATTTTGAAACGTCCTGAAGTTTGTCACGCGATAAAAGGCGTATTTATGAACCGATTTGGATGTAACTTCGTTTGTACATAGTGCATACCAATGTCTCGACCGAGTTCGTTGGGCAGCTTCATCCGCTATCTTGTTTAAAAATGGCAGCCATTTAAATTTTTAAGAAAAATTTAAATTTGAAATGTGGTACCAAAAAATTGAAAATTGAAAAAATATTATTTTCTTATGTATTTGACCTTGATACAAAGATTCGGGAGCAGTTTTTGTTTCGTCTATATCTTAAAAAATGGCTGAGTTATAGCATTTTGAATTTCTAGCGTGGCTGACATTTTGAAACGTCCTGATATTTGTCACGTGATAACAGGCGTATTTATGAACCGATTTGGATGTACCGAGGTGTGTGCATAGTACATACCAATGTCTCGACCGAGTTCGTTAGCCAGCTTCATCCGCCATCTTGTTTCAAAATGGCGGCCATTTAAAAAATTTAAAAAATTTAAAATTTAAAATGAGATACCAAAAAATTGGAAAATGAAAAAGATTTTTTTTGTATGTGTTTGACCTTAATACAAAGATTCCGGAACAGTTTTTGTTTCGTCTATATCTAAAAAAATGGCTGAGTTATAGCGTTTTGAATTTCTATTGTGGCTGACATTTTAAAACGACCTGATTTTTGTCACGCGATAACAAGCGTATTTATGAACCGATTTGGATGTTACTTGGTCTGTACATAATACATACCAATGTCTCGACCGAGTTCGTTGGCCAGCTTCATTCGCTATCTTGTTTCAAAAGGGTTGCCATTTAAAAAAAATTAAATTTTAAATTTTAAATGAGGTATTAAAAAATTGGAAAATGAAAAAGATTTTTTTATGTGTTTGTCCTTGATACAAAGATTCCGGAGCAGATTTTGTTTCTGAAAATTTGTTCTTTTGTTTATATCTTAAAAAATGGTTGAATTATAGCACTTTGAATTTCTGGTATGGCTAACATTTTGAAACGATCTTGTATTTGTCACGCGATAACACGCGTATTCGCCTATTTCCATATAAGAAGGCATGTAGATAGTATACATCAACATCTCAGCCAAATATAAGTTACTTTAAATAAAAGCAGCTTCGATAAAGCTGACTAATTTCGCGAAATTCTCATTCACAATGATTTACTATTGATAAAAATTAGTATTGAATCTCCTATATTCGGTTTTCAATAATTGAGCTTCGTGTGTTTGAATAATATAAGTTGGCTTTTTTAAAATAAGAAATATGAAAGCTACCTCTTCCTCCCGGCACTGGCCGGAAGGACTTTTTTTTCTCCGATTTTGAAAAACAAATTGAAATTTAATCTTTTCTCTAATAAAAGAGGAAGTAAGAATTTTCTTTTAGGGGGGAGGGGGAATAAGTGGAAGAGAGCTATTGTCTCTCCCCGGATTTGAAATTTAATTTATAATTAGAATTTCTTTTTCATATTTTCAAAAACATAGTCAAATTTATACTTTTCGTGTAATTAAAAAAAAAATAAATAATTATTTGGAATGCTGGCAAGCATTAACAAGCATACAATTGTTTATTGAGGTACCTACCTCACCATTCATGGAAAGATACTTGTGTAGCAAATTAGCACATCTTAGTGGCACATCATCATGCTGTTTTCTACCTAATCTGGCTGCATTTTATACTATGCTGGCAAGCATATAAAATCATATAATAGAATGTGAAGGTGACCTCTCCATGCTTTTGAAGAAGCTTAAACAGCAAATAAGCATAAAATGTTTGTACATATCTTATCATGCTATTTCTCCCTAAGCTGTCTGCATAGCAATATTATGCAGGCAAGCATAAAAAAGAATATAATAGCACGTTAAGGTACATACCTCTCCATTCTTTGGAAGAATCTTAAACAGCAAATAAGCATGAAAGGCTTGTGCATAGGTTGTCATGCTATTTCTCCCTAAGTTGGCTGCATGGCATATTATGCTGCCAAGTATAAGAAAGCATATAATAGCATATTAAGGTATCTACCTCTCCAATCTCCATGCTTTGGAGGAAGCTTAAACAGCAAATAAGCATAAAATGCTTGTACATAGCTTGTCGTACTATTGCTGCGTAATCTAGCTATCTAGCATTTGATGCTGGCCAGTATTATAAAGCATATAATAGCATGAAAATCTAGCAGACAAAGCAAAACATAGCAATAACTAGCCTATTTTTGTTGCTGGTACTAGCATGAATTTTGACCTGGGAAGCTAGAGATCCTACCTACACAACTTTAAACTTCCAGGTTAAGTAATATTTAAACGGAGCTTCTGTTTGTAAATTAGTCAATGAAATATCGTCTTCATTTTGAAAGGCCTATCCAATGATATGCCTCTCAATATGTAATTTTTTTTTCGTGTCTACCGTCATTTTGAATTTATAAAAACCCTAGCCTATAACCATTGAACGGGTAAGACGAATCCATACAGACCTCACTCATTAAAATACATCTAGCCTTTGAGATGTTACGAGGGTATAAAGAAATCCACATACCCAGATACGCGTGAAACACATAACCCTTCTTGGCAGACGGGTAAAAATATTTCAAAATTGTGATCTTTACTTTTTACTTCCAATTCGTAGTTATGAATGCAGTGTAATGTCATTGGATATATTGAATATGAAAAATATTTCCAACATTCGGTACACAAATAATGCGATATGCTGAACAGAGTGAGCCAAAAAAAATGTTTGTCTTTCATCATTATACCACGGAAAAATTGAAAATTGGGGAAAACATAAAAAACCAAAACACTCTTTATGTCTTTCGTGTGCACATAGGCTTAAAATTTCATGAAATTGGGAAAGAATTCACTATTTTTTTTTATTTAATGGAATATTATTTTATTTTATTAATTATTTTTATTTTACATTAATTTGTTAACTTTTATGATTATCAAATTTATAAAATCTGAGCGCTATAGCTGTATTTCTAAGTACTGAAATCATTGAAAACAATCGGGAAAAATTATTAAGATCAGACTACACCTTCCAATAGCACACCAGGAGTAAATTTATGCAAAATGTGAAGGCATGATGTTCACTTGCGCGTATGTTTTGTGTCCTATTACTTTCCTTCCCCTAGTCATCCCTTCGTTCTGCTCGCTGTTGACAAAACATTTGTTTTGATGTTGAGAATTCTTTGTTATATAATATGATGTAAAGTTTTCACTGCCTCCTGGTTAATCTGGTAGCAGATAAGACAGGAAAACTCACTTGTTTAACCTTTGAATATTTCATTCTGGGATAAGTAGGAGTATATACATAAGGTTTTTCTGGTTCGTATCAAATTATAATAATGAAGGGCTTTTTCCACAGAGTTTATTTAGGAATAAATGTCTCTTGACATATGAGACTGATGTCTCTGGAGGAATGTCCTTCTCGATTCTCTAATTTCGGAAGAGACTGATGTCTCTCAAATGTTACTCCCTGGCCTGGGCCATCTGCAAGATTTTCGACCAAGTCCACACACCCAGTCCTGTCGCTCCTTCCGCGCGTATCCAAGTCTCCAGACTAGGAATTATTCCCCGGCCTCCTCGCTTGCGATCAAAACCAAGAATCCCTCCACTCTAAAATCCATCTCCCTCATCTCCATTTTCTGTCTCCACCCTCAAACAGCATGGGATCTTCTCCTCCATTCGGCTAAGTCCCCGCGTTCTCATAGGAGTCTCTTTGTTTCTCCACTGGCGCCAGTTGCCATCTCTTGTCTCTGAGAGGCTGAAACTTTCTCCCGTAGGAGATCACTTGGAGGAGAAAACTATCTATAAGGGATGGACCGTGGATAATTTTTAACGTCACGAGACATTGGAAATAGGATGCCTCGAAGTTATTGTACAGAAAAGATGAATGGGTTTAACCCGTGCGAACTTAGTCCCGCTTGTGAAGTCTTGCTACAGGCAAAGTTCTGTTAATTAATTATTTAACTAAGCCAAGACTTTACAATGATCACATCTATGAAATAATCAGAAAACAGGTATGTGAATGTATTTGATATTCCAAAGGACTTTAAATTAAATAAGCTTACCAAGAAACGTTGTAATGCATATCTAGAAAGTAACAACAAGAGAGTCAAATTTTTTAAATCACTTCATTAGTGTGATTCGTACATTAAAAAGTTTCTCTCAGAAAGTATCCATTTCAGTGGTTTCCCGTTACAGAATCATACAACAAATGTTCTATATATGAGATTAAAATAAACCGTCTCTCAAACAAAAAGAGTTGAAACAAATATATATATTATACTTGATAACTTTAACCAAATTATTTTAATTTGTAAATAAATTATATGTGTCTTAATTTACCAACTGATTGAAAAAAGGATCAGGCCACGTTTTGAATGTGCCCAACAAACACAGAACTTCTGGACCGCAGACGGTTACGTTAGCCTTGGCCCCAAGTGTTTGATTGGGGCCCGCTATCATTGGTCGTTACGGCACGGTCAAAAAAGTGTCACGCCGGACATAATACGGCCGCAAGAGAATTGGCCGTAAATATAAGAATATGCCCACAATCACGCCACAAAAATTTTATCAAAGGTGCTATATAGCCTCAAACTGGCCACATTCACTCCTTTAAAGTCCATAAAAAAGTCAAAGCTAGCCAGAAACTCGCCGTCTCTCTGCCATATGTGTTTATCAAGAATTAAATTTAACCTAAAGCTGCCCATAAAAATGCCTTTTAAGGTTATTAAATGATGTAAACTAGCCTAAAGCCAGTCACTGACATGCCACAAAGATTATTCAGGCATAAAAAAAAATTTATTCTATAAAAGGAAATACTTTTTAGAAGGTTAATTAAATGATAAATGTTTTTTGTATGGAAAAAAATAATGTTCACTGAAGGTACGCTTAAAAAACTACAAATCCACTCACGATAAAATTTAAAAAAATGTCCAAAACATAATATTTGACATAGTGAACTTATTATTTTTTTTCAATTATATATTTTTGAAATTCATATGCAATGTCCTTTAAAATATTTGCACGTCAAGCAAATTTTAAAAGTATATTATTGAAAAAATAAACTAATTAATTCACTATGCCCAGTATTAAATTTTGAAAATTTTCGAGAAAGTTTTTTTTTTTTTTTTTTTTTGGTGCAAAAACACTTCATCTTGAAAACAATCTTCCAGCAAATATTTTTTATAGATCTAATTTTGAATCTACACCTAAAAAATTTATATAATCTTAACATGATATATTATGTGTGTTATATTGAATGTGTTTGTGAATATATATATATATTAATTTTATCTGGTTTTTACACTTACTTGTAAGCCTGTTACCAGTATATGCTTATTTATTAGTCTTATTAAATCATGATCTGAAACACAATGAATATTTTTGCATCATTTAAATATTTTTAAATTTTACATTTAGATTTTTCCCTCGCAGCTTAAGAGGCTACTTCACTCACGCGAAAGCATGTTAGTCCTAAAGGGGAAAAATATATTTCGTTCAATTTTCAACATTTTTTGAAATAAGTTTTTTTTTTGCATTGGACAGCTGAGGCCGATCTATACAAAGACAGTTTTTTACTTTTTCGATTTAGTTTACAGGTTTTTTTAAATTGGGAAACTTTAGTTCCAAAAATCAAAGTATACTCGTAAAAAAACACCTGTAAACAAAATCGAGATTAGACTAAATTAGTCTAAAACAAGGTATTTTAAAGATTTAAAATGGTGCCGTTAATTAGAATATCTAAATAAAATTTTGCCAATCTCTGCAAAAAGAAAAAAAACTAATTATCATCTATTAAATATTTTGCTCTATTTTACATATGTCGAAATTTACCAATACTTAAATAATATGTGAAAATAAAGTATATTTTATCTTTAACAATAAGAGTAAACTTTACGTAAATTAAGCTATTTAAGCTTTCGCAATATTTTTTATCACATGCACGATCACAAAATGACAACAATTACTTCGAAAAGTTACAATAACAGCAATAAGTATAAACTTTATTTAAATTAAGAACATCAAACTTTCTTGATATTTTTTAATCACATGCAGTGTAACTAAGTAATTTAAGTAATATGTGAAAAAAAGTATATTTTATCTTTTAAAATAAGGATAAACTTTACGTATGTTCAACTATTCAAGGTTTTCCAATATTTTTATCGCATACATGGTCGGAAAATGACAATGTTTACATCGAAAGACACAGCAATATGAATAAATTTTATTTAAATTAATATCATCCTTTTCCGCGACGTTTTTTAATCACACGCACTGTACCAGAAATATTAAAAAGTAAATATCATCCTGCGTTTGATAAAAATTTCTCACAGATTTATCATAAAATACTATAACTATTTTAGTACTATAAATATTTTACTCTACAACACTTTGATATCAAAATGATGCAAAAGAAAACTCAGATTATAATCTAATAACACTTTCAGAAACATAATATACTTGGTCAGAGTTACTCATTTTTTTAAATAACTTGCTTTCTGCATCCGCTGAATGCAAACTAAACTACAGTCGAGTGAATGACAATGACAAAGCAAGATTTTCGAAGTAGCCATGCGGCATGAAATTCTAAGAAATGCCGTTAGGCAACTATGACCTTGAGCAGTCTTCCCTTTCCCCTCTATGTAATCGCCAAATGGCCAAATGTTTTTTAGAGGGGATTTGTCGGTACTGAAGAAAATACATGAAATGGAAGAAGGGAAAATTTTTTTAGAAAAATTTTTACTAGTTGTTATTTATCGATAGTTATGACAATAAATTAAATAAAAAGACTTTTGCCTTCAACCATGTCTTTTTCATACTTCCTTTTTTGTTATTAGAAATTTTTCTTTCTCTGTTTTTGAAATATAAAGAGTTTTTATAAAATTTCATAATCCACTGAGGAGCGTGGTAAGCATATAATAGAAACATTTGTTTAACAATCAAAATTTAATAAAACAAATATCTTCTTTGAATTCACAATTATTTTCTTAAGAAATTAAGTAAATTCTTAAGAAAATGAATATAATAATACAAAATAAATATGAATTATTTCTTATAAAATATTGATAATAAAGATCTTAAGATATAAACTATATTTATTAAAACAACTTCATACATTGTTTTGTTTTCACAAAACATATCATTCAACTTTTAAGCTACTCTCAAATCCGTTCAAAAATGAGAAACGTTCTTACACAATTTCTGACTCATTTTTAAACGAAACGGGGGTGGTGGCTGCAGGTGGGAGGGGCGTTTGTGGCTGTACATTTGCTATATATTTTTATTTTAATCTAAATTTTGTTTATCTTTGAGGGCTTTGAAACATGTAAAACGACTTATTTTTTGCAACTGACAAAAAGTAGTGAAAGTCACTTTGAGAGAAAAAAAATAATATTAGGTGTGGATTATTCTCTGATCATACAGAAATTTTTTGAACAAGCATATTAAACATAGACAACCAAAATAGCAATTTTTTCTTTTTTCTTGCCCTCGAACCCCCTCCCCTTTAAAATCCATAAGGATTTTATGGAACATTTACTAAACACTTTAACAATAATTTTTTTTGTTTTATGCCCTTTTTATTAGGAATTTAAGGTGTGCTGTGCATATATTTTAAACATTTAGATTTAAAAAAAAAACATTCTATTTTATTTATTTAATTATTTCGTCACATTTTAGCTTATAATTTTTCTTTACACTGAAAATTCTGTTTTCAGTATTGGACTTTAGACTAAAAATGCTTCAAATAATTCTCAGTAAAAGAAAAAAAATATCTTTCCCAGACAAAACGTTAAATTAATCGTATTTTTAAGCCAATTTTAAAAGATACAGTAGTCGTTAATTTTAGAAATATTTATGCATTTATGGCTAAAAATGATTTTATGTATATATGTGAAAGTTTTGCATTGCTGAGTAAGGGGGTGGGGGTGACACAGGGACTGCTTTAGGCACAATCTAAGGGCGTTTTCTAGTTTAATATTTATTTTAAATTATTTTAATCTATTTTAAATATTTATTCATTTTCTTTCAGTTATTTTTTATGAATAATGAGTTTAAAGTGGCGCAGGTGAAGAACATGCATGGAGTACTGTACATTTTGCGGACAATTATTATTTTTTATAAAAATATTTTCAAACTAAATAAAAATATGTAATCTATGTTACTGCTTTAAATATAAATCTCATAACGTGTTTACGTGTTCACTAAAACCCACATTTAAAATTAAGCTTATATTAAAAGAAATGAAGAAAAAAAATATATTTCCTGTCATTAAATAAATACGCAGGTTAGGTAATATATGCCCTCTACTTTCTAAACGGTGACGGTCCATTACCAGCTTGCCGGAAACCACCCCTCTCTGATGACAGGTAAAATAAACGCAACAGTTTTCTCGTTGCCGAATCGTAAACATTACAACAATAGCTGCCGCAATTAGCGGCGCATCACTAAAGCTAATATCAGATTCACCAACTTGTCGAGCAATTTTTGAGCCAACTCTTGATTTCCTCCAACTTTTCGCGAAATATTGTCTCGACACCCAGTGTGATAGTAAACAGCAATATCCCCAACTTTTTTTCTGCATCTCAAAAAAGTCTGCGCTAGCGGCAACATTTCCTCCCACCTTTCAACATTTCAGCGAATCAGAGATAAGCGATTGATACGAAAAGGCGATAAATATTGACGGCTGGTACTAGTAGTACTGGTTTTCCTCCAACTTTAGCAAAACAATTATAACTTTTTTATCCCTTTGAACTGGAAAAAGTTGGGGTTAAAATCGGCTGAAAAGTTGGTTGCTCGAAAAGTTGGTGAATCTGATAGCAGCTTTACGGTACAGTATTGTTTGGCTACAAATAGCCTTAACTCACCATGGCTGCAACGAATACGCCACGCGGCCATAAATCTCGTGTTTGCTGAGTGGGGCCTTTGGGTTAAGCTGACAATGCTCTTCAGTTGTAATTTTCCGACGAAGTGAAAAAGTGTAACATTGGAAGCTTAAGCCAAAGGACCCTGGTTCAAATCCTGTCCTGGACACTTTGTCAATCAGCTTGAAAATTACAACTCATATTTACTTTATGCTTTGATCTACAATGCGACAGTTACTCCATTGTTATTTCGTGTACAAAATTTTGTATTCACGTTGATGTGGCATTTGTATAAATTGTTACTATGCATAAATGAACAGGATGCCTCTTATTGGGCTGAGGTATGCTTCCTTACAACAAAATTCGTAGGAATAGATTCCTCAGAAAAAAAAATGAAACTGATTAAAACATCTGGATGAAAAACTAGTAATCTTAATTTAACTACGCTTGATGCTTCGAGGATTGCATGCTAACAGTCAATTATTAAGGAATTCGAAATTAAAGGCGAATGTCATTTTGATGCAGATTAAAATCTACAAGGATTGTAAAACACTCCATCAAGTTCATTACAATTTGTAATTGAGTGTGAAGGTAAAAACCATTACATATCTTAGGAATTGTTGTGGTGTTTCTGATTGTGAAATTGCCTGAAATAAATTAACCGGTTTAGAAGATATTAGTCAAAACACCAATTTTGATTCATGCCATGTTATAGACCAGAATAAAAAATGGAGGCCAAGATGGAGGATAGCTGAGTGACGCAATATATTTTTATTTCACTCTCGCCTCTAAACTGGCGGGAACTTGATAGCTCATTTAAAGTCCTTATCGAGGGCTACATTGGCATCAAAAACATATTTGTCTTCAACATCGAGTTTGTTAACAGTTCACTCTAATTTCCAGGCTTCGAATCATCATCTTCAGTTAAATTGAGGTTGCGAATTTTCTTTCCAAACTTTATAGCCTGTTTTTTTTTCTCAGTTTAAATTCAATTTCTTCTAATATTCCTACCTTTACGTGTAAGTAAACAAACCGCTGCTCAATAACATGCATCTCGCTCAATTTTGTATGGTCACAATTTATATTATTTCCACATCCAAATAAATAAGGGGGTTTAGCACAACCAGCGACAATGAGGTTTTTGCAAGATGTTACCTGAAGTAGATTATTGCTAAAACTCTTGAACTTTTTAAAAATCTATGTTGTTTCTACGACATTCGCAGTTTTTCTTATTTGCCATACAACGCAATTATAAATTAAATGAGTCTGCAACTGAAAGCTGTCGGGATCGATGCAATTTCAAACAAACCTCTTATATTGCTTGTCGCGAATTCTGTGAGTTTTAAAAACTGATACATTTGTTGGTCACTTCAAGAAAAAAATAATGCCTTTACCTGAAATAGCAGCAAATCTTGACTTCAGGACGGGAGCTTATTTTATTTAAATTCTTTAAGAATATCAAATTCAGGACATTCAAATATGTCTTTTGTGATTGTTTCTCATATGCGATCATATTACAATGCAAAAACTTTACAAAACTTTATCAAAATATCTACCTACCGCCTACAAAACAAAGCGAAGGATAGTGGAAGGAACAAAATAAGGCACAGAGAACATGCTCGCGTGAACTTTGCTCAATACTTTGCTTAAATTCGCTGCTGCTGGTCTATCGGAAGGCTTTGTCTTATTCTGAAGATTCCTAGTGTCCTCGATGGTTTCAGTACTTAGGAAATATCTATAGCTTTCAGATCTTACAAAATTTAATAATCTTAAAAACTAAAGTAATAATATATTTTTGCCCATTTTTATAAAATTTAAGGCCACTAATCGATCGAAACATATTAATAAATTTTTTAGCTTCTTTTGTCTCGCCAATTCGCAATTTTTTTCCGCAACACGGCAATGAATTAAACAAGTGGATAAGTGCGATCACAGATCGCACAGAGGGTTTCGTTTGATATTCCTTTCACACACTTTATCCTTTTGCAAAATCTGTTTGTTCCACATTTCGCAACCAGGGCACGCACTCTATTCTACACAAACCTCTATCCGAACGAAACTCCGTTTTACAACCTAACCGTAGATATATTAGTCGAGGGCATCGGGCTCATAGCACCCGAGATAGGTAGGCGCACCCTGGCGGTAAAAAATGGAACTGAATAATGTAAGGCTATGTGCATTATATGAAAGAGTGGTCAAAGTGGTGTCGGCAAAAGTTAGAAAAGTACCCACCGGCTGCAATGGGGGGAGGTTAGAAAAATTGCTTAAAGTACACAAGTTAGAGACCGGAGGGGTAAATATAAGACTTTTTGAAATTTTTATGATTTGTCGTGTGATCGCAAGTGTTCAGCTATAATTATGCAAAATTTCAAGTCTTCAACATAATTAAGGACTCAGTTAGAAAAAAAAAGTTTAAAATACACAAGTTAGAGCCCAGACGGTTAATTATAAGACTTTTTCAAAATTTTATGATTCGTCGTTTGGTGGCAGCTATTCATCTATAAGTATGTAAAATTTCAAGTCTTCAACTTAATTAGGGTGTCAGTTAGGAAAAAACACTTAAAATACACAAGTTAGAGCCCGGAGGGTAAGTATAAGACTTTTTCAATTTTTTTATGATTTGTCGTTTGATGTGAAGTATTCAGCTATAAGTATGCAAAATTTCAATTCTTCAACTTAATTAGGTGCTCAGTTAGGGAAAAAAAAGCTTAAAATACACAAGTTAGAGCCCACAGTGTTAAATATAAGACTTTTTCAAAATTTTAGAATTTGTCGTTTGATGTGAGGTGTTCAGCTGTAAGTATGCAAAATTTCAAGCCTCCAACATATATAGTTTCTGAGAACGGGCTCTGTGACGGACAGGCAGACAGACAGACATAGGTGCGAGACGAATAGGGTTTCGTCAGATGAACGAAACCCTAAAAAGGAAAAAATCGGCGGATCTGAATGAGTAAACATGCTAGGAGGGAGATTTAGAAATTGACATGAACACCTAGAAATTGATAACGACGAAGTAATAAAAAAAAATATTGTAAGTATGCATTACTTTTCTTTCCGAAATGATTTAAAATATCTAAGCACATATATAAAATAATATAAAAGAAAAAAATCTGAATTTCATGTTGCATTAATTTAACAAAATCGTTTTCTACTTATAATTAAAATACCAATAAATTTCTGTAGCTATTCTCATTACTATGCCGGATTATTTTGCTACAGTCTAGTTTCCTTTGAATATAGCTTGAATAAATTATGTGAGAATAACTGTTTGTTGATGTTTTACAGAAACATTAGCTGACGCGCCCGACCTTGCGCGGGCCGGTGATAGTAACTTAAAATAAACCTCAAATTTGTATGATTTTATATATTTAAACTCATTTTGTATGATTTGGTATTTTTAAAGGAACATTTGTCCGAACGCAGCTTTTCCGGACACCGAGCAGGCTACGAATAGCCGTGCCTATTTTCGCAACTGAACCTTAAATTCCCGTGATGAGATATATTTTTAAAGAAAAATCTTTTTAAATGAACCTCTGGTTTGAGTCCCTGCTGCATTCGGCGGTGTATAAAGGAAAAGCTGCGTATGCTCCGGACTTTTTAAAGAAAAAACTTCAAATTTTTAGGATTGTAAGATATTATATGCTAAATCTTCCATTAGCAAAGTCTCGAAAACTCAGAACACACGACTCTTTCAATATTAATCATATGGGAATTATTTTATATTGCAACTGATTATTTTACCTTTAAATATCATTATTTCTAAACAAATTTCGAACAACAGCTAAAAGTAAATGTATTAAAATTTTAAAGCAGCTCAAAAACAAGTTTACATTTTCAAGCAAAAAGTGCGCATCATTAACTCTATGGCAAAATGTTTTAATTTCAAATTCGTTGTTTTCTTCCCTGAATCTCGTAATTTTGAACAAATTTATACTCAATCATTATCTAAAAATTTAGTATATTTGTTATAATTAAAGCAGAGTTATAAATACGCAGGTTTTAAGGTCATTTGGTGTGGCGTTAAAGTATAAATTACAGTCGACGAAACAGTTCATTTCAAAATAAGAGTTCATTTATTAAATTCAACTTGAATTTTAAAAACTTAAATAATAAAGATATATACATGCACCTCCAGCTTTCGCTGGGAATCATATTGACATGCTATAGCAAGGAGTAAATTTAAACTCCAACTCAATCGTCTTTTCATTCCATTACCTCCATCACTACACTTCATACTCCATGGAGTTGTTTCACACTAAATATACTTACTGAGTACATCAAAACTGGAATAAAAATATGCATACAGTTACAGTTAAAAGAGAGTGCCTTTACGACCGAAATGGAAAAATGAAAACTGGTTCGGAACGATATAACTTCCGAACAAACCAAACGACAGATTTTGGGGGACAAGACTTTGTCCAGATTTCCAACAATATTGTATTAAAATTTTAGAGCAATTGTATAAAGATAAAATTATTTTTTAAAGAAAAATGTGCCTAATGAACCCTATGGACAATAGAGTCATAAAAAACCTAAAGCTGCGTAAGTGACTTTCGGTAAAGAATATTTTTGAAAAGGATCATATTAATATATTGTTAAACGGATACCACAGTTTGAATGAAAAATGAACACTAAATAAGGGAGTGTTTGTTTTCGTATTTCGGACATCAAAATAGATGACGATTTTAAAAATATGCTGAATAAACTGTATATCGCAAAAGTGACTGACGGAAAAGAATTCTTTTGAAAGCGTTAATATTAATAGTTTTTAAACAAATTGTACCATTTGAAAGAAGCATGAACGTAAATGTTACCCTGTATTATCTTTTTTCGCATTTCTATTTCCGGAACGGATTCAGATTTTTAAGTATTGCCGAAAATAGCGATAAAGCAAAAAACGTCGATCGGGAAATTTTTTTTAAAAGTTTATTATTAATATGTTTTGAAACGAATTGCACCATTAGAGAGAAAAATACATATAGGTATTTTTAATTTTATCAAATTTTGAATATTTGAGCAGATAAGCAAGAAAATACAAAAAAAAAAAAAATACAAAAAAAAAAAACCCACGAAAAACGACTTTTTAAAGAGCAATTTTAACAAAGGATTAAAATTAGTAATTTTTTAACGGATTGCACCGTTAGAAAGATAAATCAATTTTAATGAGCTGGGTATTTTTTTATTTTCTCATATTTTGTCATGTTGAGCCGATGCGGGAAAAAAAAGAACGTATTCCAGCCATCGATTCTGCCCTGCTTTTAAATCGGTAGAACGGTCTTTCTGATTAACCGCTACAACTTTTCGCGCCGTTTTCAAAGTTCCGTATGGTTTTAATTAATATCTTTATTTATTAACAAAAAATGACAAATCTGAATCTCAGGTGCATTAGGACCCACCTTAGACTATCTTCATCCAAATTTTCAAAAATACACAGGCACGCACGTACACACGGACAAACATGAAATTAACACTCTAACGAAACTAAACGGAATACATTTTAGATTAAAATTATGAATCAGGCGGTAGCTCAGTTTTTTTTAATTCAAAAATCTTGATGTATACATTTTTAAACCTCATTATTTTCTTTTCATTTTTATCTCATGATCTGCATAAAAATGTATACATAACTTTTTTGCTGATAATAAAATCACGGAATATTGCTCAAAAGAAGAAAAACATTAGCACTTCTGAATTCACATAAAAACGTAATGCCATTTGAGATAAACCATTCCAACGCCATTTTCGATCATTAAATAAAATGAGTTAAGGAAACGTTTCCAAGCATTTTAAATGCGTTTCTTGCTCTAATTAAAGATAAAGATAATTCAGTTACGTCAACAATCATTTAGATTGCAAGATAAAAAATGAACATAACGACGTTAGAAGAAATGTATTGATTTTTGCATTGTGTGATAGATGCATTTCGTTTTTTTTTTTTTTACTCAATAGAATATTTTGAGGATCTCTTGTTGATTTAGAGATTTTTTAAAGGTGAAATCTTTTAAAAAAATTGCGACGTACGGATTCTGTAAAACTGACGTATTTTCCATACGAAGACGTCTTAATACTAGGCTATAAATATATAATTTAATCAAAAGGTAAGTTAAAATGGATGCGAACATGATCATGAAATATTCTTCCATGATATTTTTGGCATTAATCTTCTTCTGTTTTGACTATCTAATCTTTTTTCTGTTTTTAATTACTTCTGCTTTGAAGGAGTATTAGAGTTAGGCCGAATTTCGCTGAAACCGTTCCGCAGTTCTATGGCTCAAAGATATTTTGTCAAAGTTGGATATAATTTTCAAGTTGCGATTTCGTATACTAAATAGGGGTATTGTGAAACAATTAATTAATTCGAAAATAATTTATTTAACCCCTTCACGGTCGCATTAAATGACGGTTTCAAAATTCAAATTTCTTATTGCCGTCAATTTTTTGAAAAAGAAATATTCACCTTATTTAATGGCAGGTAAAATGATATCATAATAAAGCCAATTGCTCTTTTTTTATAAAACTGGTGAGAATCAAACAATCTGAATAAAAAAGACAGCCCATGAATACCACGGAAGCGAGAATTAAGGGGTTAATTCAGTTGGCATTGTCCGTCACTGTTGGACAAAACCCGTCAATAACTCAGCTTCATTAAAAATATGGCGTTCATCAGTCAATGGTGTGTTAGAACGATGCGAACCATATTCTTGTCGCTTTCCCAATAGTATCCAGTGCATTTACTAGCACTGGAGTTAAATATCATACGTGTTAAACAGTTTTGATTAGAAAATAAATTTACAGCAGGAAAGTTTTACACTATTAAAGGGATATTTGCCTATAGAATAACGAAAAAGAGTGTACTTTAGCATTTTTCTGGAATCGAAATGAAGATTGTAGCTCCGGGTTCTTTGCATGTTTTTTTTTAAACCAAATATTTATCAGGTAGCTCGAGTTGTGTGGGTGGATGTCCTAGTGCGCGCCGTGCACCTCCTATAGGGTGGGATCCGTTAGACCACCAGAGTCGTCTGAAATCAATTTTCGTTAAGTATTATAAAAATAGATAAGATTGTCTATAGCTTCAAGCACTTTAAGTTCAAAAAGTTAAAAATCAATAAATTGGCGGTCATTAAAAAAAAAATCTATTTTACAGGGAGAGGGCCAACCTTGTTAATCACAGATTTTGATTATTTTAATATATGTTGTAGGGTAGAGACCCCTTAGTCTCAGGTTCAACGGATTTTATCCAACGCTCCTTAGTTCTTGAGAAACCGGGGTGTCTAATAGTAGTACACAACTTAAATACTTACTTTGTAACAAAAGGGATAGGTCGGCCGTGGCTCAGTTGGTACGGCGTCTGCTGGCTGATCAGCGGGCCCGGGTTCGGTTCCCCAATGCGCTACATTTGTTTTCCTCATTCTTTGTTTTATAAATATACTTGTAATTATAATTTAATAATTTAAATTAAAAATTTCAATATCATACATTAATTATAATGTTAACAAACTTAAATTTATCCTTTTTAATTTTTAAACTATTATTTCTCATCCTTTAAAGAGGTTTAAAAAGAAATTGGATCTATTATTGAAAGATGAAAATTCCAAAATCGTGACAAAACATGTTGTGGGGCCATCTAGTTATGATAAAATAAAAGAATATTCAAATAAAATAAAAGCAGAAAGGAGATAACGGGGAAAGCAAAATAATTGAAAGTGCAAGCATACGTATTACAAATTTAAAAATCCTTAATATGCAAAAAATCGGTTGTAATTTAATTCTGATGCTATTTTTTAATATAATTATGCTTGTTACTTTAAAAACAGAATAATAGTATTATCGCATTGACTTCCTTTGTTAAAGCAATGCGAAAATGATGTTTCTTTAAAATCACGAATTGACACAATTGCTCAATATCATTGCATCGATAAAGAATATATGAAAAGCATTTTAAAAGTGATTAAAAAAAATTAACAGTTTTATGATGTTTTATACAACTATTTAGTTAAAAGTAAAAAATTAAATAGGTTAAAATTATAATTGATATACAATATTATAAATTTTAATTGACAATGAGATTATTAAGTTATACTTACAAATATATTTATAAAACAAAAAATGAGAAAAACAAATGTATCAGACCTGGTATCGAACCAGGGCCCACGGATCAGCCGGCAAACGCCATGCCAACACAGCTACGACCAACCTATCCTTTTAGTTACAAAGTAAGTATTTAAGTTGTGTACTACTATTAGACCCCCCGGTTTCTCAAGAACTAAGGAGCATTGGATAAAATCCGTTCAACCTGAGACTAAGGGGTATCTACCCTACACCATATATTAAAATAATCAAAATCTGTGATTAACAAGGTTGGCCTCTCCTTGTTAGACCCCTTTTTCACACTTTGGCGTGTTTCTAAAAATGTTTATTTTTTATAAAATGGCTGAAAGCAATCAAAGCTCCAATAAATTATGTTCCCTTTAATAATAATAATAGAAATAATAAAAAAACATAGCGAGATCGATTATATTGTTTTACCGTTCTGATCCCGCCCAGTTTGAAAAAGTTATTTAGTGTAAAAAGCGTTTATAGCTTTACGCCATCTGGTATAATGATTTTGAAACAAACTCATATAATGGAACCCGCAGCGCCAGTTTTAAAATATAAGGATAAAATTTCATGATGGGCCGAGGTAGAAAGTTAAAGACTCCTGACTGCTCAGTTGGTCCTAAACGGATGGTTTAACCCGGTGGATACTTTGTGTTAAGCATTAAATAACTACAGAATTACTTCGGTGTTCGGCGAAATCGTTTTAAAGTAATAACCTAACAGACTATAGGGCATACAAAAAATGAAAAAAAAAATGATGCAAAAAAAATTACGTTTTTTCAAACGAAAAAAATCGAGCTCCCACTTAACATTGTCTTTTAAATAATGTTTAATCTAGTAGAAGCCATTTATTATTAAATCTTATCTAAATTAACATACACCTGAAAATTTATAGATGAAATTACTAAGAGATGAAAATTCTGTTAAGAAACATACAAACTAATCTCTAAATTTACCGTAGTCTGTAAATTTATACCTATAAAAGTACCAAAGCACTATATATTTACATTGATAAAAATATCGAAGACATTTTAATGTTACAAGAGCAAAAATGATGGCTGTGTTTTTGGTGTTCCTTCTGTGAGAAAATTAAAATACACATTACGCGGGTATTTCGTCTCGCGCGTATAGCACAAGCCAGAAATTTGTTGGAAATAGTGCGAAAAATATATCGCTACAAAAACTAATAATACATTTGAAACTGCTATGCCACATATTTAAATTGAAGTGAATTAAGTTACACCTCATGTCTTCCTCTGTAAAAAATGCAAAGTGCAAGCACCAATTTCTTCCACTGATCTATATTATACAAATATTTTAACAGAAGTTCGCACTGCAAACATGTTGGGAATTGCACATCAAACTTGGCAAATGAGGTGCGTTCGTACTATAACTAGTTTTATAAATACGTTTTGCATCGCATTCTGTACTGAATGTATATTTTTGTGCACTTCATAAGTGCATATCAATTTCATTCTGTTCGAAAAGCTGTAACATCATCAAAGTGTACTTGAAATAATTTTTTCCCATTATTCGCAATGTAACGGAAAACTTTTGACTGTCCCTGTAATTAAACTATACATCCTATTTTCATAAAATTTGAAATGACTCGGCAAAATTTTGCAACAATTATATATTTAAAATTTCAGTCCATTATGTTGGTTAGTTTTTGCTCTGTTATATATGGACGAACGGACAGACAAACAGACTCTAGGTGCTACGTATTTATACAATTACGAACGCACCTAAAAAAAGAGAAATGCTTCTTAACTTAGGAAAATATAATTTAACCACGAACGAAAATATACGATAACGTCTTCCGAGTTACTTTAATTTTTGAGCGTTCTTAGAAATCTCAGGAACTACACAGTTCAGTCACATTAATGTGACCACCTGTCAAAAGTCAGATTAACCACCTTTCGTAGTGAGAACCGCCGCGAGACGTGCAGGAAAAGAGTCAATTATGTTCTTGAAGATGTTCAATGGGTGTTGAGGCATGCCGACTGCCGTACCGTGGCCAGCTGTGCAAGGTTACGCGGTTGAGGATCCATGGCGCGCAACAACCCGATCCAGTTGGTCCCACAGATTCTCGATTGGGTTTGAGTCCGGGAAGTACGGTAGACACATCCTGGTGCCCTTAGAAACATGCACGTACACTGCGAAGTATATGCCATCATTCTGAGGAAAAACAATTCGCAAGTAGGGGTGGACATGGTTCACAAGGACAGATGCGTACTTGTGTTGATAAATCACGGCTTCCACAATGATGAGTTCACCCACAGAATACCAAGAAAACATTCCCCAGACTATAATGCTCCCTCCTACAGCTTGGACCCTTCCAGGAATTGTTGAAGGGTGTTTGTTTTCAGACGTTTCACGCCGTATACGCCAACGTCCATCTGTCCAATGGAGCATAAAATGTGATTCATTTGAAAAAGCCACCTGTCGCTACTCAGTGGACATGCAGTTGTGGTACCGGGTGCAAATTCGCCGATAAACAGCAGTCATCATAGGTGCATTAACCAGACGTCTACTGCTGAGGCCCATACGAAGCCAAATTCGCTGAAACGTCTTTGAGGAGACACTATTGGTAGCCCCTTGGTTCATATGGACGTTCAGTTGCTCAACGATTGCACCCTTATTCGCCCGAACGCATCTCCGCAGCCATCGTTCACCTATGTCATCTATGGCCCGTGGTGCCCCATATTTGCCACGTCGTTGATTTTCGATAGTGCCATTTTCCCTTGCATGGTATACCTTTACCACGGCGGCACGAGAACAATTTAAAAAATTAACCGCTTCGGAAATGCTTCCACCCTTGGCCCGAAAGCCAATGAACATGCCTTTTGGTACGTCGGATAAATCGCTCTGTTTCAGCATTACGCCAACGATTGCAATGTTTTCCAATTCCCTCGGACAACCTTTATATACGCTCCACTGCAAGTGCTCTCACCTGTCTTCTGTGATTGGTTATTTCACTTTGACGTCGAAAGTAGATGGTGGTAACATTAATATGACTGGACTTTGTAATATATTGCCAGGATTTAAAGGAACATTTATAAGAACAAAGTTTCTTTTCTTGCCACTGATTTACACAAACGTTTCCGAGTAGTTTTTTGTAGTGTATTAATCAGGTTTCTTGAACCGGAAAATGGGACTTTATGATGCTATCAATTGTTAATTAATTTTCAGCTGCATAACTGAATTTATACATGAAGAATTAACAAATAATATTAATTTTAATTTTAAAATTATGCTGTTAATTTATAATGTTTTTCTGTAAAACATGTTGAACATGAAAATGTTTACTTGGGAATATATAATATCGGAAAATCCCACAAACCTCTTACTGTTAAATCTGCTGCTGTGAAAAAAATATAGAAACAGAAACATTTTAAAAGAAATTTAACGGATCAAAATCAATAATTATTCGTACTCCCTCTTTAAAGTTTTCTACTTATTACAAGGATCATACGTATCAAAGGATTCATTGGATTTTAGGTGTTTTCGTAACAGAAATTTCGTAAAGTAGTGGTCGGTAAATCTCAAGATAGATATTTTTTCATTAAGTAAGGCGTATATTACTTTATAAAAATTCTGGTGAAAGGTGCTTGAAAGTCCTTGAAGCGTACGAACCCTGTATAAAGGTAAACGCACCAGTAATGGGCCATTTGAGGACATTTATATAATTAATATTAAAGTGTTGGGGAATCCCAAAAAACATATATTTTTTAGCATGCTCCAAACCTTCATATTATCAGAATAAACTTTTAAAGTTTCAAACTATATTCTTCTGAAAAAAGTGAAAAGTAAAAGATATTACCTCCCTCTATGCTGCAGTATTGGGCCTAGTAAATTTGTGATGCATGAATCTTTAAGTTTTCGGTTGATCCAACAAATTATTTACAATGTAGTAGTGTAGATCAAAAATACTTTAATTTAAAATAAAACATAATATTAAAGAAACAAGGTTTTAAATAAAAACTCATCTCTTAATGAAATTTCTAATAATTTGCAAAAAAGAACACTCTGACGGTCTAGAATTCTAGAACTCTTTTGAAGACACTCTAGAAAATAAACAAATGGACCAGAAGAAGAAAATCAATTATGCCAAACAGTAAATGGAATGTTTCCATTTAAGGATGTTAGTCAATCGCATTTCTTTCAGTCGTTTTTCAGAAATGCATTTTGGGCTTGTTTTTAAACTTTAAAGATTAGTGGCCTACTATATGTTCATTTACATTATATAATACTTTTCAGTATTTTTTGAGCGAAAATAAGAGGAAACCTAAAACATAGCTCAGAAATAAGAAGAAAAAATCAAAATTGTTGTACACTTTAATGTTTTCTGATTAAACTCATATTCTCTCAATTTAAGAAATTTAGTTATTTGCAACAATTATAAATCTTTGGTATGGTACAATTATTGCAATGGCATGTTTACTTAGCGTGTAAAATATTTGATTTTAATATAAAATGTCTTAAAGACAACTGGTGGTGATAATTTGAAATCTACAAACATCAGGGTTAAGCTTGTGCTAGTTTTTTTTGGCTTTTCTACATTCATTTCAGCAAAAAGAAATAATGGATATTATAGAATTTGTTCATATACTGGTGGAAAAGTTTTAGAACGGATGTTTCGGTAAACGATTGCAGGTGTGGAAACGAAGATAGAAATTTGTATAAAGGCATGACACAATTCCAATCAAGATAGCAATGCAAATTCTTCTGTTATCTATCGTGTGGATCATGTGACGGCGTACAGGCTTGTTTGCAAGAATTTGGCGCTTTCAGCCATGAGTGTTGGAACTTCCATTTGAACAAGTCGGGAGAATGCTATTTTTGAAAAGTGAGGTCATGTCTAACGACATCATTATGATGATTTTTCACGTGGACTGATAATATGAAAGCAGGACGAAGGGCAACAAATTACAGATGTTGCTAGGGAATTAGACATCGCCCACAGTATTGTTTCAAGCTTTGGGTACAGTTTCAAACAAGCGGGCAGTGTAGCAGAAGCAAATAGAAAGTTGTCTTTGGAATATGACGGACGAACAAGATAGCAATGCAAATTCTTCTGTTATCTAACGTGTGGATCATGTGACGGCGTACAGGCTTGTTTGCAAGAATTTGGCGCTTTCAGCCATGAGTGTTGGAACTTCCATTTGAACAAGTCGGGAGAATTCTACTTTTGAAAAGTGAGGTCATGTCTAACGACATCATTATGATGATTTTTCACGTGGACTGATAATATGAAAGCAGGACGAAGGGCAACAAATTACAGATGTTGCTAGGGAATTAGACATCGCCCACAGTATTGTTTCCAGCTTTGGGCACAGTTTCAAACAAACGGGCAGTGTAGCAGAAGCAAGTAGAAAGTTGTCTTTGGAATATGACGGACGAATCGTTCGGCCGTTTTAACAGGAAAAAAGAACTGGTGCAGCACAGCTGGTCAAAAAATAAGTCAATTGTATTCAGGGACAGGAACTCAGATATCCCGGAAAACTGTTGCAATACGTCTGCGACAAACAGAACTTTACGCCCGAAAACCTGTTTTGTGTATACCATTTGCGAGAGTCCCCCATAGTGCCCGTTTTCAATGGTAGCGTCAGGATCACCAATGGACCGAGGACGACTGTATCAATATCTTCTTCACAGATGAGAGCCGGTTCAATATTTTTTTGATAGCAGACGGCAAAGAATATGGCGTGAATTTGGTTGCGCTTATTTTCCAGAAAAGGGACCAATATGGTCTTTTTGCAACACTATATGGGCAGGCATCATGGTCAATGGACGCAAACCACTACATCTGCTTGAAGCAGAAACTACGACCGCTGAACGGTGCCTTACTGAATTTTTGCTGTCTCATGTTCACTTTTCCCTTTTGCTATAAGCGATAACCTTCTGTTCATGAATGATGTCGTACCCTGTCTCCGCGCCAACGCTGTTCAGGACTCTCTTGAAAGCGTGGGTATTAAAAGTATCATATAGCCAGCACGTTCACCAGATCTCAATCCAACAGAAAATGTATACGTTGCCTTGTGGCGACGTCTTGCTGCTTTCCCATATGCTCCGATAAACGAGTCGTCCCTCATCTGTACTGTGAAAGAGGAGAAAAATAAGTTTGCTCAAAACCTCGTGAATCACATCACTAAAAGAACATCACATCACGATGTGTCAGATGTTCATAACACTGCACGGTGGACATATCCCTTACTGACATATCTCATCAGATTGCCTGCAACGCGTTATCTGCATTTTTTGTTTTTTTTCTGCTTCCAGGTCAATATGTACCTTTGCCTGAAGCAACCCGTTTCAACACTTTCTGTAGTTATTTTCGCAATAAATCTTAGGTTATATCGTGTATCACATTCTGTACTTACCTATTTAAACTACTCGACATGAAATTGTAACTGCATTTTTTTAAACATGGCCATTTGTGTATCATCTTTAGGTTTTGTCCACCAGTGTATTTAACTTGTAGAATGAGAAACAGACGGTATGCATTGTCTACTGTATTTTACATGCTTAAAGAAATTTTAAACTTAATAGAATTTATGATTATGTTATGTTGACTGCAGCTAACGTTAAGAGAACTACAGATTTTCACTATTTATGAGTATGTATCTGCTGAGGTTTACAGGATCATGTTGAATAATTGCCTACATTTACGCTTTTTACTCATCATTAAAATTGAATAGAAATTTTTGGCTTATTGTATCGCAAATATTACCTATTAAATAAGGAAAAATTTACTGTTAAATTTTAAAATAAGAAGAAGCGTAAAAGTCGGCAGCCATGATTTTGCATTACCACCATAAAACAATATTTTAGCATATTAGAAAAGTTTAGAAAAATGCCTTTCCCATGCTTTTTAGAAGAAAAATGTGTTTATGATTTACAATAATTAATTCTTTCAAAGATATGGAAAGATAACAAATACTTGAATGATTTTCTTTCTTTAACTTAAAAAAAAGAATTTTGAGTTCATTATTCATATGTGTAATACATTTTTAATTAAGCATAAATACTGCCAAGGAACCTTATCTTCAATAATGTTCGATTAAAATTGACAAAAATTCCTAATTCATTCTCTGTATTAGATTTGTAATTTAATTTTAAATTTCACTGTATGTCGATAAAATGATTTCTAAACATGTCACTTTATGCAATGACGCTTCAGAGAAACATTTATATGAAAAACTAAGCTTTATAAATAATATACCGTTACGATACTTGAAGAAAATAACACATCAAATAAATCAATAGTTGCAGGAAATGAATATATGTAATTTTAGAAGGTATCTAAATTGAAGCAACAATAAATCGCGCGATTTCAAAACAATAAAAATGAGAAAATTCTATAAAATTTTCCTATAGATTTATTATTTAAAAGATAAGCTAATTCGAAGTGTTTTCATGCATCTCTCATAAATTATTTTATTTTATTTACTCTTCAAAAGGAAAGTGATTTCCCTCTTACATAGCATAAAAGCTCTTCCGTAATACAGTTCATTGAGGGGCAGTAAATTTTTTGAAGTACTTGAATTAAGTGCTATGAAAAGAGTTTTCTCATTTCCTTTGGTAAATAGGTTTTCATAAAAATGATTTAGGGTTATAGGGAAAACAAACAGTTAAAAAAATAAAAAAAATAAAAAAAAAATAAATCCGGAAAATGGCAGAAACATCTTCGTAAGAAGTTTAAATTAAAACCATAGGGTTAGTGATTGTTACTTACTTTCAACACCGACCAATATTGATATTTATTAGAGACCTAGTTCATTCAAATCATTTAGTTGAACATTATTAGAAAAACAAGTCGGAAATTGTATGACAAACGTGTCGAATTAGGTGCGTTCGTACTGAAACTATTTTTATAAATATTCTGATCTTGATGCAATAGCTGTTGCACTCTTATGAAAAAATGCATGAATACAATCCTATCATAGGATAATTAATTACGCACGATAGGATTTAACTTTTTATAATATCTTTTTCAATTTTGATTCGATTTGCATAAAATTTGAAAAGATTCGACAAAATTCTGCAACGATTATATATTAAATTTCGAAACGTTTGATTGGGGAGTTTTTGTGCTGTTACATGCGGGCAGACTAGACGACGACTATAGGTGCTACGCATATATATAATTACGAACGCATCTAAAAATAGTAGCTTTAAAACTATTTTTTCCTGGTAATTAAAAAAATTCCTTAATTTGTAAAATTGTAAATATGATAGATCAATTAAATGTGTCTCGCACCAACAGCTTTTTCTTTAGTAAAAGAAAAGAAATTAATGTCGTATAGAGAAGTTATTTTTCATAATATATAATTTATAGGGGGACTGTACTTTTTAAATTTGTATTTAGTGTTTCAAACCTCGCCTAGATTGGATCAATCTTCCCTAAAGTGAGGAGGTTGTTTAGTTTACAGAGTTATTGGAAATTTAAAATAAATCATTTTTTTCTTTTCAGAATTCTGATGCTGCTAATGATAAAAGCATTTATTAAGCTACATATAAAGCATTTTTAATGAGGCTGAGTTTCCATTTCAAACACAAATTACGAGTAATTTAGTAAACATTGGGCATACATATACTAAATAGATATAGATAGATATATAGATTTATTTTATCCAGAATTTCTCATCGTTTCACCTTTCTGGTATGAAACATTATTTTTTAAAATTTAAAACCATCTTTTTAAAACGTATTTAAGATTGAATATATTTTAAAAAGGAGATTAAAAAATCTATTACAGTTTACTAAATTATTATATAATTGATAGTGCAATACAATAATGATACTTTATAGCTTTGTTAATTATTTCTTTAAAATATTTTGCATATTTGTATAAAATAAGCAGGGAATTAAAAACGATTTAGAAACGTTTCAAAATATTTCGACAGGATATTTTAATTATTTTTAAATACTTCAATGTTAACTTGACATAGACAGTAAACTGGAACATCAAATGAAATTTGAAGCGTATTTGTTATAAAAAATCGTAGAGAAATTTTGTTAATCATTGTTAACGAAAAAGTGTTTAAACATGATTATGTTATACTGATATCTAATCAAACAAAATGAATTTATACGACCGAAAATTGAATTTTAATTTCTTTATTCGATTTACACATGAATATTGTTTTTTTACAGGAAATACAGGAAATATCACAGGGAAATGTTTCAAACACTTAAAATAACACTGAAAAAATAAAGTTATGAATTTAAAGATATGAATTCGTGTATAGTGTTACAAAAATAATATAAGATAAATTCTGTAAAACATATAATCAAGTTACTTGCAACAAATGAATACGAATTCGTTTATAGTGTTACAAAAACAATATAAGATAAATTCGGTAAAACACATAATCAATTTACTTGCAACGAATGAATTTTTCATAAACGTAAATATTAGTTTTAATTTTTCATTGTTAGAGAATATTGCTTCAATTTCCTCCGCGTTCAGCAATAAATGTTCATTGATTTCGCTCTCTGGTAAATTAACCGCTAATTAATATCGCATGAGGGCTTATCACGCTCTTTTTTTAAACTGATCTTTATCTCGAAGATGGATTCGCGATCAGAAGAAATGCGATATGAAGAGTTAGAATCGTTATGATGTAAAGAGTTATAATAAGAAGAGTTGTGCAGTGTAAGTAAATTTGATTTTTTTAGTTGATCGATGGTAGCTAGATCGCAATTCTCTGATTGGAAGAGCTGTTTTGTGGAATGAATATGTGAACATGATTTCAGGATCAGTTAAAAAGAATCTCCGCACAATAGATTTCATTTCAGAAATCGTAGGATCCAAGGACTTTTTCACAGAGGAAAACTGGGAGAAGTAATGAAATTAAACTTTTGTGATGATGGGAATTATTTCATAAGCGAGAAAGGGTCGGCGCCAGCAGAACAAGATCCAAGGATGTGCGGACAAGAATTTGAAATAGATGATCCTGTGGACTGCAGCCTAATCCGCGCTAAAAAAAGACAAGTAGATAAACATAACATAATATAAATTGACAATTGTATATTAGAATTTCTCGTCCAAGACAATTTTTAAACATATTAACAAAAAAAAATGTGACTAATAAGAAATAAACTATTAAAAATTGTTTACACTTCAATCGAGTTTTTTCAAAATAAAAATCGAAACATTTATTTCTTTTTCTCCAGGAAAGGGGTAACGGGCAGAAAAAAAGGAAGATAAATTTAAATAACGATAAATGTAAAATTTATTAATGAAAGTATTATAAAATTGCATTGTACATATAACATTATATACATTAAAAAATCCTTAATTACTTTTCTTTGAATATTTAATCCTTTTCAGCCAGAACAAATATAGCTATTTTTCTTCAAAATCAACAAACAGAAAATTTAGTGAAATTAATTTCAAAATCCAGAAGGCAATGGCCATTCTCTAACCTCATACGCACAGCTTACATATTTTTCTACGCAAAATGAGAAAACAAATAGAATGTCGAAAGTGGAAAGTATCACCTTTAACCTTCTCGTAAAACCGATCGCTCAGACTATATAAGATTAGATGGACATTTTCAGGATAGTGAATCTTATTACATAGATGGTAAAGTGATTTTTAATGAAGAATTGGCATTTTGCCCTACCTGGGGGGATCGGTGCAAAATCATACCTCAGCATCTATCTGGCACTTCAAGATTAAAGTTTGTGAAATGTCTTCGAATCAACCGCATGAACAGACAAAACCTGTCTAGTAATATTATAAATACGTCCCAAAATGTAGAAAATATCGATGTCATAACGACGGTGGCAAAGACCTGCACTATTGCTTTCAGTTTTGTTGCTTATATATTACATCTAAATATCGATAATTTAAAATTTGCATTATAAAAAAGACAAAGAATTGTATTTTCAAATGAAATTTGTTTAAAAACTGCAGCTAAAATTACTATTTTTTTATGAACTTTTAACATAAATTTCAACCGTGACTTTTTAAAAATATATCGATAAACATTTGTTTTCTACAATGATGTACACCAACCAAAAAGAAAATTGCAGAGTTACCACAGTTAATAATTGATTGCAAATGATTGATGAAAGCTAATTAAGATTAATTTACTAGTCAAGAAAAATTTACCGCGAAATGAGAAACAATTTTATCAAATTGAAAGCATTTAACAAATTTAATACTGTGTGATATTTAAAAGAGATTTTTTATTTCATTTAATGAAATATTTTAAATATTTCCATATAAATCACACTATTCCTAGTGTGTGCAGTTTTCTATTTTAATTTTTAATTTATTAAAAAAAATATTTATTACAGGTACTTTATTTATTACCTTTTGTACAGACCGAATGTCAGAGAAATAACTTTAATTAAAAAAAAAACTTATAGTATAACTTCTTACTATACTCCATGTGCAGACGGATTTTAAAATTTAAAGAGCTAATTAATTACTAAAGAGAACAGATCACTTTATTTGTGAGAGATTTTGCATATGCCTAATAAAGACATGGAAGGAGAAAACTGTGAAATGTTGGATTATTTAAAACAATAAATATATAATATATATATATTGAAATACGTTTTACCTTTGAAATATGAAAATAATTTCATTAATGGCCATCATTTCTCACAATCCTTTTATAATGTTGTGAGAGAATCGTAGACGTTACATGAGATATAGTCACTCATATTATTATCAAAACATAAGAGGAATATCACGCATCGAGTACAAAATGCAGTTATTATTTCAATAGAATTTTCTTAATCATTTGAAAATTTAAGACAATCGCCAATGATTTGTAAAATACTTTGGAAAAACTATCTATCAACTGAGCCATTTCGGACGAATCTGGAGGACTAATTTACCCAACTAAACTTTAACGATAAAAAACTGCATTTTAAAGGAGCTTCGATAACATTTTACCTAAAACTGCTTTTTTTGGACGGGTTATCTTTGCATGATGATGTTTTATTTTTTAAACTGGTTTACAAAAAGGCAGAAACGGCAAGATTCGCTTTGGGTTCATATATTACAATGCGGGTTGTTAAAAGTGGACAAGGAATTATGACTTTTACAATACTGAAAGCTATGATAAAATTATTCCTGGAAACGGGTGCAATGTTAGATCTTCACAGAAACAGGCAACTCCAAACATCTGTTGCATTCGTGAACGAGGTGGAAAACGATGCAGGCACATAACCGACATTGTCAGAACATGGTTAACGCAGTGCACGCGACGAACAGGAATTTCTTATGGATGTATGGGGCTATCTCTTAGTATTATTCTCAAGTGACATAATGAGCATATGTACAGGGTGATCATAAAAAAAAACTTCCTTGATATATGAATCCCTTAGCGGCCTAACCGCTCAACAAATCAAAAATAAATTTCAGATTTAGTTATTTGAAGGTATGCGCTCGAGATCGTAATGTTTTTAAACAATGGAGCTCTCACGATTACGGTTACAGTGAAAAATTTCGAATTTTTCGAATGGCAACACCTATTTTTTTCATGCGTAAATTCATCAGCGCATTGAAAAACCACAAATGACGTTGGAAATTGTGTATGTACGATGAAAATTGCCTGCGTAAAATACTTGCAAAAAAGATCATTGCGAGGAACGAAGGAGTGGCTTCAAGACAGGCTTTTCAGTAGCCATTTTTTTTTCATTTGTGAACTGAGTAATGTTGTAAGATTTGGTTTAAAATGTGTTTTGAGTTGTGTTTGTGTACACATAGTTAAAATAAAATTGTAATCATTTTTTTTTTTTGAGTGCTGAATGTTACGTTAGATAGGAACTGTTTAGTATTGAGTGCCACGATATTACACCGGCAATTTTAGTAATACGTGTATCTTCTCAACGCAATTTATGTTTTTTAATGCGTTGATGAATTTGCGCAAGAATTTTAAGGATTCCCATTCGAAAATTTCGAAATTTTTTCACTGTAACCGTAACCGTGAGAGCTCTATTGTTTTAAATCATCACGATCTCAAGCGCATACCTTCAAATAATTAAATCTGAAATTTCCTTTCGATTGGTTGAGCGGTTAGTTTGCTAGGGGTACATATACCGGGAAGGTTTTTTATGACCACACTGTATATGTGTATTATTGCATGAAAAGACTTTTATGCAATTGTAAATTTAATAAATCGGAAAACTTCCTTGCTGGCTGTTTCTAAATTAAGTAATGGAAAACAACATGCGTCTCTGGCATTTTATTTTTTCAGATTTAAATAGCTGTAATTTCAATAAGTTCGGAGTTGGTTGTAAAGTTATGCCAAAGCATTTTTCTTAAGTCGGCATAATGAAGGCATAATGAAAGTAAGCACAAAAAATTATTAATCTTATAATTAACTGTTCTTTTGTCCAATTTACCGTTATTTTTGAAAATATTCAGCTCTAAAGTTCTGTAGGTTGCTGTCATATAATACATATTTAAATGTGTTTTTTTTTTATTAAACGTAGAATAGTAGAGAGGAAAGATACCTTAGATCAAGATTCTTATAGTATGTAGCATAAAATTATAAATTACCAAATTACAGATTTCGCCTCAAATTTTAAATTTATATTACAAGTACCGACAAAAATATTAATATTAAAAAAATCAAAAAAAAAATATCAAAATTCGGTTATCAAAAAAATTAATATATTTATTAAAACTATTAATTTTGGCGATTTTATAATAAATTTTATTTAAAAAGTCAGAAAAATTGTCTAAGAATGAAAATTATATCATGTATAAAGACTTCAAGAGCATGTTTTGATACAGACAAAATTAAAAATTGTGTAATTTTTGCAATTAATGTGTACTATATTTTTCTATTGCTAATTTAACTCTCTCAATGCTTTGATATTATTGTCGATTCATATAGTCTTGGATGTAACCTGGTTGTAACCATGGATTAAACCTGAACTATTGTGTATAAAATCGAATTACGTTATATCAGGCTTATCATAAAATAAGGAATACTTTGCTGAGATATCTGTAATTGCATTGAAGGTGATTCCTGATTCTATGCATTACTCAGTATAAGGTTTCATTCGGGTTATTTAATTAATTCATAAAATGGTATCAAATTCTATTCAAGGGAATAGTAATGGTTTGCTGTACATGGTTTTGCTTCTACTATCTTGAAAGACTCGTGTATTTTCCCAGGTAATGCCCAAAATTTTAAAAACATTGAAAATCTTGATATTTCGGTTTAGTTCTTCTTAAAATTATTTTTTCGACGCTGTGTGATACTAAAGTTGGAGTATCTCAAAACACTCAAAAATATTTAATCTTGCTGAAAGGAAAAAAAAGCCTTTCTTGACTCATAGTCAAATGTCATGCAAATGTGCCCAACTATCTAGACCATGGTTGCCTGACCTTTTGATATCTTCGGGACGCATTTGAAGAGAAAATTTTGACTTGTGCAGCATTTGAGAGGATTTTTCAAATACACTGTACTAATAGTAATGATATTGGATAAGGAAACAAGCTAAAAATGTATAAATACAATGCGATAAATATGCAAAAGCAACACAGAAACGAGTCATTGATTTCCCCTTTTTTTTAAATCATTGTGAATTTTTTGAGAACATAATGCATTATTATTATTCACGTAACGTAATATTTGCAAGTTTACATTTTGCAAGTTAGGCTTGCAAAATGGTTGTAATTCTTCTTATGTTTGTAATTCTCAAATACTTAGTAAGTCTCCAAACATTTCTACGAAATAATCAAATACAGACCACTGAATTTTACTACTCTACTTTGAGGTAATTTTATTCCCAGTAATACTGTTCGTCAAAGACAATTAGCTCAGTATAAAAGCTAGTAGTATAGCTAGTAGAATAGAATGTCATATAGGATTGGTAATTCCAGATATACGCATTCTGAACAATCGGAGAACCACAAATTGGCCTTTATCAAAACTCAAATCAGATGTTCTTCCCTTTCAATCTACTGTAATTTTAAAACAAAACGACAGCATTATATCCCCAACAACTCTTGCATTCATTGCATAACTTGTCACGCGCAATTAAGTGTCATTAAAGAACACTTTAACACATAGGGTTTGCCACAATATTTTTTCTCTTCAGTATGACAGAGTAAAAGCTATAAAAAGCATTCTATGTAATAAATTTATGCTCCAGTCATCTTGTAGCAATATTTCCAATGAATGTTTTATAATATCAAAAAATTATAAAAGCTGCATTAATATCTAAATATCTTAAGGAATTTTTTTATTCTCTCATTCACTACATCAGTCGAACGAATGTAGCCCGAGAGCAGCGCGTAGGACAACCTTGATCTTGACCATACAAATTACACTTTTCCAGCACTAAATGCGAGATTACATTGTTTCTTACTGTGATTATATTCTTTATTCTTATTTAAATTTCGCTTCATAATGAACGACGATCATGAAGTTTACAAAAGAGTTTACATAACATTTGCTGCTTTCATGAATAATGTTTTCGAAATTTATTAAATGGCAATATTTTACCAGTCGTAGAAAATATTTTCTTTGCGGTTCTTAAATCATTCTTAAATTTCACAAATCTTATTCTTAAATCATTCATCAGCTTTTTTGCTATTATTATATGCTGTTTTCATCTTTAAGTTTTAGCTCATGAGATTTCATTCCCTCAAATTTCCTATTTGCAGCCCTGTAAAACATTAGAAATTCTTAAAAATATCATGCTTTCTGATTTTAAGTCTAAAATTCTCAAAACTTTCTATATTATGAACTGATACCTTAATGCAAAATTAACAAACAGTAATTTAAATATTTTCTCCCGGTGTATTTTTAACCACAAATATCTAGCAAAACGATATTGTTCAAATTAGAGCTGAACATTTTATGTGTAAAAGAGTGTGAATCACCTTTCGTTTAAATCGCTAAAAACTACATTAGTTTTTTATATTTTATATTTTTTAAAGATACTAATACATATATATTTTAAACTTTATTTTGACGCATAATTTTAAGTTATATTCGACTAATGTTTTCAAATCTTAAATTAATCAAACGTATTAATAGAAGCGCTGAATATAAACGTATTAATTAAGCTATTAATATAGCTTCACTGATTTCTGAGTGATCATTTGGATCATTTTATAATTTTTCAAGTGAAACTCATTTTAACAGGTACAGTCGTAGAAAAAAAAAAAAGTAAACCCCCTACTAACTCCTGAACACATCATCGTAGAAGAAAGTTACTGGTACAGAACGATTAGGAATAAAGTCTACTTTTAAAGGATGTATATAAAATTTGCGTAGGGGGTCATCTACATATTAAAACGACCCCTAACTTCATTTATTTCAATGGCAATACCAAAGTCTAACGAGATATTTCAAATCTTCGGTTCAAACTATGCTTAGACATGAAATTTCAAGTCATTTAAATGATAAGTTTTTGAATTATAAACATTCAAAATTTAGTGCTTCTGATGTTAAATTACATTTTCATATTTTTATTTATATCTCCTGAAATTATGCTTCTAATGTGCTAATTTTTTGTGTAGCAATAATACGAATATACCCAAACATAAATACGTTGAATTTGCATTTTTTCTAATTTTATGATATGAATTATGAATTATGAAATTAATATTCGAAAAAATTATGAATTGCAACCCACAGTTTTTTTTTTTTTTTTTTGATGGATTTAGATTTATTAAGTCCTGCTTTATGGAAATCCAAAATTTGACATTTTTCTTCCAAGTAGTTTTCAAATTATGTTTAAAAAACCGTAAAATGATGATTTAAGGGACCGTCAATGATAGAAGTGACTAAAAGTTTTGAAATTTCTTCTGCCATCCTGTAATCTATCAAGCTTCCCTTACAAAAATGTCTTATAGAATTCGACAAAAAAAAATTATAGAAAAAGTATTATAGAATCCTATAGAATTATGGCCCGTTTTTCTATAAGCCACTTTAACCAAAAGCTATAGAAATATCTGTAGAAATTCAATAGAAATGTCTATAGAATTTCTATAAAAATATTCGAATATATTCTATAAAAAAACGGCGTCAGCGGTTTGCTTCCACGCGGTCACCCTCCCGAGCACTAACCATGCTCAGTGCTGTTTGGCTTCTGTAATCGGACGCAAATTAGTACTTTCAGCACGCTCTATGGCTGTTCACAGTATGTATGCTCTCTTTACGCTAATTCAAGTTTATTTGTTTTGTGATTTGCATTCCTAATCATTAAATTTGTATAGATATTATGTTATTGTATACAAATCATATATATTTTATACGCTGATTAATTCTCATCTGTGGAAATTATGAAACCGAAAACATTTGTAAATTAGAAAACCTGATTTAAGGAGAAAAGAATGTCCATTAAAATAAAGAATTTATTTATTTATTCATTTACTTATTTATTTTGTTGGTGGTAGTGGTGCTATATTATTTACAGTTTCAAGTGAGCTTCATACTTAAATGGTGTTAAGCTATTCATTTGAGATTTCTCATTTCTGTTAAAATTTATTAATCTAACGGGTTGATAAAAATAACTCGTATTTTAATATAGACTTGAAAAAATAATTAGAAGTCTAATAAATTATTATTTGTTAAACTTGAAACGTAATTGTTTAAATGTTTTTATACTTCTGATTAATATTTTTGAAAAAAATTACAATATTTGAATAAATTTTATTAAATTAGATGAATTATCATTAGTGAATAAAGTTTATTAAATTAGATGAAAGTTTTTATGAAATTAATAACAAATTAATAAATGATTACAAAATTAAACGACAAATTAATGAATCATTAACAAACATATTAATTAAACTATTTAAATCAGTGTAGTTCGATTGATATATTATTACATTAACAATTGAATCACAATGTATTTGAATTATGAATTAAATAATAATGATATTAAATCTGTGGAGTACTATTATATGAAACTGATACATTACAAAATTAATTAATATTATTATTTAATATATATGTATAGATAAATTAGTGTACATAAATTTTAAAAGACCAAAAATATGTTTTTTATTTTAAAAAAAATTCTATAGAATCTTTAGTCTATAGAACATCTATAAGTTTTATAATGCTCTGTAGAAAAAATGTTCTATAGCAAAAAAATTATAATGAATTCTATAGAAACATTTTCTTTAGAAAAAGTATTCTATAGAACTCTTCAAAACTCTATAGAAACAGTATTCTATAGAAAGGCTATTCTATAGAACGTGTAAAGAATTCCATAGAGTTCTATACAGCTCTATGAAGTATTTTCGTAAGGGTTAATTTACGGCTTAAGGTGCCTTGATCAAGAAGGGGGCTCTCTCGAGTACCGATCTTCAATTTGGATACATCCCTTAAAATACGCTGGTTATAAAATAATTAATTTCTCGGAAACTTATCATACGAATTGCATAAAAATTTGTTTTCAGGCTAATTGAAGGGTGCAGAGCTCATTTGTGGTGTCAAAATTGTGTACTGCTATTGAAAAAAACAAAATTATGGCTCGTTTTAATATGTAGATGGCCCCCTAAGCAAAATTTATATACATTATTTAAAGTAGACTTTATTTCCTATCGTTCGGTACCAGTCAATTTCTTCTACGAAAATTTGTTGAGGACTTAGTAGGGGGTGTTTACTTTTTTTTCCACGACTGTACATTTGACAAATTTACAATGGGAACTTTTTAAAGAAAATATTCTCTGAATCATATGTCAAGATAATTAAAGAAAATATATGTTAAAGATATTACAAATTATTACAATTATATAAGCTCTGACTACATTAATAACTAAGAAAATCATATCTAAAACTTTCTATATTAACAGGATGTTCCATTAGAATGGTCCAAAACTTTTATATCTTAAAACATATTCAATGCGACTCATACGACTACGATATTAAATGGATTTAGTGACAACACTGTCAAAACTCTTATGCGGTAACATTGCAGACAACGGGAATCAACTTTTAGGTCCATTTTTAGACATCTTAATAATATCACATTCAATGTATGTCTTAAGATAGAAAAATATGTGACACTCAAAAGTGACACTTTATATGAAAAGCGAAATCGATTCCCATCGCCATTTATGAGATGAGATTTTGAAAGCTTTAGTGATACATGTCAGAAAGAAACATCTGAAGAAATCGTCGTATCATGTTAGGGAAATAAATATAAGAAAAAATACCGGTGGCATATAAGTGAATCGTTACTGGATCAGTAACTTGAAATATTTTATATTACGTAATAATAACCTTTTATTATGAGGTAAGAAGTATAAGGCATTGATATTTAGAAAAAAAAACATTTAGATGTTTACTTTTGAATGTAAATAGCTGAGTTGAGTTATTTACTACAGCTATTCATAATATAGAAAAATAAAAAAAGGAGGATTGCACATATTCAAGAGGCTTGCATAGCTGCCTATCTTCCGTTTTTGTTGAAGTCAAAAAATACATTTGGAATTATAAAATGGTTTTAATGAAATCTGCCTTATTATGTGGTACTTATTCGGTTTTATTTATTAAGTAATATTTATGGTTTATAATATGTTTATTTGACTTAAAACATTCGGTGGGTTGCATATATGGCTAGTAAAAGAGTTTATTCTCAGACAGCAAAAATATTTTTATGATTGATTTGCAGGGATATATATATATTTATATTATATTATACTAAACAACATAAAAAACAGCCAAGTGAACATTCTGCTGCACCTAAAGGGGTGTTGTTTACTTCGACGCGTAAATAGTTAAGACAGTAATTTAACCCTTTTCGGTCAGTTGTCTTAATAGCGCATGCCTTTGCATTGATTTTTATTTTGTTTTACAATAATTATTTTGTTATCTGTATGTACTTACGATAGTATATGTCATTAATCTTACAGATGTTTTATAAATTATACTGAATAATGGAAAACAAATTTAAAATAAATATCCTGTTTGTGAAAGTTTTCTACTTCTACCTGTTGAAAATGTACTTAATCATTGAGGTCGGGTGATTAAATAATATAGCATACCTTTACATTTACTATTATTTGGCCTTTGCAATTAGTTTTATTAGTAATGATAATCTACACTATATGGCCAAAAGTCATGCCACTTTTTCAATTTTAGACGTTTTTTACAAATATCTAGAGAAATAAACTTCAAATTTTTCTGGAACTTCAGTAATATAAAAAACGTGTCTAACCACATATTTTCCAATGAAGGTCCCTAGGGTAGATAAGAATCAACAACCAATTTCATAAAACTACTATTTTTCATCATTCTCAAAAACAAATAGCTCAAAAATATCTATACCTATAGAAAATGTCCATATGAAGCTTGTGCAACATTTCCGCCCATTTGCCTAAAAATAGCACGTACATAGAGGGATAAAGGATTCGTTATAAATATCAAGAGATTTCCTCATGTATTTTGTTTATAGCATGTATGGTTTTCAATAACATTTAGTGCCTCTTTCAAGAAACTTGACAGAATTTAGTAAAAAACACATACTTCGAATAAATATGTACAAGATGGCCATATTTAAACTGGCAGTACTTAGAGTGTTCTGTAACGCGATCTAATTGAGAGAATAACGCCAAATTTTGTGGAAAGATTAAACAAGATAGGGCACGAAGGATTCCGTGAAAAAATCGTTCCAAAAGTCACCGCTATGGGAATATGCGGCGCCGTGTAATAAAAAGAGAGTTTTAAAAACTGAAGAATCAATATTGAAATAAAATTACTTTTATTTAGCACATTCAAATCAGGTTCAACGAGGCCGCCGCTTTTGTGGACCACATATTGCATTCTGTGCACAGCTTGCACAACAGCAGAAAGTAAGATGTCTCCAGGAATTTTATGTACGCTCCGTGTTATGTTATCATTCATCATAGACAGGACCTGAATAACTCATTGATAGACTTTGGACTTGAGGTAACCCCATAGCCAGAAGCCGCGTGGTGTAAAATCAGGGAACCGAATTGGCCATGCAGTTGGAAAGCAGAGGCTAATGATTCTTTCTGTTGTGAATTTCTGTCATAGCGGCTGGTGTACCCGCAAAGTAGAGGGGCTCTATTTTGCATGAAAATAATTTTATCCAGGCATTGACTTTGCTAAAGTGCCCGAAAGACAAAACAGTTTAACATTTGACGATATTTCTCTCCGGGAACATAAAAGATTACTTGTCCTGTCAGAGTAATGTTCTCATAGAATGGACGTATGTTCATTTCCGAATGTGAAACAACACCAAACAGTTAACTTTGGTGAATGTAAGGAAATTTCTTTGAATGCATTTGGCGATTTGTTATTCCAAATTCGGCAGTTCTGGGTATTTACAGTTTCATTCAGGTAAAAATGTCCTCGTCTGCCCTTAATATTTTCCGCGGTCGAGCATCATCCACCTCCATTCTGCCAAGAAAGGTGAGAGCAAAAGTCAATCGCATATCATGGTCGGTATGACATATCTCTTGTACACGGCTGATCTTGTATGGTTAGAACTGGGTAATATTTCCCTACCGTACTATAAACCATATCCAGATTCCGAGCTATGTCACGAGCGCTGGAAGTGGCAGCAATATTGTCGTGTGCTGTGTTGAGAATCGCCGTTGCAACTTCTTCGATTGTATCCTGTGGTACAGGTTTTCGTCCTCTACCTGCCTGAACTTTCAGAGAACCCGTTTTCTCAAACTTCGCAAACACTGCTTTTAAACCATTAACTGACAAAGGACCGTTACCTTTACGCATTTTTTTTTGTGCGTTCTAAAAGCACGAAGAGCGACTGAGCGATGTCCTATAAAGAAAGTTGTCAGTACCAGTGTTTTTATATTAGAGTTATTTTTAGTGCTATTTTTCTTACTGTTGATGCAAAATCCAGGAGTATATATCAAGCTGGCTATGTAGCCCAGTAAGTCGTTTTGTTTGGTACTAGGAGCTTTCATTTGAACAGGAACTTGTACTTGTGTTCGAACGCTACGCCTGTGAATTCTCGATAGCCACTAGGTTTTTGACAAGTGACGAAGTAGGGGAAATGACACCGACAGGGAGTGGTGGGGAGCACACCGGTTCTCCTACGACGAGTTGCCAATGTAATGCTCAAGGCTTGGACGTCTCCAAGCGGGCTACCAACGATACTCAGTCGTAGGTAGAAACAGGTTTGCAAAAAAAAATCCAGATGGGTTCGGTCGACATCCCCCTTTTCGGGGACGGATGATCTCTCGGCTCAGTGTATTGGGGAAGCGCAATCTTTAGGTGCGAAAGTCCTCATGAGCTGAGAAAGCTTAATCAGCGGACGGCCACAGAAAAAGCATACTTTGGAGAATCTATCGCTCGACTGTAAGATTTTATTCTCCTCAGTAGGTAAACCTCACAGAAGGGAAGCTCCAACTCTGGTAAGAGAGCAACCAAAGCTAATAAGCCTAAGGATGCACCAATGCCAGAGGACACCCCGAAGGAGGCTTTACAAACTGACAGTTCCTATTCCAAAATTCCTTAAAAGGCGACGGGGAATGGAAGACTGTCATGTCTAAGAGGAAAAGGAAGAAGCAGTTGAGGAACGAGCTTGCGGGAAACGCAAGAAACCCTCCTGCAGCCCTAAGTATTCCTAAGGAGGGCGAAGCTCTGGCTGATAAAAGGGCTGGCCCGACAAGGCTTCAGCTTACCCAGGACCAGCACGTACTCAAAATCCATCCAATTGACGATCTTTGCGGACAGCGCCCTTGACCTTGACAGGCTAGTGACCGAAGTGGAGAAATCTGACCTGGCGAAGTATCATTCGGTCTCTAGACAGGGCAAGCGCAAACTAGAGATTGGTATCTTTGGCGTTGACCCAGACGTAACAGGGGAAGAAGTTGTTGTAGCCCTTAAGAGTCAGAATCTGGTGTTAGACAATGCCGAAACCTCCTTTAAAACTATGTATCAAGGGAGGAAGGGACGGAATGCTATAGGCATCCTGGATCTGGAATCGTGCAGGCAACTTGCCTGGATTCGGAGTCTTAACGTTGGTTGGAACGCACTGGCCTTTAGTGGTAAAAGGCACCCCCTCCAATGTTATAACTTGTAAAAATGGCCACATGGCAAAACATTGCCGTAGCGTCACATGCTGTGGTAACTGTGGTAGTCAGGATCACATCAAGAAAGATTGCACCAGAAAATCTGTGTGTTTGAATTCTACTAAGGTCAACACAATGAACCCACCTAGCAAATCTCTGCTCACCAGCCACGCTGCAGGTTCGGGATATTGTTACGTTTTCCGCAAAGAACTGGCTTTGACTGGGATGAGAATTTATAGGAACTAGTCCGAAATGTCTCCATCTAAATGTCAACCGCAATTTCGCGGTAACTAACCAGCTAGGAAAAACAGTGGTCTCACATAGCTTTGTTTTGATGTCGTTGAATGAAACTCATGTGTGCGAAGGGACGATCTTTCGAAGCCCCGACGGTTTTTCCGAAGACAGGAGGGTCGGAGCAGAGCGGCCTTTTGGATTAGTCCAAGACTAACGTGCTGTGCAGTTCTGAAAACACGAGGCATTGCGGCCATTTGCAGCACAGTTTCCTAGGAGGAGGTGCTAACTGTGTCATACTATTGTTCTCCGTAGGAGGACATAGTTTCAGTCCTGACACAGTTGGCAGGATTGGTGGACAAGTACCCAAATGACAACATCCAGGTCGTGGGGTACTTTTACGCTATTTCATCTGGGAGAAAAGACCAACGGATCCAAGAGATGAGGAGGTCATATCCTTCGCTCTTGCCCATGATAGTTGAGATCATTAACAAACCAGACAGTATTACGACCTTTTATGGTCATCAAGGTCTTGTTGGCGACTTCTATCGACTTGTTGTTAGTCCAGAAATGCGCACATCGCATAACTGACTGGACTATTCAAGACTGGGTGACGCTCAGTGATCACAATGCCACGACCTGGACCTATCAAAGTAGACCATGGGATCCTCGTCCAAGAGATGTCCGCCGTCGGTGAAGACCTAGGGACATGGTCTGGGGGTAAGTCCCTCAAGGATCTGCGGACAGCAGATTTGGACATGTTTGATCACGACTCTCCGGATATGGGAGTAGAAAATCTTGAATCAACTTTGACGAAGTTGTGTTCCGATCACCGGAGGCGTCGTGCTGCTGCAGGGGAGGGCACGTGTTTGTAGACTCCGGAATTGGATTGTCAAAGATCGAGAGTGCGTGCACAGAGAAGGATGTATCAACGTTCGCTGCTCCCCGTCAGAGGGGGAGACGGGAGGCTCTCTTTAAACGGAGGCGAGCAGAATACAAGAGAGCGATCTTAAAGACCAAGCGAGCCTCTTTCCGAACGTTTCTTTCGGAAAAGCTCACGACCGACAAAATCGGCCAGGTTTGCAGAATGGTGCGAGTCCAGAAGCTCCGGTCAGTCTGGGGCGACTCGACGGAGAAGTGGCTTCCACCTGGGATAAGACTCAGGATTCTGTCGCACGACACTACTTCCGACAGGTCGATGAGGTCCAGTAGACAGCGATCAGCAAGACTGACGATCCAGACTGGTTCAACATAGAGGATCTAGAGTTGGCTTTGGACTCAATGGCGCATGATAAAGTGCCAGGACATGATGGATTTAGTTTGGAAATCGTCTGAGAAATCTTTTGGTATCTCCCTCAGTGGTTGCTTTCTTTGTACAATCAATGCCTTAGAGACACTCAGTTTCCACGGAGTAGGGAGCGTGCGGTTGCCGTCTATTTTCCAAAAGAAGGTAGAGATAAAAGCGACCCGGATTCCTACAGTTCTATTTGTCTGCTTCCTATGATTGTGAAGGTGTTAGACAAAATGTGCGGAACTTGACTGATGAACTACCTGGAGTCAAATAACGTACTTGATGGTAGACAATACGGTTTACGTCGAGATCGGTCTACTGTTGATGCGCTCCATGAGGTGATCCGCTACATCTCTGAGTCACAGTAGGTGGGTCAGTACTCCTATCTGACCAGCCTAGATGTCAAGAATGCTTTCAAAAGCGCCCGTCAAACAGACCTGCTTCTCCGTTTGGTGGAGTATGGTGTTCCTTCGGACCTCCTGGGCTTGATTGATTCTTTTCTGTGGAACAGATATATCATTTCGAACACAAATGGTCACTACTTTAATGTTGGGGTGCCGCAGGGCTCGTGCCTTGGGCCGGTTCTCTAGTTGGTGTTGATCAATAGCTTGCTGAAACGTCTAGGAATTGATGAGTCATGGACCATTCTGGTCTTTGCTGAGGACATATACATCCTTGCTCGTAGCACGGCTGTTTACCGTTTAAAGTTAAAAAACACGACTATCAAATCTATTTTATAGTATCAGATTTTCGCTATTTTTTTGCTTTTTAACTTTGGAATTTATGATTTGTGGAAAAACTTGACGGTTTAAAATTAAGATCATTTTCGAATTCAACACTACATAATACATAAGAATCGATTATCAAAAGATAAAAAAACATGACACAAACCAAATTTTGTATGCTAGTGTTATTAATAGAGTGTACTAATTAATTCCATATTTAAATGCTTATTTGGTGGTTATATACGAATAAAAATTGTACAAAATTTTAAATTTTAATATTACCATTCGATTGTTAAATAAACTTTAGCTTATTCTGTAAATTTTACTTTAGGATAACAAACGGGATTGCATTCGATAAGGCTATTAGTTCGCGATATGTTATCCTTCAACGTAGCCAGGTCCTGGACACCTTCGTGATAGACCTTGGACTTTAGGTAACTCCGTAGCCAAAAGTCGCAGAGTTTGAGATATGGGGACCGAGGTGGCCACGCAGTTGGAAAACAGCGGCTAATGACACTTTCTGTTGTGAATTTCTGTCGTAGCAACTGCTGTACCCGCAAAGCAATATGTGTAGGTGCTCCATCTTGCATGAAAATGATTTTCTCCAGGCATTGTCTTTGCTGAAGTGCCGTAATAATAAAGTTGTTTAGTATTTGGCGATATTTGTCTCCGATAACAGTACAAGTTACAGGTCCTGTCGGAGTAATGCTCTCATAGAAGAATGGACCTATGATCATATCTGCTGTGAAACCACACCAAACAGTTATCTTTGGTGAATGCAAAGGAATTTCTTTGAATGCTCTTGGTGACTTGTTATCCCAAATTCGGCAGTTCTGGATATTTACAGTTCCATCCAGGTAAAACTGGGCCTCGTCTCCCCATAAGATTTTCCACGGCCAAGCATCATCCAACTCCATTCTGGCAAGAAAAGTGAGAGCAAAAGTCAACCACTTATCATGGTCGGCGTGACGTAACTCTTGTACACGGCTGATCTTGTAATGATAGAAGTGGATAATCTTTCGTAGGATTTTCCATACCGTACAATAAGGCATATCCAGATTCCGAGCTATCCCACGAGCGCTGGAAGTGGTAGCAATATTGTCTGGTGCTTTGTCGACAATCGCCGTTGCCACTTCTTCGATTGTATCCTATGATACGGGTTTTCATCCTCTGCCTGATTGAACATTTAGAGAACCTGTTTTCACAAACTTCTCAACCATTGGTTTAAAACCATTAACTGACAAAGGACCGTTACCTTTTCGTATTTTTGTGGTTTCTAAAAGCACGAAGAGCGGCTGGCGCATTGCGCTGGTTGAGGTAAAAGAATCTGACTAGTAGAGCTCGCTAGACTAAAGAAGGAGACATTATGAAAAATAACTTTCAATGAAATTGCTTCTAACAGTAGCACATTATCTTTTAAAGCCGAACAAAAAGATGTAACGTGAAACTTGAATAAAGAACTTCTTCTGCTGCTGTTGCTTTCTTTGGGGCTCTGTAAGTGAAATTGCAGATAAAGAAACTTTAGTAGTGTTTATGTAAATTTTTAGCTTTTTATAAACTGACCATTTTGAGCTTGGATTAAATTGCTAATTTGTAAAATTAAACGGTAATTTTATTTCAGTATTAATTCTTCATTTTTTGAAACTCTCTTTTTGGAATGCACAGCGTCACATATTCCCCTGGCAGTGATTTTTGGAACTAATTTTTTTCGCGGAATCCTTCGTCCCCCGTCTTATTTAATCTGCCTACAAAATTTGGCGCCATTCTCGTAATTAGATCGCGCTACAGAACACTCTGAGTACCGTCAGTTTAATTATGGCCACCTTGTATATATAATGTGAACTAATATATTCTTGAATAAGTGCCGTTAGCTTCATATTTTTAACTTTTGTACTTTTTGAGAAAAACGTATTTGAAAAATAGTAGCGCCTACGTATATTTCTCCGATTATCTCAAGGATAGTTAAAGGTCAGAGGCTAAAAATACTCTATATTGTATTCTCATGGTGAGCCTTATTACCACAGATGTTATTTCAAATGTCGCGCGTCGTCCGTGGGGGCCATTTCGCTATGCTTATCTGGCTAGACTCTTTACGCTTTTTTGCTAGCACTAAAATTTAACAGAGATTGAGTTATTTAATTGCATATTTAGGCGATTAAATACGGCCAAATTGACTTTTAAATTTCAGTGGTAAGCATAAAAAAATAAAAGTTGAAAGGTTGTTGGCGTTGTTTTGCGTCGGCAGATTTTCTGAACAAGGGGTATAGGCCCGAGAGGCGGATGCTCTCCGTGAGGGTCTTTCTAAAGTAACCTAACCCGTATGTACGCATAGAAATCCAATGTTCGAAGAAAACCACGGAAAACACCAAACGATTAGGCCGATGGGCGCAAATGGGTTCGAACCCAGCACCTCCCATCTGCGAGAGCAGAACCTTTCGGCCACTGGTGGGGCAACAGGTATGAATATTAGTAAAGAAATGAGTAAAGAAACACCTCAGACAGCAGGTAAGAAAAAATTTAATGAGTGCGTTGGCAATACATATTGTAACCTTACACATTTGTCCTTTCCCTCGTCGTCATTCGTTATTCGTACGGTGAGTCTTTCGTGTAGCTGGTGTTTCTAATGCATGCGTTAATTCCGAATCCCGGCAAATGTGAAGTACGTTCCGTCATACGTTTTCTTCATGCAAAATGTGAGCGTCCGGCGGATATTCACAAAGAAATTGTTTCCGTATATGATAGAAACATTATGAATGGACAAAATGTAACGAAATGGTATTGTACTTCCTCTGAAGGTAGTACCAATGTTCAGGAAGAACACAGAACAGGAAGGCCATCTGTGATATCTGATGGCCCCGGACCTTAGACCCAGCGACTACCACTTATTCCTTTATCTGAAGAAACATCTTCCAGGGCAAAACTTCCACGACGATGATGGGATAGAAATCGAAGTTCAAACGTGGTTTTTACAACACGCGGTAAACTTCTATGACTGTGGGATACAAAAGCTTATACCCAGATTTAAAAAATGCTTGGGAAAATGCGGTAACTATGTCGAAAAATAATGCATATACCACTAAGTAATTTGTAATGGACATTTTATCAATTTAAAGTTTGTTGAATGAGTATGCGGGATTGTATCATTACATTTTAAAATCCTCTCGTAGTATAAAGACGAAAAATAATTGAAAATAGAAATTAAAACATTTTGAAAAAGACACTGACGCATATTTAAAGCACACTTCAGTAAAAAAATTCTTCTATTTAGACAGTACAGTCATGTCTTATACTATAAATGATTTTGAATATTTTCCAGTTTAAATTTAATAGAAAATTTCTTTTTACCCGACTGCCAAGAAGGCTTATGTGTTTCACGCGTATCTGGACATGTGAATTTCTTTATACCCTCGAAACATCCTAACGGCTGGATGGATTTGAATGAATGAGGTCTCTATCGATTCGACTTAACCTTCCGGTGATTATAGGCTAGGTTGTGTTTTTATACATTCAAAATGGCGGTCTTAAAATAAAAAAAGTCTGTAGCGACGAAAAAAAAATTTTACGCACCATATTGAGTGGCATATAATTGGATAGGTCTTTCAAAATGTTGACGAAGTTTCATTGACTATTTTACAGTCAAAAGCTTCGTTTAAATATTACACAACCTGAAAGTTGTGTAAGTAGGATATTTAGTTTTGTAGCAACTCTAACCATCATAGACATCTATAGGCCTCATCAAAACAGTGTTTATAAATAGGAACTCAAAATTAAACACAACTTAAAAGTCATTAATAGGGTCAGGTGGGGTACATATGACCATGTGGTAATTGTGACAGCCGTCATCCCAGATAGCATGAACATTAGCAGCAAGTTTGATTGTTTCTTACATTATCTTGGCGTGACAAATTTGAATAGAGAAATTCGCAACAAATTTTTCGCAGGGTATACCATGTCCCACTTGCATGAGTAGTTTGTTGTGAAACTGATGGCAAGACTGTCTTTAATTCACGAAAGTGACGAAATCAAAAAATCCCTCTATTGAGAGAATAGACAATCGGCACATGCGCAGAAATTACAGAAATTTTATTCGGTTGGCACCGCTTTTTCTAAACGATATAATTATCAAATACCAAAAAAAAGGCTCGTACTGAAAAGTACAAGCATTACCTTAACTTGTTTATGGTGATGAAAACGATGCATGCACCTTCTGACGGTGTGTTTGCATCAATAGACCTAATTAGGTCTATGCACCCCGCCGAAGGGGTTAAAGCTATATTGTAACAGTTGTAAAAAGATAGTGAGGTTTGGACAGATTACTGCTTTGCAGTAAGTTTGCAGCATTTTTGAATATTTGTTTGCCGTTAATTTTGCAATAAATTTGGTACAGCATGAATTTAACTTGCACGAAAAGTTAGCTGCAAATTCAAAGTGTGGTGACTTCGGCGTTTGCGTTATCTTGCTGCAGTCTTGTTATGAACTTTCAGTCTTGTCATGCTGAGCTTGCTGCAACTTTGCAGGTTTTCAAAGCAAGACTGCTGCAAATTTTCTGAAAATTAAAAATGCTATTTTGGATATTGGTGAAAACTGTGTATGGTAAAATTTTATTTAAAGTTTAAATGTTAACCTCATAATGTATATTTCATCTTAGATACTCTTTTTCACTAGTCTGAAACCTTTTTGAGATCCGAATAGCAATTTGAATCTAAGTCTATAAAATTTTTGATAAACGGATATGTCACTTTAAAGTTCAAAGTAGTCTCAATTACCCCAAACAAATGTATATTAACAAGTATAAAGAGAAAATATAGTGGTCATAATTTCCCCACTAGTGTTCTTAATTACCCCAAACTTATGTGATTTTGAGTTTTTGGTGGGGTAGTTATAACCACCCTTTTAACTTAAAAAAAAAAAAAACTATGAGAATTAAAACTTTTAAAAGGTATTCTTAAAGGATCAAAGTTACTTCCTATGTACTAAAAACATCACTTTTCCAAATAGAAATAAGCAAAATAATAATAATAGTAACAATAATAACCCAGCAAACACATACCTTTCGGCACACGATCGGACCGCAACCGGCACTGTCGGTTAAGTGTCGGCATGGGCACAGTGGTTTCGGTGAAGTGTCGGCAACTGAAACTTAAGAATCTGCTTTTTCGACTGCCGGTTACCGTAATCGGTCCCCTTATGGTTATATATAGGCAAGCGACTTACACCGGCAGAAATCACCCACTCGTGGACAGCCAACCTTGCGGTATAGGAGCTAAATGTCCACGAGGGAAAAAAAATAATAAAACAAAAAACATGTCCCCCATCTCACGAAACCCCAGACACCGGAGCGGGCCCAGAGGCCTCAGCAGGATGGAAGACCCCCCTTTATTGAAATTTCACTTAGGATGTAGTACAATCTTCTCACAAGAGATACCCAATGTTGCATAAGCTGGGCGAGCCCAAATTAAACAATATTTTGAAACTTTGGATCTTTTATGTATGGATATTACAGATCATCAATCAGTTATTGTGAAAACTATTTGAGAGTAGAAAGAATATGATTTATTTAAAGTTTAATAGAAATAGCTTAAAAGCTTGAAATCTTGAAGCCTGAAATTTAAAATTTGAAATTGAAAAAACTAATTCATCAAGAAGATTAGCATTAAATCTTAAAAAGTCATAGAAGTTTTGATAAATCTTAATAATTTCTTAATAAAACTATATAAGTAATCCATTTAGGATAAAACAGATAATAAAATCAATGCAAGAATTTGAAAATTTGAATAATATTTAAATTAGATATTAAATTTGCTGAATTTAATTATGTTCTTGAGTGATGACCTGTTAAACAAATTTGAGATATTGATTATTGATTATATTCCTGAGTGATGACCTGTTAAACAAATTTGAGATATTGATTATTGATTATTATTAATTTTAAAGTTCTAAATTTGAAAGTCTTTGTATTTCACAGTTCAATAAAGTTTGTTTCACAATTTTGAATCATTATATTTTACAGATCTAAGGATTATATTTCGTAGTTCGTAGGCATTATTTTACAATCCAGAGCACTATAAATTTCTTTTTGAAGATTTAATTCACAGTTTGAGGATTTAGATCACAGTTTCAAGATTTAGTTATATATTTCACTATTTTGGTTCAAAGATATTATATTTCTTTGTTCTTGGGCTTTATTTTACTGAGCTAGGCACTAAAGCTTTCTGTTTGAAGACATATTTTACAATTTGAAGACATATTTCACAGTTTGAAGATTTGAAAACATATTTCACAGTTTTTAGACATACTTTATTTTTCACAGTTTTAAAATTTAAAGATTTGAAGATTTTGTCAAAGTTCAGAAATTTAGTCTTTTTGCAAATCAAGATATTACGTAACTATTTTCTGAATAATCTTGGTTGTCTAAGGCATTTTATTATTTTCTATAATATTCTATGACACTGTTTATAAAATCTTTTTTATGAAGGAATAATGTTTATATGTCTATTGAGAATATTGTAGTTTTCATTTAGCGCTGAAAAGTTTGCTGAATCCAGTAAAATTTTTTGGAAGTTTTTCCTTAAGGTTTTGTTTTTATTGAGTTTGAAATGATTAGGTAAAAGAGAGCAATTCCCAAAAATATAATGTTGTACTGTTCCTCTAGCTTTGGTGCAGGAGCACATGTCCGAATTTAATTTGCCGATTTTATGTAAAAATGCAGGAAAACTGCCATGGCCACTAATATAATAGACTGATGATATTGAAATGCAGATAAATTCTTTGTTAACTTTATCTAGAATTTTGTATGTATCACGTCCCTTTTCTGAGTGTTTCCAGATGTCTTGCCAGTCAAGGATAATTTTCTCTCGTATATAATTTTTTATTATTGAATCCGGGTATGGTATATATTGAATTTCATCCTAGTGGTCGTGTTTAATTGCGTTTTTAGCCAAGGTGTCTGCACGTTCGTTCCCAACAGTTCCTATATGAGCTATATTTATTAATTTTTGCGGGATTTTTTGAATTTCTGTATAAATCTGTCTTATGATTATATTTCTTGGGAAAATAATTTTGAGGGCATCTAATGAAGATCTGCTGTCTGTCAATATAAGAATTGATGTGAATCTGGAGGTTGAAAACCATTCTATGGAATTTAATATTGCTTTAAGCTCTGCCTGATAGATTGAATTGTGAGGATTTAGCCGTGCAGCACTATCATGGATTAAAGCATAGTTTAACATTACTGTAAAGGCACATGATGTCCCCTGCTCCATTAGAGAGCCATCTGTATATATCTTTAATTTGTTGTTACGAATCTGTGACTCCGTTATATTCAGGTTATTGATTTTGTCGTAATCCGGAAAATCAAACGTACTTTCCTTCAACATTAAATTATCCTTATTTATTTTCATTGATTGTATTATTAAATTTCTTTTTCCCATTTTTGTCTGGTATGCCATGAATTCATTCTGGATTTTCGTAATGATTGGTGGTATGCCTGTTAAAACATTTAATGTTTCGTGTGAGATACTTCTGTAGGTTTTGATGACATTCATTAAACTCATTCTTTGTATTGTCTTTAATGTTCTAATACCACGACTGTTCAAATTAGGGAACCAAATTTCATGTGCATACAACATTTGTCTTTCCACTACCGTCGTATACCACACCTTTTTTGTTTTTGGATTAATTCCTTTCTGGTAATTTCCCAGAAATTTGAAGCTGGTCACGAACTGAGATATTCTTGCCTTTAAGTCATCTAAGTGAATTTGAAATTTTAATTTTTGGTCAAAGATAATTCCTAAGTACGGTAGTGATTTTTCAATTTTAATTGTTTTATTTTTTAATTTAAAAATTGGATGTCTGTTTTTTAATAGATTTCTTCCAAAGAGTATGGCTTTTGTTTTTTCTTGTGAGATGTTCAGGTTTAGTCTGTTACAAATTTCTTCAAAACTTCGGATCTTATCGTTAGCATCTTTTCCCAAGCCGGTTCTTGTATTTCCCTTTATTAAGACCACGAAGTCATCTGCATAGACTACTAGTTCAGGAAATTTTTTAAGTAGTTCTTTAATAATGAAATCTGCCACTATTAACCATAGAAGCGGGCCTAAACATGAACCCTGTGGGCATCCCTTGAAACTGCGAATCCAGTGAATGAAATTAAAATGGTTTGCTCCAATAAATCTTTCACTTATATAGTTTATGAGTAATTTTTTTAAATATCTAGGTAGTTCTGAATCTTCAATTAGTTCCGAGATCATATTCCAATCTATTGAATCAAAAGCTCTTTGGATATCAAATGATATTAGTCCTACATATTTATTTTGCTGGAGAAGTTCCATTATTTGATGTTTTACTGATTGTAATACCGTTAGTGTACTTCTCTTCTCTCTGAAGCCATGTTGCTGGTTTGCTAAGAGATTTCTGTTTTCTAGATAAGTTTGTGTACGAATTTTTATGACTCTTTCTAACACCTTACCCATCATTGGGAGTAAGGTTATCGGTCTGTAGGACTTTGGAATTCTTGGGTCTTTATTCTTCTTTCGAAAGAATATAACTACACCTTTCTTCCACGCCGTTGGAAAATGGCCAATCTGAAGACATTTATTGTAAAAGAGTAGCATCAGTTTTGGATATCGTTTAGTTCGATTCTTTATTATTTTTATGTCATTCTATCATACCCTGGTGCTTTTTTAGGATTTTGTTGGCTGATAACATATTTGAGTTCCCTCATATTGATTTTAATCTTGTCAAAATCTTCATTTGTGATAGGGTCCCGATTTATTCTCGAGTGGATTTGCTCTGTATCTGGACTACCAAAATGATGATAGATTAGATTTTGTTGTATATCAAGAAATGAGTCCTCTGTTGCTGATGTTTCTAGTGTTGTGTGGATTAAATCGGTATTTTTTAGGTATTTTCCCTTCATTATTTTGAAAGCTGTGCCATATACACTTGCGCTTTGTTGACAGAATGAATACCATGAGTCTTGTTTAGCTTTCTTGATATGTAATTTGTGCTCAGCCAAAGCTTTTTTAGCTCACAGGCTATCAAAGCCTGAGAGCTAATGTGCCCGCCCGTTCTGTATGTATGTATGTATGTATGTATGTATGTATGTATGTATGTACGTACGTATGTATGTATGTACGTAACGAGATAACTCTTGACAGAAATATCCGATTTGCTTCAAAAAATTTTTCCTAGGTTCACTGTGATAAGGCGCTTCCCTGATTAGTTTTTGGAGTTCATTGGTTAAGGATAAAGGGGGGAAAACGGGGTTAGTCCACCCCCCCCCCCCCTTAATTCAGATAAATGGGTTTTTCATGCAGAATGATTCGATTTGCTCCGAATTTGATATACCGGTTTATTATGTTAAGGAACTTCCCTGATTAGTTTTGGGAGTTCATTGGTTAAGGATAAAGGGGGAAAAACGGGATTAGTCCACCCCCCTTAATTCAGATAAATGTGTTTTTCATGCAGAATGATTCGATTTGCTCCGAATTTGGTATAGCGGTTTATTATGTTAAGGAACTTCCCTGATTAGTTTTGGGGGTTCATTGGTTAAGGGTAAAGGGGGAAAAACGGGGTTAGTCCACCACCCTTAATTCAGATAGATGGGTTTTTCAAGCAGAATCATTCAATTTGCTCCGAAATTTGGTATACCGGTTTATTATGTTAAGGAACTTCCCTGATTAGTTTTGGGAGTTCATTGGTTAAGGATAAAGGGGAAAAACGGGGTTAGTCCACCCCCCTTAATTCAGATAAATGTGTTTTTCATGCAGAATGATTCGATTTGCTCCGAATTTGGTATACCGGTTTATTATGTTAAGGAACTTCCCTGATTAGTTTTTGGGGGTTCGTTGGTTAAGGATAAAGGAGGAGAAACGGGGTTAGTCCACCCCCCTTAATTCAGATAAATGTGTTTTTCATGCAGAATGATTCGATTTGCTCCGAATTTGGTATACCGGTTTATTATGTTAAGGAACTTCCCTGATTATTTTTGGGGTTCATTGGTTAAGGGTAAAGGGGGAAAAGGGAGGTTAGCCCGCCCCTGTTAATTTAGATAAATGGGTTTTTCATGCAGAATGATTCGATTTGCTCCGAAGTTGGTATACCGGTTTATTATGTTAAGGAGCTTCCCTGATTCGTTTTGGCGATTAATTGGTTAAGGATAAAGGTCGGGGTTAGTCCACCCCCTTAATTTAGATAAATGTTTTTTTGCAAGATTATTCCATTTGCTCCAAATTTGGTATACCGGTTTATTATGATAAGGAGCTTCCCTGATTAGATTTGGAGGTTCACTGGTTAAGTATAAAGGGGGAAACGGGGCTAATTCCCCTTCACTTATTTTTTTTGAGTGGCATTCTTCTATAAAATAAGAGTATAATATACAATTAGTGTGAATAGTCTGTGAGCTCAATGCCATCAGTTTAGCTGGGCACTTTTCTTTTTTATTATATTCTTTCCTGTACTGTTGATTTCCTAAGTCTCTTCGAAATCGTTTATGTAGTGCGTTAAGTCTACTATGCTCAATTTTGAGTTTGTCTGTGTACCAGTTGATATTTAGGTCTCTTTTTTGATTTTTCTTTTTAAGTGTCAAATTCATTAAATTTTCCATGTGTATTTGGAAGTTGTTTACCCATGTATCTAACTCCTCAGGAGTTGATGTTTCTTCAAGTGTTGTCCATAATTCTTCTTCCTTTTTATCAAATTCTTTGTTGATTTTTTTAAATGTTTCATATTTGGTTTTAAATCTGTACAGACTTCGTAAGAGAGGTTCTAATTTCAATGTGAAGTTTATGTATCTGTGATCACTTAATTATGGAAAGTCCACTTCTACTGCCCAAGAGTCGAGTAAGTCCTTCGTACTTAATCCACATAATGTAAGATCAGGGTTACCTTTCTTCTTTCCCAAGACAAAAGTTCTTTCTGCTTGTGGATCATTCACTATTGTTAGATCTCTATTTGCAAGATAATCTAGTAGGATTTCACCTTTTGCGTTATTTCTGCTGTAACCCCAGGCCCTCTGATTGGCATTAAAGTCGCCTCCTAATACTAGATTAGTACAATTGTGAATGATATTTGAGCAGTCCTCAAAATCTTTAGCTAGATCTCCTTTCGGCTTTGAGTATTGCGAAGCAAATTTAAAATTTTCTAACTTCGTTGTTACATTTATAAATACACTATTATCTGTTTGCAGAATCTTATTATGTATAAATAAGGGGTTGGCGATCAATATTCCCGCTGTTTTTAATGTTGATTGATATAAAGCCCAAGAAATCGGGAGACCAGTAAAAGAGTTTTTGCTTCTATGGTAGTCCTGGATTAGTGCTATGTCAATATTGTTCTGGTTCATGTATTTAATTAATTGAAAATTTGCTGCACGACAATTATTTAAGTTTATTTGGGTTACTTTTATATCTTGTTGATGTAATGGTTTACCACCAAAGAAGTACGTTGCTTGTGATGATGAAGCTTGGTTTTGATTATAAGTGCCTCTATCGGCGACTGGGAGGCAAAGCCTCCCTTGTATATTTTGGATATGTATAATTATGGTTTTTTCTGTTTGAGTTTTCGAAGGTTCGCATTGTTATAGTTCTTGTTTCTCCGTATCTATCCTTTACTTCATCCTCTCTATATTTTATCTGATTATCACTTCTTCCATATCTGTTATTTGTATATTCTTACTTTTTGTATAATTGTTGCCATATTTATTGTCATTTTCATATCTATTTCCTCTAATTCTGTTTTCAGAAGGTTGGTTTCCAATATGTTGGTCTTCTCTCTTATAGTTTCTTCGTGACATTTTTTCAATTTCGTCTTTGTTTTCTCTTGTTAGAGTCTTCATATCCGGAAAGATTTCTTTTGATTTGTAGTATTCTTTCAGTCTTTTGTCTTTTTCCTATTGGAAAATGGGACATTGTGGTGAATACGCTGGGTGATTGACTTCGTTTGTATTGTATCTTATACAATTTATACATTTTGTTACTTTGTCTTCGCATCCACTAGTTTCATGTTTCCCCGAGCACTTGGCGCACCTTGTCCGAAATTAGCACTGTGACTTGACATGGTTATTAAGTTCTTGACAGTTTGTGCACCGCATTACTCTGATATAAAATTCAACTCTAAAGACTTCATAAAAGAGTTTTACTTTACCCATTTTTACCATTTTCTACAGTCGGCTGCTGGCGCTTCGACTACCCAATTGTTGTACGATGTTTTCTGAATTTCTATTGATTTATGTATGGTAAACGTTTCTAAATATTTTCTTTTAGTTAATTCATCTTCTAACTCTTCTTTAGTGATGTCTTTATTTATTTTCAGTAGTAATATTTTCATCGTTCTTTCTTCCGGATGTATGATTGTAAAGTTGTCTTGTTTATTTTCTAGTAACTTAGATATTGTGTCTATATCTTTTTCTGAGGATTTAAGCTCTATATTATTATTCATGGTTTTTCTTATATTCTTGATTTCCGGAGGTTTGTCTGATTTTTTAGCCTCTTCTCGTATTATTTTTGAGACTTGTGAAATTTCCATATTCTCGTTCGGTATCAGAATGAGTTTTTTAATTTTTTTTGTTTGCATCATTGGTTCTTGACGTGACCTTTCATTTTGAGGGTGTAATGCTTTTATTATTTCATCTAATTTTTTAGTTTGATCTTTAAACTGCTTCGCCATGTTTTCTAGCAGATGTTTCCTTAACTGTTCAGTTTGGTTCTCTTGAGATTCGTAATAGATAGATTGTAAGGTTTCTGTTTGTTTTTCACAGTATTGTTGGAGTTTATGAAGTTTCCCTTGCGTTTCGAATTTATATTGTTCCTGGTATGTTTGGAACGATGTGAACTTATTTTTCGAATTTCGTACTGTTTCTAATTCATTTAGGATTTTGTCATGATAACTGTTTAAGATTTCAGTGAGGTCTTGTGTGATTGAGAATATTGTTTTAATTGTTGCCGTTACTTCTATTGTAATTTTCTGCATGTCCAGCTGAAGAGTTGATTGTTGTTTTGGTGAGGCACTGTTTTGTTTCTTGTAGATTCTTAGAAAATTTGTTACATCTTTGTCATTCCAAGTTTTACGTCCATGTCTAATGAATTCTTTTTCAAGTAATTTGTGTCCTGTTGTTATCTCTTCTTTCGAATTGTCTAATTCCTCGTTTTCTTCGTCATCACTCCCTGCAGAAACTAATGAGTACTCATTTTGTGAATCCTCTGTTTGTGTTGATTCGTCTGATTTCCTTTTATCTTCATATTGCTTTAGTTCTTTTAAATATTCCACTATTTGTTCCTTTTTGAGAAGCAATTCTTGCTCCTTTGTTTCCAATTCTTCTTTCTTTTTCTTTATTTGTTTGTCTAGATCTTCTAATTTTCTTGTTTTGATTTTTAATTCCTTTTCTGATTTCTTATGTTTATCCTCTAGCTAGTTTATTTTGTTTCTTGCAGAGTAACTGCCCGTCCTAACTGTGTGTATCATGCTTGGTGTAGATTCCAATATCACGTCTTCTTCCTCTATCAAGGAATTTGAGGTATTCTTTCCAGTATCAGAATCTTCTAGTTTGTTGATTTTTGAATTTTCTATTTCTTTACTCAATAAGTTATATTCGTGTGTAATAAATCTATGTCTTAGTTCCTCGTGGAAGTCATTCTTCAATTTTTGTAGGGTATCCTTTTTTGTCTGTTTGTTTCATTTTATAGAGATCTGCGATCTGAGTAAGACCTCTAAGCAGTGGGTCCTCTTCATCCAAAGTTTCACTATCTTTATCTGTCTGGTTTTCATCTTTGTCATCTACTGTAAGAATATCTGATTTGTTGGACATCAACTTGATTTTCTGCTCCAGGGCATTTTGATAATTTCTGGCTTCTTTATCGCTTCCTGACGCCTTACGTTCATAAAACCTTTCCATCAAATCGTACAGTTGAAAAATACTAACGTCATATTTTTGCACTTCTTCGTATTTATACAGGAGCCTACCACTTGATGGTGGCAGGGGGCGACCGAAATTTTTCTCGGACATGATGAAGCTTCTTTGTTTTTCTTCAACAGATATAAGCACGTGTTAGTCTACTTTCCTCAGCGGACCAACTTAATGAAAATTTCTATCCCTAAGAATTAGATTCTTGAGACGTAAAAAATATATAAACTTTAAGGATATAGTTGCTATTTAAATACTATTATTAGAAAGCAGGTTGAGGAATCACCAGCCGCCCGCCATATATCATTGAAAGAAAGGTAGTTAGGAAAGATAAAGCAAAAACCAATGGTCTAGACCATTGAAAATAACTAAGAAAAAACAATTTGGAATATTGGGCAATTTAGAATATTGAAATAAATTAAATAAAACAAATAAATGATCGAAAAAATTAATGCTAAATAGTAAAAAAAAAATGGGGTACATGTTGCCACGACTTCCCATGCACACGGTCACGTCTCAGCCTGAGACCGACCAGACTAATTCAATAATATAATTCAATAATATAGCTCATAGCTGCTATGTTGTAATATTTGCTATATTATACAGTTTTATTATAATGATGATAAAATAAGTAATAATAATGAATAGAATAATAGAATAATAGAATATAATAAGAGAACAATATATATACAGTATATACAAAGCATTATGATTGGTGCAATTTGTTTAAATAATTAATTACAACATATATACAATTTGTTCCTTTACAAGTCACTACTCGCACCTTACTGACGAGAATTATTGCAGCATACTACAGCGAATTCATAATTTTATGCTCACTCTTTGTTATAGACTAGACCACCTTAGCACTGCCGAAAATTTCAAATTTCTGAGTTTTCTGAAACTGTCTGAATTTATAGCAGAGCCCAAAGCGTTAGAGAGTTTATTTAGTTGATGAGTTGGTGGTCAGGTACCATTTGTACAATTATATGCAGTATCCAAATTAAAAACTTACTTACCTCTATTCATGTGAAAGGGCCGTGCAGCGCCTGTTGAAGATCACCCAGCTTGGCCAGTTACATGGTCCATTCTAATGATGTAAGCTTGATTATAAGTTCCTCGTATAAAATGAACTTTTTGTTCAAAAATCTAGAGAAATTTCAAGCTTTTTCGGAAATTTAAGTGAGAGTGGGGTGGGGGGTGGGGGGGTGAGAGGAGAGGGGGGCAGGTCAAGCTGGTAAAGACCTTCAGTTTGATAGATCACATGGATGGTCTAAGATAATTAGGTAAAAAACAGCCATTGTTAACCCTTTCAGGCACCAACGCCGATATTGGTAAAACTGAATGTACTTGCTTAAAATGATGTAACTAGATGATTCCAATAAAGAAAAAAGTTAGAAAAGTATATAAACTTGCTGATCCCATTAATACCTCCTTAATAAGGCTCCCCTTTAAGTTAGCAAAAAAAACAATTGCATATTCAGACTCCTCGTGAAAAGTTCTCATAAAAGATGACTTTCCTAAGTCTCGACCTCATATTAAAAGTGCTATAATTTACTGAGTTATTAAGCAATATTAAGCAATTTTGTGTGTGTATAAAAAGGCCCGAAACTTTATGGACATGCCTCATAGGGCTTAGTTGTTTTAAAATCCAGTCCGCCTTTTCCATGACCTTTAAAATGAGGTATTATTTATGTGGGTTAATCCTATAACTTACATTTTTCTATAAAACCAGACATAACTTATGAACGTGCCTCGTAGCTCATAGATTTGGTAATTTTCAGTCCGGATTTTTTTTTTTTTTTTTTTTTTTTTTTTTGTTAAGGTATTATTTGTGGGGGTTTGAAAATTTTTATATTAATATTTTTATTAACATAGGAAAATTAAATAATTAATTAAGATTAAACAAAACAAAATGGCAGAGTTTATAACAGTAATATTTATGTTTTCTTAACATAAGCCCTCAACATTAGCCTCGTGACCTAAAACGGTCGTGCACCTCTAAAGATTTCTATTATGATTTACTTTTTACTTAATTCCATTAACCAGAAACAAAATGGCCATAATTGCATTGGGAAACAAAATGGCCGAACTATTTAACTGTATTTGTCTTATCTATTTTCTCTTTAACCTTACTCCATGTCAGAACAGCCTATAGGCGTCAGTTTACTAAATTAATATTTCACTCTATCATTACCTTAAAATTCTTTGAAGAAACAAAATGGCGGACTAGAAAAGATAACTTAAAATGAGGTTGTGTCTATATTTTATCAGTAGCTCACCCTTTAAGACTAAAAAGAAGCACAGGAAGATCATATCCTTACATTTACAAAATTACTGGTGTTGCTACCTATCAAAATAAAACTCCATGAAGAAATCTCCATTGAAAACCAATGGGAACACTTTTGACATTACCGGACCTTAAAGGGTCAACTGGTTATATCCAAAAAGCCCTGCACGACCGCTTAAGACTTCAATTATGAAGTTATTGTGGTGAAAATCCCTCTTAGAGGAAGCTGGCAACATATTAATAAGTCTAACTACTAATGTTTATTGCAGGTAGAACTCGGTGTCGGATACTATACGAGATGTTTAAAATTTAGACCAATCAGAAGATATTAACGTCATCACAGACTACTCTGTCATGAGGCAGACCAGCTGCGATGAACCGAAAACAATTTTCAAAATACAACTTAACATATATTTTTAGCTAAAAACCAGTGTATTGAAACGAGAAACCAACCTCTCAATCACGAAAGGATAAATTTTTACAATTTTCAAATGCAAATTAAAAATACTTAGAGTTATAGTAAAATGATAAAACTTATACCGCTAAAAAGCTTTGACTTTTCACTTTCAGAAGAGTATAAATTTAAAGCATTAATGATAAGAAAAAGTGGTGCAAAACGTGTTTGAAAAATGCACACAAAACTCGTAACGCTATGGGAAATGGGGTCAGAACAAACTTCGAGCGTGTTCAGAAGTGCATTTCGCGCCGCGCGCGCGCTCAGAAGTTTATGCCATGGAGTAGGTCTTGTCGAAAAAAGGAATTTTAAAGTAATTCAATTATTTCATTATTTTTAATGGTTCAAAAAAGGTAAAACCAACGACTATATTTCTTTATCCTTTCAAAACATGGTTTTCGTAGCAGAAATACATGCCTATGTACACTCAGATAAAATCTAAAATAGTCGGGAAAAACATCACGTGACCTTCTTTATCTACTTTAGCCCATTTAGAATTTAAAATTAGTTAACCAACCGCACACAAACTCCGCGCGACCTGCTCAAAAAAATTGTGTGGGCGATTTGATCACGTGATTGTGCGTTGTTTGGTAGGTTGATTGATGCAATTTAGAATTCAACTGGTGATCTAAAAATTTTAACTTTTTAACAATTTTCTTTTTATTTATTTAAAAATAATTTACCAGTTGATTTATATCTTCCGTGATAAATAGAATGCTGTTAGTAAACCAAGATTGTGATATCAACATATGAGATTTGTTTGTAATCTACTATACTGGATGGATTTCAATGGAATTTGCACTGTTAGTTAGACAATTTTTCAGAGAAGGTTTTAATATATATATTTCTTATTTTATGATTGCATATTTTAATACCGTGTGGATAAGAGACCAAAATACATCATAAAACACGAGAAATAAATGGCATTCAAAATTCTGTTAGTATAAGCAAAATACTTACTTATACTTTCAGTAGAAAATTTATAAACATTCTAATCATGCTTTATTCACTACAAAACTAGACAGCAAACCTATATATGTTGTCTCTTTAAAAAATATATGTACAGATATTTTTATTTAAAATAATCTATAACTATTACATTTTATTTTTATAATGTTCAAAGTAAAATATGATTTCCAGCCTAGTCTCGATAAAAATTCATTCCTAAAGTACTCAAAAAAAAAAAAAAAAAAAAAAAAAAATCAAGGAATTATCCTACGCGCAAAAGGATATTTTCGCACAATATACATTATTTTTTCATTTGGATTTGCTTAATGTTTATATCATTATACATATACATACTATATATATAATCACTTAGAAACGAAACTTTGAATATTTAAAAGGCGTTCGGATGTAAAACTTTCATCCCGAAATACCTCATTTTCTCACATTTAAATAAGTATTTTATTCATATCATAATATTAAATAAGATTATTATTATTATTATTTTTATTATTATAATAAAAATACACGTGCCTCTGTATAATAAAAATAAAAAATATATCTTCATCAAAAATATCTTATTCATTATGAAAAATATAAAACAACCAATAAACAAAACAAAAAAAAATTATGACACAATGTGGAACTGGACGGATTCGAACCCAGAATCCCTAGTCTCGAGTTCACTGCCTTATCCATTCAGCCATCTAACACACGTTCATTTTGCAACAAAATATCTTTATAATTAGCACCATAATTAATCAAATCCATGATCTGTTCCTGAACACACTACGTGTTATTCCATCCATGATATTGACCCACTCCATGTTCCTGCCTCCTGAGCTCGCGCGCGTAACGCGCGTGCAACTTGAACACACTCTTTTTCACGACACTTTTCAAGAATTTTTTAAAAATATAAAAACACTATATAGAATGATATAATTGGTATGTAAAGAAAGCTTATACTCTACTGTACACAAAACTGGTATTAGGTTTTAAAAATAAGTGGTGGAAATTTGAATTATAGCCTTATGAATTTTTTTTTTTTTTCTGCTAGAAAATCCCATAGGAATACATGGGATAGTGCTAACGCCAATTTCCCAAAACAGTTCTTTTTAAAACGCTAAGCAAATAATCAAAAGTTGTCGAAAACTAAATAAAAGTGATATTAAAAGAAAGATAAAACTCCTATTGAGCTAAAAATACCGATTATGAAACAAAATGAACAAGATTTATGTGTTTTCAAAGCATAAGAATTTCGTTGTTTACGTAATGTTAAGTCTATGGGAAATTGGCGCTAAAAAAACGACAACATTCAAACACTTAGTTTATATATAAAACTTGTTGAAAACTTAAAAATAAAGGAAGATAAATGAACTACAAACATTTCTAAAGGTAACACACGAAAGAATTTTGAGAATACGATTAGATATATATATGTAATTAGCGTTTGAAAATTGTCACCTTCGGCACAAAAATGAAAATGGCTCTATGAACACTAAAAAGTGAATCTTACATTTTTACTTATACCTTTTTATACATATGTGATAGAGAGACATACTATATACGAAATTGAAGATAAGATTCTGTAAAATATGAAATGTACATTATTTATCAAAATCGGTTTAGTTAAACACATGTAATAGGCATAGGAATTCCGCACACATTTTCGAAACCGAAAGTCATGCAGCAAAAAAAGAGAGAGAAAGTTAATTACACATAACTTCGTTTCTAGTACACATAGCAACATGTAACCGGTACCAAATTAAAGAAAATAAAGAGAGAAAAAGAATGATATATAGTAGAACATGCTAGTTTACCCCGTTTTTAAGAAATTAAGCGATCATCATTAGCAACATTTTGCCGATGCTACACATTACTCCGGCAGAGGGAAGACACTTACACCGGCAAGTGACGCAGGACCGATATGTGAATTCTGATAGTGGCCCGATTAGATTTATCAACATCGGTCCAAATTCGGAATTTTTAGTCTTAGCCGACATTTTTTTTTTCTTTTTCTTAATTTGGTTCGAGTTTGACTTTTGATAAGATATGTATATTGCATATATTTCATATAAAATTCTAACAGTGATAAGAAAAATGTCAAAAATAGCCTATATTTATTTATTCAAAAAAAGTTGTTATTGAATTCATTTTAGAAAAGACTTACAATTATTTGAATCATCAAAATAGTTTTTTAAATCGCTCCTTAAAATTATTATTCATTGTAAATTTAATCGTAGGAAAAAAACTTCATAAATCAATTTAATTTATTTTCCAGCTATTATATTCATTTTAAAAGCAATAGCTATGTTTCTTATTTTAATTAAAAATCAAATTATTAAAAAAGTGTTTAAAATTATTTTACAAGCTATAAAAATATAATAAAAGAAAAAAAACTACCCAACTTTTTCGTATTAAAATTTTAAAGAAAGATTCAGATATCTCCCACTTCTAAAAAAAAAAAAAAAAAAGATAAATTTATATTTCTATTTTATTTGATGATTAAAAAATGTTGATAAGTAAAAGAATCATTATTGCTACATTATCACTAAAAATATATTCTACATTAAATCATCAAATGACAAAAAAATGAACTCTTATTCTAATTAAAAGTAATTAATTACCAACTAATTTTTTTATTAAAATTAGTTTTTCTATGTTACAAATATATATTTCTTGAATTAACACATTTAATTACATTATAATTCCTAAAGAGAAAATTGTATTAAGAGAAAAACCTCTGAAATTCACTTATTTTATTTAAGAAGCATTCTTAAATTTATAAGAAAGATTCAGAAATATCTCCCATTTAAAGTTATCTTCCAAAAAAAAAAAAAAAATGTAAATTAATTTTTTTTTAAGTTAAAACTATTGATAAGTAACAAATTAATATTGCAACATACTCATTAAATATATGTTCTACTTTAAATCATCAAAACGACATAAAAAGAATTCCTATTCTAATTAAAAGTTATTAATTACCAACTTTTTATTTATTAAAATAAATTTTTCCATGTTAAAAAAATATATTTTATAAATTAACGCAACGCATGTAATTACATTATAAATCCTAAAAAGAAAATTTGATTAACTGAAACCTCTAAAAAATTTTTTTAATAGTTAATTATTCTTAAATTTATATATATTCTTAATTATTCTTAATTATATCTATATCTTATTTATCCTTAAATTTGTTCTTAAATTAGTTTGCTTTAACGAATTCGCTTAAGATATTTATTTCATTCATTTAAATATTAAATTAACTTTTAAATACAAGCGCGTAAGAAAATTACAAATAAATAAATAAAAAATAAAATAAACAATTAAATTAAAAAAATCAAAAAACCCGACTGCTATCTAATTAATTATTTCTCATCAATGTGAAACATTTTTTTTCAATTCCTACTATTAGCTCACACTCTCGCTATATAAATTTTCAATCGTTAATAAAATACTTATTATTCATTCAATCAAGCTCAAATAATTTTTTTTTAACTTGTAGTGGATGACACTTGATGTTAATCCAGTTTTTTTCAAATATTAATTCATTAATTAAATTAAATTAATTAATTTTCAATAATCGAGAGAGCCCCCTTCTTGATCAAGGTATTTTAAGACCGAGAGAACACTCTTCTTGATCAAGGCATTTTAAGCGCCACTCAAAAGGAAAGAAGAATGGGAGGAAAAAATTCTCTTATTGACCTAAGTAAGAATTGACTTAAAATATTTTTTTTTTTATATTACTTGTTTATATTACTTACTTATTTTTTTTATTTACTTGTATTGATGACTTTTAAGTTGTGTTTAACTGTTAGTTCCTATCTATAAACACTATTTTGATGAGGTTTGTAGATGTCTATGATGGTTAGAGTTGCAGCAAAACTAGAGATCCACAATACATACACAACTTCCAGGTTGTATAATATTTTAACGGAGCTTCTGACTGTAAAATAGTCAATGAAACATCGTCTTCATTTTGAAAGACCTATCCAATGACATGCCACTCAATAGGGCGCGTAATTTTTTTTCGTCTCTACCGCCATTTTGAATTTATAAAAATAAAACCTAGCTTATAACCATCGGGCCGTTAAGACGAATCGATAGAGACCTCATTAATTAAAATCCATCCAGTCGTTGGGATGTTTCGAGGATATAAAGAAATCCACAGTCACAGATACGCGTGAAACACATAACCCTTCTTTTCAGTCGGGTAATAAAAACACTTCAAAATTCCAATTTTCCCATCTACCACTTACCTTCAACGACAACCATTACTTATCGACATGCCTTCCTCTTATTACCTCACTGAATCCTCCCCTGATCAGGTCTCAGTGGCCAAGTGGTTAAGGTGTCTGCTTTCTGCCATTGGGTACGTCGGATCAAACCCCGCCTCTTCCAGCGCCGAAACACGTTCCTTTCAAATATACATTCCACGATGGCTCATAGATGGCGCCATCAAAACCTTTTTTTTCACTTCAAGCTGGTGTCGGGCTGCGGCCGGCATTCATATGGATAGCTATCGGCGTGCTGTTGGCATAGTTTTCTGCCGATACCGGACCAGATACGTGCCTCTTGAATCGGGCCGCATTCGCGCGGCGTATCAAAAAAGATACGGAACCGGTATCGTGCCAGTACCGCCGGTAGTGGCAAGCGGCTGCCGGCCGATTGCTTACCGATAACTCTGTGTTTACTGGGAATGTCGAAAAATTAAAAAGTAGTTATAATTACCCTTCTTGACCCTACAAGTAAATAAAAAAATAGGTATGTAATATAAAAAATAGTTTCGCATTGATAAGAAATAATTAATTAGTTCGGGTTTTTTGATTTTTTAAATTTAATTTTTACTTGTTTCTAAATTTATTATAAAATATTTAGTGTTTTGACAGCATTAAAATTACTGTAATATCTGGCATATAATCCGTGGAACAAATAAATATGCTTCGAATAAAAAAGTTCTGCCTAAAAATATTGCCTCCTGGGTACTATCTAGAAATAAGTTATATTTCATTAATTAAAATTTTTGGTTCCATTGATGAAATACACTTCTACCTTCTAAACATGGATTTTTATTTTGTGTACAAATTACAATTTATGAAAGAAATTTTTCATAAGCAAAACAATTTAGTTAAAATTCACATTAATCTAAAGTTGCCTAATTTCATCATCAACTGTGCCTTGAATCTTCCAGGACTTGAATCTTTGTCGAGGTTCATGTAAATGCTTACCTTGATTATTCTACTAATCACTTTTTTTCCAAGTTATTTTCTTCTACAGTATACGTTTGAAAAATTAATAATAGCGATTCGATATTTGTTTGTAAGCTTTAGTAGAATAGAGCCTTGGAATATTCTTTCACATGGAAATAGCAGATATACAAATATAGAACTAAAGGGAACATTATTAATTCTAAATTAACTCAGAAAGAGAAATTACGCGTCAAGCATAGACTACGAAAGTTTTCGTAATATTAATGGGAACTACAGATGCGTTCATCGAGCTTGAAATCCTAAGCACACCATAAATACCGAAAAATAAAAAATGAACAAGCTGGGGAGGATGCGTATGCACCCAATATCAAAGTTTAGTTAGACCAGTAACAAAAAACCGACTAAAACGTTGCATACTTATGACGAACTCAAAAATCCGTTCACACCAGAAATATCAAAGCGAAAAATGGAACGTCAAAAGAGAAGCTTTCAAATTTTTAAAAGAATTTTCATCATTTGGTACAGCGACAGAAAATTGTAAACTGGATTTCGTACAAGGATTATGCTTCATTTTTCAAATATTTCACATTTCTCATGGGAAAAAATTAAATCAATAATAAGGATACAAAAATTACGAATAGAAATATCATCTTTCAAATTTGAAAACAATTCGTTGGAATCAATTCTAACTCTGAAAAGATAGCAGAGTTCAGTCCAAGGGAAATATAAGGACCACTTCTTACTTACTATAATAAAAATAATCGTATTAAAGAATTACATGTACTCATTGGCTGATGATAATGACAACTATTTAATGCTAGGTGATGATATGCTTCAATGATCTTCAACGTATAAATAAACGGTCCAGTTCGAGTATTACTCGCGCTTAAAGGTTCCCGTGCAATAAATATATAAATTATTAACTGTATTATTAAAAAAAATCGTTTCTAAAAGCATAATAAGGCTTTATAAAAACTTTACAAGGTAGGGTTAGGTATATCTGTATATACTAGAAAAGTATGAATGGGTATACCATAAAAGTTCAAAGAGATATGAAGCCTTAATAATATCAAATAGTGCTGTTCTGTATAACTCTTTTCTTAATCTTATTCTAATCTGTTTATGATGAGCTTAATTCGGTACTGACAATACCGTGCAATACGGGGACAATACCGTATGACAGTAGTGCATATTTAAACTTCATATGGCATTTCATAAAATTAAATTCAGCGAGTAATAATATTTTCTTTTTACAGTGTAGCTAAAACAAAACCCTTGTTCAAAGTTTAAACATGGCAATGTGCTAAACGCGTTTCGAAAGGAGGTCGCAAAGTTGCAAAGCCGCCTCTGTCCGTGCCGCGTTTATCCAGATTCGTTTTAATTAACTTTAAAAGACACAGGGGGCGTATTGAGAGATCCACTCAATGCAAACTAGTCGCGAATTCCATAGTAATTGTGTGATTGATTCTAATTAAATTAATCTGTTTCTAGCAATTTGACATTTATTGCTTTTATACTACTACTAGACATTGCATTACACAAATTTATCATTAAATGTTGTTAACTAGGCTTGAAAAGTCGATGGTACATAGAGAACGCTGCCCCTGCCATGATGTATATACAAACCGTCCGTGTCTTTAAGGGTTAATATATCGGCTAATTGCCGACGGAGTTTTTCGAAAATCATTACCAACAATGCCTTAATACTTCTGATACGATTAGATACATTCAGCCTCCTCAATAACTTTGTTGAATGTCCGCAAATCAAAATTTGTGTATAACAGAAAAATGCACTTTTATCAAAAACTATGCGACCTAGGGTAATCGGTATAATTTTCCTGCAAGGCATAATTAACGTCTACTACCTCTAATTTTTCATAATTTTAGTTTCAATAGCTTCAGAAATAGATGGGGTGGGACATATTTTTGCACTACATTTTCGACGATATCTCTGAAAATATAATACCTAAAATTAAAAGATATGTATTTTTGAGTTCAGCGTTACGAAATCTTTCACACGATGCTTCGCATGATATACAAAGAATTTTTTTTCAAATAACTTAATTATACCCTCTACATTTTTCCTAAATATATTTGTGAATGTTTAATAAGCTGTAAATATGTGGGTATTGTGGGTCTTTATTACTTCCCAAACTTGAACTTTCCACGTTCCATAGCTTACGAGTAAAATGGCTGGGACATACAGAGAGACTGACTCAGGAATGATCTTATAATGGTTCTGTATTTATTTTTTAAGTACCGAACCCTAAAAAGTACAAACTTTGAATTTTTAAATGGTAACATCAACATTTGACTTCATATTTGAGTTTCCTGGATCAATACATCTTCATATATGCAAAATGCAAAATCCAGTCAAACTTTACTTTATGTCCCCCCCCCCACCCACCCAAAAAAGGGCGATGAAATACAATCAGTAGGCTCAAACATATTACACGTATTTTTTCAATTAAGAAACTTATTGTTACTTATGAAAATTATTGATAATCCTATTTATGACCGACATTTATTTTTGCATGAAACTAACCACAGTCTTCAAAAACATACAGCTCATTTCAGTCATTTTTTTACTCCTGAGATACTAGATAAATTTTACTTTTCGACGGTCTTGGGAACCATCTCCTGTTATTTGGGAATATCCTACTCCATTTCGCAAACAAAAGTGAAATCACATTTTAAAGTTAGTACACGTTAGTACTTTTTCTGGAGAACTACCGAAGCTATTTCAAAACACCTACTAATATATTCGCCGATATCTAATTGATAGTTCTGCAAAATATAAAAATAAATAGTAAATAGTTATGTTAATTAATAATTAGATTTCTTTTTTATGCGAAATTGCGTAACTTGAGGATTATATATTTTCAAAAATTAATATTATTTTTTTTTCCTTTAAAATGTGTTCTATTGTATTCAATAATATTTCTAAGTAAGAAAATACTGTCAGCATAAATCTGTTGCAATGTTAAACACACAAAAATAAAATTTGCAATTTCAACTAGGAAGAGCAATGGCAAAGAGAGACACAGGAATGAAATAGAGAAACAGCAAAGGAAATGACAGGGAAATCAAACAGAGGAACATCAAGGGAAACGACAATAAGGAAGGTTAGCTTGTCTACTATCATAACTATATACACAAAAAGGAATTGCACTTGAAGATATTTAATAATTCAATACAAATAAGGCTTAATCGCTGATTCAGCTTTCATTACAAAATTAAAGCAAATAAAAAAGACAGGGTAATGAAAGTAACTAATAAATAATAAAAATACTTCTCAAGATTAACTGGAAATCTCCAAGCTTTACTTGTCCATGCTTGGTTCTGTAAAAAGAACAAATTCAAGATAGCTTCTCTTATGATGCCACTGATCACAGGTGAAATTCTTTGGTATAGTAGTGTTGCCAGATGTTAGAGCCATTACTTTCATTTTATGACAGGGGAATGACTGAAAACGAAGCGAATTTTTTTATTATTTTCTCAAAAACTATAAACCATGAAAAGTCTATGTTTTTTGAATATTTTATATTATGTGATAGTTTTTAGTTAATTAAATAACAAATTTATCATAAATATATTTGGATGATCAACTTTTAAGAACCACTTTTGTGATGAGGTAGAGGCAGGGACACACAGGAAAATGATATTTATCACATATAAATTGTTATGTGGAATACATTTATAAATAATATATTTTATCCCATTTTAAAAACATAAAAAAATGTAATTAACGTATAATATCATTCTGTTTAAATTTTATACATGTTTGTTCATTATTATTGAAGAGGGGACAGGAATTTTACTGTTTAGAGAAAATGGCCCAGGTACTGCAATTAATAATTTTATTTCTTACACAATGATTTAGCTAATACTAAAATATTGAAAACGCTTCAGTTGTTTCAAAAAGGTACATTAATTTTAGATTTTATAAGTGATAATCATACAAAACTGCATGTAGATAAGGTAAGCAATGGTAACTGGACCATAGGCTATTTAATAAAAAGACATTAATGTCTTTTAAGTTTTAGCTTTTGTAAACATTGCCCTTTCACTTCTACTTCTTAAAACTCAATAATAACTCCGTCTTTCCTGCGATATGTCTAGGAAAATTTAAGTTTCTTATTCTATTAACAACGTTAATGTGGTTGAACTTTCTCGGCTTTTTATTAAAATACGGTAGGTACATTTATTAGAGAATATTTCTTTTTAATGATTTGGCATATAAATACATTAATAATATTAGATATCTATAAGTATATAAGTCATGTTTCAAATGTAAGACCGGTGTTCCAGTTACCACATAATTTTTTTAAAAATGTGTTAACTGTGACATGTGTCAGGGGTAACTGGACCTTGTGGGATCCAGTTGCTCCAACAGTTAAAAATGGTTTTTTGGAGTTTTTCTTACTATGGGAAATTATTTTCTCAACTGTTATTTTCCTTGGTGTAAAGAGAATGATATAATACCGTATTAAAATTACATAATAAAATTTTTAAAAAGCATGTTGGTGGGTGTCGAACCAAATTTCTTACGTGAGATAGCCAAACCTCGAACTTTTACGATACAGAACAAGAGAGGTACATAAGACAAAGTGATAGTATTAGAAATTATGGAATCCAATAATAAATACTTCTGTTCGATATAAAAAAAAAAAGGTTACATCCTTCACAGATTTATTGGACATATCGAACTTTCATTGAGGTAAACAAAACAGTGAATGAGATACTAAGTACTTACGTACCCATTTGTTCATAGATTTATTTTGTTTATTTTTCTTTCTAAAATATCTATGTAACTTTTATACTTATTACCTAAAATATGTAAGTACTTACTTACTTCTTATGTTTTTTTGTTGGGGTTTTTTTGTATAAATAAATCTAATAATTTCACTTTTCTTGCTGTTTTTAGACACATTGACAGCAAAGGTTTGACTTACAACGTTCTTTAGATGATATATAATTTACACGATCTGCCTGGTTTAAATTTTTTAAAGTTATTTACAATTTTTCAAACAGGACCTGATACCCCATATAAAAATTAAAAAAAAATTCCTACCGGCACGGCCTACAGGCGGAGGTAGATTTCGAAGTTAAGTATACTAATTTCACCAACAAAAACTAAATCATGATTAGAGACAAACTCACATTAACAATTTTATCTGGCCGCTTTTGAAGAGTTTTTATTCATTTTTATATAAGAGCTGGTTTTATCAGAATCATGTTAAGGCGGTATTCATAAAAATACTTTTCCATGCTCAACAACTCGAAGTTTTCTGGCACATTTTCAGATTCATTTTTATAGAAAAAATATGAAACTTGCTGATGTGATTTTTGAAGAGATTTATAGCAACCTGTGTTTTTATTTTTTCGTTCAATTAATTAAAACTTGATTTATAAACAATTATTTTCTCAGTAGGACAATACTTTTTGTTTCTAACACAATCGTATCGGGAAATTCGGTTCAAAATACCCACTTTGACATCATTTTTTGAAATATATCCTGCCTCTATCAAAAAATCGATCATCATGGTACATTATATAGATTCTGAATAAGAGAATCTACCAATTGGATACGTTTGAAAGCAAAAATGAATTTAAAAATGAATCAGAAAATAAGCAGTTTGGATATGAATACACGCTTAATACGATGATTTTTTTTCTTCAACAGCTATGTATTTTTAATTTTATTTGCGGTACTGATTGGTCCTATCAAAAACTTGTGAAAATAAAATTTTAGATAATATTAAAGAGATTTATTAAAAAATTAATTGGATTTGATATCTTTAGAATTGACGAAATTATGATTTTTATCTCCCAAAAACCCTATTTTTGCACCCCTTGAGCCCATTTTCAATTTTATCAAAAATCTGTGATATATAAATTTTTGGCACTACTTTTAGAAGTAATAAAAACTTTAAACTGATTTGATATTTACAAAAATTAAGAAGTTATGGGAAGTTAAGAAGTTATTTTTTTCTGTTTTCACATAACCCCTCCCTATTCCCATCTCCTTGGTCCGATTTTGCCCATTAACGAACGTGACCGAGATTCTATGCCCTTGATTTTAAGTCTCAGTTTGGAAGAGATTTTTGCAGAATTATGGAAGTTATCGTGTCCAGAAGAAAGTGATATATATATATGACTTTATATATATATAGAGAGAGAGATAGATAGACAGATAGATATATAGATATATACACTTTTTTACTGAGGGTGGTTTTGTGTTCTAGGCGTCATGATCGGTGTAGATCTGCAAAAATATTTAAGAAATCCCAACATATGAGAGAATGTAATAGGTAGTATTTCATACGAAATCTACCTAAAAAAAGGCGTGTGAAACATAGACCTACCTGGTCCAATTGTCCCATATTCATGGGCCATCTGGACCCATGAAGAAAGAAAGATGAAAAATATATATTTATTTTTCGACATTAAAATTTAATTTTGAAAATTTCTGTCTGATAGATTGAACCAAACTGAACACATTTTCAAAGATTCAGACTTTAATTCATTAGAAGCTTATTAGCTTTGGAAAACAGAATCGCCAGAGTCACATTGTAAAAACATGACCCAGTTGCCCCGAGAAACATTAGCATCCGAAGTTATTTTATGGTTTTAGAATTATACCAAATTTAAAGGATCCTTGTGTTTAAGCTTTTAAGAACATATCACTGTCTTTACATATTTCAATTATAAGTATGATAAGAATCTCTAAAGAGATTTGAAATTGTTTAATCATTATTCATTAATATGATAGTTATGAAAAGTTTGTTCAGAAAATATAAAAGGCCAAATACAATGGGTAATAAGCATGAGATGCTCTATTAAAATTTACTTAAATTTTACTCTTAAAAGGAAGGTTATCCTAAGCGCATACGCAAAAAATGTTTGAAAAATGTGAAGGCTGTTCTTACCATGTGGGTATACCTTTTTGTAACAAAACAATTATCCGGATTCACAATTTTACTTTCAAAAAATAATGTAAATTTTGTTATTCAGCGATTTATAGCTATTGCGGACAGAAAGAAATATAAAAAATATTGCTTCGTGACCATTGATTTTCTATTTCCCAGTTTGGGTGAAATATAACCAAGAAAGGTTTCTACCCTTCACATTTAGGCATGTTATATAAGTTTAACTTTAATAAATACATTTTAAAAATTCACTTTTGACAAATGTATAACATTTATTCATAGATGTTTAATTGTCGTGTAAAACTTAGAACATTAATTGTTTCAAAATTTTTGGAATTCAGAACTAATTTAAAATATATCTTAAATTTCTAAAATGTGAAATCTTTGAAATTTTAAAAACTCATGGAACTAGGGGTTAAAAAATGTATAAATTGAATGAAATCAGAAATAAAATAAACTTTGTGGCAAAAAAATATTTAACCTGATTAAAATATTTTAAATTGATTTTGCAAAAGTATAGCGAATTTAAAAAAATTATCGTAAGACGAATGTTATTTTAGACAAGACAGGGAAGGGATGGTGTCATATTCCTATGAATTAGGAAAATAACACTCAAACACACACACAAAAAAAGACCTTCCGGCCAGTGCCGGGAGGAAGAGGTAGCTTTCATATTCCTTATTTTAAAAAAGCCAGCTTATATTATTCAAACACACGAAGCTCAACTTAGTGGAAACCAATTTTAGGAGATTCAATACTAATATTTATCAATACTAAATCATTATAAATGTGAATTTTGCGAAATTATTCAACTTTATCAAGCTGTTTTTATTTAAAGTAACTTATATTTGGTTGCCAAATTCGGCGATACCTTGAAGTTCCTGCAATTTTAAGACAACATGGTGCATGAGTCTAACGAGTGAACTTGGTTGAAACCTTAGTAATCCCTGTGCACATGCTCACTCACATCGGAATCGGTTGATATATACAAGTGCTGTCGCAGGCAAAAAAACAGATTTTTCAAAATGTCACACACATTAGAAATTCAAACTGCTATATCTGAGCCATTTTTTAAGATAAAGACAAAACAAAAAATGTTCCGGAATCCTTATATCATGGTCAAATACTTAAGAAATTAACCTTTTCCAATTTCTAATTTTTTTGCACCTCACTTTAAATATAATTTTTTATTTAATTTAATGGCATCAATTTTGAAACAAGAAAGCTGAGGAAGCTGGCCAGCGAACTTGGTCGAGACATTACGATATACTATCCACATGCCTTCTTATAGCGAAATATGTTAATAAATACGCGTGTTATCACGTGAGAAATATCAGATCGTTTCAAAATGTCAGCCATGCTAGAAATTCAAAGTACTATAATTCAACCATTTTTTAAGATATATACGAAACAAAAACTGCTCCGGAATCTTTGCGTCAAGGTCAAACACATAAAAATTCTTCTTCATTTTTCAATTCCTTGATAACTCATTTAAAATTTAAAATTAAAATTTTTTTAAATGGCTGTCCTTCTGAAACAAGATGGCGAATGAAGCTGGCGACGAACTCGGTCGAGACATTGGTATGTACTATGTACACACCAAGTTACATCCAAATCGGTTCATAAATGCGCCTGTTATCGCGTGACAAAAATCAGGTCGTTTCAAAATGTCAGCCACAATAGAAAATCAAAATGCTATAACTCAGCCATTGTTTTAGATATAGACGAAAAAAAAACTGTTCCGGAATCATTGTATTAAGGTCAAACACATATATATATTTTTTTCATTTTCCAATTTTTGGGTACGTCATTTTAAATTTAAAATTTTTTTTAAAAATTAAATGGCCGCCATTTTTAAACAAGATGGCGGATGAAGCTGGCGAACGAACTCGGTCGAGACATTGGTACGTATTATATGTACACCGAGGTACATCCAAATCGCTTTTTAAATACGCCTGTTATCGCGTGAAAAATATTAGGTCGTTTCAAATCGTCAACCACGCTTGAAATTCAAAGTGCTATAACTCAGCCATTTTGTAAGATATAGACAAAACAAAAACTGCTCCGGAATCTTTGTATCAAAGTCAAAAACATAAGCAAAAAATATTTTTCAATTTGCAATTTTTTGGTACCACATTTCAAATTTAATTTTTTTTTAATTTAAATGGCCGCCATTTTGAAACAAGATGGCGGATGAAGCTGGTCAACGAACTCGGTCGAGACATTGGTACGTATTATGTATACACCAAGGTACATCCAAATCGATTCAAAAATACGCCTGTTATCGCGTGACAAAAATCAGGTCGTTTCAAAATGTCAGCCAAGCTATAAATTCAAAGTGCTATAACTCAGCCATTTTTTAAGATATAGACAAAACAAAAAATGCTTCGGAATCTTTGTATCAAGGTCAAACACATACGAAAAAAATATTTTTCAATTTGCAATTTTTGGTACCTCATTTAATTTTTTTTTTTTTAATTTAAACGGCCGCCATCTTGAAACAAGATGGCGGATGAAGCTGGCCAACGAACTCGGTCGGGCATTGGTATGCACTATGTATACACGAAGTTACATCCAAATCGGTTCATAAATACGAGAGTTATAGTGTGACAAAGATCAGGTTATATATATATATATATATATATATATATATATATATATATATATATATATATCAACTTTTGAACGGAGGCTGGTTTTGGGGTCTGGGGGTCATGATCAATGAAAATATACCAAATTTTTTTTAAATCGCTTTTCTTCGAACGGCTGAAATGGGTAGCTTTTTGTAATGAAAGCTACCTAAAACAGTGTTATTTTACAGAAATACACTTCAGTATAGAAATAATTTTTTTAGAACATTAAGCTTCCATTCCATGTATTATTCAGCATTTTTTAAAAACCTTTCTAACTCTGTACGGTAAATCAGTTTAAGTAAGTTAAAATTAAATAAATACATTTTTTGATAACTTCATTTTTGTCAAATATATAAATATTTTTGATTTGTTGCATTTAATGATATTTATACAGAATTTGCAATATTAAAGTTCTGCCATAAACTAAATATAATTTTATATAAAAGTGGGGAGCGGTCATAAACAATGAAGAAATAATGTACAAACAACATACTTTGTTGCATAAAATCACACATTAATCCTAAAAAATTACTTCATTAAGAGATGTGACAACCCGCCTCTCCTTTACCATTTCATTGGCAATTTATAATAGTTTTCTAAATCAATAACTTCCTCCGATAAAGGAGATGCAATATGAAAAACTTGCTCCCATTCTTCGTATGCATGGTATAACATGGTATGCACATTCTTATAGTCTTAAAATGCAGACTTTTTTTTTTTTTTTTTTTTTTTTTTTTTTAATCCAGACGATATTGTAAAGGATTATTCTTAAATACATAGGGATTAGTAAAAAAATATCTATATCTCGGTTTAATTTAACGCATCAAAACATAAGTTCTAAATTTAAAATTGACTACATGTTAAAATATGTCTTTAAGACTTTCAAAATAAAATATATTAAAAGTTTTTCACTGATGAAATTAAATATCCGAAATACACACAACTTGCATGTATTATAGTATAAAATTTTGAACTCCGCCGTAGTGGAGGTAAAAATTTTGTATGCAACATTAAGAGCCTATACTATTTACACGAACACACTCCCAAGTTAATGTTAAAACAATGGGAGCATTCTTTTCAATTATCTCGTTGAAATATCAATATTTTTAAAAGATTTGTTTTTCATAGTATAGCGGAGTTCGATCTCTGAACAGATCTTTTTTTTTTTTTTTTTTTACTTTTTCGATTTTGGTTACTGACTTTTTATATTTAAAAGAAACGGCAACCAAAATCGAAAAAGTAAAAAAAAGCAACAACAAAAATGTCATGCATCAAGTATTGATTATGAAGCACTTTCCAACACTTCCTGAATGCTTTAAAACAAGTTCCTTATTTAGGGAAATAAGGTAAATAAGAAAACTAAGTAAACATTTTAGAAAACGCATAAAACTTTTGCAAAACTGATTTCAGCAGTTACCGTCCATAGCCAAATAAGTATTCAAATTCTTTTGAACAGGCCTATATTTGATATGTAGGTGGATATATATACTATATAATGGGAAAATTTAGTTTAGCAAGAAAACGCATAACATGATGAAATTTCTCTTTCAGCAATTTATACTAATAGATAGAATCATACTTGAATACTTTCGTATGACCCTTAGTACATGCCGCTATTTAGCTAAAATTTAATTCAAACTAAAACACTCTTAAAACTACTGAAACCACATTTCCAGAAATTACCATTTATAGACGACCATGTATCCAATTCTTTGCGTGACCCTGTATATCATTTTATCTATATTCTACAAATATTTCTTAGTAAGCTAAATGCAGTTCAGCGTAAAAATGCATAACTCAGTTAAAAACTACCTTTAGTGAATTTGCTCTCATACCCAGTAACCCTTACGAACTGTTTTGTGTAGCCCTGTATATGAATTATAGCATTTATACACACCATATATTATGCATAAATACTTGTACAGTGAAACATAAAAGCCCATATCATAATAAAAAATGCATTTTCAGCAATCATCGGTAATCTACAGTACTTCGGATACAATATAGTATCTGAAATCGTTTGTGTTTCCCTGTAAATGCTATGCACTTCGTATTATACATGAAATAAAGTATAGTAAACCGCAGCGACGTATATAAATTTCGTTATATATGAAATAGTTTAACATAATTAAAATAAACCGCAAACAATTCCTTCCATCCCTATATCATTAAGTAACGGAATTCTTCTGTGTGGCCCTGTAAATGAATGACAACTATTCTTTGCACCTCATATTCTACACAATGCATATTTTAGTGCACTTCATAAATGCATATCAGTTTTATTGTGTTTGGAAGCATGCAACATCATTAAAAATAATTTGAAACGATTCTTTCCCATTGGCCGTAATGTAACGGAATATTTTTAACTGTCCCTGTAAATGAACTAAACATGCATTAAACTTCATTTGAAATAGGGAGCGTGCTAGGGTAAATGTCAATCCCATCTAAAAATTTCAGGTCATACGGAGTATATTTACGGCAGTTAGAGCGTGGACAGACGGACAGACAAACCGAAATCATAAACACTTTTCAATTTTGTTGGAAAGTGTTTAAAAGGGCCCGTTTTGCGATAGACCTCAACTATACCATGCAAAAATAAATTTATTAAAAATATTGAAACTCAAGCAAGAAATTTAAAATTTTGTTTCAATAGATTTAACATTAGCTTGCGAGTGTTTCCCGTGACTGATGAATTCCTTTAATACTATTTCTATCCATGTCAATTGACACCGTTTAGCATTTTAATGTATAGGGTAGAAGGGGGCATATGTGAACATGGGGCAGATGTGAACATAATGATTTTTTAATAGTTATATGTTTTGTTTTGTTTTTTATTCGAAAAAAATTATCGAAGATGGCAGTACTTGTAGACATATGGTAAATTTTTTTGAAGCCCTTTGACATTTGTTTGTCATCAGTAGCCAAAACACTGTTTATATACTGTAAAAAAAAAAAAACAAAAAAAAAAACAACAACAAAAAAAAAAACGACATTTTTACAGTTGAAAGTACTGTTCATCTGGCGCACAAACTCGATCACAGTGAATGTGCTGTATCTTTCTTTCGTTTCCTGACTATATTAACATTTAAAATACAGTAGTTGCGTAAAACTAACAGCACAATGTGCTGGCAATTTGGACGCTAGCAGTTTGTGCTGTAAAAAAAACATGCGTCCGAATTGCCTGCACATTGTGCTGTTAATTTTACGCAACTACTTGTATTTTCCATGTTAATATAGTCAGGAAACCAATGAAAGATACAGCACATTCACTGTGATCGAGTTTGTTTTGGCAAATCTACAGTGGTTTTTTTAAGTGTAGATCTGAAAAGTTAAATATCAGTTCCAACTTGATAAGCGAATAACTTTATTTATTGATTGATTTATTTGAATTTTAATGTTTAATATATACTATGAATACTGATAAATATTTTTGATAAAGTTTTCTTTTCTTTTAAAATTGAGAAACGTTAATGATTTACCAGTTTAACTCTACAACCATGTGGGGCACTTGTGAACAGGCTAGTTGGGGCAGATATGAACAGTTCATAAGTGCCCAATAATCATTCTGCGATTCAGTTACTTTCAGTTATCTTCCTGAGAAAAAAATGTCACTTCCAATATCTATAATTTTCCTGAAATAAATGATATTTCCGTCACAACAACTTGCTTTTGTATTGAAACTTCCACAAACACACCTGTCAGCGAGTACATAAAGGTCAACAACGTTCAATTGAAATTTAAATAAATTTATGTTTTATAAAATGCAATAAGTGTTATATATTATTTTAATAAACGGTTTACAACAATATTTTTTTTTGCATTGTTAATAAAAATGTATTACTTAAAACAACTTTGCAAATTTTTCTATTTCATTTTTTCCAAAGTTGCAATGATGGCTTACTTCCATCTCTAAAACAGCTATGTAAGTGATGCTTTGATTGGAGATAAATATCAGTAATATTTCAAGATAGTAAAATTTTTAAAATGATAACTACCGTAAAATCCCGCTTGTAAGTTCCTGCTCCCTCTTTCAAAAGCAAAAGCAATTTTTTTTTGGGGGGGGGAGGCACTACCCCACCGGTGCGACACATGTGAACGATTTTTTTGAATTTATAAAATTATTAAAAGAATAAAAAGAACTATAAAGGTGATTTTTAAAAAATTACCATGTGTAAAAAAAGTTTTTTTTACTATATTGAGTAGTTTTTATTTATAGAAATTAACCCGGTTTTGAGAAAAATCTATATTAATGTGAACTGTTCACATATCAAAACAATTGTAATCAAAACAATTGCAGTTTAAATTTATGCAGAGAAAATAAAAGAAACAGCTCAATAAAAGTCTACAGCAGAGAACAATGGTTAACACCAATATAAGCTCAAATAGCATTAAGATAGACTCCAGTACTACATAAGTTTTTAGAATAGGATGAACTTTCAATTCATTTATTCTTCCAAAGAAGCCGTTATCATCATTAAGGCTCTAATTCTATCCACATTTGCTGCGCTACTTTTCGACGACAAATTATAGCACTAATTTGTTTTTTTAACCTTTCTTGGGAGATTGCTTTCCATCAGATAACGTAAGTCTTTATTGCCTTGATAAGCTATTTAATGATTGAACCATTTTATTTTTATTTACGTCCAATTAACGTAAAATTTTCTTATTTAATCTACAATTTCATTTCCTTTATTTATTTACACACGCACATAATAATAATATGAGTATATAGTTCATTTTTCTTAAATTTTGAAGGATAAGAAATTAATACAGATATAATACAGGTATATTCAGAGCCGAAAAAAACGCAGAATATGTCGAAAGTTTTAGATTACATTTTCCATTTTATTCAAATAACTTTCTATCCCAATGACACTCTGCATACAATAAAATTTTTGAAATCTCTGATTTTATTTTGTTCACCTTCTCAATAAATGTAGGTAGCATATTTTCTGCATTAATGTGAAATACACCACTAAACTTTAAAACATTTAAACATCTTGTCAATACTTTCCAACATAATTGAAAGTGTTTATGTTTGTCTGCCGTACGTCCATTTTCTAACGCTTGGAAATATACTCGGATTTCTTTGAAATTGGGATATGTTATTGAGATTTACTATGGAATGTCCGTTATTGAAAATGAAATTTGCAACATTAATAATTCGTTTACAGGGACACTTAAAAGTAATCTGTCACATTACAGCCCATGGAGAAAAAAGTTTTCAGTGCATTTTAACGATGTTACACTATTTCAAACATAATTAATTTGATACCATTTCTGAGGTGCACTAAAACAATCTTTTATAGAGTATGGAGCGCAAAGCATTTCTAATTCAATTACAGTCTCATATAAATTAGAATTCAATTACATAACGGTAGACGGAGAAACGCTACTTGCAGCGTATTTTCATGATGTTACACTACTTCAAGCGAAATGAATTCTATACATAATCTTGTATAATCTATTAATATATCTTGTATAATTAATCTAATACTAATCTATATATAATCTCAACACACTATTGACTTACACTACATGATGCCTTTTGTAGAATATGACGTGTATGAGAGTTATCGTTAATTTGCAGGAACGCACAAAATATGTTAGTTGCAATACTGTCGAAAAGCAATAAATGTTGGAAGTGCGTTTTAAGTTGTGGTATGCATTTTTAATCAAATGTTTAAATATTACGCGGTGTATATAATTTCGATAAATCTTACACAGGGCTACACAAAATAATTCGTAAGCATTACTGAGTATGAGCGTAAATTTCTTAAGTGTGTTTTTGATTGAGTTATGTATTTTCCAACATAACTATATTTAGTGTACTAAGAGATATTTGTAGAATAGAAATAAATTCATTTACAGGGAAAAGCACATCTATGCATTGGCCGCAGTACATGCTAATTCTAAAACATAATTCTATTCGTTTTTTGTTGCGTTATGCATTTTTTACTGAATTAAATTTTATTTTAATATCAGGCGTGTTTAAAAATCTGTATATAACGTACGGGACAAAAGAAAAATAAACTTATTAAAAATATTGAAATGCTAACATGTAATTCAAATAACGCTTCCATAAAATTAAGTTTAGCTTGACAAAAATTTATTTTAATATCAGCAAGTTTAAAAATTTGTAGATAATGTATGGACAAAAGCAGTCAAATATATTTTCGTATATTGGGAAAAATATTTTAGTACTCTTACATTTATTGGCAAAAATTGCTGAATGTGAACTTTCGATTGTGTTACGTATTTTTAAATAGATTTTAGCACACAATGTTGTATATACACTTATGTTTGTGAAAATTGCAACACCTTGAAGGAATCATCAGAATTAAATAAATTTAATACACAAAGGACTGGTATTGGCACAAACAAATGATTGCATTTTCAAAGCAAAAAAACAATATTAAGTGTCTGAAATTAGTATTTAGTGTAGCCACCACGCGCTGAAATAAGTGCTGCTATACGACGTGGCATGGAGTCAAACATATTTTGAATGTCTGCCTGGGAAATATCATTCCATGTTCTTTGTGTGCGTACCCAAATTTCATCTATAGAAGCTATAGGAGGAAAATAACGATCGAGACGCAGATCAACGAAATCCCCCACATGTTCAATGGGCGGCATATCCTGCGAATACGCAGGCCACGGAAGAATTTGTATGCGTTCTGCTGACAAGAAGTTTTAAACATTGCTTGAAACACGTGGTCGGGCAACCTGTTGAAAGATCGCTCCAGATATGCCTTGAAGGAAAGGAACAGCTTCGGACTCGAGCAGTTCACTGATGTACCCTGTTACTGTTCACTACCCACAATTTGCTGTTCACTACATACAATTACTAGCCACAATTTGTAGCAGCTGCGATCGTCCATGATTCGCAAACTAACTCCAGACTATATCTCTGAGTGTTCGTCCACTGTCACGTTCGATAATGCACTCCGGAAGGTAACGTTAACCGGCATAGCGTTTCAAAAACGCAGCCACCATGGTACCACAAGGTAAAACGGGATTCGTCAGAATAAACAACTTTTTGCCAATCTGCATGCCACCCCAACAGCAAGAGATATCGGCTAAAATTCGGCCTGTTATAAGAATTGTTGGCAAATAAACGATAGTCAAATAGAGAGATTAACGCGATGTATTTTCGGCAATAACAGACGATTCCTCTAGTTATAGGTCAAATGCTAACGTCGGCAGAATATCGAATTGATGTATGAACGAAATTGATTGGCACATACTGTTTATATAAAATCGGCCGATCTTGTCAGCCGATCAAAATTTAATCATTTTACTAAGAGCGTCAGCGTTAACTCTACCCCCCCGTAGTGAAATGTTTCACGTGACATAAACACACCAATATCTTTTGAGATCTTTATCTCGTATCCCCTCAAAAACCTCTATTCACGTTTCAAGGACAGACCAGATCCCACTTTTAAGCGAACAAACGAAGGGAATAGATGTCAAAAATACTTCGGAAGAATTGTTTTTTGGTTAGAATAAATTCCTTATGCACAAATCAATAAACCTTAATCTGTTTAAAGTTTGCAGATTCTCCACGATATTTGGATAATAGACTGTAATCGAAATCTAACAACTTTTTACAAAATTCTAATTTTCTCTTCTTTTTCTTCTTTATAGTTACGTATAGTCATTCATACTTAAAAATATACTTTGATAAGTATTATAACTTAAACTGATTAATAAATTAAATGAATTAAACTCATATATTTGTTAAATGTTGATATTAAGACTTGCCTTTTTTTATTATTATTTAGATAAATACGAAAAAATATCTTAAATTAAAAACTACAAACTATTTGCTCTAAATGTATTTTTTAAATTATGAGTTTAAAAATTCTGAGTAAATAAAGGTATTTCTTTAGAAGTTAATTATTTAGAAGTTTATATTTGGAATTAAGAAAATACAACTCTAGAACTGTAATAAAATGAAAGGTGATTGTAATGATACATAAAAAATTTGAGAAAGTTTTTGAGATTTTTTTCTAAATGTTATGATTTAAATTGCCTTACAGAGAAGTAAAACATATTTTTTGTTCCACATAATGCAAAATCTAATTTTATGATATTTTTAAAAGTTAAACAAAAAAAAAAAAAAAAAAAAAAAAAAAAAGGCGGAATAAAGTATTCATTAAAGTAATTATTTAGATTTTGAAAAAATATATATATTTATGCATAACCATAATAAAATTAGAAGTGTTAAAGAATGTGATTTTTATAGTTGGGAAACAATGTTAAGTGGGAATAATTTTCATTGTAAGATGCATATATTGTATAATTAATTTAAATGAATGAAAGATGAAGTTTTAATTCAAATAATATATTTTGCTAAATGACAAGATTTTCCATTATAAAATGCAAAAATATTTATCTATCGCTGGTGTAACTAATTAAAAGGTAAGAAATTTAGTATTGTTTAAAGTCTAAACATTGCTGTTAGAAGATGTTACAATAAAAATTACAAATAATGACAATTACAATTTAAATTACAATTAATTTTTCTTTCTAAGATTCAAAAATATTTATACATTAATAGTATTAATAATTGGTAAGAACGTAATTTTTACCTTAAAAAAATAATTTTGTTTGCTTTTTAAGCTATAAAATCATTGCCATTTAAAATTTAATTGTAATTAAGTACAATTTTTATATCGAATGCCTTTAACAGCAATTTTTAAGCTTTAAACAAAAACCTTTTTTAAAAAACGTTTTAATTGGTTATGTAGTCGACGTGTAAATATTTTTGCATTTTATTTGTAAGAATAATGCCAATTAGCAATACTTATCCATTGAATTTAAACGAGCTTTCTTACTTTTAAATACTATTTAAAAATACATACATAACTACGTCTGGATTACTTAATAATTAACACAATTTGCATAACTACAGACATAACAGACATACACACATTAAAATTTTATTAAAAACAGTTAAAAGATAATTAAAAAAATATATAAACGTTTCGGCTATTTTCATAGCCCTCATCAGTAAACGAGCAGAGTCCCAAAACAGCGAGAGCGACAGCAAACGAAAAAACAGTTAAAACAGTTAAGACCGTGATTTTAACTGTTTTTTCGTTTGCTGTCGCTCTTGCTGCTTTGTGACTCTGCTCGTTTACTGATGAGGGCTATGAAAGTAGCTGAAACTTTTATATATTTTTTTAATTATATTTTAATTGTTTTTAATAAAATTTTAATGTCAGTATGTCGGTAGTTATGCAAATTGTGTTAATTTAAATACTTATTTTGCATCTTACAAATTTTGCTGTATGATATCCCTAACTAATCGGCAAAATATCATATGATATTGGAATGTCGTTGGTATAAGATTACCTACTGACCAAATGATCGAAAACAAATAGGCAAAAGCTTCAAAACTGATTCAATAATAATCGGGATGCTATGCTCCTTATCTGCTTTGCCGGGCGGACAAAAAGCCTTTCCCACCAACCTCAGGGGGTGACATCGTTCGGGCGAAACATAGTAAAATTAGGACATTCGGCGGAAGCTCGGCCAGGGATTATTTGCTGCTTGGGCAGTCTCTATGTCTATGAGACCATTTCAGTCCAAGGCATAGATGGTTTTTCCAGAGGGGGATCCTGTATAAAGGAGGTTTTGAACGCAGTCCACGGTGCAGCAGATGTCGACGAATTGTCGATGCAGACAGTGATGCACATGTAGCAGTTGACCAATATTCTGCCAACTGCCTAGATAAAGTGTACGGTCCGTCAGCGCCATGCGGACCATGTGTCTATCCTCGCGTTTGACGTCACCGTTCGGGGTCCACTCTCAGATTTCCGAGTTGTCCGATCTTCGTCGGTCCACTGCTTCCAAACTCCCATAAATCTGGTACTGTTAAGCTGAACACCAGCTGCTATTGAACGATAAGAAAATCCTTCTTCAATCCGACCATACCGATGATTCTCCCCCATTCAAACCCCGTCAGTTGTTAAAATGTCGCCTTCTTTCGTCGAAGAGACATAGTTACATTTCACCTAACGTTTACCATTAGCAACTACCATAGACAATTCTCAACGTCTCGCTACAGCCTTCTATTTTTACGGTATCAGAAGCAGTCAGGAGAGCGCTGTTTAGCCCTCGCATGCGTGGTGACTCTTTAAATTGGAATCATTTGGATAAAACGCTATACTTCTCATTCTCTTAAATTTTCAGCTCAATCGCGTCATTCCTTCATAGTATTGCAATTTTCACAATCATGAATCTATTCAGATACATAGATCATGTAGAAGGAAGCACAACAGAATTCGAGTACATTTATCGCTATGGATGGCAATTGCTGAAAGTTGGCTTTCTAATGTGTTATGCGTTTTTTAAATCGTTTACTTAGATATGTTCTTCCACTTTTCTACACGGTGAAGTGCCATTACGTTATTCTGAAGTTGTTGGAAAGTATTATATAATGTATGTTTGAGGCATGAGTTATCTCATGCTTGATAGCTGATTTTTAATATGTTACAGCTTAGTCCGCATTAGGATTTTTGTTTATCTTTTTGCATACTGTACGTATGTTTCGTATATTTTCTGGTACAATGTCTTGTGATTTCCATAATATGTATTTGTAAAACATATATTCTGCTGATATTAAATATTTTCTATTACATCATAATTTTTGTACAGACAATTTCATAAATGTTGGTAACACTGAAAAAGACAGTTTGTATTGAACATTTTTCTTGTAACCAAGCGCTTTATTTGTAATGTTTTCTTGCCAGTGTTTTTTCTTAAAACATTCCAACATTGTTGAAAAGAGTTTGTGACCTCTGTTTTTTTTTTTCTGCAGTCTTTACTCGATCTGTCACTCGTAAATATCTCATCTTGTTATGTAATTGTTACATGTTGAAGTTTACTATGACATGTTCCATATTCAAATTGGAGAGCGTGAAATTTGCAGCTCGTTTACAGGAATACTAAAAAAAATCCGCTGCATTAGTATGTAAAAGGAAAAATGGTTTGCGGTTTATTTAAATGGTGTTACACTGTTTCACACAAAAGGAAATTTATGTGCATTGTGGAGGTCTATTTCAAGATGCTGTTTTATACATGTAGAAATGGTACCAAATTTTTAAATTTCCAATAGTAACTCCTAATTTTGTCATATTTTTATTTTTCGGTACCTTTGGATATTAAACGGGAAGTTATTCAGTGAATTATAGTAGACTTCTTCTTAAGTGGAACTCCGCTTTAACCGGCCGACTTTTCTTTGCAACATCAGGCAAAATTCAGAAAGGAACATTTCCGATTCTCATTTCTTTATGGTTAATTAACTCAAATTTACATAATGTAGAATAATTTCAACTTCTTATAAAGGTATGTGACAAGATTTTCAACAATTTAATTAGGTAGCTTTAATTACAAAAATCTACCTATTGCAGCCGTTCGGAGGAAAGCGATTTCAAAAAATTTTGGTATATTTTCATCGATCATGACCCCCAGACCCCGAAACCACCCTCCGTTCAAAATTGATATATATATATATATATATATATATATATATATATATATATATATATATATATATATATATATATATATATATATATATATATATATATATATCCATATATATATATATATATATATGACCTTTGTCATACTGTAACTCTCGAATTTATGAACCGATTTGGATGTAATTTGGTATGTACATAGTACATACCAATGTCTCGACCGAGTTCGTTGGCCAGCTTCATCCGCCATTTTGTTTCAAAATGGCGGCCATTTAATTTTTTTTTTTAATTTTAAATTTGAAATGTGGTACCAAAAAATTGAAAATGGAGAAATAATTTTTTCTTATGTATTTGACCTTCATACAAAGATTCCGGAGCAGTTTTTGTTTCGTCTATATCTTAAAAAATGGCTGAGTTATAGCATTTTAGGTAGCTTTCTTTACAAAAAAGCTACCTATTGCAGCCGTTCGGAGGAAAGCGATTTCAAAAAATTTTGGTATATTTTCATCGATCATGACCCCCAGACCCCGAAACCACCCTCCGTTCAAAATTGATATATATATATATATATATATATATATATCTGACCTATGTCACACTGTAACTCCCGTAATTATGAACCGATTTCGATGTAATTCGGTGTGTACATAGTACATACCAATGTCTCGACCGAGTTCGTTGGCCAGCTTCATCCGCCGTTTTTTTTCAAAATGGCGGCCATTTAAAAATTTTAAAAAATTTTAAAACTTGAAATGTGGTACCAAAAAATTAAAAATGGAAAAATATTCTTTTTTATGTATTTGTCCTTTATACAAAGATTCCGGAGCAGTTTTTGTTTCGTCTATATCTTAAAAAATGGCTGAGTTATAGCATTTTGAATTTCTAGCGTGGCTGACATTTTGGAACGTCCTGAATTTTGTCACGCGATAAAAGGCGTATTTATGAACCGATTTGGATGTAATTCAGTGTGTACATAGTACATACCAGTCTCTCGACCGAGTTCGTTGGCCAGCTTCATCCGCCATTTTGTTTCAAAATGGCGGCCATTTAAAAATTTTTTAAAAATTTAAAATTTGAAATGTGGTACCAAAAAATTGAAAATGGAAAAATATTTTTTCTTATGTATTTGACCTTTATACAAAGATTTCGGAGCAGTTTTTGTTTCGTCTATATCTTAAACAATGGCTGAGTTATAGCATTTTGAATTTCTAGCGTGGCTGACATTTTGAAACGTCCTGAATTTTGTCACGCGATAAAAGGCGTATTTATGAACCGATTTGGATGTAACTTCGTTTATTCATAGTACATACCAATGTCTCGACCGGGCTCGTTGGTCAGCTTCATCCGCCATCTTGTTTAAAAATGGTGGCCATTTAAATTTTTAAGAAAAATTTAAATTTGAAATGTGGTACCAAAAAATTAAAAATTGAAAAAATATTTTCTTCTTATGTGTTTAACCTTGATAAAAAGATTCGGGAGCAGTTTTTGTTTCGTCTATATCTCAAGAAATGGCTGAGTTATAGCATTTTGAATTTCTAGCGTGGCTGAAATTTTGAAACGTCCTGATTTTTCTCACGTAATAACAGGCGTATTTATGAACCGACTTGGATGTACCTTGGTGTGTACATAGTACATACAAATATCTCGACCGAGTTCGTTGGCCGGCTTCATCCGCCATCTTGTTTCAAAATGGCGGCCATTTAAAAAAATTAAAAAATTAAAAAAATTAAATGAGATACCAAAAATTTGGAAAGTGAAAAAGATTTTTTTTGTATGTGTTTGACCTTAATACAAAGATTCCGGAACAGTTTTTGTTTCGTCTATATCTAAAAAAAATGGCTGAGTAATACCATTTTGAATTTCTCTTGTGGCTGACATTTTAAAGCGACCTGATTTTTGTTACGCGATAACAGGCGTAATTATGAACCCATTTGGATGTAACTTGGTCTGTACATAGTACATACCAATGTCTCGACCGAGTTCGTTGGCCAGCTTCATTCGCCATCTTGTTTCAAAAGGGTTGCCATTTAAAAAAAATTAAATTTAAAATTCAAAATGAGGAATTAAACAATTGGAAAATGAAAAAGATTTTTTTATGTGTTTGGCCTTGATACAAAGATTCCGGAGCAGCTTTTGTTTCTGAAAATTTGTTCTTTTGTTTATATCTTTAAAAAATGGTTGATTTATAGCACTTTGAATTTCTAGCATGGCTAACATTTTGAAACGATCTTGTATTTGTCACGCGATAACACACGTATTCGCCTATTCCGATGTAAGAAGGCATGTGGATAGTATACATCAACACCTCGACCAAGTTCGCTGGCCAGATTCATCAGCCATCTTGTTTCAAAATGGCGACCATTAAATTAAAATATAAATATTTATTTAAAGTGAGGTGCAAAAAAATTAGAAATTGAAAAAGGTTTCTTTCTTAAGCATTTGACATTGATGGATTCAGGAGCATTTTTTTTGTCTTTACCTTAAAAAATGGCTCAGATATAGCAGTTTCAATTTCTATTGTGTGTGACATTTTGAAAAATCTGATTTTTTGCATACGACAGCACTCCTGTATATTAACCGATTCCGATGTGAGTGAGCATGTCCACAGCAATTAGTAAGGTCTCGACCAAGTTCACTGCTTAGCCTCATCCACCATGTTGTCTTAAAATGACAGGCACTTTAAGAAATTGTCGAATTTGGCAATCAAATATATGTTACTTTAAAGAAAAGCAGCTTGGATAAAGCTGACTAATTTCGCGAAATTCTCATTCATTATATTGATAAAAATTAGTATTGAATTTCCTATATTCGGTTTCCACTAAATTGAGCTTACTGTGTTTGAATGATATAATTTGGCTTTTTTTAAATAAGGATTATGAAAGCTACCTCTTCCTCCCGGCACTGGCCGGAAGGACTTTTAGGTAGCTTTCTTTACAAAAAAGCTACCTATTGCAGCAGTTCGGAGGAAAGCGATTTCAAAAAATTTTGGTATATTTTCATCGATCATGACCCCCAGACCCCGAAACCACCCTCCGTTCAAAATTGATATATATATATATATATATATATATATATATCTGACCTATGTCACACTGTAACTCCCGTAATTATGAACCGATTTCGATGTAATTCGGTGTGTACATAGTACATACCAATGTCTCGACCGAGTTCGTTGGCCAGCTTCATCCGCCATTTTTTTTCAAAATGGCGGCCATTTAAAAATTTTAAAAAATTTTAAAACTTGAAATGTGGTACCAAAAAATTAAAAATGGAAAAATATTTTTTTTTATGTATTTGTCCTTTATACAAAGATTCCGGAGCAGTTTTTGTTTCGTCTATATCTTAAAAAATGGCTGAGTTATAGCATTTTGAATTTCTAGCGTGGCTGACATTTTGGAACGTCCTGAATTTTGTCACGCGATAAAAGGCGTATTTATGAACCGATTTGGATGTAATTCAGTGTGTACATAGTACATACCAGTCTCTCGACCGAGTTCGTTGGCCAGCTTCATCCGCCATTTTGTTTCAAAATGGCGGCCATTTAAAAAATTTTTAAAAATTTAAAATTTGAAATGTGGTACCAAAAAATTGAAAATGGAAAAATATTTTTTCTTATGTATTTGACCTTTATACAAAGATTTCGGAGCAGTTTTTGTTTCGTCTATATCTTAAACAATGGCTGAGTTATAGCATTTTGAATTTCTAGCGTGGCTGACATTTTGAAACGTCCTGAATTTTGTCACGCGATAAAAGGCGTATTTATGAACCGATTTGGATGTAACTTCGTTTATTCATAGTACATACCAATGTCTCGACCGGGCTCGTTGGTCAGCTTCATCCGCCATCTTGTTTAAAAATGGTGGCCATTTAAATTTTTAAGAAAAATTTAAATTTGAAATGTGGTACCAAAAAATTAAAAATTGAAAAAATATTTTCTTCTTATGTGTTTAACCTTGATAAAAAGATTCGGGAGCAGTTTTTGTTTCGTCTATATCTCAAGAAATGGCTGAGTTATAGCATTTTGAATTTCTAGCGTGGCTGAAATTTTGAAACGTCCTGATTTTTCTCACGTAATAACAGGCGTATTTATGAACCGACTTGGATGTACCTTGGTGTGTACATAGTACATACAAATATCTCGACCGAGTTCGTTGGCCGGCTTCATCCGCCATCTTGTTTCAAAATGGCGGCCATTTAAAAAAATTAAAAAATTAAAAAATTTAAATGAGATACCAAAAATTTGGAAAGTGAAAAAGATTTTTTTTGTATGTGTTTGACCTTAATACAAAGATTCCGGAACAGTTTTTGTTTCGTCTATATCTAAAAAAAATGGCTGAGTAATACCATTTTGAATTTCTCTTGTGGCTGACATTTTAAAGCGACCTGATTTTTGTTACGCGATAACAGGCGTAATTATGAACCCATTTGGATGTAACTTGGTCTGTACATAGTACATACCAATGTCTCGACCGAGTTCGTTGGCCAGCTTCATTCGCCATCTTGTTTCAAAAGGGTTGCCATTTAAAAAAAATTAAATTTAAAATTCAAAATGAGGAATTAAACAATTGGAAAATGAAAAAGATTTTTTTATGTGTTTGGCCTTGATACAAAGATTCCGGAGCAGTTTTTGTTTCTGAAAATTTGTTCTTTTGTTTATATCTTTAAAAAATGGTTGATTTATAGCACTTTGAATTTCTAGTATGGCTAACATTTTGAAACGATCTTGTATTTGTCACTCGATAACACACGTATTCGCCTATTCCGATGTAAGAAGGCATGTGGATAGTATACATCAACACCTCGACCAAGTTCGCTGGCCAGATTCATCAGCCATCTTGTTTCAAAATGGCGACCATTAAATTAAAATATAAATATATATTTAAAGTGAGGTGCAAAAAAATTAGAAATTGAAAAAGGTTTCTTTCTTAAGCATTTGACATTGATGGATTCAGGAGCATTTTTTTTGTCTTTACCTTAAAAAATGGCTCATATATAGCAGTTTCAATTTCTATTGTGGGTGACATTTTGAAAAATCTGATTTTTTGCATACGACAGCACTCCTGTATATTAACCGATTCCGATGTGAGTGAGCATGTCCACAGCAATTAGTAAGGTCTCGACCAAGTTCACTGCTTAGCCTCATCCACCATGTTGTCTTAAAATGACAGGCACTTTAAGAAATTGTCGAATTTGGCAATCAAATATATGTTACTTTAAAGAAAAGCAGCTTGGATAAAGCTGACTAATTTCGCGAAATTCTCATTCATTATATTGATAAAAATTAGTATTGAATCTCCTATATTCGGTTTCCACTAAATTGAGCTTCCTGTGTTTGAATGATATAATTTGGCTTTTTTTAAATAAGGATTATGAAAGCTACCTCTTCCTCCCGGCACTGGCCGGAAGGACTTTTGAATTTCTAGCGTGGTTGACATTTTGAAACGTCCTGAAATTTGTCACGCGATAAAATGCGTATTTATGAACCGATTTGGATGTAACTGCGTTTGTATATAGTACATACCAATGTCTCGACCGAGTTCGTTGACCAGCTTCATCCGCCATCTTGTTTAAAAATGGCAGCCATTTAAATTTTTAAGAAAAATTTAAATTTGAAATGTGGTACCAAAAAATTAAAAACTGAAAAAATATTTTCTTTTTATGTATTTGACCTTGATACAAAGATTCGGGAGCAGTTTTTGTTTCGTCTATATCTTAAAAAATGGCTGAGTTATAGCATTTTGAATTTCTAGCGTGGCTGACATTTTGAAACGTCCTGAAATTTGTCACGCGATAAAATGCGTATTTATGAACCGATTTGGATGTAACTTCGTTTGTATATAGTACATACCAATGTCTCGACCGAGTTCGTTGACCAGCTTCATCCGCCATCTTGTTTAAAAATGGCAGCCATTTAAATTTTTAAGAAAAATTTAAATTTGAAATGTGGTACCAAAAAATTGAAAACTGAAAAGATATTTTCTTTTTATGTATTTGACCTTGATTCAAAGATTCGGGAGCAGTTTTTGTTTCGTCTATATCTTAAAAAATGGCTGAGTTATAGCATTTTGAATTTCTAGCGTGGCTGACATTTTGAAACGTCCTGATATTTGTCACGTGATAACAGGCATATTTATGAACCGATTTGGATGTATCTTGTGTGTACATAGTACATACAAATATCTCGACCGAGTTCGTTGGCCAGCTTCATCCGCCATCTTGTTTCAAAATTGCGGCCTTTTAAAAATTTTTTTTTATTTAAAATTTAAAATGAGATACCTAAAAAGTGGAAAATGAAGAAGATTTTTTTCGTATGTGTTTGACCTTAATACAAACATTCCGGAACAGTTTTCGTTTTGTCTATATCTAAAATAATTGCTGAGTTATAACATTTTAAATTTCTATTGTGGCTGACATTTTAAAACGACCTGATTTTTGTCACACTATAACAGGCGTATTTATGAACCGATTTGGATGTTACTTGGTCTGTATATAGTACATACCAATGTCTCGACCGAGTTCGTTGGCCAGCTTCATTCGCCATCTTGTTTCAAAAGGGTTGCCATTGAAAAAAATTAAATTTAAAATTTAAAATGAGGTATTAAAAAATTGGAAAATGAAAAAGATTTTTTATGTGTTTGGCCTTGATACAAAGATTCCGGAGCAGATTTTGTTTCTGAAAATTTGTTATTTTTTTATATCTTAAAAAATGGTTGAATTATAGCACTTTGAATTTCTAGTTTGGCTAACATTTAGAAACGATCTTGTATTTTTTTACGCGATAACACACGTATTCGCCTATTTCCATGTAAGAAGGCATGCGGATAGTATACATCAACATCTCAGCCAAATATAAGTTACTTTAAATAAAAGCAGCTTGGATAAAGATGACTAATTTCGCGAAATTCTCATTCATAATGATTTAGTATTGATAAAAATTAGTAGTGAATCTCCTATATTCGGTTTCCACTAAATTGAGCTTTGTGTGTTTGAATAATATAAGTTGGCTTTTTTAAAATAAGGAATTTGAAAGCTACCTCTTCCTCCCGGCACTGGCCGGAAGGACTTTTTGTATTTTATAATGTTCATTATTTCTTATTAATGATAATTTTTAGTTCAATTCAGTTAATTACAACTTGTATTCATTTCACAAAATGTAGAAAATATGTACTTTTTGAAAACTACACAAATTAAAAATCTAAATGCATCCCTCCGCATTTAATTAATGAAATATGCATTTACTTATTTATTTTTTTTTACCTCTCCAGTTTAACCGTTTTTTCTCTTAACCGGCTAACCCTCGGTCCCGTTGAGGCCGGTTAAGATGGAGGCTACTGTAGTTTAAAACTTATTCAGTTTTATATTTAAGCGCGTTTAATATGAAATACATTCTTAATCTTAATAAACAGACTGCAATGCAAGTTGTTGGAGTTTTTTTTTTTTTTTTTTTTTTTTGTTTAAAGAATAAATAAAAAAATACTTTATAATGAGCTATGATTTTTGATTTATAAATTTGAAGCTTATGGAAATATATTTCTGCAATTTTCTATTCTTAGATGTCTCGCGAAATATCCTCCTATAAATTTTGATGTTTTGTATGGATCTCAGAAAAACAATAAAGTAATATTTAATTTTCTTTAAAAGTAGCGGATTCATATTTATTAGTCATGTCAATTTAGTTACATATTTATTTGTCATATGTTTAAGTAACAATATGTAATTTACACACAATAATTGGCTTTAAACGTAGCAAATTCTGTTTTCAATCGTCTACTCTAATTTTTTTCTATTTTTTTTAATTTTTTATGTCTCATGAGATTTCTATATGTCACTTATCGATGAATGTCCTTTATAAATTTTTAATCTTTTATTACCGGCAATTCAGAAAAGGGATTTTTGTCTAAAGAAATTTCAAAAATGCAGTGGTTGTATAAGGAAATATTTATTAAAAATTACCGGTAACAAAAATAATGTTTTCTAAGCACCTTTGACGTCACGTATCCCTGAAGCTCGTTGCAAATCGGTTAAATTATGCTTATTTAGTTTTAATGGCGGCCCACAATTATTTAAAAACATTTCTAATATTTAAAATATTTAAGAATCTCTTATTAAAAGTTTACTCTTCCAAGTATATTAAAAAATAATATACACCGAAGAGCCAAAACATTATAACCATTCCCACACTTTGCAATGAACTCGTCTGGATGGTGTGGAGTGCACGTAATCAGGTGAGAATAGTATTTAACTACTGAAACAGAGTCTGAGGAATCATTTTTGCGCTTACTTCAGCCTGTGAGGGGAACTGATCTAAGCAATTTTGATAAAGGGCAGAATTCAATGGCCTGATGTCTCAGAACGAGTGTCTCCGAAATTGCACGACTCATGGGTTGTTCGCGACATATATTTGTTAGTATTTATGCAAAGTGGATGAATAGCGGTGAAATCATCAGCAGACGCCATGGCGTTGCACGTCTGCGCATTACCAAGACAAAAGGACGTCGGACACTCTCCCGATTGTTAAAGCAAAATCGACTAAAGACACGGACTCGGAAGCCAGCCCAATACATTACAAGTTCAAGGAGAATTGTTTCTGAGCACACAGTTCAGCTGATATTGTTGGATATGTGGCTACTCAGCAAACGTCCCGCTTATGTACCTCTGTTGACAAAGCATCATCGGCAACTACTCCTACACTAGTCCCGGGAACGTCCTGACTGTACCATGGATCATTGGCAGAGAGTAGCCTGGTCGGATGAACCACGATTCATTCTTCAACACGTCGGCAGCAGTGTCAAGGTATGACTTCTTTCAAGTGAACTGTTGCTCCCCCTTATGCAGTAGGCCATACACAGCCTGGTGGGGACGTTTTTGTACTTTGGGAAACGTTCTCAGGGGCGTCTCCGGTACCTGTGATTGTTGTAGAACAGACTATGAAGGCCGCTGACTACCTGAACATCATTGCGGAACAGTTGCACCCTTACATGGTATCTGTCTTTCCAACTGGAAATGAAGTCTTCAAGCACCACAATGCTCCATGTCACATTACTCGAATTGTGCTGGAGTGGTTCCAAGAACATAATACTGAATTCCCGTTCATGTTTAGGCAGTCTAACTCAATGAATCTTAATACGATAGAGCAGATTTGAAATGTCGTGGATCGGCAGCTTAGAGCTAAAAAACAACCATGTTGTATTTCTTCGGATTTGCGTAACTGCTGCTTGAACATCTGTTACAATCTGTTTTCGGCCATCTACCATGGACTGGTGTCATCCATGCAAAGGCGGGTTACAGCTCTTTTTGCGGGCCAGTGGCGAGACATGCGTTATCAGGTAAGTGGTCATAATATTTTGGCTCTTCAGTGTAGTTTTGTTTAAAGTCATAATAATATATTTTGATAACTATGTATAGCAATTTGATAAAAATGCTATGTATTTAACATTTTAAAGACGAATAATGCTGTCTTGATATTAAAGATTCGTAATATACAGAGGGTATAAACACATTTTTGTACCGATTTTGGAAAAATAAATATATGAACAAAGATAATAGTTTTATTTTCTGATACGTACAATCTGGTATCACTTTTGTTGAACTATCATATTAGGGTCAATTGGAATAACTGTGAACAAAATTTACTAGTTTCAAATACTGACAGCTTTCAGGAGAAGTAAAACTTTGTAAAAACATCATAATGTTATTTTTCTCTCCTACACTCTAAATAAAAAAGAGTCACTATTCACTCCGGAGGAGTGAATAGTCACTCTATCGCAGAGTCAAAATATGCCCAACCTCTTTAGAGTGACTATTCACTCTGAGCCAAAGTGAAATTTTTGACTCTCTGAAAGAGTGAATAGTCCCTCCTTGGAAGTGAATATCCACTCTAAACAGGGATGGATAATCACTCTTTCGGAGTAGTGACTATTCAATCTTGATAAAGGAGTGCAGTTTTTCACCCCTGGTAGGAGTGAATGGTCACTCTTTCATAGCAGTGAATGTTAATTTTTTTTTGTAGTGGTTTTTTTTTTATTTTGCTTGTATGGTCATTTTAAAAGAATCGCATCTTTTACGACATGCAATGGAAATAGATACAAGCGTGGTAAAGATTGGAATAAAATACTTTATTATCAATATTTATTTAATTCATAGTTTGTAACACTAATTGAACTTTTAAGGAAAAATTCAGTTAAAGTTACATGCTAATTTAAATTTGATTACTGACAGAAATAAACTAAAATATTTTATTCCAATCTTATCCTTTGTGTTTGCTTTTATTGCATGCCCTATAAAGATATTACTTTTAAAGTTTTATTAATAACTTTTAAATAGGTGGATGTTATATGTTTAACAATGTTTGATCTCATTTTAATTTTTGTTTTAAATATAAAACCACACTTTTTCCTTATATTATTGATATTTTTGCAAAGTGCTGTTGTTCTAAAATATTTTTAATCTTTCCATTTAAACACAGTGCTTATAATCTCACTTCATTTTTAAATAAGTTCTAAGCATGATTTAAATATTAAGAATGTGTATTTTTTTCTTTTATACGCTGTGATTTGCTTTTGTTTTATTTAATATGAACATGGAGTCTAAATTTTGAGTTCTCTGGAATATGTATATTTTTTTCTTTTAAAAATATTCCTTAACTTAATCATGATTTTTAATTTTCGTCCATTATTGCCATAAGCCACGATAAGCCATATTTAATTTAATTTTTTTATTCGCGTAGATATTGTATTTTGTGTCTCTGAGCAAAATAGATTTTATATGTTTTATAGGAAAAGATTGATCTCGCAAATAGAAAAAAAGGAAACTTAAAAATAAAGTAAATGACTGCATTAGAAATATTCTTATTGTTTTTAAAACATTTTAGTGTCAAAAAGTGGTTATTAATCTCTTTAAAAAAATATTCAGTCCTGTATTATGAAAGTAAATATGACTATTTTTAAAAATATACTAAAGCAGTCTAATGCATAAACTTCAAAACAGCCATAAAAAACATTTTATTCCAATGCTTAAATATCATGTTTTATTGTTTAGCGCCAAAAATTACGTGTATCAAAAACGTAGAAACGTAGAAAATGTTTTTATAATAGAAGGAAATTTAATAAATGATGCAGAATATCTATGATTAAATTTTTTTAGATTTCTCAGTCTCGAAATTTTAAAATCATAACCCGCAGAAAAATGTTTACATACAATTAAAAAATATATAATATACAGTAAAACCTCCCTAAGGCGACCACGTACCGTTCCAATAAAATTGGGTCATTCCGAGAGGTGGTCTCTTAACGGAGGTCATGTTTAAATCTAGATTTTAATTGTTTAAAAATGGTAACAATGTTACTAAAATATATTTTTCACATTTTGAAAAAATATAAAAATTTAAGTATCAAAATAAAAGTTAATTACATAAGTTAATTACTGCAGAGTTTTAAAAATGAATACATTGAGCTTTGCTTTAATTTTACAGTTTTATATTTTATAATTTTTATCTCCAAGTCATTTCGAAGTTCAGTAAATAAATGCATTTTTGTGGACGGGAACAAATAATGACGATTTCATTACTTTATCTATTTCTTTGAGAGTTTCCCGACAGAATAGGGCAGAGGAGTTTATTGACCGTCATTCTTAATTTGTAATCAGAATTAAATTCATTCCCTAAAATGCACAAAGGGACTTAAAAACTCTTAAAAACACTGAAAAATTACCGGGATTAAAAAAAATCAAAACTTAGTTTAGAAGTTTGATGAATAATGCACTCTCCGGAATTATTTTTTAAATAAAACCTTCTTCAACCACCCAGGAAAAAACGGAAATTATTTCATTTTCTTCAAAGAAATCGATCTCTCATGTAGGGAGTTCAACTGGGATGGTCTCTGAAAGGAGGTAAAATTAGTATTGAGGCTATGGGAATAAATTTCGTTCCATGAAAAAATGGCCGTTCAGGGAGGTGGTCGCCTAATGGAGTTGGTCGCACAGTGAGGTTTAACTGGACTAACCTTTTCGTAATATCTTAAACATCAAATATCATATTTAACTCCGAAACAATAATAAATACTCTTAACTGTATATAATACGAAATCAGTAATAAACAAAAAAAAAGTCTCCTGTAACAGCAAATTAGTGATTCCGATGAGTCAGTCACCCTTTCAAACAAAAGAGTTAAAACTTTTTTGTTTTCATCGTTGGCAAAAATAACTTGCAATACAGCATTGAAAGGGAAGAATAAAATACGTACACTCATTTTTTTTTTTTAATTCACATTTCACGAACTAATGATTTGCTAAGCATTGTGCGTATTAGAGGTCTGCACGGGCTGAAATCTCCAAGCCCGAGTCCGGCCTGATTCATTGAAAAAAAAATCGGCCCGGTCCGGCCCGTAGAAAAAAAATTGGCCCGAGCCCGGCCCGGCACGGAAAAAAAGTTAAAATCTCGGCCCGAGCCCGGCTCGGCCCGAGTGAATTTCAACAAAACCTTGATTTTTTTTTTTTTTTTTTTGAAGTATTAAAAATCTGAAAAATGCTATACAGTAAGACGGAATTGCATAGAAAAAAAAATGCGTTATGGACAAGTTCCCTTCTTAGCGAGTGTAAATGTATTATATATTCTTTTCTTATGTATTAGTATATTAATTATGCATGGATCAACACGTTAGTGAGTTTAAAACTGGGTTCCGTCATAGGCAGGTTCTTTTTCATACGTTTTTTTATGTTTTAATTTAGCTATATTTTAATAAGCGCAGAAATCTAGTGTTCTTTAAAAATAATAAATTTTAATGTTTAAGTGTAGAATAATGGCCATTTGAAAATGTATGCATTTTTTGCAAAAATGTTTGGGCCAGGTCTAATTTTACTGACCTTTGAATGGACCAGGCAACGCTGAGACAATAATTTTCATATGGGTTGTGTCAAAATTAGGACTGAAAATTTTGGGCCGTATAGACTGGCAATGAACCAGTCCCGGCTTTGTACACAAAAAATAAGTTAGGCTCGGCCCAAGCTTTCAGAAAAAGTGTGACCCGGCCCAGCCCGAGCCCGAGCCGGCCCATGCAGATCTCTAGTGCGTATTCAATTGTTAAAAGAATTATATTTCAAACCGCTACATGAAGAAATATAACAGACAATCACTTTTGAACACTCGAACGATCAATCTTTTACTATACAACATACAAATATTTAGCTAATAATCTTAACATTCCACATATCTACACGGATAAATGCTTAAAATTAAATAAGACTTACCTTTATTTTATGTATTCCATAAAGAATAATTTTAATGATATCCTAATCTGTTAATCCTAAGATGGCGGTCGAAAAAGTGATCATTTTTCTTATATTTTAAGGGTGTCGGCTCCTTGCTGCTCTGATTGGTTAATAAGCAATGCATATGTAAGTCACCCTTTCAGGAGTGAGACATTTCACTCCTTTCTAGAGAGTAGAAAATTCCACTCTTTAAAGAGTGTATTTTTATAAAATTCACTCCAAAAAGAGTAAAAATGCCTGTCACTCTTTCAAAGAGTGAGCTTTTCACTCCTTCCAATTTTAGAGTGTATACTTCAATTATAATTAGTTATTTGAGTCGTGGGATGCTAATTAAATACCAAGAATTGCCTGTTCACAATTTCCCCAGATGTTCATTATTTCGTCAGAGACTACGGGATAATTCTGAACAGGTGTGAAGTAGAGGATATACGGAAGTATATCCCGTATACCCTCTTTTTTTAATCTCTGCATACCCTCTGTTTCTCAAATAAAGCTATAGTGTATACTCTAGTCATGAAAGATCATGACTCTAGCGAACACCCTCTGCCTTTAGGGTTTACACTCTGTCTTTTAACGAATACAGAACTGCCACACACGTTCCGGTCTGATTTAAATTTCTATTTTTAAACAAAAATCTTTCTAAAAGAACCTAATGATGAGCGACTCACTGCCTTTGGAGCGCACACATTCGAATTTGTATGATTTTACATTTTCAATAAAAATCTATATATCCAATCTAACTAGCATTCGGTTGGTTGGTTTTGTGGGGTTTTATGGCGCAAAATCCGATAAGAGACATGCTGCGCCAACCTAGCATTTGGGGTTTCACTGTCTTCAGCCGAATATACAGTGTATGTAGCTCACTTTCCGATCTGTTTTGAATTTACATTTTTCTGTTTCTGAAATCTTTCAAAACGAAGTTGTTTCGAATTTCAAGGAAAATCTTTGAAGACGAACTTAAGGTTGGGGGGGGGGGGGGGGGAGGGGGTGTGTCACTGGCTTATATTTTTAAAAGAAATTCTTCCCAAACGAACTAAGGTGTCCCCGTTATAATGATTGTCGAATAAATTTAATTTCTGATATTTAGACATATTAAAATTTCAGAATTGAACAACAGTTTCGGGGCGAAGTTTCAATTGTACAAATAGTTATGACTTCAAATCCGAATTAATACGGTCTAATATGGAACCAAATCACTTAGGAAAAATTGTGCATAACTATCCCATATCATAAAAATTGTGAGGAAAAAAGAATATGGTTTTGAATATCCGTGAAAATGAATTGGAGCAAAATGTTAGTAATATTCTGTTAGAGTAATTACAACTTAACAATTATTGATTAAGAACAGCGATTTACCATGATTTTATCTGATAGAAATGAAGAACATTTGCAGTCACTAAAAGACTGTTTGTTGCTTTTAACTGATAGGGAATTTAACATGCTCACGCAGGGGTGTTAACCGTTAAGCACAAAGGGCGGGAATGTTTTCTTTCTGTTAGGTATGTAAGCCTTTGATTTTTACTTTACTTAAATACTCTCACACGAGCTTTAGTGAAGTTTGAATTTGATTCTACTCCTCGACTACAATCTTCCACAGTTCATCCAATTTTTCGGGATGCTGCTTATAAAGATACTATTTTAAAGTCGAAATGCACAGTAACCCATAAAAAGCGCATCGAGGAACTTGAGTAGTAGGATGCGTTTAAATGGAATACCCTCAAATCTGGTTTCATTGATCATTTTTTTTCTAAAAATATAGCAATAGATTTAGAAATATGACTGGAAACCTTATGATGATGGAGCTTAAAACAATGTAGATTGTTTGTGTAAAGAAAAAATACAATTTCTTTTGTAAATATCGGTCGTAACACATTCTCCGGATAAAATAATGAGTTGTTTTTAACATTTTTTTCGATTATTCTTTTGGGGAGTTTTGAGGAGGAAATCATCCTCAAAACTTTTGGGGACAATTGCAATTGGAATTTACATTATACAATGCAAATATTGTTTGCCCTATATTGGATAAACTAAACGACAAATCAGTTGCAAAGTCAATCTATACTAATAAAAGAACAGATCGCTCTGTGTGTGTGTGTGTGTGCCTGTTGGCGATGGGTAGCAAAATCTACGTCATGTACGATGCTCAAAATTTTTGTGAAGAGAGTCCAAGGCCTCTCCTAATGCACATGGCCCGCAGAATTTTAATAATCTAATTATTAGCTGAGTAATTAATTTATTTCTGACCACTCTCATCAAAAATACGCCTTTTTTTCCTTCCGCTTACTTTCGGTTGGTTGGTTTATAAAGCGTCGCTCATCCAAAATACGTTCTTTCTTTCGGTTGGTTGGTTGAATAAAGCTTTCGAAGAAATAATTAAGTAGACCGGGGTACAATTAAATGAACCAATTTGAGTGATTAATGTTTCAAGAGTGACTGTTTTTTAAACTAAACATTAAATTTTAGCATGAAGGTGAAACACATGATTTGAAAACATATTTAATAATAATGAACGTTTAAGAGAATAGATTAATTTCAAATGACGTCACAACCTAGCAACCAACTTGACAACAGGGCAGGCTTTTTGTTTGCCACACTGTTTTCTGTTTTTTCTCTACTTTGATTGGTTGAGCTGCTAAAATCGCTAACATTGCTAAAAATTGCTAACATCTGTTAAAAAAGCGGCAATTTTCGTTTGTTTACGGAAAATTGGTGGTGCCTGTTTGATACTGATCCATTTAGATAGCTAGAAATGTGATTTTTAAACGTTAAATAAATGATTAGAATACTCCTTACTGGCTCTTTTACCACTAGAAATTGGCAACAATAAGTCCTTGCATTCTAATGTTTTCTGCAGCTGTAGCGAGAAGCAACAATTTTAATAGAATATAAATTCTCACTTTTGATACTGTTAATAATATTTTTTAAAGTGTTTTTTAACCCCTTGAGGGGCAAGCAATTACGTTTGTGCAATGCTGAATTCCCACCGGAATTTTTGAAAAATTCTATTTCAAAATAAGTAAAAGCAATTTTACGGCTGTTTTCCACCAAAGTTAGAAAAGTAAAATTTAATAAAATATTTCTGGTGTAAAACTTCATTAATCGTAGGTGGTATATAATATATACCGGTGCCACTCAAGGAGTTAAAGACATTTTTAAACGCATTTTTTAATTGCTGTTTTTTGTTTTTTAAATACAGCAAAATGTTCCGAATTTATCCCCGCCTGCTATACAGTGCCGCAGGCAGTGGGAACCCATGTCGGATGTTCGTACAGAACTATTTGCACCCTTAATTTATGATTAGTGGTTATTTCCGAATAGTAATTTTCCGCAAATTTCACAAATTTTTATATCATTCCCCTACCCCTTCGACTAATATACCTATAAATAGGTATAATGACGGAGTTTCGTTCTGATGTAGGTTTGTTAAGAACAGAGTGTGCCCCCTGGAGGCAGAAAGTGGAAATAACATATTTTACGGAGCCTGCACAGAACGCCTGCTATACGGTGAAGCATGCAGCAGCGAGCCGTGTCGAAGGTTCTTATAAATCATATTGGTCTCTTAAATGAGTGGTGGTTACCATTATTTCCAAATAAAAATTTCAGCAAATTACTTAAATTCTTATTTGTGTCCCCACCCCATCGAGTAACATAACTACGGATAGGTTGAAAATCGGAGTTTTGTTCGGATATAGGTTTGTTTACTAAGTGTGCATCCTGGTGGTGGAAAGTGAAACTAAAAGATTTTGCAAAGCGTGTGTAGCACGCCTGCTATACCCGGTTGCAGCGGCGATGTCTCGTGTCCGTTGTTCGTATAAAACATATTGTGCTTCGTAGCGTTGTAAAGTGGAACTAAAGTACTTTGCAGCACGTGCACGGTTAGGACAGTTAGGTTATCGTTAGTGTTAAGTTGCAGTTTGGTTAAAGCCAGGTTACATTTAGATTAATTAGGTTACTGTTAGGTTACATTTAAGATGCGATTAGGTTACAATTAGGTTACGGTTAGGTTATATTTAAGTTCCGCTTAGGTTACAGTTAGGTTAAGGTTAAGTTGCTGTCAGGTTATGGTTGGGTTACATATATGTTATAAGTAAATTACGGTTAAGTTACAATTAAGTTACAGATAAGTTGCCGTTACGTCACAATTAGGTTACGGTTTGGATTTTATCAACAGGGGTGAACATTACGCATGTTTTCTTTAAAATATATATAAACTTAATTTTGTACAATAGCTCTGAAATTAAAATATTATGTACTAACCTTTTAGCTAATGATCGAATATCGATTTCATTGACGTATAATCGGATTTAAGGGTGATATAATTAGCTTAAAAATCGAAATATTTCCCTCAGGATTACGATGTAAAAAAAATAGTTATGTGGCTTAGTGATTTTTACAGTTAAATGTCAACATCAGTCGTCGTACACATATCTCCTGTTTCCCGTTGCAGTTTTTTTAGCCTTTTTACCGCTAAATATCATATTTTTTTTAAACCGATTTTTCACACAGTCAGCGGGCACGTACTTCAGACAAAAACAGGTTAGCGATAAAATCATACAAATTTCAGGTTCATTTAATATTACTATCACGGGCCCGGGCAACGCCGGGCGGATCAGCTAGTGAATATATAAACTATGTTAAGAAAAAAAAATTACAAAAATCCTCTATTGCTTGTCATTGTTGGAGGAAGGGACATAATTTCAATTTTGATTCGGCCACTATTATCAAGAAATGCAACACCCCTTCAAATTTAGATCCTTTTTAAACTGTTCATATTCATAAATTTAGAAACTCCCTGGTCAACGATTTTTCCGGTGTACCTTATCTGGGCGGATTTGTTATGTCACGATGTTTCACTTCTGCTTTGATCTCATTTACTCCTGAAACAAGGTCGTCTTTCGGTGCACTGTTCACTTACATTTGGGTTTTAGGCTTTCAATTTCATGTATTTGGAGGGGAATGTGATTTTATTTTATACACTGATTATGTGAGTCCCAGTACTCACGAAACCTATATATCTGTTCGTTTTCAGAATGCTTGATTTGTATACATTTTGATTTCAAACTTTGTTTTTTTTTAGTGAATTATAATAGCTAATGTTGCATAGTTTTGCATAGTGTTGCTAAACAGCGGTTTGTGATAATTTAAGATAGGCTCATGAAGAAAAATTTTACAAACAACTTGGAAGAACCGTGTTCATTAAGAAAGGAAAAAGGGTATGGAAAAAAAATATAGTCAGTCCTTTTTCTTTATTTTCAAAGAAATGACAGTTTAATGCCGTTCAAAAAACTTTTGGATAATATTAGAAACTACGATACACGTCGTTTTCAGAAATATCGCGTTCCGGATCAACGACAAAATAAGATGTCGTTTTGGGAATAGATGATTAATGAAAGGTTTCGCCTTGGAGTTAGTACAAATTCATAATTTTTAATTATGCTTTCAGTTCTATTTAGATATCATAAAACCGGGTATAAATGACTACCAAAACTTTTTGAAATGTAGAATATCTTCATGTTGCTGTCAGTTTCTGTATGCATTACCTACATTACATTTTCAATTAATCAAAGTTTTCTTAAAACGCACTTCATTGTTAACACATGTGTACCATCGTAAGGAAGTATTAACGCCGCGATTCTTTATTGATTTTTATTCCAGTAATGGCATATATTTCTCCCTTTTAATATTACTGTAATGTATTATTATTATTTTAATTGTTTGGAATTCAAGCATATATTTATATATCAATGAGCACTTAATTTTCAAATAAAAAAATAAATATATTTTTTTAAGTTTATTTGTGAAATAAATTTAAATAAGTATGAGTTTTTCACCTTTTATTTACATTGTTGAAACATTTAAGGTATAAATTGTTATGATTTTATTTTACTACAATACAACCAATTTTACTAAAGTAGTTATAAAAAATGGCTTATAAATAGAGATTTATTAAAGCTGTTTTACTTAATAAGGTTCTCTATTATTTAGCTATTTACTTAATACTAGTAATTATTAACACTCTATCCTTCATTTACCTCAAATTATGTTTAGTACGTCAAAAGAAAACTTACACGATCTTCCAAACACTGTATTATGTGAACATGCTTGCATTTGGATATTAACCTTTAACTATTTCATCTGTCAAATTGATACATTTTGAAGCTTTTAAACTTTCAATGGAGAATATATACTTTTGGGGGTTTAAAAATATGCTCAAAAATTATTCTAACTACACAAAAATCTATAATGTTTTCATATCTTATCAAACTCATTTAGAAGAAACTATAATTCTTACTGAAAAAGTGTGCAAAGTTATTTATACTTTTTCAGGCAATAATGCTCACTTTAAATTTATTTTTTAATAGTAAGTTTATATGTTGTCAGAGAAAATGTGTGAAATTTTAACTCAGCCGTTTTTTAACCCCAGTAAAAAAGTAAGTTCTGCAATATAAATGATGATAATGAAAGTGACAAAAGCAATTATTACAGTTACAGGAAGTCGCATTTATTTCGTGCAAACGGTTTAAAGCAATGGATATTTTATGTTACTCATCTTATTTTGGGTATCTGCTTATCAAGCTGTTAATTTGCAAAGAAAAGAAAGGGAAAAAGCATATGATCATTTTTGAAAGAGCATTTGAAATATTATTGCGCCGGAACAAAAGAAAGTCTTTGAAATATGTGTCTTTCTGGGGAAATTGAGTTGAAAATACCGTTTGATACATCATCACTACTGCAAAGCTTTCGATTCTATCATATGTGAGAGCTTTTGTTTAATAGCACGATGGAAGAAGAGAGTTATGCTTATTTGTGCCTAATAATTTTGTCATTTTCTAATTCTCTATATAATAAAAATCTATGTATGGATTTTCTTTCTGAATTTATTAATTCAACACCTTTGAATACGAACAAGTTATTTGGTTACAATTATAATTTAGACAGAATGCTGAAATAAAAATGATGCATTTCAAAAAATTATTATTATCGAAATTATTTATCAGTATAAACACAGGTACAATTTGAGCTTGTTAAAGTAATAGTGATGAAAGTCTCTAATTTTGAGAACAGACCCTTTGTGCATGGTATAACAAATATACATTCCATGTCAAGACGTATCAAACTTTCAATAGGAAAAAGAATATGATTTGTAGTCTTAAAAAGGCTGACTTACGGATAGCACCAGAAAATATTCCACGGCATACAAACACATTTTAAAACATCTAGAGAGCCATTTGCTTCTGAAAATTTAAGAAAAGCATGCTTACCCCCGGTGCCTAAGACATTAGCATGCTACATTTTTTAATTTTGCCTATAATTTTAGCCACCTAATAATAACTTGGACATCATTAAAGCACTAAACCGTTAAAACCATTAGGCACACAAATAAGTAAAAGAGTTTTCTTTTTAGGCTATCAAAATTTCTTATTAACTAAATAATAATGAAACAGAAACATGCTTGATTTAAAATTTGTAACATATCACTGAAATTAATGCCAATATAATATAGGGTGGGAGAGTCTTTGACACATTTTTTAATTCAATGATAATCAGTAATTGGCATATATGATTTCGGCTTGGACGTAAATGTTTCTCATGATTAAAAGTTACTTAACACATTAAAAATTTTAATTTAATTTTTTTTCCCTGAACGACGCTGTAAATCTTTTTAAAAAGCAAAAACTCAATATAAGAAATTGAAAAATATTTTTTATTACAGTAATTTGAAAGAAGACATAATTCCCAATTGACTGGCTGTGTTCGTTTTGCCCTGTAAAAAATTGAAGTGTTCACTTTTTTGTTACGACGACTGTTCTACGTACTACCATATTACAACGTGTACAAAAAACTGAATATTATTTGGATGTGGTTTGAGCTACAAAGAGCGCACACGGTTTAAATATTACAGTACATTCTTGGTAGTACGCCAATCTCTTTTTTTATAAGGATACTTAAGTGGACAAGTTAGTTTTGGTGATTTTCTGTGCTATCGTGATGTCTTGACTCGCTAATATTTGCATGTGAATAAGAATTCTAATCTGTGAATGAGAAATATGATATTTGTGTGCGAATGAGAAATCTAATTGTGTGTGAATTTAGTGGAAAACCTGAAATTCTGTGGATTGAGAAAAGATTACTTCCCTCATAGATATATCCGTTCACTACGCTGTAGATTTCTCCGTAATAGAAGCATTATTTAAATAAAAATAAATTTACAGATACAATGCACTTTTAAAACACTGAGTAATAATTAATACTATCAAGGATTATATTAATATATGTAATTAATTTTTTATACCATGTTATAAAAATCATCTTTTTTTTAACATTTGTGAAAGATACAGAGAAAACAACAGCACAAATTTCTCTTTTTGATCGGCAATCCGTGAATTAAATGTTGTTTTTGTTGTTAAATTCCTATCATGTCTTCCGTGGAAGGTAAACTCCCTGAAAGGGGTGTTACAGATAGTAGAATGTAAATTGTCTGAAAATTGTTTCTTTTCCACACCTTTCTTATCCATTTTCTAAGATGGGAAAACGCTTTATGGGCTACTTTTATGTTTAAACGGAACTTTGAATCATGAGAGCAGTTTCGTCCAAATCGTACTCTTGTACGGCAATTACTTGAATTTTTATTGAACTTTAAAATATATCAAGGATTTTTGTCCCATTATGTATATAAAAGTACTATTTTATTGCATTACCTCGGTACTATTTTCTCATTAGAGTGTAACTGGAAAATCGTGGTTTCATATTACATTTAATCTATTTTTCTGGGTAAATTAAATAAAATAAACGGTGAAGTGCGACCATTACTCGCGCACAGAGGGTTCCGTAGAATAAATATATGAATTTGTAATTGTATTTAAAAAAAAAAAGAAGAAGAAGTTGCTAAAAGAATACTAACGCTCGTATTCACCAGCTACTTCGACCCCGAGTTATACCGATAACCTCGACCGAACGCTCAAACGGTATGCACCTTTAATCCTGATTGGACGTCTCCTTGATAATGTCCAATCAATGTTATCGTGAATTTCATTTGAGCGTTCGACCGAGGTTTTCTAGGTCGAGGTAGATGGTGAATACGAGCATAAGACTTTGTAAAGAGCTATACAACGTAGGGTTGGGTATAACTATATATATTAGAAAAGTGTAAATGTGTATACCCTGAAAGTTCAAAGCGATATGGACCCTAAATAATATCAAATATAGCTATTCGTATAAAACTTTTTTTAATATTATCCTAATCTGTTTATGATGAACTTAATTCGGTACGGACAAGAAAAGCAGTGCATAGTTAAACTTCATTTGGCATTTCATGACACTAAATTCAGCGTAGTAATAACCTTTATTTCTACACTGTAGCTAAAACAAAATCTTTGTTCAAAGTTTAAATTTGGCATTGTGCTAAGCGCACTTTGAATTTAGGTCTCAAAGTTGCAACGCCGCCTTGGTCAGTGCCGCGTTTTTCCAGAAAGGTGTTTAATTAATTTTTAAAGTCACTCGAGGCGTATTGAGAGATACAATCAATGCAAACTATCGCGAATCCTACAGTATTTATGCGATTCATTCTAATTAAATCTTTCGAGGGCGATGCCCTTAAAAAACGGACACCTAATTTTAATTCCAAAACAGACAAATGGCACCAAGAATATTTAATTAAAATTTTCCTTTTATCATGTACGTGAAAATAAGGAAGTTCGCATTTTCTAATAAATTCGTTTCTAAATTCTGGTGTCAGTTCATTTTTTCATAAGTTTATAATTAGGCTTACTCTGTGCCGGAAAGGATTAAGTGGTCGCAGGACTCTTAAAGCTTCAAAATTTAAGAAATTTTAATTTTTTTAGATGTTAAACTCCTATCTTCTCTGAATATTTTGATATAATTGTTTCCTTGAAATTCCCATTAGAAGAGAAGTTTTGGCTTTTAGAATTATACCTGCTAAATAGCTGAAGCGGCGTTTCCGAAACTTTAAAGTCATTATTTTCCAAATGGCGTTTTTGGGGCATAACGCGCAGAATACCACAAATACTTCTGAATATTTTTTCATGAAATTTTCAAAACATATATTTCATGTTAGTCTGTATAAACCGAACCTAAAATTTCCTTTTTATTGTTCAAAAAAATATTTTTTTAGGTGATTTTACTGTTGAAATTTTCAAAATTTTGTATTAGCTAAATGCAACACTGCATTAAAAATATAAAAATGCTTTAAATACACATTTATTTAAGTTCAGGGAAATTATTACAATCTGAAGTATAAGCAAGCACCAAAATTTTCATTCTAGTTGCAATATTTATTTTGTAATCCTGCGCGTAAAATGTTATGCCAATTTTTTGTTCGAAAAATGTCTAACAGTTTCGAGCCCCCTATAAATACTAATTCTGTATCTTGCAATTTTTTAAATACATGAAACGAAAGAACATATTATATCTTTCATCCCAATTAAAATTGTGTTTTAAAATCATAAACATTTTGAGACATTAAATGTTGAAAATGGTCTTTTTTCCATTTTTTCCACTTTTTATAGTCCCGAGACACCTTAAATTAGTATGTTTTTAACAATTTGACGTTTATTGCTTTTATACTGTTATTGGACATTACACTACACATATATATATCATTAAAAGTTGCTAACTAGGTATATAGTACGCCGCCCCTGTCCTTCTGTATATCCAAACTGACCGTATCTTTAGGGGTTAATATTTCGGCTAATTACCGACAATTTTTTCCAAAATTCATGATCAACAATGTTTTTTTACTTCTGCTACGATAGGTAACCGCTGCGACTAGCGCTGCTCAACACTTTTGCTGAAACCCATAAATCGAAATTTGAGTGTAACGGAAAAATGCGATTTTCTCAAAAACTATGTGACCTAGGGTAATCACTATAATCTTCCTGCAAGGTTTAAATTAATGTATACTACCTCTATTTTTTTCATAATTTTAGTTTCAGTAGATTCGGAATTAGATGGGGGGGGGACATATTTTTGTGCTACATTTTCAACAATATCTTTGAAAATGTAATACCTAAAATTAAAAGGAATGTATTGTTGAGTTCAGCGTTACAAAAGCTTTCACAAGATACCCCACATGATATACAAAGAAAATTTTTTTTCTTTTCAAGTAGCATAATTAGCCCCTCTACTTTTTTACTAAATATATTTATGAATGTTTATTAATCTGAAAATATGTGGGTCAATGGTCTTTATTACTTCCCCGAATTTGAACTTTCCACGTTCCATGGTTTACGAGTAAAATGGTTGTGACAGACAGACGGACGGACAGACACAGGAGTGATCTTATGATGGTTCCGTTTTTACTTTTTAAGTACGGAACCCTAAAAACAGCGCTTTTCACAAATGATAGCACAAGATTTAAGACGTGTTAGACAATAGAACGACAACAACAAAGATTTTTTTTTTTTTTTTTTTTTTTTTTGCATAGAAATCTAGGGGGAAAATACATTTATTCACGAAAAATTTCGTGTCTCACTCGAATTCAAAACTGTACTTTTTTTCATGACTTAAAAGTAATATATAAATTGTAACAAAATTTTCCACATACTTACTTGTTTTGTGCAAAAGGCGATGATATTACCCTGTCATGAAAATAGCTCGAAGTCAAAATTAATACAATCGGTGAAAATACGTACAATTTCAAATGCGCCCTTTATTTAGCACTGTTTGGATGGTGGCCATTTCTATTACATCTTCCTCCATTCTGATATGTTTAAATTCACGGGACTGAAATTCTTAAAACACATTAATGTTCATGGAAACTAAACAGATCTAAAAAAGTAAGCACATCATTTATGTTTCAATTATGGTTTTCTCTTTCTGCTCTATTATCCAGGTTAAAGATGTTTTCCAAGTGCCATATTTGTGCTCTTAGTCTGTGTTCGATATCGTTAATCGTTTCATAACGTCAAATGTTCACATCACGTCACCTAACCTTGAAGAGTGATGAACAAATTGAATACACCCACGCACACACATAAACACATACAGTAAAGCTAACTAAAATTTATAGATAATATTTTTTGTATATGAATTACATTTCAGAGAAAATTACTATACCAAAAAATATAAGTAATCTTAAGCAAGTCTATTCTCCGAAATTTATAAAAAAATTAAGAAAGTGATATTGAACATTTATCAGCAATAGAACTTTGCTAAAGTGGTTTCGAACATTACCATTAAATATCTCTTAATCTCTCTGTTTCTGCTTCTAACAAAAGAAATTTAAATATCTGAAAAATGGTTTCAAAAATACTTATCAATGCAACACTCCTAAGAGACAAGTATCATTCATCATTGAAATATGCTTTAAGTATTTGTGAATAAGTGGATATATTTATATTTTCTGTTACGCTGCGTCAGTAATACATTTGTTTAGTACTTTAATCCAAGCAATCTATTATATCCTGACAATAGACTTTTAAAGATGTATCTTTTTAAAACGTCTTTCTGGAAAGTTGTAATATATTTCAGAATTTTAACACTGACAGAATATAATTATTTATTGACATAGTGAATTATTTAAATTTTAAATTTTGAGATTACATTGTTGTTAAGTAAAAATGATTTAGAGAGATGAAAATTTTTAACTTTATGGTGGTTTAACGAAATGGATTCTGCAAAAGAAATACTTCTGTTAATCTGAATTTTGTTTCGGAATACTTTTTTTTAAACATCTATAAGAATATATTTGAAATCACATTTGTAATACGTGATAATGTATCTTTAAAGAGCAACTGTCAATATAATAAGTCAAATCAAATTCGATTTAAATTCATAGTTATAATTATTTTGGATAATAACAAATAAATTATACATGAAGTGTCTTGCTATTCAAACGTTAAACAGCAAAGTGAAGAAAAGGAAATAACATGAAAGTAATGATACTTTGAATGAAACTTTAATGAAGAATGATTTGAAAATAATGTAACTTTCACAGATCACGGGTTACAATAACAACCACAGGTCTAGTAATGTACAAAGAAAATACTCAGAAAATATATAATAAATTTTAACACAAAAGTAGAATATTGGAGACCAGAAAAGTTGAATGTTCAAGGTTTGTCACTATGGAATGTGATTACCTGCGCTAGTAACATACACCTAACAGCGTCGATCCATGCAAAAATGTAATCATGTATAAAGATTTGTGTATGTGCTCCCACTCTAGAAAATGAGACGTCTTAGCTTGGAAATGTTCCAAGCAGGCTCAGAGAATGAATGTAAGCTTCTCACTATTATTTTTCATACATTTTTAATGACTTTCATGCCGGGTGATTCACAAGTGATACGAAGCAGAGTTTCAGATATTAAGTAGTAGCTGAGAATGAGAGCCCTGAGAACTCGAGCTTTATCGTCCATAAAAACAAAATCTGGAAACACAGATGCAAGAAAAGGGCAAACATACAGTGAAATGATGTCTATACCGCACTGAAATAACAATAACATGATGGAAAATGTGGCCACCGAAGCAATCCCAGGACGAATTCCAAAAATGTTTATATTACAAAGCACTTAAATCTCACAAAGGCCTCACTGTTCCTTTTACTAGAATCTAAAAATACTCTAATAAAAGATAATCTAGACAGTAAATGGAATTCCGCTGATCCCAGAACTTCGTTATTTGAAATATAGAAAGGTTGACCTTATTAAATAGGCAAAACACACAGACAATCTCCACGTGGCGTAGATAGCAAGAGGGAACTTGATTACCATTGGGTCAGTTTTAAATCCGCCGTTTCCAAGCCACTACACAGCCAGAGTTTCTAAATTATCACGTTGTTGAAAAATAATCGTGAGAATCAGATTTCAGAAATACACAAAGACTTTTCTAAACTTAAAGAGAGACAAAATAGATTTCTCTTTAACTCAAAAATGTTAGTGATTTATGGAAACTCGATTGTGCGCAAAATATATTAACTCACTTGTCGACAAGAAAACTCTTACAAAAGATCAAATTGACACTTTGATAACACCACCCTTCCCACCTCCGTAATTGGAAATAAGAATTCTCGGGATAAACTTGTCCGTGATATATATTTTTTTTAATCAGAGCTAAAACACCCCCAAAAACATATGATGGGCAACAAGTTTATAGGTTTGTGTAGTTTTTTTTTTATTCTATACAGTGTCACCTATAAATTCTATGGTGGTATAGACACACACTATTATTTAAAATCTCAACTTTAAATATCTATTTTCTTACAAATTTTAAATCTTAAATGCTTAAAGTTTAAAACCTAACCACTTAGAAAACATATATACAGGGTGTCCCAGGGTTATTGGTACAAAAATTAAGGGGAGATTGGGGACATCAAAATGATTCAGATTTGCATGGCAACCAATGGCCGGAAGCGTTTTCCTTGTGCGGTAGTGACGACACAAAACACAAGAAAGAAAGGACACGAACAGGAGAAGAAATCATGTTTATTATTCTTAGTGCTACAAAAATACCGGGACAGTTCTGGAAAGTTCTGAGGAACTTGTTGTACGGATCGTGGCAACTGCTGGGGAAGTCCGGCATACTCCCGGTATTATCGAGAACATTAGATCTTCCATGCGCCGGAGATGCACTTCAATGCATCACGGCCCGGTGTCGTAATTTTGAACACCTACGTTGATGACGATCATTGTCTCTTTAATGCTCTTTATTCTTTGTTTTTTGCTGTACTAAGGATAATAAACATGTTTTCTCCTCTTATTCGTGTCCTGTCTTTCTTGTGTTTTGTGTCGTCACTACCGCGCCAGGAAAGCGTTCCGATGATGGTTTGCTGTGCAGATCTGAATCCTTGTGATGTCCTCTACCTCCCCCAAAAGTATGTCCCAATAATCCTTAGACACCCTGTATAAATAGCGATTTAAACCACTTCACCACGCGCTAGTGCTACGGAAAACTAACTCTACGAACTGTTACGCAATTTCCAAAATAACTTTCCTTAAGCTCAGCAAAAATGCAAATTTATCTTAAACTTACAAGATAAGAACCTCAGTTCCATTATAACATCAAACTTTAACGTTTTCAGTTCTAAAATCCTTGCAAGATCTAATCTCAAATTTCACAAGTTACTACTGCATGTATAAATGACTCAAACCGCACTGTTATTTACAAAGGAATACAAACTAAGAGCAACTTTTGTTGCGTACATAAATAATTATGAAATACTTTTCAATCTTCCAGAATACTCTAACAAATCATAACTGTATAAGAAGTAAAAACCATATTTTAGAAATTTCCATCTACACCTGGAAATGCATTCTAATTCTTTTGTGAATCCCTGTATATGATCTATATCTATATATGCACTGCATAGTGTGCTAATTTAGCATTGTACAGTGTTGGACAATTCCATCCGTATGATTCCTTCCTCGAAAAGTAAATCATCCACCAAGTGAACACGATGTGGCCTGCAATTGTCGTACATTGACATGAAGTCATCTCTAATTGCTGCAGCTTAAGGGACAACAATAGGTCTGAGAATCTCATTCCTATACCGCTGACTGGTCAGAGCTCCATTTTGAATGATGTGGAGGTCGGTGCACCCATCCATGGAGATGCCAGCATAGACTATCACTCCCCCACCGCCAAATCTGACACTTCCTTGCACGAACGCAGGATTGTTTCTAGTACCACGTTCCCTCCAGATGAAAATACACCTATTATCAGGATGAACAGAAAAACGGGAGTCGTCAGATAAAAGAATATTACGCCATTCAGTTCTCCTCTAATTCACATGCTCTGTTGCCCACATCCTGCGGCTTCAGGGTGCCTTGCTTTTAACGTAACACAAACGAGCACACAAACCTACGGCGAGCACACAAACCTACGGCGTGGCGCCAGTTTCGAAGAGTTTGCGTCGAAATTGTGGTGCCAGTAGCCGAGCGAAGTGTAGTTGAAGAAGAGTGGCATTCATATTTCGTGTCTCCGAGGCGTTAACGTTAAATATTGATCTTTATTGGGCGCTGTTACGATCTTGCCCTGATCTTCGACCTGCATTTCCAGTCTCCAAAAAACTGTTCCAAATTCTGGAAATCAAACTTTGTGAAACTCCATTTGCTTCTACTAATTTGGCTTGTGTTTGGCCTGCCTTTAGCCGACCAACAACTCTATAAGCTTTTTATTCGGTTAAATGACTTTGTTGAGACATCGCACTCATCGAAACAAAGCACTAACTGAATGTCGATCATTCTTTTCGGCTTTGTCTTTCAGTAGGTTGAAAGCCAACTTTCATTCGCTGTTGCTAAAGCGTCGTTTTTGACATCAAATTCAAAATCTACATACTTCGAAGTTTGAAAATAAGGAAAATTTTCATTTGTGACTCTCTTCTTCCAATTTTTGAAGAAAAAAAATCGCTGAAACCGTTATTTTATATAAGTTTTATAATATAATTTAATTGTTTTGAGCAGTACATATACTCCAAACGGCCATATATGTTATATACATCATATAAATATTATATACGTATTATATGGCATATATACATCATATGCATCTTATACCCATGTCATATATACAGGATGTTCTATAAAAGATGGGCAACACTTTAAGAGGCGATAGTGCATATCAAAACAAGGAACTTTCACTAAAGAATACATGATCGAAAATAAAACGCAAAGGTGCTGATGCAATTGGAAACTTTATCCGTGCAAACGTTAAAACTGCATTCCACTCTTGAATTATCGGAAGAAGAACGACACTAATAGCGTGCAAATGTGATATTGGGAAGAAGAAGAATGTATATTTAAAATTTCGCCTCGATTAATACATAAAAGCCGCTGATCCGAGTGTGCAAGTGCCAATCGCGGGAGGAACTTATCGGAAGATGTTGCCTTTCAGTAATAGGGAAAGGGATGATATGCACTTTATTTACGGAACTGTAACTTGAAATTACTCAGAGGCTCAGCGATTATACGGCGAGCGGGTTCCCACCTTGCTTTCGTCACTTAATCGTCCTTTGTTTGTTTTCACCTCGTATGACAACATCACCTTTGGCAACCTCTAGAACCTTTGAGTTTTAATTCCGACCACATTCTTTGATGAAAGTTGTTTGTTTGGATGTGTATTATCACCTCTTAAAGTATGACCATCTTATTTTGCCCATCTTTTATGAAACACACTGTATACGTCATAAATACGTCATATATGACTATAAATTAACCATATGCGTCACTAAATTTTATATACATGATAAACATATATTTTTGTATATGGTTTATAAAATGGCAATAAATCTTTTTCTCTTGGCGATTTATCCTCGGGCGCGGCTATAACCCAAATGTACCTTATTTATTTTTACTACAGTGGTCACCATGGACAGTTTTTTAAGGTAGTACCAAATATTTACACATTCTGTGAAACGACAGATTATGCCTTGATACGCAATGAATGATGTTCAACTTTTTTATCTAAACCGACCCAGAATAGTTCTGCTAAATACCAAGATATCATAAGTTTCTTAGATAATTTGAAAAAGTGTAACACTGAGTAATCGTTTTATACATTTTAGTTGATTGCCTACTTTAGTATAATTCAATAAAAGCTTTCACTTAACTCATTGAAGTAAAAGCTTTCACGTAACGCATTCGTTTAAGTGGAAATTGGTCAAAAATACGCAGTGCGGGGCTTTTCCCTATCACTGCTGGTTTTTCCACAAATCAATGGGGCGAAGATGAACAGAACAATAGTTTTTAAAAAATTGCAATTTCTTCCGAAATTATAACTTGACAAAATCTAGACTGATGGTAATACTGGCTGAGGTTCAAATATACCATTTTAATTAGCCATCAAACAAATTTAGAGCAATATGTTCATTCAAAATGAAAATTTATGGAAAGTGCGTGTTTTTTGCCCGCCACCTGGCCTAATGTATTACAAAGAAATTTTCTGTACCATGTACTGGATTACAAGTTAATTCTCATTTTATCTTTTAAAATACAATTATAGTAATGGAATAGAAGTCAATTCCGATTAAGTTTTTAATTGTATAATCCAAATAACTTTTGTTATATAATCCAACTAACCTATTATAGGCCAATTCTAATTACATCTTTTAAAATATTATTTAACTTAATTTGTATTGTACCAACGTTCGTTCAGAATATAATTTGGTTAATTTGTGTTATAAAATTAACCAAAACAACCGCCGCGGCGAGCGGCCCATCTTCGTCCACAGCCCTTTATTCTTCCACTTATTCTGACTCTTTTGCGGAAGCAAGTTTCATAGGTCCCCAGCCACGTCCCGAGTAAGAGACTCTCTAGCAAAAGCGAGATTGAAAAAAAAATCAAAAATTGAAACCGGACAAATTTAAAAGGGAAATTACACAAATTAAATACACCGAAACGCGGGAAGGGTTGGGCTCGGGGCGATGAAGCTACCGAACGGCTCCTAGCTACTTCGAGCTAGTTGTATTATAATAAAATAAACTTCTTAACTCAGATAACTGAATAAGATGTTACGTGAGTTACAAGTGCATGAACATACGACAACACAGCCATAAAATCATGCGCTCGAATATTAATAAAAGTAACAGTAACGCAAAAAATTGTTTCATGTACGGATGTTCCCAAGTAGCACAAAACGGTTGAAGCAATGTTGGTTAATTCTTGGATAATTCCTGTCAAACATTGGCCCTCAGTACGAAATGTCTGCTTTTGCTGTACTATTGACGAACGAATCATTTTGCCAACAAAGGCTCGACAGTTGTACACTCGTGGAAAAAAAGAAAACACCCTTTACTAACTCTGCAAAAATTTATCGTAGAAGAAATTTATTGGTACTACACGATTGGTAATAAAGTCTACTTTTAAACTTTTACTTGTATATAAAATTTGCTTAGAGGGTCATCTACATATTAAAACGGACCATAACTTTATTTTTTTCAATAGCAGTACCTAATTCTGACAGCATAAATGAACTCTACACCCTTTAATTAGCCTAAAAATAAATTTTTATGCAGTTCGTACGATAAGTTAAATTACGATAAATTATCTTCGATAATTTTTTAAAATAAAAATAGTATACTGCTTTCTATTAAAAAATAACAAAAACTGTATTTTTTTAAATATAAAATTTAATTGGTTTAGTTTTTGCAGTTAAAAGTTAAATAAAAATAAGAGTGAAAAAATTACATATCTTCAAATACAGTTCTCTATGCATGAATATAAAGAACATTTAAATTTATTATTCATTTTTAAACTGTTAATTTATCAGAAGTTCTGAATACTTCTTTAGCATTAATCCAGCTGATTAGAGAACTCTTCTAATTGATCATTCTAATCTGCTTAGAAACACTATCGCATTTAATGCGAGAAAAATTATTCAGGATTCCAGAAATAGATCCAGAAGAATGCGCAGCTGAACTTTAAATAAATTCTTCCACACTGAATATTAATTCGATACAAAATGAAATAAACTATTTAATTAATCTTTGCTATATGGGATTTCAATTTAAGCTATTTTAAAAGGAACATTTATGGAAAAAATACTCTCGAAAGCATTTTTAATAATTTATTTTACTAATATTTTCGCAATAAAGCCATTAATGGCAATCAACACTTTGATGTTTGAAACTTAAGCTCTTTTTTTGAAATTTTTAAAAAAAGATATGCAAATTGTCTGCAAAATAAATGTGCACTAAATCGTTAAATAGGGCATTCTCACAATCTTTAGACTTTCAGGAATAAAAATCTGGTGAAATTAAACTTGCTGAAATAACATTTTAATCTGATAGACAAATGCCTTTAAAGATTCAAAATAAAGAAAAAATGGTCAACAGCGAAAAAATTTTTATTTAACTGAGGTTTAAGTTAAACTTGCCAGTTTAATTTTCCTTACCATTTTACCACTAAATCTTTTTATTTTCTTCTAAATTTTCACCTATGATGAATTTGCATAGTACCCGCAGGACATTCAAATACCATATAATAACAATGTAGTATTTTTAGTACAAAATTTTGGTATAACATTCTCTTAAATTGTTGTTAACAAAGGGATGGTAAGGTAAAAAAGAGCAAGGTACAGGGAAAAGGGACGGTAAGGGAAAAGGGATGGTAAGGATTGGGCGGTAATGAAAATTACCACCTATATTTAGGCAAATCACGTTCAGACTAAGTGATAACCACAATGTTCATTGGCTTTCAGAAACGGTTATTTACATTCGATTAAATTAAAAAAAAATTAATTTACCTCGTAAAGTGCGGGAATATACCTTGGAGACGATAAGACTACCAATAAAGCCACGATGCTTGAAATTGATATTTAAATGCTGATTTAAATTCTGCAGTAAATTTCCTGTCAAATAATTTTAGAAATTCTTTCTCTAGCATACTTCTGCATGAGAAAAAATATGAAAAAAATTCTATGGCTTCATCTGAAGTGATTTTCTGTATAATTTTAGAAGAGGGACGGTAAGGAATCTAAAACACAGGTACAGAGTTAAAAAAATAATAAGAACCGTAAAAATGTGTGCAGGTTACTTTTTTGCTACATATTTATATAAAACAACCGTCCCAGTTTAAATTACCACAAATTTACATCGAATTACTTTTATTGAAACAATTTTATACAGACAGCTCCAAACTTAAAAATCAGCATCTGGGACACGGGACGGTATAGGAGTTTCCTGGATATTTGGACCTCCAACATCGTCCAAAGCTTATTTATCTCGTTAATATTGCTATGCAGTGATGCATTGGGATGTTACCCCGTATATGAAATAAAACAAGCACAAGAAAATGTACTAAAATAAGAATTATTATCCAGGGACTTAAAATTCAAAAGATCGTGAGAATGCCCCATATATATACTATAACCGTATTTTTTTGATTTCATAAAATAAAAAATAGCGGCTTGACAGCTTCGATAAAAGAGTGTCAAGCGGTGGATACTAAAAGCTATCATATATTTAAAACAATCAGATTAACAAAATGTTTTTTTAGTTCAAAATTTAGTGAAATATGTTGTCATTTTAAAAATTATGCAGTTTTAATAATATCGCGTGGATTTAAAGTAAAGTTAAAATTTTGAAAAAAAAAGTTACTTAAAATTAACAGAAAAGCGCAAAATTTAAAACAAATCCTGTGTATTTCACTAGAAAAATGAATGGCGATCAATTTTCAAAAATATCATGTTAATTAATTAAAAATTAGCAAAGCAAGTGCGTTCACCGATTATTAAAATAGGGTTCTGAAAGAAAACGCATTTAAAGTTTTCGTTACTGTTTCCTGGCTTTGACGCGCTCTACTCTTGCTTCAGAATATAAAACTTATATAAAATTATAAAATATAAAATTTTTACTTTCAATATCAATTTCTAACTAACACAATATGATATTAGTGCGTATGAAGTGCACTTTAAGTAAATAAAAAATCATTCGAAATTTTTAACCTGCCAAATGGTGTTAAGTACACCAAAAATGTTTAACTTAAAATAAACATTTATATTTTTAATTACACTGTTAAAGATTTATTTCAGAATTTAACTAAAAGATTGTCCAAAAATTTTGCCACCATAAAATCGGGAAATTTTCTCCAACATTTTAGGCGTTGGAAAATAAACTTCTGTTGGTTGAATCATGAACTGGTAAAATCTTGACCCAAGATTTTAAAAATATGGAATAGTAAATCTCGAATCATTTTTTTTTTGCAATCAAGGCCTATGCCAACACACTACAGACAGAGCTCGCACTCCGTCTGTTTTTTAAACACTACTTTTATTTAAAAAAAGAAAAAAAAACTTCCTTATAAATTTCGTAGAAACATACCAGGAAGAGCGTTTTTCTTGAAATTGTTGCTGAAACCTACTACGAATTCCTTTAAAAAATTACTTGTTTTCAATAAACGGACAAGTGGGAGCCCTGTACAGATATCTAATCCTGAATGCGAAATCGAAATTGTCGAATCTCTTAACTTGCAGCCAGTATTCTAACCACAAGTGAAGGAAGCGAATACCACTGTGCTCTAAAACAGTATATTAAGAGTGCGCATAACTGTTTGTTCTGATTAGCTGTTATATATTACTATATGATTCTGAAAAGTCGAACCATTTTTTAAATTTCACTGTGATTAGAAGTTATAAAAATTCAAGTGAAACAAGATCTAATGCTCCTGCTCCTTTTTTTTTTTTTTTTTTTTTTTTTTTACCATCAGAATATGTAACATATTGAACGGAAATTCTTTACTGTGTAGTATTATTTTATTTTCTAGAAATGTTTCGGTATCAAGATCAAGTCTTCTAAAATATTTTTAAAATCTTGTTTGGGCTGGTAGTTAATATACTATGACAGATGATGGGAAGAAATATATAAAACAAATAGAATCAATATTTCTTCCTTTCTTGCAACAGAGAAGAAAGTTTATAATTAGTGATAAGAATAAATAAATAATAGTTTTAAGAAACTTCACGGTATACTTAATTGGAACCTGGAGTGATTTAAATAAAATAACTAGATGAGAAAATTACACGTAAAAGAACAAGGAACATTGAAAAAACATTAAAATAACTGAAAATATTTGTTAAATTCTGTATAATTTATTATACAAGGTGTCTATAATTAATCTTGAATACGGAGCAACCTATAGCCCAAATCATTCGCCAGCAATGTGTAAACCTTTTTGGATGACCTAACACCGTATGCTATGAATGTTCTAAAAGCACATTTTAATGAAAAACACATCATTAGTCGAGACTATCGTTATGTGTTCCACTACCCCCACAATCCCTGGATCTCAATCCTAGAGTATTTTGGCTTTGGATGAAGACAAAACATCTATTGTAATAACTCGAGAGCGTTAACTGATGATAACGGTAAAGTTTCGTGGCACAGTCTCAACATTTCCTACCTCAAGCTTCGTTTAAGTCATAGAACAAGCTAGCTTGGTGACTTCAGATTGCAGCTGATAACGATGGCCATCTTCTGGTACAGGTTTTACTGTAATCAAAATTTTACAAGTAAAGGTGTATTTATACGCTTAATTTATTATTGCACATATAATTGGCTACCTATTAGACATATAACTCGCAAAGCACTCTAGTGGCTATATTTGAAATTAATTTTGTGTCTCTAAGTGTTTTTATCGTTCCTTTATTAAGCCATCTAAAATGTTTCCCACTTTCTGATCAAGCAGGACGGTCGTTCTGCCAAGCCAAGCTATAAAAAATGCTAACCTCTCCAAACAAACAAACGCCAAGAACTAAATGCCAAGATCGCTATGCTTATTATACTGAAAATAACTTCATGTTAAATCAACAAAACATACCAGCGTAAAATTTCCGATATCAAATGAACCAATCATCGCAGAAAAATAAAACAAACGCTAGAAGAGCCTAATGCAGAAATTCTTCAATTTGAGACAAAATTCATCTTCATAAATTAATTATAAACAGAGATATAGATTTTTTAAAATAATGTCGAGATACTGAATATGATCGATTTTTTTTCTTCGTCAAACATTTTAATTAAAACAACACAGAGATTTAAATAATGACAGAAAAAAGTAAAGATTGCATTTTTGGACAGATAACTACTCAATCTACGTGTTTTTATAAAATTTAGTTTCAAAAATATAAAATTTCTACTTTTAATTAGCAAAAATCGGTTAATTAATTCTAAAATTAACAAATTATGCCAAACAACGTTAAACCCGCCAAAGACCACGTAGCTATCTACCGCTGTTACAGAATATATCTAAATCTGACCAATCCGACGTGATGATATATGACAAATGAGAAAGCTCCATAGTCAAGTAATCACTTTCTATAAAAGTGGTGGAGTGACTATGCAGCAAAATCTACAGATTTTTAGCAGTGTAAGCTATATCGTGGCCGAGATCCAGATAGAATTTTCGCTGTTAGCGAAACTAGATTGACGAATCAGAAGTTTGCATTTTTGCTAACTTTTCATTTTTTGCCAAAATGCAGGATCCCGATCTTTATCTTGGTACCACTACTCCGTAGCGTATGCATGTGCGATAAAGTTCTAAAATTGCGATTACTGTGATACCTTTGGTTAAAGAAATCTGAAATTTTGCATTTTTGTTATAGTTCAGGAGGGTGGCCACCCCTCCGGGTGGTCCGAAACCGACCCCTTGAGTGGGGGAGGAGACTTGGAGCCCTGCTGAGTTCGTTGTAATCGAATGCGAGGGGGCCGGACGGGGACGATTCACAACCTACGAGAGTGGCTCGTGGTCGACAGGCCTCTAGTCCGGTGGCCACGGGTAACGACGGTCGTGCATAGGTGGAGACGGTTTTTGATGTTGACGTGCATCCACCCCCGGCATCTGGGTTCTGCGGGCAAGCCGGATAGCGATGGTCCATAGTCTGATCCCAGAGCCAGTCATAGCCCGGAAGGTGACTCTGGGCAAAGGATACCAAATGTGATAGGACCCCATCAACCAATTGACTAATAGGGAGCCTAAGGGGAGAGAGCGGTTTTGTAGAATGGCGTCTCGGTGAATCACTAGTGACAATGGGTCTCGTGGAATCGCCATGCAGGTTCTCGCGCCTACTCAACATATTCCACCAAAACAAGTCCACCTAGACGAAATTGGGCATTGGCCATATTGGGAAGAAAAAGAATACGTCGTAAATACCCCGATTGTAAATGCTTTACTCAAACGGTTTGTGCGAAATGTGGTGTGGGACTTTGCTACAACAAAACTAACAATTTTTTCAAAATTTTCCAGGTAAATTAAAATTTTAAATATGTTCAGTTTTTGTGCCACTTGGCAAGATGTTGCAAATATGCAAAAACCCATTGTTCCAAATAAAATTTTATTTTTCTGTTCTGGATTTTAGGTAGATTTCGTATGAAATACTACCTATTGGGATCGTTCCTATGTTGGAATTTCTGAAAAATTTTTGCAGATCTACACCGATCATGACCCCTAGAACCCAAAACCACCCTCAGTAAAAAACTTTATATATCTATCTATATATATATATATATATATATATATATATATATATATCACTTTCTTCTGGACACGATAACTTTCGTAATTCTGCACCAATCTCTTCCAAACTGATAAATAAAATCAATGGGCATAAAATTTCGGTCAAGTTCGTTAATGGGCAAAATCGGACCAAGGGGATGGAAATAGGGAGGGTTTTTGTGAAAACAGAAAACCCCCCATAACTTCTTAAGTTTTGTACATATCAAATCAGTTTAATGATTTTATTACTTTTAAAAATAGGTCCAAAAATTTATGTATCATAGATTTTTGATAAAGTTAAAAATGGGCTCAAGGGGCGCAAAAAATAGGGTTTTTGGGAGAAAAAAATATCATAACTTTGTCAATTCTCAAGATATCAAATCCAATTAATTTTATTATAAATCTCCTTAACAATATCTACAACTTTTATATTCACAAGGTTTTGATAGGATCAATTCGTACCGAAAAAAATATTAAAAACGAAAACAAAAACAGGGTTTGAAGAAGAAAAAAATCTATAACTCCGTCAATTCAAAAGATATAAAATCCCCATGAATTTATCATATATCTTCTTAATATTGTCTACAACATCTATATAGACAAGTTTTGGATAAGACCAATTCGTAAAGCAAAAAAAAAAAAAAATTAAAAAAATTAAAAACGAAAAAAAAAAGGGGGGGTTGAAGAAGAAAAAAATCCATAAATCCGTCAATTCAAAAGATATAAAATCCGAATGAATTTATCATATATCTTCTTAATATTGTCTACAACATCTATATAGACAAGTTTTGGATAGGACAAATTCTTACAGCAAAAACAAATTAAAAATACATAGCGGTTGAAGAAAAAAATCATCTTAGTAAGAATGTGTTCAAATCCAAACTGCTTATTTTCTGACTCATTCTACAATTCATTTTTGCTCTCAAAGGCTTCCAATTGGTACGTTTTCTTACTCAGAAACTATATAATGTACCGTAATGGTCGATTTTTGATAGAGGCAGAATATATTTTTAAAAATGCTGTTAAAAAGGGCATTTTAAACCGAATTTACCGAAGCGGATTGTGTTGGAAAAATCATTGTATTAAGGATGTACTCAAATTCAAACTGCTTATTTTCTGACTCATTTTTAAATTCATTTTTGCTCTCAAACGCATTTAATTGGTAGATTCGCTTATTCAGAAACTATATAATGTACCGTAATGATCGATTTTTTGATAGAGGCAGAATATATTTCAAAAAATGATGTCAAAGTGGGCATTTTGAACGGAATTTCCCGAAGCGATTGTGTTAGAAACGAAAAATATTGTCTTTCTGAGAAAATAATTGTTTATATATCAAGTTTTAATTAATTGAACAAAAAATAAAAACACAGGTCGCTTATAAATCTCTTCAAAAATCGCGTCAGCAAGTTTCATATATATATATATATATATTTTATTATTATTATTATTAAAAATGAATCTGGAATTATGCCAGAAAATTTCGAGTTGTTGAGCATGGAAAAGTATTTTTTTGAATACCGCCATAACATGATTCTGAAAAAACCAGCTATTATATAAGAATGAAATAAAAACTCGTCAAAAGCGGCCAAATAAAATTGTTAAAGTGGATTTATGTCTAATCATGATTTAGTTTTTGTTTGTGAAATTAGTATATTTGACTTCGAAATCTGCCTCTGCCTGTAGGCTGGGGCGGCAGGGATTTTTTTAAATTATTTTTTCCATACTTAAAATGATGCATTTTAATATCTGTGTAAGAATTTTTCAAATCGGAGTTGTTGAGTTACAAAGGGTTAAAGTAATTATTCAGAAATACAAAAACTCTTCGGGAAATAAAAAAAGAGATTGCTAGGGGGATGGGGGGGGGATTTTTGTGAAAGATTTTAAATGAAGGTGTTTATAAAGTGTACTTTAGTACATATTTCTCATTTTGATTGCTAAATTTTTCCTGCGCATATTAATAATCATCTCGTTTTCAAATATTATTTACCTAAAGTATTTTTTTTTAGAAAAGAAAGTAACAGCTTTTAAATGCAAAAGAAATGATTAAAAACACATTTTACTGAAAAATAGTATATATTAATAAACAAGCCTTTAAAAGCACATTTTTTATATATTTTACTTCAATAATTTAATATATATATATTTTTTTCAAATATTAAAATAACAATTTAGTGTTTTTTTACTAAAAGAATATTTTTTCAAATATTAAAATAAAAATTTAGTGTTTTTTTACTAAAAAAATTTGTAAAAATAAACATTGTAAAATTTTAAATGTCGATTTTAAACCAAATTGATGCACAAACTGTATTAAATATAAAAAAAGAAAAACTTTGAAAAAAAGAGGGACATTTTTATTCCCTTTTTTAATAGATGTATATAAAAAATATATTTATATTTTAGATTGCTAGATTCCCCTCTCCTCCACACACACACCCTATTTAAAAGCATGTTTGTTGAAAGATATTTTTATAAAAAGAAAAAAAAGAGCTGTTTATGTTTAAAATATAAACATACTTTTAACCCTTACGTTAATGACCAAGATTTGTCCTTCTGTCTAATGACCGGTATACCCGGGTACCTGTTGCGATTTTAACATACGCGTGTCATAAAACACCCCTATTTTATACAATGTAGCTGCACTGCCTTTAGAGAAGAGAAATTCGACGCATTTTTATAAGCATTAATTACTTCAGGTGTCAGCAATTTAAACAAGATCACGTATTAGAAATGTGGGAAAGAGACTTATATCCGTTTTATCGAGCAAGTATGAGTGTAGACCGATCCTGCAATATTCTCAGATTTACTTGTTTTGACAACCAGAACACACGAGTGAAATGTCTTCAAAATGTTAAGCCTGCAGTAGCTTGCGACTTATGGACTTTGCTAAATCCTAACCCACTCAAAAAATACAAAGTAACGGAAGAGTTAACAGTTATTTCCGCATCGAGGGAGAACAAGATTCACTCAATATATTCCTCGAAACCGGCTAAATATGGGATCAAAATGATGCGAATGATTATTAACCTCTCAACGGCCAACTATGCACCGGAAAAACAGGTACAGATCGGGAAATAAACCAAGATGAAAGAGTTTTGAAAGACTTCGCGTCTCCATTCAATGATTCTGGAAGAAATATCACCATGGACATTTTTTTTTTTTTGCTTCTCTTTCCTTGGCCAAGCAATTATAAAACTGGAAGCTCACAATGGTTGTCATTTTGAAAAGAAACAAACCTTATATTCCCCAAGAAATGAGACCATATAAATCGCGCAAGTTTTATCCACATAATATGGATTTCATGATGACATAAGTATTTGTTTGAATGTGCCAACATGGAACAAAGCTGCAATTCTAATGTCTATTGTACATCAAGATAAAACCATCGCAGGACCGAAAGATAAACCGGAAATGATTCAGTTTTATAAGGAAACGAAATATGGAGTGGATATAATGAACAAATTAGTGGGGCAATATATACAACACATAGGCGTAGAACCACATGGCCACTTGCATTATTTTTCTATATTGTGGATATATCAGAACTTGCTAATTACATTATACATACTGCAAATAATTATATGGTTATAAATGAAACAGACAATTGTTGCCTGTTTTAAAAGGAATTAGGTGAGATCTGGAGGCTTCCAGCAATTCAAGATCAATCGCAAAATGTACAGGCTATGGGATATTTTTCGACCAAATAGGGAATTGAAAGTATACTGAAAAAAAAAAGTTTGTCCGTATTTGAAGCTGCCATATCTTCATAACCCTGTCCAAAGAGCTTAAAGCGAGATGAAACAAGAAGGATAAAAGCAGTTGGCATCATATATGCTTGTCAGAGACTCACAAATGGCGCACAAAATCTTGAAAATCATGTGAACAATGTGGAAAGTCAGTATGTTATGTGCATTCGTACACCTTTAGCTATTGTACAGCTTGACAAAAAATTTCCCGTAAATAAAAATTTTAAACTTAAAAATAATGTCTAACTCTTATTTTCAAACTAATTTCAAGGTTTATTGATCTAAGCCTAAATAATCTATTAATTTCTGTTGTTCTTTTTTTTCTCCACAGAAAATTCGCATGGGTACCCTGGTCATTGATTACAGGTATGAAAATGTTTAATGCCCAAAAATAGTAATAAAAAAAAATTCCAAAATTTAAAGTGATTATACAAATGGGTATAGAATACTACAAATAATGGGGATCTAAATTCATTTTAGTTTCTTTTGATACACGATTAAAACGAGATGAAAAGAGAAAAAAGGTACAGTCGTGGAAAAAAAAAACACCCCCTGCTAACTCCTCAACAAATTATCGTAGAAGAAAGTTACTGGTACCAAACGATTGAAAATTAAGTCTACTTCTGAATGATATAGGTAAAATTTGCTTAGGGGGCCATTTACATATTGAAACGAACCATAACATTTCAATAGCAGTACACAATTCTGACAGCATAAATGAACTTTATACCCTTCAATTAGCCTAAAAACAAATTTTTATGCAATTTGTACCATAAGTTTCTGAGAAATTAATTATTTTAAAACAAGCGTGTTTTTAAGACTGTATCCAAATTGAAGTTCGTTACTCGATTGTTAACAGAGAGAGCCCCCATCTTGATCAAGGCACCTTAAGAAGTCAATGAAGTCTGCTAGATTACAGGACAACAGATGAAATTTCAAGTATCTAGTCACTTCTATCATAGACGGCCTCTTAAACCATCATTTTGCCGATTTTTAAGCATAATTTAAAAACTATTTGGAAGAAAAATGTGAAATTTTGGATTTCCATAAAGCAGGACTTAATAAACCTAAATCCATCAAAAAAATTGCAGGTTGCAATTCATAATTTTTTTTCGAATATTAATTTAATAATTCATAATTGATATCATAAAATTATAAAAATTGCACAATTCAGCGTATTTATGTTTGGGTATATTAGTATTATTGCTACACAAAAAATTATCACATTGGGAGCATAATTTCTGGAGATATAAATAAAAATATGAAAATGTAATTTAACATTAGAAGTACTAAATTTTGAATGTTTATAACTCTAAAACTTATAATTCAAATGACTTGAAATTCGGTGTCTAGGCATTGTTTGAACCGAAGATTTGAAATATCTCGTTAAAATTTGGTATTGTCATTGAAAAAAATGAAGTTTGGATTCGTTTTAATATGTAGATGACCCCCTAAACAAATTTTATATAATCCTTTAAAAGTAGACTTTATTTCCAATCGTTGGGTACCAGTAACTTTCTTCTACGATAATTTGTTGATGAGTTAGTAGGGGGTGTTTACTTTTTTTTCCACGACTATACCTGGGTACCCGGTAACTGACATAAGGGTTAAAAAAAAAGTAGCAGCAAAAAATAACAATTTGGTAAATGTTTTAGTTTAGTAAAAGTTTTTTAATAAGAAAATGTATAAAAATAAACACTGTAAAATTGTAAATTTAACTATACACAACATGTACAATTACACATGTCGTGTAACAGTACAGAAAAATATAGTGACATTTTGTGCCTAATACTGTTTAAGGATACAGATAATTACAGGGTGGCTACTAAATTCTGTTACAAATATTCAGTCATTTTATTTTACAAATAGAAAATAGAAAATGATAACTACACTAACATGATGAACATCAGAGATGCTAGTTTAGCCGGAAATAATTTTAATCAAATTGACCGCCATCTTTATCGATTACCAAAGATAATCGCTTACGCCATTGTCCGACTGCGGCACGAATCATTTTAAGAGGTAGTAGGTACCATTCACGCAATATGGAAGCTTTGAGAGAGTCCAAACTTCTGTGTTTGTTGCTATTTACTTTAGCCTCTAAAATCCCCAGACGCAATAATCTAAAGGATTTAGATCCGGTGAAGAAGGTGGTCAAACTTCTTGCATGATAAAATTCGGACAGATGACAGGGAGTCAAGCCTGTGTTGATTTATCTCGGTGCGAAGATGTAAAATCTTGCAGAAATATCCAATTCTTTTTGGGATACAACCTGTCAGCATGTGGTAATAAATGTGTAGCCAATATGTCCTGTTTGTAATATTCGCATTGATTTTTATCCCTTTATCGATGAACTTCAAAGGCAATTTTCCATTGTTTGACACTGCATACCAAACAAAAATAGAATTCTTGTTCTGAAAGCGTTTAACAATTCGAAAGGTTTCAGGTATATCCTCGAGGGTTGCTAAATATACGATATCATTTTTAGCATTATAACACTGTTAAGTGCAAAATAGCTTCAAATCAGAAAATTTTATTCTGTCAACACTTTTCCTACCATGCCGCTTCATCAATTTCTTCCTTCTTTGTAATTTTTTTATGCTTTGTGCAGAGTTCAATCCTTGAAATTTTCTTTTGCGATGAATGCAATAACCCAGATCTTCATTTATAACTTGCATAGTTCTGCAATTCACGTTCTCGTCTGCAGCCATTTTATTTGCAGAACGTTGTGGATTTCTTCACATCTTTTCGCGAATTCTTTTGATGCGCTCTATTGTGAGAACTGAGCGTGGACGACCAGACCTAGATCGATATTTACATAGCTATTAGTATCCAATAATCGAGTTATAGTTTTATATATAAATATTCCATAAAAAACAGGGCATTTTAATTGCTTAAAGGTTTTACATAAGGAAAACCTGCGATAAAGAGCTGATTAATCATCTTTTTTTTGGCTTCCCTCTTTAAAATAATTTTAAATATTCGCTTTATAACCAAATTCGCCTGCACTAGTAGAAGCTTGCCAAACCCTAAAATACAGAAATAAATTGTTTTCCCAAACGATTAAAATTAATTCGTATTTTTTTGGAGTGTAACATTATTTAGTAGCCACCCTGTACTGTTACCTTTCACAAAAGCGTAACCTTGCACACATATGATATGTAACTGCACAGATAATTTTAGGGAAAACGTACACCTAATAATGTGTAACGTTCCAGGAAAGTGTGGTGAAAGCTTAATCCTACTAATGTGAAACCTTACACACAAATACTGTGTAAGATTACACATAAATGTGGTGAAAACTTACACTGGTACTGGGTAACCTTCCAGGAAAGTGTGTCGAAAGCTTACGCCTAACTCATGTGTAACCTGACATTCAATTACTGTGAAAGCTTACAGGCAATTGTGGTGTAACCTTACACAGAAATTTGTGATATGTTTCACAACATTATGGTGTAATCTTACACAAGAGCTGTGTAATGTTACACCAGTTATATTAGTTAAATACCACCGTAAGACTGGAGGCAGCAATGCTGCCTCCAGTTTTATGGAGTAACGTTACACGAAATGTTTTACAGTGTTTTATGTAAGAGTGGAACTAAAGGAATGTCATAATTCAAGGCTGCCGCAAGTCAAATGCTGTCCAATTCATAAATTAATAGTACTACTTCCGGTTTATTTTTAGAAGCTTATCCTACAAATATGTAATACAAGAAAAATACATTATAGTAAATTTTGTCTTCATTTACTACCATAATATACTCTCTCCCTTGTCGCAAACGGGGCCAAACGTTGTAGAAGTTTTTTATCGTAATTATTTTAAAAGCCTATCTATTGTATTAAATACAAGGGGAATTTTTATTTTAAAATTAAGTTCAAATAGTTTTATTATTTAAAATCGAGGGCTGCCAAAATTTAGCTGTTGGAGACTTTCGGCAAAGCATTTTTTAAAGTGTGCGTTCATTTCATATTGCATTGATTTCATCGAAGAAAACTATGGTCGGGATCCAGGTAGATTTTTCGCTGTTAGCGAAATTAGATCGCGCAATCAGCCGCTTGCATTTTTGAGAACTTTTCGCTGCTTCTGGATCCCGGCCTATTTCATTTAGAAAGTTTTGCGTCATTTTCTTAATGTCATGGATGAAGTGCAATGTTTGCAGAAATTTCACGCTGTGTGCTTTGACATCAGGGCCCGCTTATAAGTCATCGTCGATATACAGGGACGAGATAGCACAAGGAAATTTACAGCACAGAAAATTACATCCTGGGGGCTCCACAAAGAGTGTGCAACGGAACCGGTGGGATTCGAACCCGCCCCCACCTACGCTCTCAAGCAATTAGCGGCGTGGTGTCTTATCCACTCAGCCCTCTATTGCTTTCTCTAACACACAAATATCGAAATTTAACCAACAACGTTTAGAATCAACACCATAACAGAGAGCTTTTATACATAAGAATGGTGATACATACACAGGACCGCATGCTCATGTCAAGTTTTTGTCGAACGTACGACATTCCACTTTTTTGAATTAGACAATACTCGCATCGACGACTTCGATTAGACTAGTAAAATAAGTCAATAAATAATATACTGATAATAATTGGTCGGGATAAGATACATTTTTCGCTGTTTAGCGAAACGGGATTAACCAATCAGAAGCCTGCATTTTTTCGACTTTTCACTGTTTTCAAAAATGCAGGCTTCTGATTGATCAATCTCGTTTCGCTATAAAGCGAAAAATCTATCTGGATCTCGGCCATCGACACGTTCGCAAAGACCTTTAATGATTTGTTTTATCACTTCTATCAATAAACTTTTATTGCCCATATGTTGCTACTTCGTTATAGATACACGCTTGTTAATAATTTCGTTATCGAAAACAGACTTTACTTATCATCAATAAGCCAAATAGCACAGCATAAAAAAATCTGTGGTTTCTGTAATAAATGAGTTTTTTTTTTTTTTTTTTTTTTTTTTTTTTTTTTTTTTTTTTTTTTTTTTTTTTTACACTGGTGGAAACATTTTGGTGTGGATCCAGGTACATTTTTCGCTATCTTCTGAACAAGATTGTGAAGATTGTCCAATGAAAAGCCTGCATTTTGCGAAACTTTGAAAAAGAGCAAAAATTTTGAAAAAAAAAATAGGTACAGCACTTTAATATCGTTCCGAAACTATTGAAATATTTATCTAAATCCTTACAGCAGCTTCTTTAGAATCTGTAAAATCCACTGAGCTCCATAAAACCTAACTCATCCGTCCACGTTTTGCCGCGACCGCATTACGCTATCAGTGTCCGCAAGTAATGAATCATGCACTTTTCTTAAAATTTGAAGCATTTTTTCAAACTTTTTCGCATACCTTTTTCATTTTTCTACACCTTTCAATATTTTTTAAGCAATCCTTACCAAATTTTCCATTTGTTTGTTGCTGTTGTTTAACGTATCTAAAATTTCACATTAAATTACTATCAAATTAAAATTTTGCGATAAATTTAAATAAAACTACAGTTTTTTTTTTCAATAAATGCAGGTATATTAGTGAAGATTGTAGAAACTTTGTCATATTTTTTAAAGAAAATCCTATTTGAAAATATTTGCCCTATACTACTTTATGAGAGAAATCTATATTTTGCCAAAAAATTTCCTCGGAAATTCTTTGTCACTATATTTCTGAGCGGAACGCTGGTTTTAATGTATCAAAATATGGAGTTTGCTAACCGTACTATTCTGGAGGTCTGTAATAGCGTCTGGGCGATATACGCCGAGATCATTCGCTGTTAGCGAAACGAAATTGACCAATCAGAAGCCTGCATTTTTGCAAACTTTTCGCTGTTTGCAAAAATGCAGGTTTCTGATTGGTCGAACTTGTTTCCCTAACAGTGAACAATCTATGTGGATACCGGCCATAGTGTGGGTAACCGGCTATTCCAGTAATGCTTTAAAAAGTGCTAAAAAATTGAATCCCATATGTATTGAACAATGCTAAATTAACAATGCTGCATTTTTGAGAACTTTTCGCTGTTTGAAGTAAACACCGAAAAGGGCAGGCTTCTGATTGGTCAATCTCATTTCACTAACAGAGAACTGATCTGGATCCCGGTTATTAACTTTGGCTAGTTAAGACGATTTTGGATAAAATCGTATCAGGAAGCCAATGCTTGTCAATTATTGTGGTCAACTATTCTAACCAATACCTTTCCTCGATGTGAAAATGCAAGATTGTGTTCTGTGTTAGATTTCTTCAGCATTCTACTTCATACATGGCATTATGAGAGAGGCGTAAAACTTTCCAAATGATGTTGTTTTATTCAATGAAAACGATGCATGCAGAAATATCCGGTTTGATTAATATTTTGTATATAGATTCATTGTGATAAGGTGCTTCCCTGATTAGTTTTAGGGTTCATTGGTTAAGTATAAAAGGGGGAAATGGGGGAGCGAATCCCCCCATCTTACTTTAGAGAAAATGGTTTTCCATGCAGAAATATCCAATTTCCTTCAAATTTTGTATGTAGGTTTATTCTGCTAAGGCGCTCTACTGATTAGTTTCGGGATTTCATTGGTTAAGTATAAAAGGGAGAGAATGGGGACCTTAACCCCCCCCCCTTAATTTAGATAAATGATTTTTTTATGCACAAAAGTCTGATTGGATTCATATTTGTTATATCGGTCTATTCTGATAAGGCGCTACCCTGTTTAGATTTGGAGGTTGATTGACTAGGTATAAACGGGGTAAATAGAAGAGCGTACCCCCCCTTTTAACCTTAGAACGCTCCTCGTTCCGTACCTACGAATCAGTCAGTGGCGTGGCGTGAAAATTTTCGGTGGTCATCACAATTATTTAAGTTTGTGGTGAAAAATTATTAACTCTAAAATTCAATGGTTGAATGTTCAAAAAAGAAACTTTAAATCTTACCTTCACTTATACATGAACTCCAAATGTTCTGCTAAAACTGGATCGTAGAGTTTTAAAAGCTTATTAAGAATTTTAAAATATTGCTTGGTCATCGCCGCATCCAGCGATGACCGGACGCCACGCCACTGGAATCAGTCCCTCGGGTCTAAAAAGACCCATGCATGTTTCGCGCTTAAATTCGGCAGTCTATAAGTAATAAATTTATTCTTTTAATAACAATTGACGAATACTAAAACAAAAAAAATAAATTAGGACTGTACAAAGATGAAATAACAGTAAAAAGTACTTACAAAATTTTGTTTACAGGTACATCCAAAAAACACAAATGAATGTTTCAAATATTTAAATGTAATTATCTCGTATAACAGTTATGGCAAACTGTATTCAAATGCTTTTTGCATGTAAAGTAGTGGCATGTTACACACTTAAATGTACATTTATTGTCCGTTTTTTCGCATAAGTGACACCTTCCTTGCTTCTTAGCAATTTCTAATTCAGCTGAAGTACTAGCAATTTCTTTGAGGATTCGCGTCACACTTTGAACCATCTGTTTTGCTCCTTGCCCTTTTGGAAGATTTTCTCTGGTCTCCATATGCTTTTTTACAAGTTTTCCAAAAAAAGTCTTCGTCTATAAGGACAATCTTTCTTCCATGATTGATTTATTTTGCAATAAAGTACAAAAGCGTTATATGCAGATATGCGTAAAATGTTACAAAATAGAACAAATGGTCAACGGTTTGTCTTCCTTTTTGTAGTGTAAGTAGCTACCATTTTTTCCAGCGTATCAACTGCTCCCTTAGTTTTATTATAATCAATGATGATCTCTGGTTTTCTTTGAATACCTTGTTCAATTTTCTCATTTTTATGCAGTGTGTTTTGAAGAACAACACATTTTTTTTAAATGTAAGACACAAGCGTTGTATCTTTAGTAAACGCAAATGTTGAACTGTATCTTTCTTTTCCTTTTGTTTCTAAAATTTCTACAGGAATAGATGATTTATTTTTTCTTATTGTACCAATCATTGTCATATTTCTTTTTAGCAATATTTGACCTAAATCATAAGATGTAAAGAAATTGTCACAAGTCATATTATGTCCTCGTAAACCATATGACAAGTCCAAAACTACTCTCAATCCTTGGTTTATTTCGGGTGCATTTCCTGGTTGTTTTCCTAAATATGGCTAGATATTCCATACATAGCAAGTGTCGTTATCGCACAAAATCTAGAATTTTATACCATATAGCAGGTTTGCTAGGCATGTACTGCCTAAAAGAACACTTACCTCTAAAAGCAATAAGTTGTTCGTCCACCGTTACATATACTTTTGGATTGAAAAGATTGGGTAAAATTTCTACCCATTTATCCCATAATTCTTGAATTGCGGCAGATCTGTCATTTGATCTTCTTCTTTGTCGAGTTTCCCGGTCATCAAATCGTATTACTCTTGATATTATTTTAAATTTCTTTAGAGACATTGTAGCTCTAAACAAATGTCTTCCCTTGAATTCATCCCATAGACTTGTTGTTGATTCATTGCTTGATTTGTACACACCTGCGAGCACTAAAAGGCCTATGTATGCATCCAAATCTACGATATTTAGATCTGTCCAATTTTCTCCATATACACGTTTTCCCTCTAAATTTGTATAATTTATGATCATGGCTTTCAAATTATGGGGAAAAAGCAGTTGAAAAGCGCTATATTCGTCTTCTATTCGTGCTGTTGAAAATCGAGTATAGCCAGGGGTTAGTTTCAAAATATTACTGCTTTCTAATCGATCAGCACTTGGATATGACTTTGCATGCCACATTATTTTTTCATCTCTGGACTTCATTATCTCAGGTGCTTTATGTATAATATCTATTTCTTCGTCTGATGAAGAATAATTATCAATAGATATATGATCCTCTTCCTCCGATACAGCTTCTTCCGCATCAGACAAATTTTCATCATCTATATAGCCTTCCATGAAAGCGAAATAAAACTTTCATATAACGAATAAAAAATGCAGTAACGTTCTCCTCAAATAAATATTCGAACTTATTCTAAAACGTAAACTTTTTACTTCTAGCTGAGAGAAAACAACAAACAAAATGAATTTCCGCTATGATTTGTCCGGTTCCAGATGTCTCATAACTTCATTCCCTCCCCAATACTACCCCTTTTTTTCCTCCTTACCTTTTTTGCAGCTGTATAGCATAAATAAAACAATATTCGCGTTTTCAAAAGACTATGAGAATGTATTTGTATGGTTGGACAAAAAAGACCCGAGGGACAGATTAAGGTGTTTTTTTGTTGTGTTAAAACTGAAAGTCGCATTAATTTAAAATTTTAGTATGTGTTTGTTAAAAATAAATCAGGAAAAGTCATTGTATTTCAGAAAATTCTTATGAGTAGTTTTTGAGTAACACAAGCTTAAAAATGTGTATTTGTCTAAAAAGACCCGAGGAGCTTTCTAGGGTTAATTTATTTTTCGAGGGGCATTATCTCTATTAATACACGTGCTATTCTTACAAAAATGAATACACATATTGCACAATGTCTGTTTATTTATATTCTGTAGCGATAGATCATTTCGAGCATTTTATTTTACAGGGTGATCCCAAGTATATTTTCTTTGACATTTTATTGGCCCCCTAATTTTCTTCCTTATCATATCGACGTTGAAAAATATGAGGTCAAACCTGTTCTTTTTAATCCTGGATTTCCAGACTAATCTGGCAATTATATTTCTAAATATTCCACAAAATGTCTAAAATTGAAAGTGTCCGTCCATTAATGGCCATATACCCGTAAGGCATGGTGACGTCACGGCGACGTCGTTGTGAAGTCACACTGTGTCTTTGTGACCGTCGATGTGACGTCATAGTGATTAGAATGCGAAGTCGTTATGGCCGTTTTAGAGGTCGTTTGTGACGTCACATTGTGACCAATCTGTGAAGTCACAGTGTGACAAATTTGTGAAAAGTGTGTCATTTGTGAATATTTTGGCATTAACTTTGTGACGAAAGTAACAATGCTTTGAAGTCACATTGTGACAAATTTGTGAAATATGTGTCATTTGTGACGAACTTGTCATAAACACTGTGATGATTTCAAATGAAAATCCAATTTCAAATTAATTTCTTAAAATGCGCAAAGGCCAACCTAGTGAAAAAGATTCCATGCCGGCACTCGAACACGGGCCATCAGTATAGCGCACTGACATTCTACCGACTAAACCACATGGAACGATACCCAGCCTGGAAAATTTCACACAATTACATTTTGGCAAGGCTACAAAAGCAGCACAAGATGGGATATTTATCGTGAGCCACCGACATGGGTTGATTTGGGTTGATTTTTGACGGCCAATTATCTACACGAGGGATATGAGCCCTGGGGGGGGAGTGCCTTCCGTGGAGGTCTTTCTAAGGGAACCTAATCCGCATTAACGCATGGAAATCCACGGTTCGAAGAAAACCACGAAAACTCCGAACGATTAGGCCGACGGGCGCGATTGGGTTCGAACCCAGCACCTCCCGTCTACCAGCTTCGATAGCAGAACCTCTCAGCCACTGGTGGGGCCCACCGACATGGAACAAACAGGAAACTTAATTCAATCCAGCATCGATTGAATCTATATTAATACTTGGAAGTTTTTCCAGAGAGAACCATTCGTCTTGCATACAATAATGAAAATCAAATTTCAAATTACATGCTTAAAAGGCAATTTTAATTTGAAACTTGATTTACATTTGAAATATTGTATGCAAGGCGAATGTTTCTCTCTGGAAAAAATTCCAAGTCTTAATATAGTTTCAATCGATGCTGAATTTAATTAAGTTTCGTGTTCGCCCCATGTCGGTGGCTCACGATAAATATCCCATCTTATGCTGCTTTTGCAGCCTTGCCAACATGTAATAGCGAGAATTCCAGGCTGAGTGTCGTTCCATGTGGTTTAGTCGGTAGAATGTCAGTGCGCTATACTGATGGCATGGGTTCGAGTCCCGGCATGGGCTCTTTTCACTAGGTTGGCCTTTGCGCCTTTTAAGCAATTAATTTTAAATTTGATTTTCATTTGAAATATTGTATGCAAACCGAATATTTCTCTGTGGAAAAATTTCCAAGCATTAATATTGTGATGAATTTTAAAATGCACAACTTTAAAATAAAGTTTTGTTTGAGATATAAAATCGTATCTTTTTACCGTACTTTACAGCAAAATATAGCTATTTTGGAGTCCTATTCTTCTAAAATAGTTTTAATTTTTCCACTTAAAAACAGTGTTTGTCAACTGACATCTTTTTTTATTAAGTTCTAAGCTTGATCTTGAGTTCAAGCTTGATATTAAGAATAAGTAAGATTTTAAGGTGTTGTGGTTGTGATTAATCTTTGCTTTATTAAATACGACGTAAGCCATATTTGTTTAAATTTTTCATTTCCGTGTATATTGTATTTTGTGAATATGAACTTAAATAGATTTGGTATGTTCTATAGGTCTTACTGATCTGGGAAATAGAAAAAAACAAGTAAGAAAAATCATGCGTTAAGCATGGATTATAAAACACTTTCCAACACTTCCCGAATGCTTTAACAAAACTTCATTATTTAGGGAAATAAGGTAAATAAGATAACTAAGTAAACATTTCAGAAAACGCATAAAACATTTGAAAAACTGATTTCCGCAGTTACTGTCCATAGCTAAATAGGTTTTCCAATTCTTTTGAACAGCCCTGTATTTGATCTGTAGGTTGATATATATATTATATAATGGGATAATTTAGTTTAGCAATAAAACGCATAACAGGTTGAAACTCTCTTTCAGCAATTTATACTAATATATGGAAACATACTTGAATACTTTTGTACAACCCTGTAGTTGCGCTAGAACCTTCATTACACGCCACCGTTTAGTTAAAATTTAATTCAAACTGAAACACACTTAAAACAGCTGAAATCACATTTCCAGAAATTCTAATTTATAGACGGCCATGTATCCAATTCTTTGCATGACCCTGTATATCATTTTATCTATATTCTACAAACAGTAAATTAAATTCAGTTCAGCGTAAAAATGTACAACTCATTTAAAAACCACCTTTAAGTAACTTGCGCTCATACCCAGTAACCCTTGCGAATACTTTTGCGTAGCCGTGCATATGAATTATAGCATTTATATACACCATATACTATGCATAAATATAGTGAATCATAAAAGCGCATATCATAATTAAAAATGCATTTCCACCAATCATCTCTAACGAACAGTACTTCGGATACAATATAGTATCTGAACTATATTGTGTGTGCCTGTAAATGCTATACACACTTCGTATTCTACATGAAAAATTTATAGTATGTAAACCTCAGCGACGTGTATCATTTATTATATATGAAATAGATTAACATAATTAAAGTACGCCGCAAACAATTCCCTCCACCGCTATATCATTATGTATTGGAATTTCTTTTTAGCCCAGTAAATGAACAATAACTATTCTTTGCATCGCATATTCTCCAGAATGCATATTTTAGTACGTTCCATAAATGCATATCAATTTTTTTCTATTTGAAAACGTGTAAAATCATGAAAAATCCTTTGAAACGATTTTTTCCCACTAGGCCGTACTGTAAAGGAATACTTTTGACTGTCAATGTAAATGAAATAAACATGCTATAAACATCGTTACACATAGGGACCATGCTATGGTAAACGTCAATAACATCTAAAAATTTCAGGGCAATCCGAGTATATTTACGAAAGTTAGAGCGCGGACAGGGCTAGACAAACCAAAGTCATAAACACTTTTCAACTTTGTTGAAAGGTGTTAAAAAGGAAATATAAAAGTAAAATAAATGACTGCATATATGAACTATTTTTATTGTTTGAAAAACATTTTAATGCAAAAAGTAGTTATTAATCTCTTTAAAAAAATATTCAGCCCTATATTATGCATGTATATATCAACTTTAAAAATATATACTAAAGCAGTTTAATCTATAAACTTGCTATCAGGCATGAAAAACACTTTATTTCAATGCTTAAATATAATATTTTATTTTTTAAGGGTGTATTTCAATCCAAACTGCTTATTTTCTGATTCATTTTTAAATTCATTTTTGTTCTCAAACGCATCAAACTGGGAATTCCTCTTATTTAGAAACTACCTAATGTGCCGTGCTTCTCGATTTTTTGATAAATACAGAAAATATTACAAAGAAATGCTGTCAAAGTAGGCGTTTTGAACCGAATTTTTCGCAGCGGAAGATCTGGGAATGAAAAAAAAAGGGACATACTGAGAAAATAATTATTTAAAACTCAAATTCTAATGAATTGAGGGGAAAATGAAATCACACGGCCTCTTAAACATCTCTTCAAAAATCACCTCATTAAGTTTCATGTTTTTATTTTTAAAAATGAGCCTGAAAATGTCACAGAAAATATCGAGCTGTTGAAGGTGGAAAAATATTTTTTCGAATACACCCTTAATGCCAATATTTATGTGTATCGAAAACGTAGAAAATGAGCTTACAATCGAAGAAAATTTAATAACTCATTCGGAATGTCTATAATTAAATGTTTGATTAAAATCACAAATAGAAAAAAAAATGCTTACATGCAATTAAAAATAAATAAATAAATATACCAATTTGAAAAACACTAAAAATAATAATTAGTATTTTTAATTGTACTATTAAACAACAACAAACTACAATAGATGAATTAAATGCATTATTAGACTTAACAATTTCTGAAAAATCTTTGGATATGTTATAAGGAATTCCTATGATTTTATAATTTTGGCAAATGTTAAATCTGATAACATTGGTATGAAGATTTAGGATTTTAAATAATAATTTAAAATATTATTAGTAATGAAAAAAAAATCTTTCAAAGGTAGAACTGAAACAGTTGCGTAATATCATAATATTCGAATATAATATTTAACTCCAAAACAATAATGACGATAAATACTGTTATATGAGTGTTAGTAATCAGAAAAAAAGTAAGAAGCCGAAAAAAATTCCACATCACTGTCTCAATCTCAAGTAACTACAAGTTAATGTTTATATTCATCTCACTAGGAATGTAGGCATGAATTTCTGCGTCAGCTTTTTTTTTTTTTTTGAGCGATTGCCGATTAACACATTTTACGAAATAGAATCGATTAGGAAAATTTCGCTTCAAAACAATTCCAGATCAGTGTCTTTCTATATGTATAACATAAAACTATTTAATTCATATTCATAATATACAAAACAGAAATAAAAAATTTAAATTAAATAAGACTTAACTTTTATGCTATGAATTAATAATATCCGAGTATTTTTGCCCGGAAATGGCAGACGCCTTTCTCTTACATTTAAAAAAGCATAAACAAAAGCTGACATTGTAGACTTCGAGATGTTCTTTTCCCGCGTGTATTAAAAAAAGTTCTCTCTCTGTTTACCCTGCGGTTGCGGTCATATCCGACGCAGACGATCTTCAGCAGGTGATTTTACTGTTTATTTGCAGTCCTAAATTTCATGCGCAATAGTTTTATGAGTCATTCTGTAATTAAAAATTTCTATTTGAAGAGTTTTCCAATGCATTTTACCATGTCTTTTTTATCAGTTTTAAAAAAATTCATTTGAAAATGGAAGTTTATTAGATAAAACATTGCTTAAATTTTTAAAATGTGTAAAAATAAATTTAATGGTAATAATACCACCCCCCCCTTTTTTAAGTAAAGTTTGTTTCACACGTAATAAATAAAAAATATCTTCTTAATAAATAAGAAAAATGTTTTCGAGGATAAAAAATATTGTCTTTGTCAATCTTTCCACGTTAATTTTCTGCAGAATAAAACAATTTGTGAAATAACTTTTTTAAAATTCATATCTCTAAAACACAAATTGGAAATGCGAAAAATTAATTATATCATGTTTTTTGCATAAATTTTGTATATATATATATATTTCGGAAAATGTTAATTTTATTTAAAAAGACTGAAAGAAGTAAAATTTTTTTAAAAAAAACAGCAAAAATAGATTAACAGGAAAAAATATGACTTGAATGCAAATTATAATGCAATAAATGCATATATGACTAAACCCTGAAGATTCTTTCTGCGTGCTCATTAAAATCCGCAGACTTAACTGTAATAGAAAATTTTTAGTTTGAAACCACAGAAGTGTTTCGACCAGTGGTCGGCAAAAAAATTAAAAAATTTCCTCCCTGCAATCTAAATATGTAAAGTGTATAGATTTAATATTTCTAATTCTAAATATGTTATCTAAATTGCTCCAGCACGTAGCATTTTTCTGAGAAATACATTTATAATAATAAGAATTCGTGAAGTATTATTATATTAAATTGCAATGCTAAATAAAATTGAAATCATGAAAAAAGTATGCTTTCACTGTCTTAGATATCAAATTGATAAAATACAGCATAGAAATCTAGTTTGTTGATACTTGTACCGTGCATTTTTCTTTTTCTCACCTCCCCCTTCTTTTCGTGTCCGAATTTACTATTTGCTGTCCACTAATGTATATTAATTCCTTATGCCGCTGTAACTAGGGCATTTTTTAAATATATCTCTTGATTTTCAAAAATTTTTGAAGTTAATATTTTTGTCACACTGTGATTTACAATATGGTGTTTTTTTTGTCACATATGTGACGTGACGTACGTTACATGCAGTGACATAACAGTGACGTTACAATTTTTTTTAAATGCCAGAAAAATAAAATTTTACAATAAGTAACATGTTTTGAAGAATTTTTGTAATTGTTTAAAGTTTTCTAAGAAGTTCACATCTCAGTCCCAATGTGACATCACTGAGTGGTGGCATTTTGGTCACAGATGTGACGTGACCACAGTGACTTACAGTGACGTCACAATGACGTCACTGTGATCATGCATGCTATGAGGGTAGTGTATGTCTTTACTGAAAAATGAAAAAAAAAACAATTTTATTTCATTATTTCTGACAAATAGCTGATATCAAAGAGAAAATGTATTTATGGTTACTATATCAGAAAACATAAAAAAATACATTTCAAAATTTTAGCTATCCAATTTCCACCTGCTTAAAAAACCCTATCATATGAAACTTTTCATGAATCCATAAATTTAACGTTGCAGAAGCTTATTACAAAATTTGTCAAAAACAACAATTTTATTTAAATTTGGTTACTCTATTTCCAGCCAGAGGACAATATAAACACAAAGGCAAGGAAGACGACTGCACCAAACATGAGAATTACAATGACCTTGCGTAGTAATGAAATGACAGAATAATGCCACCATTATATGTATAAGTTACTACGCATTAAGCCAAAAGTTATTCACATCAGTCGGTTATCCATTTATTATGCCGCAAATCATAGATCTTCGTCTAGTTACCTTTGCTATAGGCAATAACTAACAATCACTGTACCTTTTTAACCCCCCCCCCCTCCTCTCAACGTTTTACTCATTTTTCTGCCGTTTTCTGATTGCCGTGAAGATATATTTCTGACTCCTTAACATTTATTTGACCTTCTTTAATTAAAAGAAATTTAAATAAAATTCATAATAGTCTAAATAGTCTAAACTAACAAATAATTCTGTGTTGGCAAGTTTCTGTAGTGATAACATACTGTTTAATTATTCTGGTTCATGCTATTTATTATTAATAAAAATTATGCAATACTTTTCTTAATCACGTCAACAAAGACATCAAGAATCGATATTTATTTTTTGTCAAGAATGCACCATTTTTAGTTTTTTGTTTTTGCTAACCACTTTATAACGTTAATTCCATGCAACAAGGAAATTATCTCGCAAATGACTATAAGTAATGATCGTCTTTGAGTAACATTCAAATGGATCGTTAAGTTGATGCATCTATGTTTCAAAAATTAAGCAGGATCAATGAGTATTTTTCTTTAAAGGCAATCATTAACAAAGTTCTTGCACGGGACTTTTCTATTACCGCAATTTTAGTTCATCTGAAACCCAATAGCCGAACAAATTTTCTTAATGTTAACAATAGCATAATAACCAAAATAAAAAGATTTCTTGCATTTATTTATCTATCAAATATATGTATCTTTATCAGATCTGTTTATCGAAAATGTCGTAATGCAAGAACTATTTCTCTAAATGGACAATACTAAACATCAGTAGGACATATAAGTAAGCTTTATCTCAATAATTATACAAGCTACATCCAATTTCCTTCGCAGAAGAAATACATTTAAAGTTATGGCATACAAAATATTTTAAATGTTAAACTTTTACTCTAGAGCATAATACTACTCCACATACAACTTAGAAAGAAAGAATAAAAAAAAGGTCTGATATATATCTGACTATTAGATAAAGAAATATATCTGTAAAAGTGTTATAACAATATGTAGTTTTAAACGTGGTTATTTTTTGTGGAGCAAGTATGGTCGTAAATACGTAAAAGGTGAAATATCTTATTAAATTAATTTGGCCATAAAGAACATTTATAAATCACACTCGTAATTCATAATTGATGAGAAATGATTATTTTTATTTAATTTTTTTTTAATTCCAAAATGCATAGCATAATTATTTGGATTTTTAATTTTAATTTATTTTTAGGTTTTACACACAATCTTTAAGAAAAGTTCCATTTATGAACAAACTTTCCAGTATGCTATTTTTTATGTTTTGGGAGTTTTAGGGTGTAGCAGAACGTCAGCCACAGTATGGTATTTATTTTTACATTGTAGCTATTTTTATTATGATTGATCTATAGAAAAAGATCGTCATCGTTTACGAAAAACCTTGGTATACACAGCTCTCTAACTTGATTATCATTAAATACCTTGTACATACTTAACTAGGATTGTAATAGAAGTTTTAGGTGTTAGAAACGAAAACATATATTCAAATTTCAAATCATATTATTACCTTAATGACTTTTGAAGTTTTCTACATAAAATGCACTTAACTTTATGTAAAATTAATTAAGGGGACAGTACACTTTTAAAATTTTCAAAAATCGATTTTTTTTTTTTTTTACATCGTTATAAATCTTATTATATTCTGAATAAGTTGATATCAATCTTTTAACTCTGTGATAATTATTTACTGAGATATTAGGGAAAATGTAGACATCACACCTTCATTTCCGAATTAACAGCCCTGCGATAACTGTGATGGCGGCTTGTTTACATTTTGTTTTCGTGCTTTCACATTATCGTAACTTTGGAAATGTGGTAAAATACGGCAATTGTTATTGGTTAAATACCTTAAACAACAATAAGAAAGCTTTAAAATATTAACTTCAACTTCCACTTTCGCCAAATTTGTTTAACTTTCATGGCTTTTCATAGCTTTATTTGCTATTAAGTGCTTAAATTTGAAACAGAACTTTTTTTTTTCCCTAGTGCAATACTTTCCTGATTTTGTAATAGTATTCTACGTCTTAGTATTTATTAGCTTTTTAATGAAAAAATATGCAAAATGTGCTTCAGAAGAGCATCGAAGACGGAGTTTGTTTAATGGTAATCGCTATACAAAATACGATGATATAAATATATTCTAAGGTGCTAACTCATCTTATAGAAAACTTCATAGTAGTCAATTTGATAGTGATTTTTGTTTCAATTGACAGTTTAGACTACAGATTTATTGACGTTAATATATTTTTGAATAAACTATCCGAATTTTTGTGCAGCAAAATATGTGAATCAGATATCGAAATAGGGTAATCCCTATAAAATGACCTATATTTTATATTAAATAATTTAGTTTTATAAAACGTGCACATTTAATTCACTTTACAATCAAAGCTAAAAAAATTTTAGTTATATGTTTAAAATTAATTTTTTGCAATTGTAACTGCTACATTTTTACAAATTACATATATTTAATTTTTAAACATGTTTCTATATTCTGTAGCATTTTACAAATAATTTTATATTTATCATTTTAAACTAGCATCTAATTTTATTTTTAATACAGAATATGATATATAATTAGTAGTTTTGTTTCCTTTATTATATATTTTATATTTAAAAAATACAATTTAATCTTTAAACGTTTTTTTTTCTCAAAATGGCATTTTTTACACTTGCGCGCATATTATCTTCAAAACTATTTGAAGTAGAGCTTTAAAATTTTTGCCTTACATAAATATTTATATTATCATGAAAATGAACTAGAATTATAAAGCTGTGTTCAGTATTAAAAAAAAAAATATGGATTGAATGCATGTAAAAATTCATGGTTTTTCTATTTTTTCTAATTAAATGTTATTTACTCTTTATCTAATTAACCGATTACAAATATCCTAGTTTAAATTATAGACCAGAGTGCTATCTTTAATTTAACCCTTAAATGCCTGATTTTTCAAAAATCATTGTAATAATGTTTTTCGGCTTCATTTTTTAAGTAAATCATGGGAAAAATACTTAAAAGAATCATATTTTGTTTTAAGTATAGTTTACGGCTAAAACACAGTTCGTTACTAATCGGCAATGCAGGTGTTTAATTGAAAAAATAATTTCCCTTGATAAAATTCTATAATATTAAACACACAAGAATTTTAGGAACTATAATAAGAAATAAATTTTACTTGCTCACTGCAGAACAAAATAGGGTATTTCGCAAGCTTCCAAATAAAACAAAAAGAACAAGTAGCAACAATTCAAAAAATAAATCTTTCTTTATTCTTAAAAAGCACAAGTGTTGCCATCTACATGTTGAGAATCGATTTAATAATATCTTCAGAATGTATTTTATTTCTAACATTAGGCATTATAGCTTCAATATTTTTCTAATAGTATTTTAGAGCCTAAATTGGGTATGTTGCCGAAAAGCAACACCAGGCATTTAAGGGTTAAGATAAAGTTTATGCAAATACCATGAAATTAGCATGATATATCGTGCCCGCAGTGAAATGTTATCCACTGTAAAAAATTTTAATAGCAGTTTGAATTTCTCTCCTTGAATTTTGTAAAATGATAATATAACCAAATAAAAAAATTTTATTCATAGTTCAATATCACCTAAATGTACTATAAAAAGTTTGTGCTTCTATAGTGGCTATCTTATTCATAAAAAATTGCTGAACTCATGACAAATTTCGTATGTTCTATGACCGTTAAAAGTGTACTGCCCCCTTAAAATAACTTTATAAAAAATATCAGATAGAATTTGTAAATAGAGCACTTTGTTATTTAACTATTAAAGAACATACTATACGATTCAGAAACTAGTAGATTTAATTGATTTTAAACTCAAACATTTCTGCGTAAATTTTTTATTCTCTATTAATCTATTATGAAAAATTAGAAAAATACGCATAAGCATTTCTTTTAAATAAATTACTTTCGACATATGTATATGTTATGAAAGTTACCGCAATATAAAAATTTCTTTAAAAGTTATATTTTTTTTTATTTCAGAGAAGAAATTTGACTTGAATTCTTTTGCTAAAATCCTGAACTAGTGACTTGCATTTCAGATCAAAATTCTTCAAATGAGATTTCATAGAAAAGTTTCTTTCATCTTAACATTCAATTTCATCCATATTCTTTGTCATTCTTTTACTTTCCCTTCAAGCTATTATAAAAAGGACAAGAGAAATCGGTTTTTCTGTATGGCAACAAGTTCCGAAGAACTATCCGAATAAATTTTGAATTGGAGCTTAATTTGAAAGCCTTTGAAGTTTTTACATTTTTGCATATAAATGAATTCGTTCTTTAATTGAGGAATTATCTATAATCAGTGTTAAACTTTTGTTAAATCTTGAAAAACTCTTGAAAAATTTCTTACATTTGGATTTTAATAAACTTCTATATTTTAGTTCGTATCCACCTATTTTATTACCCGACTGCCAAGAAGGGTTATGTGTTTCACGCATATCTAAGTATGTGAATTTCTTTATACCCTCGAAACATCACAACGGCTGGATGGATTTTAATGAATGAGGTCTCTATCAATTCATCTTAACAGTCCGATGGTTATAGGCTAGGTTTTGTTTTTATAAATTCATAATGGCGTCCGTAAAGTACAAAAGGGCGGTAGAGACGAAAAATATTTTACGCACCCTATTGAGTTGCATATCATTGGATAGGTCTTTCAAAATGACGACGATGTTTCATTGACTATTTTACAGTCAGAAGCTCCGTTTAAATATTACTTAACCTGTAAGATGTGTAGGTAGGATCTCTAGCTTTAGTGCAACTATAACCTTCATAGACATCTATAGACCTCATCAAAACAGTATTTAATTGATAGGAACCAACAAATAAACATAACTTTAAAGTGACCAATACAAGTAAATAAAAAACATAGGTAAGTAATATAAAAGATAGTTTCACATTGATGAGAAATAAATAATTAGTTCGCTTTTTACGCAGCCGGGTTTTTTGATTTTTTAAATTTAATTTTTTATTCCCTTAATTTTTTAAGTATATCCAAAATAATGTAAAACAACTTATTAAAAATGCTTCAAAATTTGGACTTACTATTGAAAGAAAATATTCAAAATATTTAAAACTTATCAAATTATTTCCTAAAAGCAAATGAATTTCAAATTTTTTCAAGAAAGAAATAATTATATAGATAACAATTAAGGGGTTTGGCGTACTTTAATTATTTTTTATTTCAGTGTTTAATACGAATTTTTTGACATATTATTAAATGATTTCATAAAGGAAAATGATTTAATCAAGAAAAAGTGCAATATTTTGGTAACATTTAAAAATTAATTTCTTTTAGGCAAATTTAAATAAATTTTAAAATTTTGTTTATCCTAGACTTTTGAACTTTTTCAAGGCTTTTTTTATGATTTTCTTACTAGTGCGTTCAATAACGTTAGGAATCATATCTCAGAAATGTTAATTAGTTTAAGAAAAAATAAATAAAACTCCATGAAATATTTAGAAAAAATACCGCAAAAAATTGCTATTTATTTAACATTTTTATTAAAAGAATAAAATATACATATTACTTAAAATACAATCACTAATTTTTTGAAATGCATCTTAATAATTTGCCCAATAAAAATATCTAGTGTATGTACAACAATATGAGAAGTTTGTTAATCACTGATATATTCATAAAAATACAAACTGAGAAAATTTAATTGAAAGATTACAACACTGGTACGTTTAAAAAAGGAAATAATTACATTAAAAGGACTTTTTTTCAAATTAATATAATATCATGAGAGCTTTACGCAAAAATCATCAGAATATACAACGATTATCTAAACTAAGCAAAAAATCATGTAAATTCATATTTTTGTCACTTTTTTGCAAAGTAAAAGATTGCATAGTCTCCTGAACATGAAAGTCAAACTAAATCAATTGTCAAAAAATGATAAAATTGAAATATATACTCATTGCATAAACTTAAATAAACCAACCTTACTGAAACAATGAAAAGTGAAAAAGACGAGAAATAAAAGCAAAACATTATCAAAATAAACTGTCAGAGAAAAATTGATTCCCAGTTTTGGGGCGTATTTTGGTTAAAATTAAAGATTTTGCAACGTTTTCAGACTTCTTAGATTGCAAAATGTACAAGGTGTCTAAAAATTGACTAAGCGTTTTTATAAATGAATAAAAAGAAAGCTAGGGGTCTTAAAAGTTTTTGCCTGAAATTTGTTTTGCCCGCAAATATCGAAAGTTAATCTTCGCTTTATAGTCGCAATATTTCCTTTATTAATGGCAGATTTTTCTATTCTAAATAGCTAGGTAGGTTGGTATTCATGTGTTGAAGACACAAAGAGTAAGATGAAATTAAAGTAGAGGAAGAAATTAAGGTAATTCTTGCAGAAGAGTTATAATTTTTAACCTAGGCTTTCTTTACAACGCTTCCTTGTTTTGTTCTAAATATCCTCGATAGATGGCACTCACTGACTTAAACTGTTATACAATTGAAAATAACCTTGCTATTTCAAAAAAAAAAAAAAAAAAAAAAA